>CM060912.1:761741207-762941207 GCA_030737875.1 Allium sativum | reverse complement strand
TCCAAAGATGGACATGAAAATCATAATTTTATTCTTCACTAAATTTATTTTAAACTACTCTGTATTTTAAAATATTCTCTAGTTTAAAAGATTCTTCATTTTTGAATATTCTTTATTTAAAACAAATTGAATCGGAATGCGACTCAATCAATTTCCATATAATTTCAGTTATATGGATTTTCATACAACGCATATATTTAACAATAATGATAAATAATCATTCAACAATCCATTTACATTCAAAGTGAAGTTTTATAACTGTGTGAGCATTAAAATAAATAAATAAATAAATAACACTCGTCACAGACTGTCAGTTCATCGATTGACATACGACTAAATATTGGGACTAGTGAATGTCAAATATCATCCCAATACCCGTGTGGGGTTTCAAACAACAATAGTTTATATAAATAAATCATTAGTTAACAATTTTAACCAATTCTAATTCAATTTGAATTATTTTCTATTTAACAAATTTTCACTTTTTAAAATTATAAATGGATATTTATAATTTAATTTCATCTTCCATATTAATATTAACATTATTATGATAATGTTTTAATCTAGCACAATCATATTTTTAACATACGGCCAATTTTATAATATTGCTAACATAACAATGATAATGTTTTAATCTTTAACATATTTTTGTGTTTCTAACTAACGATCATTTTAATCATTTCTACGTGCACTACAAAAATGTAAGTTTTATCATTGACATATTTTTGTTTCAACATAACATTCCCTAACAAAATGACATTTTTATTTTAACATGACATTATCTAATAAAATGACATTTTTGTTTCAGCATGAAATTTTCTAATAAAATGACATTTTCCAATAAAATGATATCTTAATTTCAACATGACATTTTCTAATAAAATGATATTTTAATTTCACATGACATTATTGTAAATAAATGACATTTTTAATTAACATAATATGATTCTAAATAAATGACATTTTAAATTAACATAACATGATTCTAAATAAATGACATTTTTAATTAACATAAAATGATTCTAACAAAATGATATTTTTAACTAACATAACATGATTCTAAATAAATGACATTTTTAATTAACATAACATGATTCTAACAAAATGATATTTTTAATCTAACATAACATGATTCTAACAAAATGATATTTTTAATCTAACATAACATGATTCTAACAAAATTATATTTTTAATCTAACATAACATGATTCTAAATAAAAGGACATTTCCATTTTAACATGACATGATTCTAAATAAAGGTACATTTCCATTTTAACATGACATGGTTCTAAATAAAAGGACATTTCCATTTTAACATGACATGGTTGTAAATAAAAGGATATTTCCATTTTAACATGACATGGTTCTAACAAAATGATATTTTTAATTAACATAATATTTTCTAAAAAAAATGATATTTTTAATTAACATGACATGATTCTAACAAAATTATATTTTTAATTAACATAATATTTTCTAACAAAATGATATTTTTGATTAACATGACATGTTTCTAACAAAATGACATTTTTAAATAACATAATATTTTCTAACAAAATGATATTTTTAATTAACATAATATTTTCTAACAAAATGATATTTTTAATTAACATGACATGATTCTAACAAAATGATATTTTTAATTAACATAACACTTTCTAAAAAAATCATATTTTTAATCATGACATGACTCTAACAAAATGATATTTTTAACTAACATAATATTTTAATTAACATGACATGATTCTAACATAACATTTTCTAACTAAAATGACATTATTCTTAATAAACGACAAATTTATTCTCTAACATAAATGACAAATTTATTTTCAAAATATGTTCTTCAACATAAATGACATGTTAATTTACAAAATATGTTCTTTAATATTGTTGACACATTTTTTGGCAAAAGCTGTCACATATGGAATTCCTCAATGATAACATGCCCAAGCGGTGGAAACAACGTCAGAAGACAATGAGAGATTCGGTCAAAATCGCATCCTTAACATAAACAGGCCCGAAACTCCTATTAGACGACCTCTTTTGGGCCCGAAAATAGCGATTATGGTGCTGAGCTCGTAATTTTGTAGATCTCTGAGTTAGGTTCAGTTTGAGCTTTGGTTTGGCTCAATCGGACTTACGGTTTGAAAGATATGCCCGTTTCCGTGAACCCACTAGGAACCGAGAACTTGGATTTTAGAGATGGTGGCATCCCTGGTCGGATCACCCCCTTGGACTCGCCCCCTGAACCACGACCCGATCGTGGTGGGCACCTGGACCACGATCCGTTCGTGGTCTCACCACTCTAGCTCATCACCTTATTCGTGGTGCATAGGGGGACCACGATCCGATCCCCGCACCTGCTCCTGCGCAGCTTGTTCTGACCTATTCTCAAGGCTATTTTTGCTCCAACTTGCATGGATCTTATTACACATGTCATATGATGTTTCGAAGATGATTTTTGGACGTTTTCCACCACTTATCGAGATTTTTGGGATGCGTGCCATGTTTCCCGCGATCTGCCTGCTGTAAACGGCTATAAATACACCATTCGAAGGCATTATCAAGGACTTTTGACCATTCTTCTTCACTGCTTCCACCATTATTGAGGTGCAAGGACTTTGCACTTTCCTACAGTCAAATTCTTTTCTTTTCTACACAATTAACACATGGATTACGTGTATAAACCCTTGTAATCTAAATTAACACACAGATTGTGTGCCTGCATGTAACTGATTCTTGTAATCTGTCAGTATAACAATAAGATTATAAAGTGGACGTAGGCTGCATCTACGGCCGAATCACTATAAAAACCTCGTGTGTCTCCTCTTTATTTACTCTTTTCTGCATTTTGTGATCTGTGATCTGCATTTGGGTGTTCGGCCTAATTTTTGGTCTAACATTTTGGCGCGCCAGGAAGGGGGCACACGACAAATTCAAATTCTGCTTCGATTTTTTGGCTATTGGATCAATGGCAATCAAAAGAAAGAAAACTGGAACTTCCGCTCACGCTGATGATGCTGACGCTGAAGGCACAAGGAACGAGGCAAGCCAGGAGGCTTCCTCTCATGGAAATCCTTCTGCATACTTGACGCGAGACGAGATGGACGACGCTCTCGCTAAATTGAGAGATCGGATGGCAAGGCAAGACGATCTCCTCCAAAAACAACAGAAAATGATGGATGAATTCTTCGCTCGGATGGATGGCAGGCCGAGCGGCAACGAACAACTCACTGGAAATCAAGCCACCGAAGCGACTCGCACAGCCCATCACGATCGGGTTAGGTTGATCCCAGCGACCCGCGACCCTCCAGCACCGGTGCTCGGGGGCAACCTCCTCCCCATTGGAAATGCACTAAGATCTACTTCAGCTCCAACGAGATGAACACCGATTTGCGAGCTCCTGCTCCTCAACAACATCAACCATCTTGTGATACACCTCTGGACCGCGATTCGGATCGTGGTGCACCATCAGGCTCAAGAGCCGATCCCAGTCGGATCGCCCCCTGCTCCACGAACCTACCTCGCGAGCTGACTTCCCTGACTCACGAACGGGTCGGATCGTCCCTCTTGGTCCATGATCTGCGACCCGCGATCCGCTCCCAACAGGTCACCAGCAGCTTGCATTCTCTCCTGCACTCAATGCTGGGGGCACCAGCTCTGATCTTGGCAACTTACAACAGCTTTTTGAAGGCAATCGACTCGTTGATCTGATTCAATGCCTCACGAGAGGCTGCACTTATCAAAATGACGTGGATGACGTCAATCACAATCCGTTCGCACAAAAAATCAGGAATTCTCGTAATCCCCCAGATTTCAAACTTCCACAACTAGAGCCATACAACGACAGGACAGATCCTACCGTGCATCTGATGCGCTACAAATGACATATGGAATTTCAATCGGCATCGGAAAATGTCATGGCTAAATGTTTTCCCCTCTTTTTGACTGATATAGTGGCCATGCGGATTTGGCAGCTAAAATCTGAATCGATCAACAGTTGGAATATGTTGGTCGCTCGCTTTCTTGAATAATTTCGGGTCCACATTGCACGACCCAAGAACGTCATGTCGCTCTCTATGATTAAGCAGAGGCCTAGAGAAACTCTGCATTCATTCCTGGAGAGATTCAACGTTGCAGCAGCATCGGTTGATAGACCTGAACAATCCATGGTACTTATGGTAGCAGTATCCGGCGTTCTAGATAGCTCGGAGTTCAAGAAACCTTTGTACTGAGATCCACCACAAAATCTCAGCGAATTCTACCTTGAAGCGGATAGATTTCTGCGGGAAGAAGATGCAACTTCTGAGAAGAAAACCCTCGAAGTCAACATGCTCAAAGATGGAGAACCATCTGATTCTGGAAAAGGCAAAGGAGAAGCCAATGCAAAGAATGATCGTAATGCTCCACCCCAGAGAGGGTCCAGATACGACAAATACACTGAACTGAATGACACTCTGAGCAATATCTACGTAGATACAGGGGGTGCTTCCTCATATCCAAGGTCTCCCAAGAGGGAACCAACACTAGCACAATATAATTCTGGCAGACACTGCATATTTCATGACATGGATGGTCATAACACTGATGACTGCAGACATTTGCGAGACCTTATCGAGGATCGAGTCAGGCGATAAGAACAACCCGAGTACGTCATTCAACCAACAGCGCCCACACCTGCGCTACCACCACCGACTTTCCGGAGAGGGAATGATCCCGGATCGAGCAATCGCGGGCTTATCATTAACTGATCCCACTCAGGGGATCTCTTTAGTTTGCTGGACTCCGGTCCATAGTTCATGTTTTTAGGTTTTTAGGCGAGTTCTCGCCCTCCTTTGTTTTCCCTGCATGTAATAAGAGTAGTCACATCATCCCACACGCACGGAACCAGCTTGTGGTCTCTAGTCGTGTCTGGCAAACGACTGCTGGATTTTTATGAATTAGCAATAAGCATTGAGCTTCGGCTCCTAACTGGATCCGTCCAATATAAACATTGAGCTCCGGCTCCAAACTGGATCCGTCTAGTATAAACATTGAGCTCCAGCTCCTAACTGGATCCGTCCAGTACAAACATGAGCTCCGACTCCCAACTAGATCCATCCAGTATAAACAAGACCTCATGTTCTTTTCCTTGGTCGTCTTACTCCGGTAAGGCCGTCTTGGAACTTTCATGACATTTGCTTGGTCGTCTTACTCCGGTAAGGCCGTCTTGGAACCTCATGTGCTTTTCCTTGGTCGTCTTACTCCGGTAAGGCCATCTTGGAACTTTCATGGCATTTCCTTGGTCGTCTTACTCCGGTAAGGCCGTCTTGGAACCTCATGTACTTTTCCTTGGTCGTCTTACTCCGGTAAGGCCGTCTTGGAACTTTCATGGCATTTCCTTGGTCGTCTTACTCCGTTAAGGCCGTCTTGGAACCCCTCTAACATCTCCTCGGATGGTTTACTCCGGTAAGGCCATCTAGGAAATATTCTTACATTATTTGTTTTATCTTCTTGCAGGTACAAACTCCTGGTCTTCTTGGATTTCTCTGGCCTTAATACGATCCCATGTGATCGTCGGTTTTCTAGCCTTAATACGATCCAGCGTGATCGTCGCATTCTGGATTTGGATTTCTCAGATTATCCAGAACACATCTACCTTCAACCAGCAAGATATGTTCTAGGGGGCTAACATGTTGACACATTTTTTGGCAAAAGCTGTCACACATGGAATTCCTGAATGATAACATGCCCAAGCGGTGGAAACAACGTCAGAAGACATTGAGAGATTCATTTAAAATCGCATCCTCAACATAAATAAGCCCGAAACTCCTATCAGACGACCTCTTTTAGGCCCGAAAACAGCAATTACCAAGCTGAACTTGTAAATTTTGTAGATCTCTGAGTTAGCTCCAGTTTGAGCTTTGGTTTCGCTCAATCGGACTTACGGTTTGAAAGATATGCCCGTTTCCGCGAACGCACTAGGAACCGAGAACTTGGATTTTAGAGATGGTGGCATCCCTGGTCGGATCGCCCCCTGAACCACGACCCGATCGTGGTGGGCACCTGGACCACGATCCATTCGTGGTCTCACCATTCCAGCTCGTCACCTTATTCATGGTGCATAGGGGGACCACGATCCGATCCCCGCACCTGATCCTGCGCAGCTTGTTCTGAACTTTTCTCAAGGCTATTTTCACTCCAACTTGCATGGATCTTATTACACATGTCATATGATGATTCGGAGATGATTTTTGGACATTTTCCAATTCTTATCGAGATTTTTGGGATGCGTGCCATGTTTCCCGCAATCCGCCTGCTGTAAACGACTATAAATATACCATTCGAAGGCATTTTCAAGGACTTTTGGCCATTCTTCTTCACTGCTTCCACCATTATTGAGGTGCAAGGACTTTGCACTTTCCTACAGTCAAATTCTTCTCTTTTCTACACAATTAACATGTGGATTACGTGTATAAACCCTTGTAATCTCAATTAACACACGGATTGTGTGCCTGCATGTAACTAATTCTTGTAATCTGTCAGTATAACAATAAGATTATAAAGTGGACGTAGGCTGCATCTACGGCCGAACCACTATAAAAACCTCGTGTGTCTCCTCTTTATTTACTCTTTTCTGCATTCTATGATCTGTTATCTGCATTTGGGTGTTAGGCCCAATTTTTGGTCTAACAAATATAAATGACATGTTAATGACATGTTAATTTACAAAATATATTCTTTAATATAAATGATTACAAAATATGTTCTTTAATATAAATGACAGGTTTATTTACAAAATATGTTCTTTAATATAAATGACATGTTAATTTACAAAATATGTTCTTTAATATAAATTACATGTTAAGGACATGTTAATTTACAAAATATGTTCTTTAATATAAATGACATGTTAAATTACAAAATATGTTCTTTAATATAAATGACATATTTATTTAACATAACATTTCTAACTAAAAACGACATTTTAATATTAACATCTCAATTCTAATAAAATGAAAATTTTATTTTAATATAACATTTTCTAACAAAATGATGATTTTATTTTAATAAGGACATATATTTCAACAGATCATCACAACTACCATCAATCAGTCAAGCTAAATTTTATACGGTGCATATATTTAAAATTACAATCACAATAAGAATATATATATATATATATATATATATATACATATATATTTTTCTATATATATATTTTTAATTTAATTTTAAATCTAGAAATCTCACCTTGATCGGTTGATTTCAATAAAATTAAACAACGTTTAATTTTACTGGAAATTCCAACTGCTTTTGTTCTTGTTCCAATCTGTTATGAAATGTAGAATTTTTCGTTGCGAATCCAACGCTTCTGAAATCATTCGATTTTGTTTCGAAATGTAAAAGTTATGACAGTTTCAATATTGATTCCTTTAATTACATAATTAAATATAATTAATTAAACAAATTAATTACCATATCCTAATTAAACCCTACTTCTTCGTTCAACCCTCCAGATCGAGAAAACCGATTTCGTCTTCAACTTACGTCCACCCCGCGAGCCACCGTCCACGAGAACCCGATCCTTCCTCACCACCATGACGACCGTCTCCGCCTCTACTGGTGCCCCCACCATGGCTCAGCTCGGTGGTGCCATGGCCACGAAAATTAAGCCCAATTGGCGGCTTTTTGCGCCACTAAATCGAACAAAATAAACACCTATTCTCGATCTTACCCGTATGAAACTGAAGAGGATGGAAATCTCTTTGATATTTGTTTTGAATTTAGGTGGAAATTCGAATTCGTTTGAAAGAGATTAATGGATTAATTTCTGACATTTTTGGCCAACCATAAGAAGAGACGACAGCTGCACCATTAGAATTAGGTTTAGGATTTGAATAATATATGGGTTATTTATAATATAATACAATTAAATTCTCTAATTTACAAAAAAGCCCGTTACTCCTTAATAACTCCAGATCCAGCCCAAAGAATGTTGCCCCTAGCCAAATACCCTTATTCCATACACAATGGACTAGGTCTCATCAGTACATTTGGTCGTTTTAACCCCTTTTTCTTTATTTTAAAATGTAAATCATTTAATTAGTTAATTTAATCGTACATTTTAATTTACCGGGGCCACGTGCCAACTCCAAAAATTCCAAAAATATTGTTTCTAGTTATGTTTTGACGATACGATCTTAACAATATTAATTTCATTGAATTTGGAGACTGTTTGAAAAATGGCCATTTTCTGGTCAATCTAATTTGATTGAAATTGACAAAATACGTTTATATTTACTGCGCTAACATATTAATTCCAAAAATTATGAAAATTGGAATCTAGCAATAATTTGACATTCCGGATCCAATCAAAGTGGTTTCATCAAAAATGGAGATCGTTTGCAAAAAGAATTTTTTTAATATTAATATATATATATATATATATATATATATATATATATATTCCATAACGACTATTTTAAATTTTAAACTGGCCATAACTTTTGATTCCTGTTATGAAATTTCAATTTTTCAGATTCGTTGGAAATATATTTTTAGATAGATTTAAATATTTTTGGTCTTACTGAAATCCGATTTATTTTGAATCCTGTACATTCAGTCAAAGTTCAAATTCAAAATTTCAAACAACCGCGCTATTTCTAACTCCTTTTATAATAAAAATAAAAATATTCGTTCTAACTTCTATTAAAATAAAAAATTTCGCCACTATTATTTAAAATAAATCATTTTAAATTTTCATAATACATTAAAATTAATAAAATAAAAATTTTAAATTGGTTCCAAAATTCCGGGTTGTTACAGTATTTATATAAATATTATATTATTTAATTCAATTCAATTCTAGAAAGTGAATCTCACATTCGAACTCCAAATCAAACCCAATGACTATCGCCCTTAGGTAAATACCCCCGTTCCAAACACAATGGAATATGTTTCATAAGCTAATTCGACTGTTTTGATCAGTTTTTTATCAAAATTAAAATAAATATATAATGAATTTGAATGCTCATTTTAATTTACAGGGTCGGCATACTAACTCCGAAAATTACAGAAAAATAAATGTAGCTATGTTTTGATGATAAGGTCCTAAAAAAACTAATTTCGTCGAATTTGCAGACCGTTTGAAAAATGGCCGTTTTCCAGTCGATTGAGTTCAAATTGAAATGACAAAACACGTTTAAATTTACAATGCTCACATACTAATTCCAAAAATTATGAAATTTGAAACCTAATAATAATTTGATATTCCAGATCCAACAAAAGTGGATTCGTCGAAAATGGAGGTCGTTTGCAAAATGGCTATTTTTAAGGGCTATATATTATATTAAAATATATATATAATTCCATAGCGACTATTTTGAATTTTAAACTGGACATAACTTACAATTTATAAAGTGAAATCTCAATTTCTTACATTTATTAAAAAGCTATATTTAAATAGATTCCAACGTTTCTTATTTCATCAAATTCTGACTTATATTAAATTATGTAAATTCAATTGAAATTTAAAATCGAATTTTCAGACTACCATGCCATTTCAAACTCCTTTTATAATTAGAATAAATTTATATTTTTTAACTTGGATTAAACTAAATTTTTAGTCATTATTATTTAAAATAAATCATTTTAAATAATCAAAATTCATTAAAATAGCTAAAATAAAAGTTTTAAACTGGTTTAGAAATTCCGGGTTGTTACAACGTCGAACCTGTGAGCATATAGCCCTATATCCGAGGCGCCTCGCAATCCATCATCCTTATAAGTAAAAATGTCTGGGCTCCATACCATAACACCACTTCTAGCTAGAAAGAAACGCAAGTTCTCCCAGCGGTCACTATCCTGTTTTTGACTCATACCGGGTGTGAGGCTCGCGAATTAACGCTATACGTAAAGCTATACTAATTAAAGCCGTGCTTTGATCATCAACAACAAGACTCTGCTTTTCAACAAGAAGCCTTGATCATTTGCATCTTATCATGCCACACTGACTATTCACACCATACAACTGATGTACAAAAAACCTCTAAGCTTGTACGTCTCAGAGAAGGGTGTTAAGCCAGAGAATAAATTCTCCACCACCAAACATATATATATTTAATAGAAATCAATCAATTATAGAATGAAATCCAATGTCAGACACACATCCATTTACAAGTCTGTTCTGGGTCTAAACGAGACTGGAGGCACCTTATTCCTCATCCCATGTGTCCAATACTGGAGCGAGGTCCTCGCATATCCGGTTGATCTCCAAGTACGTCTGTATGATCACCACTTATTACATTGTCTTGGGCATACAACCCAATAAGGACATTAGTAATCCTCCAACGATGTAAATATCTCTGGTCTTCAACCACCATATTCATCGTCGACTTTTAGTTGTCGTATTAATTATTCAGAATGGATTAAACCCGGTCTTTCCGAAAAACTCGCGTATTTAATAGCCGATAATCAAGTGGTATAAAAACACATCATACGCCTCATTCCAATTCAGAATATTCTTTTATTCAAATATTCACATCTTTAGGGAAAGGTTCCTATTAATTTTATCAAAAATAAATTCATTTAAATTTATTCTTTAATCTTACTTTGGATATCAATTTCAAAATATTTTATTTTACCCTTGAACAGTTTCAAACCAAATTAAGTTTTATAAAACTAGGCGGGATTATCGAGCCTTACCGAAGTAATAATTTATTTTATCGTTCCAGTCCAAACCTATTCATTCCATGGAGCAAAATTGGTAGTACCCCATATCTAACACCCATCGTGTTATCGGTAAATTAATTACCAATTCCCGTTTAAATCTAATTAAATATTTAACTATCGCCTAGAGTAATACTGGTGGTACTCCATTCTCGATCGTTTCATGAATTCGATAAATTTAATTATCCCATTCTCATTCCAATCTAATTAAAGATTTATTAAAACTCTAGCCCAATTTTAATCTCAAAAATCATTACTTAATGATTAACCTAATTTTAGGAAATAGATCCTGTCTTTAGATGGGATAAAGAACCAATGTCACTTAAAACACAGTTCACGATAAACCCCAAATTCATCTTCCATCAAAAATTGGAATCTTCACCGAAATCATAACCGTATATATCGATATAAATTTCCGTATCGGATCAACACTATGAATGGAATAACAACAAGGTATTTTAAATTCTATAAATAGTAATGGTCTTCCTTCTCAGAATCTCATCTCTATTATCACTAAATCGAATTCCATTCCATTATAGTTTCTTTTATTAAATTGGAAAATTTTACTTTGGAAAATTTCCATTAAATCTTAATAAAAAGATTTAAGAACTCCAAATCATATATTCCCTGTTAATTAGGATAAAGAACAAATGTTATTTAAAACATTGTTCACGATAAACCCAAAATCAACTTTCATTTCAATTCCAATTAAATATTAATTAATTGGTAAATTTCCAAATCTTAATTAAAAGATTTATTCTTTTCTCAAATGGGTTTAAGAAAGTGTTATTGAAGAAACCATGCATGACAAACCCAAAATTAAATTTGATGTTAAATACAAGGCTCTGAATTGAAAATAATATTAGCTTATATTCAGTATCAAATTCTGAAACTAACGGATATCATATTTGGGAATAACGATATCTCTATCTTCCAAATTCCTTAACAATATCCATATAATCATAGAATCCAATATTGAATTATGCCGAAGATTATTTCTTCTCAAATCAATTCCAATTCATACGTTGCAAAATTTGGTTATATTAGAAGCATTACAAATCCAGTTTATTATTTCTAAAATAATTGGATCATTATTCTAGTTATTAACTAGTTCAATGAGATAAAAAATACCTTTTTTCCTTTCAAATATGGAATTTTTCACCCAAAATCATTTCAAATCACTTGTTATGAATTTACACTAATTTTCCATATTTTTAATAATTTTATTAAGGCCCTTACAGTCGGTTTCCAATAACGGCCACCGAATTTCGTCCATAGCTACCTATTCCAAATTTGATTTGGACATATTTCCAAATATATCTGTTCAAATTTAAATCTCTTACATTCATTGGAAAGCTCTTTTCGATACAAACCCAAGATTCTGGTATTAGGAGAATTCGACGGTGGGATCTCCTGTTACATCGATTTGAAGTGAATGGTTGAAGTTCGCAAACGGTTGCTGTGCAGTGTGTTATGTTCTAACCATTATATATAATATATACCATCGATTTCTATTTAAAATGAATTTTAAAAATCATTTATAAATTCATTTTAAAATGATTTCAACTTCATTTTCAATTTTAAATCAAAATTGAATATTCCATGTCATTATAATATTAAAATGATAATATTTTCAAAATATCAGATTTTAAAATCAATTCTTTTCGTTATTCATTATAAAATGAATAAAATCGATCAACAAACCCGTTTGGGTTAAAATGGCAAATATCTACTTACTCGGCTTCATATATTGCAATATTTTCGTTTCCATCCAAAATCGGACATCAAAATCATGTTTTAATTCTTCACTGAACATTATTTTAAAATATTTGTTATTTTAAAATATTTGTTATTTCTGAATCGGAATGCAACTCGATCACTTACCATAGAATTTCAGTTAAAGAAATCATTGGTTAATAAATTTAACCAATTCTAATTCGGTTTGAATTATTTTTCTACTTAACCGATTTTCACTATTTTAATATATATATATATATATGATTATTTTGTCCATTTTCATTTATCAATTTAATATTAACATTTCTAACATGTTAAATATCACAAAATCATCATCATAATACATAAATCATCCAAATAAATAAATACTCAACTACCCAATGCCATTTACGGTACCATAAGTGGCCATGCGCGGAGTATAAAATCCGGGTGTCGGTTGTATCCATACATCGCTTCCAACTTATGTGATTTGTGCAAATTCGAGTGTTGAACTCCATACAAAAGATAAAAATCTATATTAGCAATTTCTATATATTTACAGTTATAATATAAATTAAATAACTGTACAAAATTTTAGTGAGAGAGTTCTCACATTGACCGGTTTTGAAACGTTGAATAACAATTATTTTAACAAAATTAAACTATGCTTTTAATTTTGCCAAAATTCCAGTAACTTCTGTTTCCATCCTAGTCTGTTGCACTGCGTAGTGATTGAAGTTACAGTTCCAACGAATTTCGGTTTTCTGAATTCTGGCATCATATGGAGGAGTTATCACATTTTAAACTTTAGATAAATAAATAAATAAATAAAATTAACTAATTATTTTACTAATTACATTGCAAGAAAAATCCTGGCATTTCTTTCCAACTACTTCCTCCCCTTGACTTCTTGTTACTCAAACACAACGTTCAAATCGAGAATCACCCTGTTGCGCCTCCCAAAAGCACCTGACCTCCGATCATCGACCGCCACGTGAACCGCCATCGTGCCACCATCCAATGCCAAGACCCACATCCAATTTGAACCTCCCTAAGCCTGGAAAACTACTCCATACCGCCAGCGTTTAGAGCCCAAATGCATCCATCTTAGCTCAAATTTCCGATCACTACCGGTAGGAAGAGAGATCTCGCTGAGCTAAGGAGGTTCGTCATTGGAAATTTGTTGAATCATTGCTTGGATTTTTCGGAAATTGGAGGAAGAGATTGGAGTGTTTCGTTCGTTGATTGGGGGGGGGGGCTGTTAATTTCTTTAACCACGAACTGTTTTGACTAGGGTTTTGACCCTTTTAGAGTATATATAATAATATTTTATTTTATTTAATTCAATAATTACTTGTTTAACACCACAAACTCCGAACCAAACCCAACGACTATCGGCCCCAGCTAAATACCCCCATTCTGGACATAATGGGATATGTTTCGCAAGCCAATTCGATTGTTTCAATTAGTTTTCATCAAAATTAAAATATAAATCAATATATATTGAATTTGAACGTAAATTTTAATTTACCGGGGACACATACTAACTCCAAAAATTACAGTAAAATAAATCTAGCTATGTTTTGACGATACGGTGCTAACAAAACTAATTTCATTGAATTTGGAGGCCGTTTGAAAAATGGCCCTTTTCCAGTCGTTTAAATTCAAACTAAAATTACCAAACACATTTAAATTCACTGCGCTCACGTATTAATTCCAAAAATTATGAATTTTGAAAACTGGCTATAATTTGATGTTCCGGATCCAACAAAAATGGTTTCGTCGATAATGGAGGTCGTTTGCAAAATGGCTATTTTTAAGGGTATATATTATATTAAAATATATAAAAATTCCATAGCGGCTATTCTAATTTTTAAACTGGACATGACTTAAAATTTATAAAGTGAAATTTCAATTTCTTACATTCATTAGAAAATATAGTTAAAAAGATTCTAATGTTTTTGGTTTTATTGAAATCCGATTTATTTTGAATCCTACACATTCAATTGAAATTTAAAATTGAATTTTCAAACTACCACGTCATTTCGAGTTCGTTTTAATTAATCTAAATTTATACATTCTAACATCGATTTAAATAAATTTTTAGTTGTTATTATTTAAAATAAATCATTTTAAATATTCAAAACCATTAAAATAGCTAAAATAAAATTTTTAAATTGGTTCAATATTTCCGGGTTGTTACAATCTCCTCCACTTAAAATCTTTTCGTCCTCTAAAAGGAACGGAGCTGAAAGTGGTTTAACTAACCAACTCAACTCTCATTCTGTCTTTCATTCTTCAACTTTTCAGTTCCTAAGAATTTTCAAATTTCTCAAAATTTTTACTAACACCCTAAATTTTAGAAAAATTTCGCCATAACCTCCTTTGTACGGGCTGATCGATAAAACCACAACTTGCCTCACAGGGCCCTCATCAATAAAAAATAAAAATAAAAAGCCAAGCAGCTTTCCAATCGGCTCATAAAATCTTCCAAACCCGATAAATAATGTAAATATGTACTTATTTGTCGGGCATACAATTTTATTCTTCTTCTTAGCTTTCGTGCTATGATATGTTCATTATATACACATGTACATATATGAAATTGCAATCAATTTTCAATTCAATTAAATATTAATTCAATTTGGCTTGTTTTTTAACCTTTCATTCTCTTATTGGTTTTATCATTCCAATATTTTATTAGTTAAACTAATAATCACACATCACAACCAGCAATCAATTAGTTGATTAGCTTTTCAATCATATAGCTTTATATATACTCCAAAAATCCAATTTGAAGTTCAAATCACAAACAATAAATTCTAACTAAGGTTTTGGTCCTCATACCAGTCAATTGGAAATATATAGATATCCCACTTTTGAAAATCGAGCATAGATACTGATGATGTACGTACTATCATCAGATTCATCTCTGGGCGACTTGAGGGTGATTCTATATCTACCTTGTATATTAGAGACCTCACATACACGTTTGCAAGGCATATATGCAAAATCTTCTTATACTTGATAGTCCAAATTCAATATAAAATAAAATACTCAAATACGTATAATAAGGTACAATTTTCAAAACTAAATTCATTTTTATAAATAACACTCTTTTGACTCATTCTAGGGCATTACTAACCGTGTCTGTAACGAGTTACTCTTATAGGATGTTGCTAATCCTATCTGTGATGAATTCTCTCATTTGGTTTTAATGTGCCTTGTTCTCTAGCTTTGTAAACCAAAGCTCTGATACCAAAATGAAACAACCTAAACTTCCCCTAACGGGAAACCTCAGATTTCTTTGAGAACATTTCAACTGCTATTACAACAATTTACATTAGAGTACAAGAATATCACAGAGTTCCACTAAAATACAGCAGAAAAATACCAGAGGTTCACAAATTACAAATCAACGGAAAAATAATACATAAAAGCATCTCCAATCCTCATGTAAAGTAATGTCTTCAAAAGCTTAGGTGGAAACAATAGTTTTACAATGTCAAGTCTATGTGTCAACAAACGTTATATATTTAACAAAACGAACTCCAATGCGAACGTGCTAGAAAAGTGAAATCCATCTATGTGGCATAACTGAAGATTCATGCTTTTGCTTAAAAAATGGCGGTAAATCAACATAAAAAAAGGCATTTTGCTTCAGTACAGGAAAAAGACATGCAACACTGTTCTGACATATACAAGCTCCGCATATGAACAAGTGGACAATATTTCTCAGTCTCTGTCATACATATAATGTAAAAAATAGATTCATACGTATCATTTCAGACCGCAACAGAATACTCATGCTCTGACAATATCACTCAGTCCACCTCATATACACCGTCCGTCCATATACCTGCTTTGACATATACAAGCTCAACGTATGAACAACCGGACAATATTACGTAGTCCATGTCATATATATAATGTAAAAAGTAGATTCATATACACGATCAGTCCATATGAACGATAGATTATGTTCTGAGATGTATAAACACTAAAATCTTGGAACAACAGAATGCACATGCTCAGTCCATATACTTGGAACAAAATACCTTACACAACTAATACTACAACCTTTTAATGTATATTTTAGCAATCGCTGTATGACTACATGGTATTACTCATTGGCTAAAATGAACATATAATAACATAATAGTTGTTGTATGATCAACATGACACTTTGCTAGCGAAATTTAGGTAGCAACTGTTGATTCTCTTGCACTAGGTATTGAAGTTTCCAATATTAAGAATAGGAAACAGAGATTAGCTTAGTAACTAACAAACATGCACAAAATAATAAATCACAAAAGAATACAACCATATAATTAAGTTAATTGAAAGAAAACAACCATACAAAAGGCATTAATGGTTCGCCAGTTAGAAGAGGGTAAATCTTTTGTCATTAATGATTCAATAACACCATTATTTTAGTAGAAAGCGAATACTGTGATGTACATGATAAAATTTCTACAGTTTTATCAAATAAGGACCGAGACTTGCCCATTCGTTGAGTCAAAAAATTGCAGTATGAGGCAATATAACAAACAACTCAATTGCCCCCAAATGTTTAAATAAGCAGTCATAGCAAAACGATATAGTTAACAAAATGATATAGTTCTGAAGTCCTACAAAAATAAATGACGAACATAATACATGAATAACATAGTTAAACAACACAGACGTTTTAGAAGCTACAGTTATTCAGGTAATTACTGGTATTGAAACTAAAATTGCTAGAAACCAATCGAAAAGGAAACAACATTCACAAAAAGAAATTGAAAATACCTAAATTGGGAGCTGATGGTACAAGAATCGAGTAGGAGCAGTTGGATGTTGAAGCAGCAAGTAAATTTTTTTATACCACTAATATGTGATTTATTAAGTAGAGACGGCCAGGAGTCAGGACTGAGAAATGAGAAAGAAGTTGGAAGATGATATATTTTTGAACTTTGAAAAGGCCTATGCCCTATGATAATTTCATGGCAGATCTGGTACAAGAGGAAGGACGAAGAAGAAATAAGAACGAGAGTAGTTGGAGATGGTGACGTGTTTTGTTTCAAATTGTGGAATATGATGTCTGAATCTGGACATTCTATTTCACAATCTGAAATTTTTTCTTGCCCACGTCGGATTTCACAATACCAACAAATTTGCATTGGAGAAACAAAAATCAAATTCGTTTTCAAACTGCTTATGTGTAATGGACTTTACACTTCCATTACATGAGCGTTGAAGATGCTCTAAGTATAATGTACAACAGAAAATATTAACCACAACAATAGAAAGAAATACACGGATATAAAGCTTTCCGAATATTGCTCCAGCTGTAATCCAGGATCCGGTGAAAAGAAATATCTGCGAAAACCAAAACTACTAGCTGCCCATGTGGATAATTCAAGCATCCATAGTTTAGGTAGAAACAATAAACTTCGAGTCAGTCATGGGACTGGTGTAAGAACTAAAACAATTATTAAATCTATACTTTAAAAGTTGGGAAATCATGGGACCATGCCGTATAACACGGAATGGGATTACTCCACATGAATCTCAGTTTAAAATAAAACAACGCAATGCTTTTTGGAAAATGAAGATATTATAAGACTCATGTCCCATCACACAATGCAACATAAGCCAAAGGATAGAGTTTTCCCTTATAATAGCTAAACATGCTTGGTACGTTTAAAACAAATCAGTTTGATATTACTAAAAGTGCATAGTGCCAAAATCAACTTCAAATATAAACGTATCAATCAAAGATGACATAGGTACCATATAGTATGCCGCCATACATAGGTTTACAACTAAAACCGAAATTTCGCGTATTGGTAATTAGATTCCATCTATGAGTCGAGGCAAGGGATCATCCTCACCAATTCAAGACACTCTAGCACATGTCTCAAGATCACACCTACGGGCAACCCTTGGAACAGAAGGGCCAGTCAACACTTACTTTAGTGGATTGGTTATTCCTGAACAATACGTTTCCCAGTCCTATCGGACATCCAAATAGGTCAGTCCGTCGACCTATGAGCATATAGCCCTATATCCGAGGTGCCTCGCAATCCATCATCCACATTAGTAAAAATTTCTGGGCTCCATTCCATGACACCACTTCTAGCTAGAAAGAAACGCAAGTTCACCCAATTGTCACTATCCCGTTTTTGACTCATACTGGGTGTGAGGTTCGCGAATTAACGCTATACACAAAGCTATGCTATTTAAAGCAATGCTTTGATCATCAACCACAAGATTTGCTTTTCAAAAAGAAGCCTTGATTATTTGCATCTTAGCATACCACACTGACAATTCACGCCATACAACTGATGTCTATCAATATATATCCTCTAAGCTCGTGCGTCTTAGAGAAGGGTGTTAAGCAAGAGAATAAATTCTCCGCCACCAAACAAATATATATTTAATAGAAATCAGTCAATCACAATATGAGATCCAATTTTAGACACACATCCATTTACAAGTCCGTTCTAGGTCTAAACAAAAATGGAGGCACCTTATTCCTCACCCCATATGTCCAATACATGAGAGAGGTCCTCGCATTTCTGGTCGATCTCCAAGTACGTCTGGACGATCACCACTTATTACCTGGTCTTGGGTGTACATCCCAATCAAGAAATCAGTAATCATCCTAACAATGTGAAGATCTCTGGTCTTCAACCACCATCTTCATCGTCAACTTTTAGTCGTCGTATTAATTATTCAGAATGGGTTAAATCCGGTCTTTCCGAATAACTCGCATATTTTATAATCAATAATCAAGTGTTATAAAAACACATCATATGCCTCATGTAACACCCCACTTCCGTTAAGGTCACTGACAAAGGGAATGCCTTAACTTCGGTGGAACGTTATAAGTAAACAAAACAGAAATTTACAAGACAGATATGTAAAGTAGTACTTGAATAATTTATAACCTTATTACAGTAGAATCAGAAATAAGTTTGGTTACATCATAATACAAAACCCAAGTACATAAATATAAGTCTTATACAAAATCCTTCAAAATGCATGATTTTAAAGCCATACTCCCCAACAGAGAAGGCCATAAATAGGTAGAATCAAAGCCAAGCGATATTTCAAGCACTTCAAGCAGATGGAACCTGAATCAAGCTCCTATGTTTCCACCCTGAGAACCTGGGGAGAGGGGGAAACGGAAGGAAAGAGGCGAAACAAACTAGGCCAGACATACGTCTGGTGAGTCCAGTGACTTTCAGCATATAAATAGATAACAATATCATGACATGCAAAAAAACTGGATGAGAGATAAGCATAACAAGAGTAGTAGGTTAACAGAAGAGGCAGAATGATATAGGTTAAACTAAGCTTCTTACTTGGTTTTTCACTTCTTTGCACTAATACTAGTATAAAAGAATTAGGTGTTGTCCTAATATCTAAACTGAAAACAGAACGATCTTCTCAGAAACACGATGCTAGTAATCGGGCTTTACCACCCTAATAGAGACAGATGTACAAAAATAGAATGCTAGTAATGAGTCTTTACCACCCGAACAGAGACAGACGGTATAGAGACAGAAGCAGAAACGGAGCCAGAGACGAAAACGGGATATTCCCCACGGAAACAGAATGTTAGAATTAGGTGTACACTAGTAATGGGCCTTTACCACCCCCAACAGACGGTACCACATAGAAACAAACAGGTGTTACCACCCCAACAGAAACATACAGTACCCCAACAGAAATAGACAGAACTAAGTGTACCCTAAATTCTACCCCAAGAGATCGGCTCCCGAATACATAAATACTCTGTGCTGGCCCCACAGAAGGGTGTATCACTCCCAAAAGTGGCAACCTACAGACACAGACCTATTTACAGATGTCACGGCGTCTTACATCCTCAGAGCAGACCGGATCCATGCACGCACATGACCCGGTTGGAATGCACCATCAACACCCCTCGCCATTATCAGAACGAACCTCTTACAATTAGTTCAGTAAGCGTGCCCTGGACCCTACCTAGTGTTGGGTCATAGTTTTGATACCAGGAAGGGTTACTGATCGATATGGGTCCCAAAAAATAGATGACACAAGTAATTGCCCCTCCTAACCTTGTGTCCCCAGACTAACAAATTTCAGATTAACTTAATTACAGATTTCAAATGTACAAAGTTCAGATTAAATAGTTCTCAGATCAGACATATAAGTTAACAAGTTTTCAGACTAACAGATCAGTTATACAGATTAACAAATTATCATACTTAACGGATCATATTATAGATTACCAGACTTATAGATTGTTTCACCTAACCTTGTATTGGGCCAACAGACTTTCAAATGGATTTAGTAGATTCATCAGTGCAGTTGTTTTAACCCTATCCACCCAACACGTTTTAGGTATCACATTTATCTTAGATTTGCATTAATTAAATATTAATGCACAAACCTCTCACATTAGGTTGGTAGCTTGTGGCCGTTGGATGTGCCGGGCGGTTCCGCGCGGACTTCTGCCACAAGCCAAACCTAACCTTATGTCTAAGCATCTTTATACCTACGACCTCTCACATTAGACTGACAGTTTGCGGTTGCTGGTTAAGCCGGTTGGGTCCGGGCAGGCTTCTACCGCAAACAGAGTCTAACCTCGTGACTCGGCATTCTTACTTTTTAGCTAAAGTATTCATTCATAGATTATGCCAATATCAGACTAATTACGCCAATTCAACATATTAACTTCTTTACAAGTTACAACAAATTATCCACAATTCTATTAACATGTTTTTCTTAATTTTAGATCGAGCCTACAGATTTTCATACCCTAAATTACCGCATTTAGTTTCAACAGATTTAGCAGATTAGGCAATTTAACAGATTTAACCTTCCCTTAAAATTCCCTTGACATTCCTCACTTAATCATAAAATTAAGCCTAATTTTACATGCTAAAATCATGGTCATAATTCACGATATAACATATGCCCCAAATTTCTAGTTAAATTTATATAGTATAGTATATTCTCCAAAAACCCTAAATCATGATATACAATATAAATTATGCCAAATTATAGCTTTTGATTTCAGCGTATGTAGATATCCAAAATCCCCATTTAGGCGTATTCACAATTAATAGTTATCCTATTTTTAATATAGACCTTTTACGCCTAAATCGTATATCCTTTTTCTTTCAAGTCATAGATCGTCAAATAAAATATGCCCCCAAATCTAGATCTTAAATTTACAACATATATTATGTCCACAAAATCAGATCATGCATTATGTTCCCAAATTACAAGTCATATGTTGTCATACTATAATTATCCTTCTTCCAAATCATAAACCGCCATATATAATATGCCTAGATCTAGATCTTAAATTACAACATACAACCATTTCTCAAATCAGTCATGTCCATTTATGCATCTATCATTATTTTCCCCAAATTTAGCGTTCGTGCGTCAATCTCTTAAGATATTTGGCTCAGGCTCGTGGTAGCCTGGCTATAGAACAGAAGGAAGGAAGATATACATAATAGTTACAACAATAAGATAGATTTACACAAAAAAAAGATCTGATAAACAGGAATAAGATACATCTACATAGAAAAACGGATCTGATGCATAATCTCCTATTCAGATTTATAACCATGTCAAGATCATAATTAAATTTCATATCTGAAAATAACTGTAACTCACAATTCGTGGTTTAAGAAAGAGAAGAACAGTTCTGGGATGTGATTTTCTTGAGTTGATTTAGCTTTCCGTTGATGTAGGCGTTGATTTGTTATCTTTTTATCCTATTCAGATTGGAAGAAGAAGAAGCACTTGTTCTAGCTTAGGTTTCAGCAGAGTAGCGACTCCACTGATTTATTTTAATATGAATTAGGGCAAAGTATAGGCGAAATGAAATTGTGTGGAGAGAAAGTAAGGTTTGGGGGTGTTTAAATAGCTTAAGAGCAACGAATCTGGTCAGAACGGGCGTCTAAATACAGAAAACTGAATCTGTCCTCGGATCTGGAAAAGGGGGGAAGGGGTTGACCACCAGGTCGACTCCATGGTCCACCTGCCTACCAAGGTCGACCCCCTGGTCGACCTGGGTCCTGGGCCGGAATTTTCCCGCCTAGCCCGGGTGTGTGTTTTGAATTCGAGTTTTGAAATTTTGACCGAGCTGTTTAAATTTCCTGAAAACTTTTGAAGGTCATAACTTCTTCATATGGAGTCCGATTTATGCAAACACGGACTCTGTCTCATGCAGAATTCCGAGACGAATGCAATGGCGTAACTCGTTTCCCTCAATTCTTCCTTTAAAAGCTTTGTTTTGTAACTTTATGTTCATAGAAAATACGGGGTGTTACATTCTCCTCTCCTTAAAGGATTTCGTCCCCGAAATCTTCAAGTTGAGAAGATTGTGTCCTACCATCCAATCATTCATCTACTCAACCATCATCCACAAGCATCCATTGTCCTTAGAAAACTTCTAATGTTGTATGTACATATGCAAAAGTGTGTGTATATGTCTCTTATCTAGTACAAAGATTAGGATGTCTACTGAATCAGTTAACCTCCTTAATGCGAATTATGTTAGTGCCATGAGTCCAATTATGTATGCAAGAAATCCTATTTGATACATATCATTTCTACATGAGTGTATAACCATTCATCCAAATGAAACATCCATGTGATAAGTCAATTATTTTGCATCAACAAAATTGAAAATTGCACACACATCCATATGCTGTATGAGAGTGTTTTTGAGCCGATCCAGTGCCTAGTGTGTGCATATGCATCCACGAGCAACCACTTGCATCCACTTGCAACCATCGAACATAACATGTCTCAAACACATGTTAACACTTACTAGTTTCTACCTAAGGGTCGAAGAATCGATCGATAGGATATAGCCAAGTGATAGAAGCAAGTACAAAAGTTATGTTCCTATTAGACATCGGTTAAGAGAGTAAATCCCTAAGTATCAATCCCGAAGACCGAAATTAACATCAGATTGACACTCAGAGAATTACTCCCATTAAAAAATGTCAAAACTGGAAATCTATTTCACGCTTTGATTAAAAGCCCATATCCATTTCAGAAATATTCAGATACTTACAGACTACTGGTACAGATCATATTATCAAATGATTCTTAGGAAAATAAGCATGATAAAACCCCACCATATCCCACAGAAACAAGAATGTATGCGTCACAGTTAGCTTATAGCTTAACGCTTAACACAAATACCTTCAAACCCCAACTTATCACAAACAGATGAGTCGTAGCCCTCCTGGGGTTTGAGACTATGGTGGGATCAGAAACAATATTGGTATTAAAGTGCAGAGTCTCAATTATAGAATCAAAATGCCAAAATCAAAAATAGTTTTATCTCAATAATCGGATAAATAAATTAGTCCTTCTATAGAAATTTTCCTATCTCTACCCTATCTACCAGTTACGTTAGCATTCGCCTGCTCTCTAGAAGTAGGTTCGGCCCTCTGCCCTTGCCCACATTTCTTTGGGCAGTCCCTAGTGAAGTGTCCCATTTATCCACAGTTGAAGCAAGCGCCCTTCCTCTTTCTATAATCCTTGTTCAGATGAGTCAAGCTTCCACAAGTAAAGCACTTTTTCTCCTTCTTTTCTTCAGACTTTTCATCCTTCTTTTGTGTTTCCTTTTTGGGCCATGCTTTCTTGTACAGTGGTCCTTCGGGCTTTTCATCTTTCTTCACACTTTTGGCTTCCTCTTCATGCATTAATGCCGTTTCAACCAATTACTCGAAGGTAGCCCCCATAGGAATGTGGGTCATAGCCAACCCATGTAGCGGCTCATTCAAACATTTAACGAATCTCAGGGCCTTCTTCTCCGGTGTGTTCACCAAGTCTAAGCCGAATCTTGCCAACTGATTGAACATGTTTATGTACTCCTTTACTGATAAATTCCCTTGCTTCAATGCTAATAACCTCTCCATGTATAAATTCTCTTCCGCTCGCGAGAGGAATTTCATCTCGAACCTATGCCTAAAATCCCTCATGTCTCCACTAGACGCTCTCCATTCGTGACC
This sequence comes from Allium sativum, assembly GCA_030737875.1. Taxonomy (NCBI): domain Eukaryota; kingdom Viridiplantae; phylum Streptophyta; class Magnoliopsida; order Asparagales; family Amaryllidaceae; genus Allium; species Allium sativum. Next base: position 762,916,761 of record CM060912.1, on the reverse strand, counting down.
TCTCACCAAAACAAGGCTTCATCCTTCATTAACCAAGCAGCTAATTGGACCTTCCTTCCGTCTTCAATCTCGAAGATACCAAACAAATCTTCCACCTTCTTAAGACAATTTCGAGCTTCAACAAAAGTCTCTGATCCGTGAAAAGGTTTCCCGTCCATTGCCCGAAAGTCTTTGCATACCTTCGAAAAAGTATCAACGCGGGGAGGGGGAGGAGGAGGAACGTCTGATGGGCCTGCGGCGGTGGCCCTAGCATCCAGATACCTTCTGAACCAAGTTGGTATCAGTATTCCCTCGGGTATCTCAGTAACCCAGACATGTTAAAAAGAAAATGAAGAGATTCAAAATGGATTATTCGAAAGACAGATATATGGCTTTTGGGGATTATGTTTTTCAAAATAAACTCTACTTTTTGAAAATACTTCCTTTTCAAAACCTTTTTTTGAAAATAGTTTTCAAAAACTTTTTTATCAAATCTGGTAACCTTCAGCTCTGATACCAAGTGTAACACCCCACTTCCGTTAAAGTCACTCACAAAGAGAATGCCTTAACTTCGGTGGAACGTTATAAGTAAACAAAACAGAAATTTACAGGACATATATGTAAAGTAGTACTTGAAAATTATATAACTTTATTACAGAAGAAACAGAAATAAGTTTGGTTACATCATAATACCAAAACCCAAGTACACAAATATCAGTCTTATACAAAATCCTTCAGAATGCATAATTTTAAAGCCATAATCCCCAACAGAGAATGCCATAAATAGGTAGATTAAAAAACAAGCAATATTTTAAGCACTTGAAGCAGATGGAACCTGAATCAAGCTCCTATGTTTTCCACCGTGAGAACCTGGGGGGGATGGAAGAAAAGAGGCGAAACAAACTAGGTCAGACATACGTCTGGTGAGTCCAGTTACTTTCAGCATATAAACAGGTAACAATATCATGTCATGCAAATAAAACTGGATGAGAGATAACCATAACAGGAGTAGCAGGTCAACAGAAGATGCAGAATGATATAGGTTAAACTAAGCTTCTTACTTGGTTTTTCACTTCTCTACACTAAGACTAGTATAACAGAATTAGGTGTTGTCCTAATATCTAAACAGAACAATCTTTTCAAATACATGATGCTAGTAATGGGCCTTTACCGCCCTAATAGAGACAGATGTACAAAAACAGAATGCTAGTAATGGGCCTTTACCACCCGAACAGAGACAGACGGTATAGAGATAGAAGCAGAAACGGAGTCAGAGACAGAAACAGAATATTCCCCACGAAAACAGAATGTTAGAATTAGGTGTACACTAGTAATGGGCCTTTACCACCCCAACAGACGGTACCACATAGAAACAAACAGTTGTTACCACCCCAACATAAACAAATGGTACCCCAACAGAAATAGACAGAAATAAGTGTGCCCTAAATTCTACCCCAAGCGATCTGCTCCCTAATACATAAATACCCTGTGCCGGCCCCACAGAAGGGTGTATCACTCCCTAAAGTGGCAACCTATAGACATAGACCTATTTATAGATTTCACGGCATCTTACATCCTTAGAGCAGACTGGATCCATGCACGCACATGACCCGGTTGGAATGCACCATCAACACCCCTCACCATTATTAGAATGAACCTCTTACAACTAGTTCAGTAAGCATGCCTTGGACCCCTACCTAGTGTTGGGTCATAGTTTTGATACTAGAAGGGGTTACTGACTAATATGGGTCCCAAACAACAGATGACACAAGTAATTGCCCATCCTAACCTTGTTTTCCCAGACTAACATATTTCAAATTAACTTACTTACAGATTTCAGATGTACAAAGTTCAGATTAACTAGTTCTCCGATCAGACATAAAATTAATAAGTTTTCAGACTAACAGATCAGATATACAGATTAAAAAGTTTTCAGACGTAACATATCAGATTACAGATTACCAGACTTACAGATTGTTTCATCTAACCTTGTATTAGGCCTACAGACTTTCAAATGGGCTTATTAGATTCATTAGTCCAGTTGTTTTAACCCTATCCACCCAACTCGTTTTAGGTATCACATTTATCTTAGATTTGCATTAATTAAATATTAATGCATAGACCTCTCACATTAGGTCGGTAGCTTGTGGCCGCTGGATGTGCCGGGCAGTTCCGGGCAGACTTTTTCCACAAGCCAGACCAAACCTCATGTTTAAGCATCTTTCAGTTTGTGGTTGCTGGTTAAGCCAGTTGGGTCTGGGCAGACTTCTGCTGCAAACAGAGTCTAACCTCATGTTTTGACATTCTTACTTTTTAGCTAAAGTATTCATTCATTGATTATGCCAATATCGGACTAATAACGCCAGTTCAACAGATTAACTTCTTCACAAGTTACAATAGATTATCCACAGTTCTATTAACATGTTTTGCTCAATTTTAGATCGAGCCTACATATTTTCATACCCCAAATTACCACATTTAGTTTCAACAGATTTAGCAGATTAGGTGTGACGATCACAAAACCCCGTGCTACGGTGTTAAGGATAATCATTGGAATATAACACATTAATCATCATTAGCAGAGTACAGATAATAGCATAAGCAGGGAATAAAATAATTTACACAAATATGACAGCGGAATCATACATATCACAACATCAGAGAGCACAGTGCAAGATACCACTTAGTGCATAAAGTTACATGATCAGTCTACATCGCTGGTACATATACATAGAGAGTACATAAAGAAACATCAGTCTACATCGCCAGAGGCGGAATCATATACATATAATAACAATGGCGGAAAATCAATAGTCAACACTGTGTAGTCAAGCCTCGCCATGATCCAAAAGGTGCACTTCTACTGCAGTGCGAAGGCAAAAAAAGCCAGCTACCTGATACTAGGCTGCCCGTGTGAAAATAAGGGCACCCGAGCTTGCAAGGTGAAACAAACTATGAGTCAGTCATGGGACTGGAATGAGAAATCTACTCAACTAATTAAACAACAATAATAAGGCAAATCAAAGGACCACGCCACTTTCGCGGAACGGGTTTACTCCATTGATTGCTAGTGCAGGAAATAAAGTAAATTATTAAATCATCGCAATGCTTTTCATAAAAATGAAGCCATTATAGGACTCAGGTCCATCACACAATGCAACACAAGCCGGAGGATAGAGTTTTACCTTATAATGGCCAAGAAATGCTTCATACATGTAAAACAAAAGTGTTTGATATTATTACTAGTGCATATATGTTTAAAAATGATTTCAATCATAAATATCAATCATAGACGGCATGGGTACCATATATCATGTCTCCATACTAGTAATACAATCAAATCCACAATTTCGTATTGGAAATTGGATTCCATCATGAGTCGAGGCAAGGGGCAAGCTCCTCTCCGTTCTAGACACTCTAGCAAATGTCTCAGGACCACACACAGCGATCCTTGGAACCTCCAAGGCCGGTCCTCTCTTACTTTTGAGGATTGGCAATTCATGAACACACGTTTCCGGGTCCTATAGGACCTATAATCGAGGTGCCTCGCATTCCAACAACCACACAGGTAAAAAGTATATATAAATGTCAGGGCCGGTAGGTCACTGACATCACCCATAGCTAGAAAGAAACGTCGTGCACTCGTTGGGTCCTTATCCCATTTTTGACTCATACCAAGGTGTAAGGCTTGCGAATCCACGCTATACACAAAGCTACGCCACATAGTCCACGCTTTGATCATCCACCACAAGACTTTGCTTTTCAACAGAAGCCTTGATCATATGCCATTAGGCGTGCCACACAGGCAATTCACTCCATGTGACTGATTTCTATCGATGTATAACCTCTGAGCTCATACGTCTCAGAGAAGGGCGTTAAGCAAGAGAATAAATTCTCCGCCGCCAAACAGATATATATTTAATAGAGATCAATCAGCATAGAACAAAATCCAATGTCAGACACATAGTCCATTTAAAAGTTCGTTTTGGGTTTGAACGAAGCTGGAGGCACCATATTCCTCGCATATCCGTACAATCAACAATACGTCCGGACAGCTACCACTTCAGCTCCTTCAAGGTAGCTACTCCAATCATGAGCATCAGTAGCGCCCATCCATCCAATGTGAAGATCTTCGGTCTTGAACCATCTTCAACCCTTCGACTTCTAACCGTCGATCGATTATTTGAAATGAGAATCAACTCGGCCGTTTCAAACAATCCACGTATATTTAGATTTTTAAATCAATTCTTCTCATGGCTAAATCATTCAACATTCACATTTCAGTTCTTTAGTATAATTTTCAAGCCAAACGTATTCGACCATCAAATATCAAGAAAACCAAGCAGAATCGGTTTATTTCCATTCTATATCGTCCATAATATTTTATAACAATATATCACCATTTTTATTTATTTAAAAAACGACCCTATTTAATTAAACGACGTTTCAGCTCGTGCCGAGGCACTGACGTTGTTTTTCCCTAAACTAGTTTTACACTTATCTAAAAATCTAACTATTGGATTTCAACAAAGTTTATACCATTGGGAAGATATTCCCAAGGCGAACCCAACGGTTCCAGTTTCGTGGAAATCCAATGGTCGGATCTTTCGGTATAATCGTTTGAAGTTACGATTTCAAAATGCGAACTGCACAGGCTCGATTTGTTTCATTTAATTTATATATATCTAATTTATTTGACGATTCCAATATCCTTTTTACTTCAATTATTTCACTAATGTCTTTATATTTCGAATTTTTTTGCCATAACCTCCTTTGTACGGGAAGGGGTTCGGAAATCTATTGGGCCGTGTTAGGTACTCAATAAATCCTATTAAGCATGCACATATTTATAGTGATATATTCTGGTGCCCACACGGGAGTGTGTACAGATCATAACTCCAGAGAATAAATTCTCGCCACCCTATAAATGGTTTTTGTGCCATAATGACCAGAGAGACGTGTTTATTTTCATCTCCAGACCCATGTGGGGTTTTTATTAATCTTGCAATTTTACCGTTATAATTTATATAGTCCAGATCAGTCATCATTTCAACTTGTAATATCTAGTCATCGCCATACAAGCCTCTCGCTCATATGGTAAATCTTCAACCTCGTCACACAAGCTCCAAATGCTTATGTGGTATATGACGAAGTATGACTATCTTCAAGAAGTATGCCATATAGTGTAGTTCAAAACTAATTGCCACTATCCTATGGCGATGTTTATTATTACACACAGAACAACTAGCACTCCACATCCAATGGCATTCACAGGAGTTGATATAATAATAAAATTTCACATCCAACTCATTAAGGTTTACCTATTTGTCGGGCACGCAAATAAATTCTTTGCTCGACAGCTAATCCGCTTTCTATTCAACACATGTATATATATGTGCAAAACTAAGCTAAAAATAATATTTCTAGCGAATAAAGGTTTATTTCCAAATATGGTTATTTTTAACACTTCCTACACATGTTAAAAATAATATTTTCAACCCACACATATTTATTTGAACAAGTGGTTGTTTTTAACACTTCACGTTTCGCATAAAAATGATATTTTTAGCAAACGAAAATATATTTCAACACGTCACTATTTTATTTAGTTCACCTACATATCAAAAATAATATTCATAGCAAACAAATATTTGTTTCAACACTTGTATATTTTTAGTGAGTTGTTTACATGATAAAAATGATATTTTTATCATTAAAAATGTTTATTCAACACATGAACATTTTTAGCACTTCATATTCACAATAAAATGTAAATTTTATTGTTCAATCTATATATTCAACACATGAATATTATCCACTTCACACATACGATAAAAATATGATTTTTATCGTTCTAATCCTTTATTCAACACATGAATAATTTCTATAATTTATATATATAATAAAAATGTGATTTTTAATGTTAAAACAATTTATTTAAAACACGAATAGTCTACATAGTTTAGATATGTGATAAAATGTTTTTTTTATTTTTCAAATAATTTTATTCATCACATAAATTTCTATTCATCACATGAATTTCTGTTCAACACATGAATTCAGTTTCAACACATGAATTTTTATTCAACACATGAATACGGTTTCAACACATGAATATAGTTTCAACATATAAAAATAATTCTAACACATGAATATTATTGAAAATTTCAGCAGCATAACGGCAGGGTATTGAAAACCGGCACCGTCCTGACTACGGCTCCTCGCTCTACTTTAAAACCTCGCGGTTTTTGACAATGGGGATTTCATACATCTAATTCGCAAGCAGGCGAGTATGTTTTTCTTTTCCACAATTTATTCAAATTTTGTTTCAATCACAAATGGGTATTTTTTCAACCACAATGGTATTTTTCAACCACAATCCAAACAATATCAATCACAAACAATCCTATCAACCATTTACATTATTCACCAAAATTTTCACACCAATTAACAATAAATAAATATCGCCCATGGTTTGTGGACGAGGGGAGTATACATATACATATATATATATATATTTTCATATATAAATCTATTTTATTTCCATTCCAACACACATATGATTTATACAATGCATGTATAATTCATACTTCGCTCATATAACTTGTACTACGCATGTACATGAGGTATACAACACGTGTATAATTTATATTTCGCTTATATAACTTATACAACACAAATCCATTCACATTTCAGTTTATAAATCTCACCTTGGTTGTTGCTTTTCTAAAAATCCTAACAAGCTCAGAAAAATCCCCGGACACTTCTAGACTGTAGAGAGCGTCCTTGCGATCACGATGTTTCCCGTTTCATCGAATTTCGTTAATACACGATAAAGATACGATTTTTCAAAGTTTGCAACACTTAAAAGTGTTATTTTTCTGTTCAAAAAATCAAAGTCGTATACCTCCTTTGAACCTTCGAAACTAGGTTTCGAATTTGCGGCGAATCCATGAAGTATCGCATCAATCAGGTGGTGCAATGTTGAAGGGGGAAGAGAGGCTCGTCTGTGCGACGTGGTGGGGCTCAACTTGGTCCACCAGGGAGGCGGGGACGCTTAGAAGTTTAGAACTTCAGGGAGGTGGTTCTCCCTCCATACAACTCGATAGGGGGTCTAGTGGGTATTGATTTGAAGAGGAGGAGAATAGCTACAAAAAGTTGAACTGGGGCATGGGGTAATTCTTCCTGGTTTAGCCGGTAAATGGTCGGGAGTGGGGGTAAAGGGTTTCCGTCGAAGTCGAGGGGAGGGGGGTTTCTGAAGTATTTTTATATTTTTAAATTATGGATGGAATTTTTTCATTGGCTGGGGCTTTATATAATTTTCAAAATAGTGTTTCTCCAAACGAACACCAATCCAAACCCAACGACTGTCGCCCCTAGCTAAATACTCCCATCCCGAACACAATGGGATATGTTTCATAAGCCAATTCGACTGTTAAGTCAGTTATTCTTCAAATTAAAGTATAAAACATTCAATATTCGATTTGAACGTACGTTTCAATTCGCCAAGGCCACAAACTGATTTGAAAAATTCCAGAAAAATAAATCTAGCTATGTTTTGACACTACGGTCCTAACAAAACTAGTTTCGTCGAATTCTGCGACTGTTTGAAAAATGGTCATTTTCGGGTCGATCCAATTTAATAGAAATCAACCAAACACGTTTTCTTTTGCTATGCTCACATACTAGCTTCAAAAATTATGAAATTTGAAACCTAGTAATAATTTGACATCCCGGATCCAACAAAAGTGGTATCGTCGAATTCCGAGGTCATTTGCAAAATGTCTATTTTCAAGGGCTATAAATTCTCTATAGCGACCTTTCTGAAAATTCATTTGGCCATAACTTTTAATTCCCACTATGAAACTTCGATTTTTCAGATTCGTTAGAAAGATATTCATAAACAGATTTAAATATTTTTTGTTTCACTAAAATCCGTTTTATTTTGCACCTAGTACAGTCAGTCAAAATTTGAATTCAAATTTTCAAACTGCGGCACCATTTCTAACTCTTTCTTTTATTGAAATATTCTATTTTAATTGTTTAAATTTCTTTAAAATAACCAATTTAAAAATTTTAAATTGGCTCGTATTTTCCGGGTTGTTACATTAGGCAATTTAATAGATTTAATCTTCCGTTAACATTCCATTGACATTCCTCGCTTAATCATAAAATTAAGCCCAATTTTACATGCTCAAATCGTGGTCATAATTCACAATATAACATATGCCCTAAATTTCTAGTTAAATTTACATAGTACAAAAGATTCTCCAAAAACCTCAAATCATGATATACAATATGAATTATGCCATATAGCCTTTGATTTCAGCACATGTAAATATCCAAAATCCCCATTTAGGCGTATTCACAATTAATAGTTATCCTATTTTTAATACAGACCTTTTACGCCTAAATCATATATCCTTTTTCTTTCAAGTCATAGATCGTCATATAAAATATGCCCCCAAATCTAGATCTTAAATTTACAACATATATTATGTCCTCAAAATTAGATCATGCATTATGTTCCCAAATTACAAGTCATATGTTGTCATAAAATAATTCTCCTTCTTCCAAATCATAATCTGTAATATATAGTATGCCTAGATCGAGATCTTAAATTACAACATACGCCCATTTCTTAAATCAGTCACAAATCAGTCATGTCCAGTTATGCATCAATCATTATTTTCCCTAAATTTAGCGTTCGTGCGTCAATCTCTTAAGAGATTTGGCTCAAGCTTGGGGTAGCCTAGCTATAGAATAGAAGGAAGGAAGAGATACATAATATTTACAACAATAAGATAGATCTACACAGAAAAACAGATCTGATAAGCAAGAATAAGATAGATCGACATAGAAAAATAGATCTGATGCATAATCTCCAATTCAGATTTATAACCTTGTCAAGATCATAATTAAATTTCATATCTGAAAATAAATGTACTCACAATTCGTGGTTTAAGAAAGAGAATAACATTCTGGGATCTGATTTTCTGGAGATGATTTAGCTTTCCGTTGATGTAGGCGTTGATTTGTTATCTTTTAATCCTATTCAGATTGGAAGTAGAAGAAGCACTTGTTCTAGCTTAGGTTTCAGCAGAGTAGCGATGCTATCGATTTATTTTAATATAAATTAGGGAAAAGTATAGGCAAAATGAAATTGTGCGGAGAGAAAGTAAGGTTTGGGGGTGTTTAAATAGCTTAGGAGCAATGAATCTAGTCAGAACGGGCGTCTAAATACAGAAAACTGAATCTGTCCCTGGATTTGGAAAAGGGGGGGGGGGGGTCGACGCCATGGTCGACCTGCCTACCAAGCTCGACCCCCTGGTCGACCTGGGTCCTGGGCGGGATTTTCCCGCCTAGCCCGAGTGTGTGTTTTGAATTCGAATTTTGAAATTTTGACCAAGCAGTTTAAATTTTCTGAAAACTTCTAAAGGTCATAACTTCTTCATACAGAGTCCGATTTACGCAAACTCAGACTCTATTTCAAGCAGAATTTCGAGACGAACGCAATGGCATAACCCAATTCCCTTAATTCTTCTCTTAAAAACTTTGGTTTGTAACTTTATGTTCACAGAAAATACGGGGTGTTATACCTCATTCCAATTTAGAATATTCTTTTATTCAATATTCACGTCTTTAGGGAAAGTTTCCCATTAATTTTTTCAAAGATAAATTCTTTTAAATGTATTCTTTAATCTTCCTTTGGATATCAATTTCAGAAGATTTTATTCTATCCTTTAACAATTTCAAACCAAATTAAGGTTTATAAAACTAGTCGGGATTATCCAGCCTTACCGAAGTAATTATTCATTTTATCTTTCCAATTCCAACCTATTCATTCCATGGAGCAAAACTGGTAGTACTCCATACCAAACACCCACTGTGTTATCGGTAAATTGATTACCATTTCCCGTTCAAATCTAATTAAAGATTAAACTATCGCTTGGAGTAAAACTGGTGGTACTCCATTTTTGATCATTTCATTAATTCGATAAATTTAATTATCTCATTCTCATTCCAATCTAATTAAAGATTTATTAAAAATCTAGTCAAGTTGTAATCTCAAAAATCTATACTTAATGATTATCCAAATTTTAGGAAATACATCCTGTCTTTAACTGGTTAAAGAACCAATGTCATTTAAAACACAGTTCACGATAAACCCCAAATTCATCTTCCATTAAAAATTGGAATATTAACGAAATTCATAACCATTTATAATCGATATAAATTTCCATATTAGATCAATACCATGAATAGAATAATGGCAAGGCCTTTTAAATTCCATAAATAGTAATGGTCTTCCTTCTCAGAATCTCATCTCGATTATCACTAAATCGAATTCCATTCCATTTCAATTTCTTTTATCAAATTGGAAAACTTTACTTTGAAAATTTTCCATTAAATCTTAATAAAAAAGATTTATAAATTCCAAATCATATATTCCCTATTAATTGGGTTAAAGGACAAATGTTATTTAAAACATTGTTCATGATAAACCCAAAATCAACTTTCATTTCAATTCCAATTAAACAATAATTAATTGGTAAACTTCTCCTAATCTTAATTAAAAGATTTATTCTTTTCTCAACTGGGATTAAGAACAATGTTACTGAAGACACCATTCACGACAAACCCAAAATCCAATTTGATATTAAATACAAGGCTCTGAATAGAAAATAATATCAGCTTATATTCAATATCAAATTCTGAAACTAACGGATATCGTATTGGGAATAACGATATCTGTATCCTCCAAATTCCTCAACAATATCCATATAATCACAAAATCCAATATCGAAATATTTCGAAGACTATTTCTTCTCAAATCCATTCCAATTCATATGTTGGAAATTTTGGTTATTTTAGAACCATTACAAATCCAATTTATTATTTCTAAAATAACTGGATCATTATTCTAGTTATTAGCTAGTTCATTCGGATAAAAGTACCTTTTATCCTTTCAAATATGGAATTTTTCACCCAAAATCTTTCCAAATCACTTATTATGAATTTACACTATTTTTCCATATTTATAATAATTTTATTAAGGCCCTTACATTTGGTTTCCAATAACGGCCACTGAACTGCATCCATGGTGACCTTTTCAAAATTAGATTTGAACATATTTCCAAATCTAACCATTCAAATTTAAATCTCTTACATTTATTGGAAATCTGTTTTCGATACGAAACCAAATGTTTTGGTTTTAGGAGAATCCGACGGTCAGATCTCCCGTTACATCGATTTGAAGTTATGGTTGAAATTCGCGAACGGTCGCTGCGCGACGCATTCTACTCTAACATTTATATATAATATATATATATATATATATAATATATATACCATCGATTTCTATTTAAAACGTATTTTATAAATTGTTTATAAATTCTTTCTAGAACGATTTCAACTTTATTTTCAATTTTAAATCAGAATTGAATATTCTATATCATTATAATATTAAAAGATAATATTTTCAAAATATCAGATTTTGAAATCAATTCTTTTCGATATTCATTATAAAATGAATAACACCGATCGATAAACCCGTTTGGGTTAAAATGCGAATATCTACTTACTCGGCTTCATATATTCCAATATTTTCGTGTCCATCCAAAATCAAACATCAAAATCATGTTTTAATTCTTCATTGAATATTATTTTAAAATATTCATTATTTCTGAATCGGAATGCGACTCAATCAATTACCATATAATTTCAGCTATATGGATTTCATACATCACATGTATTCGAAAATAATGATAAACAATCACTCAGCATTCAAACATCATCCAAAGTGCAGTTTACAACTGTATAAGCATTAAAATAAATAAATTACTCTCATCACAGTGTGTCAAACCATCGATTAACATACCACTAATTACTGGGATCAATGTATGTTAAACATCATCCCAATAGTCGTGTGGGGTATTCAAACAACAACAACCTATTTAAAGAAATCATTGCTTAATAAATTTAACCAATTCTAATTCAGTTTGAATTATATTTCTACTTAACCAATTTTCACTGTTTTAATATATATATATATATATGATTATTTTTTTCATTTTCATTTATCAGTTTAATATTAAAATTTCAAACAAGTAAAATATCACAAAATCATCATCACAATACACAAATCACCAAATCATCCAAATAAATAAATACACAACTACCCAATGCCATTTCTATATATTTACAGTTATAAAATAAATTAAATAACTGTACAAAATTTTAGTGAGAGAGTTCTCACATTGACCGGTATTTAAATCGTTGAATAACGATTATTTTAACAAAATTAAACCATGCGTTTGATTTTGCTACAATTCCAATAACTTCTGTTTCCATCCCAGTCTGTTGCACCACGTATTGCTCGATGTTACAGTTCCAACGGATTTTAGTTTTCTAAATTCTGGCATCACATGGACGAGTTATGACATTACAAACTTTAGATAAATAAATAAATAAAATTAACTAATTATTTTATTAATTACACTGCAAAAAAATCCTGGCCGTTCCCTCCAACTACTTCCTCCCCATGACTACCTGTTGCTCAGACCCATCGTTGAAATCGAATCACCTCGTTGCGCCGCCCAGAAACCCTTGACCTTCGATCATCCACCACCACGTGAACAGCCATCATGCCACCATCCAACGGCAGGACCCATGTCCAATTCGAACCCCCATACACCTCGAAAATTGCTCCAAACTGCTAGTGTTTAGAGCCCAAAATCGGCCATCTCAGCTCGAAATTTCCGATCACCACCGGTTGGAAGAGAGACCTCGTTGAGCTAAGGAGGTTTGTCATTGGAATTTTTTTGAATCATTGCCTGGATTTTTTGAAAATTGGAGGAAGAGATTAGAGCATTTCATTCATTGATTGGGAGGGAGCGGTTGTAAATTTCTTTGACCACGAACTGTTTTGAGTAGGGTTTTGACCCTTTTAGAGTATATATAATAATATTTTATTTTATTTAATTCAATAATTACTTATTTAACACAATGAACTCCAAATCAAACCCAATGATTGTTGCCTCCATCAAAATACCCCTATTCTGAACACAATTGGATATGTGTCGTAAGCCAAGTCGACTGTTTCGATCGGTTGTCATCAAAATTAAAATATAAATCAATATATATTGAATATGAACGTATATTTTAATTTACCGGGGTCACATACTGACTTTAAAAATTACAGAAAAATAAATCTAGCTATGTTTTTACGATACGGTCCTAACAAAATTAATTTCGTTGAATTTGGAGGCCATTTGAAAAATGTCCCTTTTCCAGTCGATTAAATTCAAACTGAAATTACCAAACACATTTAAATTCACTACGCTCACATATTAATTCCAAATAGTATGAAATTTGAAACCTGACTATAATTTGATGTTCCGGATCCAACAAAAGTGGTTACGTCGAAAACGGAGGTCGTTTGCAAAATGACTACTTTCAAGAGCTGTATATTATATTCAAATATATATGAATTCCATAATGACTATTCTAAATTTTAAACTAGGCATAACCTATAGTTTATAAAGTGAAATCTAAATTTCTTACATTCATTAGAATGTTATAGTTAAACAGATTCTAATGATTGTGGTTTTACTGAAATATGATTTATTTTGAATCTTATACATTCAATTGAAATTTAAAATCGAATTTTCAAACTACCGTGCCATTTCTAGTTCGTTTTAATTAAATTAAATTTATACGTTCTAACTTTGATTTAAATAAATTTTTAGTCGTTATTATTTAAAATAAATCATTTTAAATACTCAAAACCATTAAAACAGCTAAAATAAAAAAATTATATTGGTTCAGCATTTCCGGGTTGTTACAACGCGTATGTCAACTTCTTGTAAATTGCTCGTTTTTCATAATATACAAGTGTCATGCACACTTTTGTATGGATAAAAATTGAAAATAACGAACAATAAGCCTATAGCACAATGCTTATTTGGTTGCATTACGAATCTTGTGTTACGTTTAATTACAAAATATGAGACTGGTGAAGGGATGACGAAATGGATTTGATGAAGATGGTTGTAATGGCGAAAGGGATGAAGGATAATGGAAGAGGGATGTTTACCGTGCTTGTTTCATTTCTCAAAACACGAAGTAAAAAAAATTAAAAAGGTTTTTTGTATAGTTTATTTTGTTTTCTAAACCGATCAGTTTCCATAGTGTGCATGTGTCACGAGCATTTTTAGAAGAAAATTGGAAATTTAAAATTTAAAACCAACCACAATCTAAGTATTTTTTAAAATGATTTCAAGAACGGTTAACTTGGAAAATGGTTTTAACATATAAATTGAAAATGATTTTTTTTTTCATTTCCAAAAATATCAAAAGCACAGAAAATTATTATTTTTCGGTAAAATTTTCTACTGTAACCCATTCACATGTATGTTTTTTTCCAGATGCATATTGAATGCAAAACTCAAAGTATGAAACAATTGATCCTTATTTTGTTACATGTGCAGTGATGCACAGAAATAAAAATAAAAATGAATTATTAGGATATAAAATGCTTCAAAACATTTGAATTAAAGACAAAACACATAAATTCATGATGATAACATTTGAAAAGGTGCATTCATCATAGCAACCTTGATCTTTAGAATAATAAAACTAGTAAAATAACAGTAACTTCAAATTAGGATTTTAAATGGGAATTTGTAGTTTTATGAATTTTTAAAATATGCGAAAACCATATACTTCATTTTATGGTAGTAAATTCTATAATGAGGCAACCCTAAATTCTAATTATTATGGGAAGCTTAAAGTTTGCAATTTATATTGTCGAACTTATAAATAAATCAGTTTGTGAGAAAAACAAAGATTTTAATTTGATGAATTTTATACTAAAAAGAGGTTTAAGAAATATATAAATATTAGGCAATCTTTTTAAATTATTTGTTGAGATCCCGACTCAAATAAAATAAATATGATATCAGTTTAGTATTTAATAATGATTAATAAGTGGCCTCATAAACTATACATCGAAATGAATTAGCATTTTATTTCATGATTTCAATACAAAGTTTAGAAATATGGAAGTGATCTTTGTGAAAATAAAAATAAAAGTAACAATGGTTCTTTTCTTAAGCAACCATTGCCTAAGTCAAATGAATTCAGGGGGACTTTGTTCTCCGTTTTAAATTCACAACAGGTACTAGAGCCAGAAACAGAAAGTAGAAAGAAAGTAATAATGTCCTCCGATAGCCATAAGAAAAGTCATTCTAATTCAAAATAAATTTCTAGAAAAATCCAACAAATTCATGGTAATTCTCTCAAGCAATATTGTAGCTTTTGGACCCTTCAATTTTAGATTCTACAGTATTTGAATTCTTAGTATGGTGTATTTTGGTAAGTTAGTCCTCCTACAATCTATACATGATTTCTAATTGCATGCTTATGATTTATAACAAATGTTTCATAATTAAAAGGATGACCTATGCAATTGCAAAACTGGCACAAAATTTTATTGTAACATGACACTTAATGGTTCATTTTCGATCGCATGTGTTTTCATTATATATCACTAGCTTTGGTTGAATTCATCCAAGCTTTTGTGTGGAAGTCACCGGAAAAAATAAAGTGGTTGGGAGTGTGCTTCAGCATTCCCATTAGTTGATTGACATCATAAGACATGTCAATCGGTCATCGTCTAGGCGTGAGCTCAAGGCCACCTTTTCCCTCCACAGAGTGTTGTGTTGGCCTTTGTATTTTGACTTTCTTTGATTGACAAATATCTTGTGTTGCCCAATGAAACCAATAAATCTCATCTTATGGAGTTATTTTATAAATACATTTTTACTGATCTTTATTAATAGTTGTAATGTGTTCGATATAATGTTTTCAGTAAATTTCTGAGAACGCTCCTCTATCTCTTACTGAAGAATAAATTCTAACTTTTTTTACAATTAAAAATTCTCCTTGCCAAATATAATAAAATTTTAGTATCCCTTGAACATAAAATCTGACAAATATATCTCTATGGATAATAATCTATTTGAAAATTGCTTAAACATAGGATCTTTTTTTTTCAAATTCAAAACTATGTTGCTTATATGACTAAATCTAGTACTATTTAAAAGTAAAATCCAACAAATAAACAATCCATATAAAACAACTAATGCCTAAAACATTCTTGTACAAATTCAGACTTCTACAAGTATTTTCAATTCTTATTCCCATTTGAAAATAAGTTATAACAAAACGTTTATCTACAAATATCAACAAACTATCAGATCGTAATATTACTTAACACATGATTTGTAAAATCTTAATATTACTTAAAATATGATCTATTAACTAAATTATTAATCAATAGTACACACTTTAAAGAAACCACACAAGAAGTGCATTCAACTTAAAACTACCCAATATATTATCTGATCTTAATATTATTGAAAATTAGGATCTAGCAAATAAATTTTATTTTCAA
Organism: Allium sativum; assembly: GCA_030737875.1. NCBI lineage: Eukaryota > Viridiplantae > Streptophyta > Magnoliopsida > Asparagales > Amaryllidaceae > Allium > Allium sativum. The sequence goes on along the minus strand of CM060912.1, from coordinate 762,900,323 downwards.
TACTCCTTTACAAATATTATTAGATCTTACAAAATAGTAATACACATATTCAATTTATGTAAAATTTCAAAATATCCATTACAAATAGTAGTTGATTTTAAGATTGCTTTTAAGGGGATCTAAGAAATAAAATTTAACTTGTAGATTTGTTCTTCATTAATTATAATACAACTAAAATTTCAAACTACAAAAACATTAGATGTTGTAGATTAGAAATAAAAATAAAAATCATATGATTGTAATATAAAAATATACTTTTTAACATTTTATTTTGAATGTGATAATCATGTAAGGTTTGAAAAAAAAAACATGTCACGCTGCCGCAACCCTCGTTTCCATATTAAATAGAAAGTTGCTTATGGAGAGGAATTTTTGGAAATGAGTTATGAAAAATGAATCTAGTTTCAACCACTTTTATATGATTAATTTATAGAGAGAGAGTGTGTTTACGCGTATGTGTGTGTTTATTTTTAAATTATATTCGAATTAAGAAATTATTTTTATTATGAAAATAGTCTGCTAAAAGTATATGGATTCCAACTATATTGGATGTTATGATATAGGAATATGTACTTCGTAACATATTTTTATAAACTAATCGAGTCATTATTGAGAAATTATGTGTATATATAAGTAAGGATCACCTTACCCTTTCGACACTTACAACCTGAGAAGTGCACAACAATACTACCCCGATAATGTAAGGTGACCATTTACAAAGGAAAACAAAAAAAACTACATGGAACCTATCGTATATCTTACAGTGTTAGGATTTCCTCATATGTTGTTAAGGTAGGAATGATGGTTTGAATAAATAGTCGCACGTCATGGAATAAATTGAAGGAGTGGCGCACAAATATGAGTTGGTAGAAATGTGTGTGCCAACAGAGATTTCTTTTCTTACAAGGATGTGTGTGCCAACTCATATGCTTGCGCCCTATGTGGAAGGAAGTGGGGTGTTATTTCGACCATCATTACATAATAGTGGAATCAGAGCAGAAGGTTACAAACTGGGTCAAGCATGCAAGATGATGTTCTCAAAATATACTCATAGGATTTGAGTCAAGGAGAGACTATTAGGATTTCCTCGCATGTTATTAAGGTAGGAAGTACGGTTTGAATAATTGGTCTCACATCACGGAATAATTTGAAGGAATGGAGTACAAATATGAGTTGGTAGGCATGTAACAACATGGATTTATTTTGTTACAAGGATGTATCTGCCAACTCATATGCATGCGCCCTATGTGGAAGGTATGTGGGCTTTGTTCCGGCCGTCGTTACATAACATACAACACATGAAATAAAATATAATATTAAAATATACTAATATAAGATATATGAGACAATGTATAACTGAAACGAATCAAAGAAATCAGAATAATAAATTCAAAATAGCAAACCACAGTGTCATAGAGAGTTATATAAAAGAAGTAACTCCCATAGAAACTGTCTTTAAAGCAAAAGGTCATCCCTGATAATGGGTCGTACCATTACTAAAAACATAAAATGTAAATCTAGGCTAGTAGTCCTCAATTCTGTCGGATTCCCAACTCTAGAGATAGAGTAATTAGAAGTATTTCTCTTTTGTTGGATTGTCTTAAATAAGTGTTTTGGACGATCAGTCGCCAATTGGGAAAACTATCTAGATGACATTCATGTCTGAAACAACCTATATTATACGTATTACTAATATATATAGATTTGAAAACCAAAATATATACAAGTACATATTATCTCTTATACAATAACTCTAGAATTCGATATTGCTTAGGTTAAACAACGCAACCTAAGATCTGATTCCACGTGTGATGGCTACATATTTAATTAAATGACTAATTATAATTAACTAACCTTAACCTCCCCTTCTTAACCATATTCACTTATTCACTTAATCCTAGACCGTGCACTCCAACCCATCACCATGCATGAACCTCAATGATACGGAGAATTAATTGATGAAACCAAATACTATCTTCGCCAAAGTGTTTCTCATCCAAAGCTCGGTCAAATTTTACAAAGACAACAAGCTCTGATGCCATGAATCAAAATGCATTGCCCAAGCTCCCCCTCGTTGCCCCGAACGCTCGCTACCTAATCCAAGTCCATCCATGACAAATCGTCACCATTGACTCAATTTTAAACCCCCTACCCAATGCAGCCTCGACGTCTCCTAACTCCACCAATGCGCAAAGAAAACTAGAGCCCTTGCCTTGTAGATACGATGGTGATCGTCACCAAACATGTCCGGATTCGCATAAGAGGTAGTCATCTTCCCAGAAGTCTAAATGTGGTAACGGTGCTATTTTAGATGGGTAAATTGATTGACTTTAATTTTTGAATCAAAGGGAAGGAATGGCTATAGTTGGTGAAGTAGAAACATAAGGGTCAGGAGAGGAAGTGGATAAGGATAAGATTTTTAATAATATTATATATTTACATCCTTTAATTTCTCTATTTAAAACGAATTATGTTTTAATTTTGCATGGTTAAACGGTTCTCTGATCACTATGAACCTTAGCGATGTGCATCACCTCAACGATACAATTCCAATGGTACGTGTTGCGTTATATTCAAAGACTGTATCCCAGAACGACAATTTACATGAGTATCGAGACCGTTTTGACTGGAAAATATCAGATCTTTGAACATATCAGTTCTTACACTCTAAAAATTTCCCACCATCGATCCGGACTCAACAGAAGTGATCTTGAGTCCTGATTCGATCATATCTTAAAAGTCACATTTTGGAACAGTCGCTCAGTTAACGATTAATATTTAAATAATAATATCTAAATATCCAATTGCTAATTGTTACACACACCAAACAAAAAGAATTGGAATGGAATGTTCGGCAATGGCAGTTAAATGGACAGATTTAGCGGCACTAACTACATGTGGTGTAGAGAAAAAAATCTAAGATTGATTCTAGTTAAGCGGTTGTTATGTTGTCATGATTGGAAGTTCAACTATTATTGATTGACGAAATTGCTACTAAGAAAGGATCAAAAGATTAGAAAAAGGAATAAAAATTGATGATCCGAAAGATTTCGATCTTGACCAATATGGATAGTTAAGAAATAGAAGAAAATTGTGCGCTCTTAGATATTGGTGATCTTGGGAAATAAGTTATTGGGGAATGTCACTAATCAGAGTTTACCATCCATCTTAGGGGAACAATGAGTTATTAGGGTATGAAAAGGAGATTCTTTAAAAGGGTAAGAAAAGGGATGTTACTTTATAATAAAGCATTGCATGAACTATCAACAAGTAAATACTAATTATCAAATACCAAGTAGATTACTTCAACTTTTGAATATTCTAGTGCTGAAATGAGATTCTGTATGCATGGGCTTTATAAATAGGTTGCCAACGTCAAAAAAGGTAAATAATAGTATTTTGGTCATAGATAGATTGAGAAAGAAAATGGTTTCATTTCCAGTAAAATGATGAGGATAACACATTCACGAACAATATAGTCAAACAATATAGATTTTTAATAATATAGTTAACCATATAGACTTTTTGAAACAACCCGAAATCCCCCTTACAGGAAAGATTGCTTTGAGAACATGATGCATCAGAACACAAACAATAGAATATTTCATTGCTATTACAACAATTACATTAAAGTACAAGAATATCAGAGTTCAAATTAATAATATACACAATGGAAAAATATCAGAGATTTAATAAATTACAAAATAGCGGAAAATATAATACATGAATAAAATGTGCAGTGGAAAATATCTATAACCACAACTGAAAGAGATATACAGATACAAAGCTTTCGAATATAGCTCCAGTTGTAACCTAGGATCCTTTGAAAAGAAATATCTGTGAAAAACAAAAACTACTAACCGCCCGTGTAGAAATATGGGCTCCCAGAGTTTAGGTTAAAACAATAAACTCCAAGTCAGTCATGAGACTGGTGTGAGAACTAAAACAATTATTAGCTTATATTTTAATGTTAGGTAAATCACGGGACCATGCCGTATAAAATGGAACGGGTTTAATCACCATGGATACCAGTGCATAGAAATAAACAGTGCAATGCTAAAGAGAAAAATGAAGCTATTATAAGACTCAGGTCCCATCACACAATGAACGCAGTCGACGATAGAGTTTTCCCTTATAATAGCCAAATATGCTTGATACACAAAATTTCATCTTTTATTATTACTATAAGTGAAGAAATCAACTTCAAATATAAATGTATCAATCATAGGCGGTATAGGTACCATTATATTACGTCGCCATATAGTTTTACAACTATAACCATAAAATCGCGTATTAGAAATTGGATTTCCATTTATGAACCAGGGCAAGGGATCTTCCTTACCAATTTCGAGACATTCTAGCAAATACCCCAGGATCCCCCGTAGTGAACCCCTTTGATCTTCACGGCCTGTTATCCGTTGATGATTAGTTATACCATAAACTATATGTTAGCCGATTTTATTGAACCTCCAAAATGGGTCTGTATGTCGACCACTCTATAGCCACTAGGGATTCAAATCATATCCAAGCCTTTCAGTCGGCCCGAATTCCGAGGTACCTTGCTTTCCATCAAATAATATCAACATCCACATAAGTAAACAGTTTGGGCTCCATACCAAGACGTTACTCGTAGCTCGAACTAACATATGTCCATTTCCGTGCAGTCACTATCCCGTTATTGGTTCATACCGGGGTATGAGGCTCGCAAATTAATGCTACACAAAGCTATGCTAATTAAAGCTGTGCTTTTATCATCATCCACAAGACTCTACTTTTCTACAGAAGCCTTGATCCGTGCAACTCAGCTTGCCACACTGTCAATCCATACCATACCACTTATTTTCACCAATATATAACCTCAAAGCTCGTACGTCTTATAGAATGGTGTTAAGCAGGAGAATAAATTCTTTGCCACCAAACAGATATATATTTAGCAGAGATCAACGAATACTATATAAAGGAATATAATTTCAGACACAGTATCCATTTGCAAGTCCGTTCTAGGTCTGAATGAAACCAGAGGCAATATTCCTCGTCCTATATGTCCAATACAGTAGAGAGGCCCTCACATATCCGGTCGATCTCCAAGTACGTCTGGACGATCACCACTTATTATCTTGTCTTGGGTGTACATCCCAATCAAGACATCAGTAATCATCCAAACGATGTGAAGATCTCCAGTCTTCAACCACCGTCTTCATATCATCGACATTTAGTCACCGTATCAGTTATTCAGAATGGGATAAACCCGGTCTTTTCGAACAACTCGCGTATCTTATAATCAAGTGCTATAAAAACACATAGTATGCCTCACTCCAATTCAGAATATTATTTTATTCAAATATTCACATCTTTAGGGAAAGGTTCCCATTAATTTTATCAAAGATAAATTCTTTTAAATTTTCTATTTAATCTTCATTTTGATATTGTTTTCAAAAGATTTTATTCTATCCTTTAACGATTCCAAACCAAACTAAGGTTTATAAAACTAGTCGGGATTATCAAGCTCCACCGAAGTAATCATTTATTATTTTTCCAATCCCAACCCATTCATTCCATGGAGCAAAACTGTTAGTGCCCCATATCTAACACCCACTGTGTTATTGGTAAATTTAATTAACATTTCACATTCAAATCTAATTAAAGATTTAACTACCGCCTGGAGTAAAACTAGTGGCACTCCATTCTCAATCATTTCATGAATTCGATAAATTTAGTTACCTTATTCTCATTCCAATCTAATTAAAGATTCATTAAAACTCTAACTTGGTTAAAGAACTAATGTCATTTAAAACACAGTTCACAAGAAACCCAAATCAGCTTCAATCAATTATGGTATCTTCATGGAAAATAGATCGATATATAATCGATATAAATTTCTGTATCCAATCAATATTATAAATGGAATAACTGCAAATCCTTTTAAATTCCATATATAGTAAGGTCTTCCTTTACAGAAGCTCATCTCAATTATTTCCGAATTGAATTCCATCCAATTCCAATTTAATATATTAAATTGGAAAACTTTACTTTGGAAAATTTCCAATAAATCAAAATAAAAAAAATTATAAATTCCAAATCATCTCTTCACTGTTGATTGGGTTAAACAACAAATGTTATGTAAAACACCGTTCATGATATCCCATTTCAATTCAATTTTAATTAAATGTTAATTGATTGGTAAATTTCTCTAAATCTTAATTAAAAGATTTATTCTTTTATCATTGGGGTTTAAGAACAGTGTTATTAAAGACACCATTCATGACAAACCCCAAATCCATATTAAATACAAGGCTCTAAATAGAAATTCTGTCGGCTTATATTCAATATCAAATTCTGAAACAAATGAATATCGTACTGGGAATAACGATACCAGTGTCTTCCAAATTCCATAACTATATCCGTATAATCACAGAATCTAACATCAAAATATTCCAAAGATTATTTCCATTTAAATCCATTCCAAATCATACGTTGGAATTCCTGGTTGTTTCAAAACCATTTAAAGATCCAATTTATTTATTTAAAAACATTGGATTTTTATACTAGTTAATAACTAGTTCATTTCAATAAAAATATCATTTATCTTTTCAAAACTTGGAATTTTTCATCCAAACTCTTTCCAAATCATTTATTATGATTTTACACAAATTTTCCATATTTTTAATAATTTTATTAAGGCCCTTACAGTCGATTTCCAATAACGGACACCGAATTGCATCAATAGCGACCTTTTCTGAAATTGATTTGGACATATTTTGAGAATCCAATGTTCGGATCTCCCGTAACATCAATTTGAAGTTAATGGTCGAAATTCGCGAATGGTCACTGCGCGGCGCGTTCTATTCAGACATTATATATATATATATATATATATATATATATATATCGTTGATTTTCATTTAAAACAAATTTTATAAATTCTTTTACAAATTCATTTTAAAATGTTTTCAACTTCATTTTCAATTTTAAATCATAATTGAATATTCCATATCATTACAATATTTTCAAAATATTACATTTTTAAGTAACTTCTTTTCGATATTCATTATAAAATGTATAAAATCGATCGATAAACCCGTTTGGGTTAAGATGGCGTTTCTATACTTAACCCGACTTCCTATTTTTGTATTTTTTCGTGTCCATCCAAAATTTGACATCAAAATCACATTTTGATCCTTTTTTAAATATTATTTTAAAAAATTCTTTATTTTAAAATATTCGGTATTTTAAAATATTCTTTCTGAATCGGAATGCGACTCAAATAATTACCATATAATTTCCAATATATGGATTTCATACATCGCGTGTATTCAACAATAATGATAAATATTCATTCCAACAACATCCAAAGTGCATTCTACAACTGTTTAAGCATTAAAAATAAATAAATAACGTTTATCACACCCTGTCAACCCATCATTTGACATACAACTAAATATTGGGATTAGTGTATGTCACATATCATCCTAATACCCATGTGGGGTATTTAAACAACAAATATTGATTATTATTTGTGCAGTTGGGCGATGTGTAAAATTTATCATCCCAATCAATATTAGATAAATAGGTGTACATAAAAAAGCTGCCCGACTTGTTAATGAATATTTATTCCAATTTTAATGTTTAAATTATAAACGGATATTTATAATTTAATTTCAATTAACACAATAATATTAACATTTTTTAATAACATTCCAACATCACAAACAAAACACAATACAGTCAATCAAATTGTCCATGGTCTGTGGATGACGGAGGCGAGTTAGCAGGCACCATATACAATTTATAATGATTAAACTAATAAAAATCCACACTGGCAGTTCTATATATATTTTTATACATGAATACAATAACATGATAAAATATAATTTAGTGAGAAGGATTTCTGACTTCGGTTTCCACTCCACCATTCTTTATTTCTGAATTTTTGTGCTATTCGAATTTAAATTCGTTGCAAATTCAAATTTGCTCCGTTTCCGTTCTAGTCACTTCCATCGCGTAGTGTTCGATTTTACGGTTCCAAGGGTCCCTTGTTGCTGAATTCTAACATCGTTTGCATGAGATATCAGTGTTTATATATTAATTACAATAATGAAATAATTAAATGAATAATTAAAAGTCTCTGATTACATTTTAATCCACTGTCATCGTCTTCTATTCTATCTGAACCGAAGACCGCTCGAGCTCGTAACTAGGGTTGCTTCCATCTCTTCCACCGTCGCATCGGACCTTGATCGAAGCATGCCACCTGAAGCGCCGCTGTGAGCTTCACCACCACCAAGAGGAGCAGCCAACTCGAAGGCCTCTGACGGCCTGAAAACTAGTTTGACGGAGATGCCTTTCAGCTCGAAATCCGAGCAGCTCACTAACCCAAACACGATCAAAACCATGCCAAATCAAAGCCCTCACATCCTTCTTCAATAATTGTTTGGAAATCTTCTCTTGATTTGTATTGCATAACGATAAATTGATGGATAAAGTTTTGAACAACCTCAACCATCCAATCGGCTTAGACGACGTGGAAAATAGGTTGATCCCGATTTCATTTGACCAATCAGAATTAGGGTTTTAGTGAGCAGGGTATATATATATTTATATTATTTTAATTCGAAAATAATTTCTTTTATCCCCGAGCTCCAAATCAAACCCAACGACTATCGCCCCTAGCTAAATACCCACATTTCGGACATAATGACATATGTTTTGCAAGCCAATTCAACTGTTTGGATTAGTTTTTATCAAAATTAAAATATAAATCATTATATATTAAATTCAAACGTACATTTTAATTTACAGAGGCGATATACCAACTCAAAAAATTCCAGAAAAATAAATCAAGATCTGTTTTGATGATACAGTCCTAACAAAACTAATTTCGTCGAATTTGGAGACCATCTGAAAAATGGCCTTTTTCTGGTCGATTAAATTTAAACTAAATTGACAAAATACCTTTAAATTTACCATGCTCACATATTAATTCCAATAACTATGAAATTTTAAACCTAACAATAATTTGACATTCCGGATCCAACAAAAGTGGTTTCGTCGAAAATGGAGGTCGTTTGCAAAACTGCTATTTTTAAGGGCTATATATATTATTAAAAAATATATATATTCCATACGACTATTTTAAAGTTTAAACTAGACATAACTTACAATTTATAAAGTGAAATCTCAGTTTCTTACATTCATTAGAAAGATATGGTTAAATGGATTTTTACGTTTCGTATTTTACTAAAATCCGATTTATATTGAATTATGCATATTCATTTGAAATTTAAAATCAAATTTTCAAAATACCGCGTCATTTCAAACTCTATTTATAAATAAAATAAATTCATACGTTCTAACTTCGATTTAAATAAATTTTAAATCGTTATTGTTTAAAATAAATCACTTTAAATTCTCAAAATCCATTAAAATAGCTAAAATAAAATTTTTAAATTGGTTTAGAAATTCCGGGTTGTTACAATCTCCACTACTTAAAATCTTTTCGTCTTCGTAAAGGAACGGAGCTGAAAGTTGTTTAACTGACCAACTCAACTTTCATTCTTCAACTTTTCAGTTTCTAAGAATTTTCTAATTTTTCAAAAATTTGGCTAACACCCTAAACTTTCGAATTTTTTTGCCATAACCTCCTTTGTACAGCCCTATCAGTAAAACCACAACATGCCTCACAGGGCCCTCGTAAATCCAAAAGAAAAAGAAAAAGCCAATCGGCTCATAAAATCATCAAACCCCAATAAATACAGTAAACATGTACCTATTTTTTGGGCATACAATTTTATTCCTCTTCTTAGCTTCCATGCTATGACCTGTGCAACATATATATTCATGTACGTATATCCAATTCAAATAAAATTTCAATTCAGATCTATATTTTACTTGATTTGGCTTAATTCATCATTCATTCACATATTGGTTAAAATGATTATGATTCCAATATTTTTATTAGTTAAGCTAATAATCACACATCACAACCAGCAATCAATTTGTTGATTAGCTTTTCAAATATATAACTTTAATATATACTTAAAAATCATTTTTTCTATGCCAAATCACAAACAATAACTCTAACTAAGTTCTGGTTCCCACACCAGTCAATTGGAAATATATAGATATCCCACTTTCGAAACTCGAACATAAATTTTGATGACGTCCGGACAATCATCAGAATCATCTTTGGGCGACTAGAGTGTGATTCTATATCTATCCTGTATATTTGAGACTTCCAGTACACGTGGATCAGACGTATATTAAAAACCTTCTTATACCCGATAGTCCAAAATCAAATTACAATAAAATACTCATATACGAATAATGTAATATAATTTTCAAAAGTAAATTTGTTTTCATAAAATAGCACTCTTTGAACTCATTCTAGGATATTACTAACCCTATCTCTAATGAGCCATTCTTATAGGATATTACTCTTATCTCTGATGAATTCTTTCATTTGGTTCTAATGTGCCTCGTTCTCATGCTCTGCAAACTAAAGCTTTGATACCAAACTAAAACGACCCGAAATCCCCCTTGCGAGAAAGCCTGGATTGCTTTGAGAACACGAAGCATCAGAACACACAATAGAACATTGCATTGCTATTACAACAATTACATCAGAGTTCAAATTAATAATATACACAGCGAAAAAATATCAGAGATTTTAATGAATTACAAAATAGCGGAAAATATAATACATGAATAAAATGTGCAATGGAAAATATCTATAACCACAACTGAAAGAGATATACGAATACAAAGCTTTCCGAATATAGCTCCAGCTATAATCCAGGATCCTATGAAAAGAAATATCTGTGAAAAACCAAAACTACTAGCTGCCCGTGTAGAACTATGGGCACCCAGTGTTTAGGTTAAAACGATAAAATCCGTGTTAGTCATGAGACTGGTGTGAGAACTAAAACAATTATTATCTTTTATTTTAAAGTTACGTAAATCAAGGGACCACCCGTATAATACGGAACGGGTTAATCCCCCATGGATACCAGTGCATAAAAATAAACGGCGCAATGCTAAAGAGAAAAATGAAGCGATTATAAGACTCAGGTCCCATCACACAATGAACGCAGTCGAGGATATAGTTTTCCCTTATAATAGCCAAATATGCTTGATACACGAAATTTCATCTTTTATTATTAATACAAGTGAAGAAATCAACTTCAAATATAAATCTATCAATCAAGGCGGTGTAGGTACTATTATATTACGACGCCATGTAGATTTACAACTAAAATCGTAAAATCGCGTATTGGAAATTGGATTTCCATCTATGAACCGAGGTAAGGGATCTTCCTCACTGATTTCGAGACATTCTAGCAAGTGCCTTGAGATCCCCTACGGTGAACCCCTTGGATCTTCATGCCCGGTCTTCCGTCGATGATTAGTTATACCGTAAACTATATGTTAGCCAGTTCTATCAAACCTCCAAAATCGGTTAGTATGTCGACCATTCTATAGCCACTACAGACTCAAATCAAATCCAAGCCTTTCAATTGGCCCGAATTCCGAGGTACCTCGCTTTCCATCAAATAATATGCAACATCCATATAAATAAACAGTCTGGGCTCCATACTGTGACATTACTCGTAGCTAGAACTAACATATGTCCATTTCAATGTAGTCACTATCCCCTTTTTGGTTCACACTGGGGTGTGAGGCTCGCGAATTAACGCTACACAAAGCTATGCTAATTAAAGTTGTGCTTTGATCATCATCCACAAGACTATGCTTTGCAACAGAAGACTCGGTCCATGCAACTAAGCCTACCACACTATCAGTCCATACCGTATGACTGATGTCCATCAATATATAACATCTAAGCTCCTATGTCTTCGTAAAGGGTGTTAAGCAAGAGAATAAATTCTCCGCTACCAAACAGATATATATTTAGCAGAGATCAATGAACAAAGTATAAAGGAATAAAATGTCAGACACACTATCCATTTCCATGTCCGTTCTGGGTCTGAATGAAACCGGAGGCACCTTATTCCTCATCCCATATGTCTAATACAGGAGATAGGCCCTTGCATATTCGGTCAATCTCCAAGTGCGTCTGGACGATCACCACTTATTACCTTGTCTTAGGTGTACATCCTAATCAAGACATCAGTAATCATCCAAATGATGTGAAGATCACCAGGCTTCAACCACCGCCTTCATATCATCGACATTTAGTCTCTGTATCAGTTGTTCAGAATGGGATAAACCCGGTCATTCCGAATAACGCGCATATCTTATAATCAAGTGCTATAAAAACACATCATACGCCTTATTCCAATTAAGAATATTCTTTTATTCAAATATTCACATCTTTAGGGAAAGGTTCCCATTAAGTTTATCAAAGATAAATTCTTTAAATTTTCTATTTAATCTTCATTTTGATATCGTATTCAAAAAAATTTATTCTATCCTTTAGCAATTCCAAACCAAACTAAGGTTTATAAAACTAGTCAGGATTATCAAGCTCCACCGAAGTAATCATTTATTATTTTTCCAATCCCAAACCATTCATCCCATGGAGCAAAACTGGCAGTACTCCATATCTAACACCCACTGTGTTATGGGTAAATTTAATTACCATTTCACATTCAAATCTATTTAAAGATTTAACTATCGCCTGGAGTAAAACTAGTGGTACTCCATTCTCGATCATTTCATGAATTCGACAAATTTAGTTACCTTATTCTAATTCCAATCTAATTAAAGATTCATTAAAACTCTAACTTGATTAAAGAACTAATGTCACTTAGAAAACAGCTCGCAAGAAACCCAAATCAGCTTCCATCAGTTATGGAATTTTCACGGAAAATAGACCAATATATAATCGATATAAATTTCTATATCCAAATGTATATTATGGCAAGAAGAGGTAAAGTGCCTTGGCCATGTTGTATCAAAAGAAGGAATTTCTGTGGATCCCAATAAAATCACAGCTATTCAAAATTGGAAGCAGCCAACTACACCCACAGAAGTCCAAAGTTTTCTCGGATTAGCTAGTTATTACTGGATGTTTGTTTAGGATTTTCCAAGATATCATGTTCCTTAACGAAGCTTACTAAGAAACATTCAAGGTTCAATTGGACTCCAGAATGTGAGAAAGATTTCCAAAATCTGAAGTTAAGATTAACGACTGCTCCAGTGTTAACAATTATCGATGGCAATCAGGGCTTGAAAGTCTGGACAGGTGCTTCTAAAGAAGGTCTAGGTGCAGTATTAATGCAAAGAGGCCAAGTAGTCGCTTATGCTAGCGGTCAGTTGAAACCGCATGGGAAGAACTATGCAACTCACGATCTTGTATTGTTAGCCATCGTGTTTGCTATGAAAATCTAGAGGCATTATCTATTGGGTGAGAAGTTCGAACTACATACCTATCATCAATCATTGAAATATTTATTTACCCAGAAAGATCTGAATATAAGGCAGCAACTTTGGTTAGAATTTCTCGCGGCATATTATCTTAATATTTTATGTTCTTTGGGGAAAGCCAATGTTGTAGCTGATGCGCTCAGCTGAAAGAATGTGATTATCGCCAATCTTATCATTACACCATCGTTGATCGATAAAATATCTATTCTTCAGAAAGACGATAGTTTTGTTACAGAGATGATCAAAAGATTTCAAAGGGGCGAAGTCTCCAGTTTCCAAGTGGATAACACATAAGTTCTGAGATTGAAAGGAATAATTTGTGTTCCCGATAGCCTTGAGCTCAAAAGAGAAGAAATGGACGAGTGTCACAAGTCCAAGCTGAGTATCCACCCAGGGGTTAGTAAAATGTGTAATGACCTCAAGCGAACATTCTGGTGGAAGGCGATGGAAAAAGATATCTTTATATATGTTAGCCGGTGTTCCACATGTCAACAAGTCAAAAGCGATCAACAGAAACTCGCAGGATTGTTGCAACCGTTGGAAATTCCAGGTTGGAAGTGGGAATAGATTACTATAGATTTCATAGATGGTTTTCCCAGAACCCGGAGAGGGAATGATAGTATTTGGTTGATCGTAGATCGTTTCACGAAGACCGCACATTTCATACCTATCAGATTGAATAGAACTACTCAGAGTCTGGCGCAGGTTTATTTCAAAGAGATTGTTAAACTTCATGAAGTTCCTATGAGCATCGTTAGTGATCGTGACCCGATTTTTGCTAGTAAATTCTGGGAAGCATTCCAAGAAGAATTGGGAACGAAACTGAACTTGAGCACCGCTTATCATCGTCAAACAGATGGTCAAACTGAAAGGGTGAATCATATTTTAGAATATTTATTACGGGCTTATGTTATTGATTTTGGCGGATCATGGGAAGACCACCTGCATTTGGCTGAGTTCTCATACAACAACAGCTACCAAGCGATCTTGAAAATGTCACTGTTCGAAGCATTGTACGGTAAACCGTGCAGATCCCCCACTTGTTGGGTAGAACCTGGCAATAGACTAGTATTGGGACCCGATATGATTCGTAAAGCTGCAGATAAAGTCGATTTTAGAAAGAAACGATTACTAGCCGCTCAAAGCCGACAGAAGAGCTATGCAGATTTGAGAAGAAGAGATTTAGCATTTTCTGTTCGTGACTATGTGTATTTATGGGTTTCTCCGATGAGAGGAGTAGTCCGATTTGCTAAACCAAGGAAGTTGGCGCCCAGGTTTATAGGTCCATTTCCTATACTTGAACGGATTGGAACTCACGCTTATAGGTTTCAATTGCCTAATTGGTTGCCTGGAGTACATGATGTGTTTCACGTATCTTAATTTCGAAAGCATGTGCATGATCCAGACTTGGTCGTGGAAGAAGCCGCGCAACAAGATTTGGAAATTACTCCAGAATTGGCATTGAGGAGAGAGCCGATAAAGATTATTGCCAAAGAAACTAAAGAGCAAAGGAACAAGAAGGTTCACTTAGTCAAAGTGCAATGGAGTGGATATCTACGAGACTGTAATTGGGAAACTGAGAAGAGTATTAAGGAAGCATATCCCAAGGGCAGGTTGGATATCTCTGATTAACTCTGGTGCAAGGTACATTTACTATATTTTGCATTTCCGTATTGTTTTCTACTTGGTTGTTGTTTCCTTTTCATGTATGTTAATTTTTAATTATATAGGCTGAATGATTTTAAAGAGCATATGAATTAATTACTCTATATTCGAAAAGAAAAAATTAAATTGATTGTTGTTTATGTTGTGTGATTATGAATTTGATTAATCAAAATATTGGACAGATAATTAATTTAATCGATAAGAAAAGGAAGGTAAATATATGCCAATTGAATCAAATATTAAACTGATTTGAAATTGATAGAAATATATGCATGTACATTATATATGTTTGAACAGGTAAATGGATTTGCCATTGAGTAAAGAATTTATTTGCGTGCCCGACAAATAGGTAAACCTTTATGAGTTGGATGCGCAATTTTATTATTATATCAACTCCTGTGAGTGCCATTGGATGCGGAGTGCTAGTTGTTCTGTGTGTAATAATAAACATCACCATAGCATAGTAACAATTAATTTTGAACTACACTACGTGCCATACTTCTTGAAGATAGCATACTTCATCATATACCACATAAGCATTTGGAGCTTATGTGACGAGGTTGAAGATTTACCATACGAGCGAGAGGCTAGTATGGAGATGACTGTATTACAGGTTGAACAGAAGATTGACATGGACTATATAAAATATAACAGTAAATTACCAGATTAATAAAAACCTTACATGGGTCTGGAGATGACAATAAACACGTCCCTCTGGTCATTAAGGCACAAAAAACATTTATAGGGTGATGAGAATTTATTCTCTGGAGTTATAATCTATACACACTCCCCTGTGGACACCGGAATATATCACTATGAATATGTGTATGCTTGTTAGGATTTATTGGGTTCCTAATACGGCCCAATAAATTTCCAAAACCCTCCCTGTCCAAAAGAGGTTATGGCAAAAAATTTCGAAAATTTAGGGTGTTTGCCAAATTTTTGAAGAATTGGAAAATTCTTTGAAATTGAAAAGTTGAAGAATGAAAGCCAGAATGAAAGTTGAGTTGGTTAATTAAACAACTTTCGGCTTCGTTCCTTTTTGGGGACGAAAAGATTTTAAGTGGGGGAGATTGTAATAACCCGGAAAATCTGAACCAATTTATAAATTTTAATATGGCTATTTCTGTGGATTTTGAATATTTAAAATAAATTATTTTAAATAATAATGACCAAAAGTCTATTTGAATCAATGTTGGAAAATAAATATATTTATTTTAATTATAAAACAAGGCCTGAAATGGTGCGACAGTTTGAAAATTTTGAATTCGAATTTTGATTGACTGTACCGGGTGCAAAATAAAATGGATTTTAGTGAAACCAAAAATATTTAAATCTGTTTATGAATATCTTTCTATTTGACTCTGAAAAATCAGAATTTCATAATGGGAATCAAAAGTTATGGCCAAATGAATTTTCAGAAAGGTCGCTATGGAGTTAATATAGCTCGTGAAAATAGCCATTTTGCAAACGACCTCCGTTTTTGACGAAACCACTTTTGTTGGATCTGGGATGTCGAATTATTGCTAGATTTCAAATTGCATAATTTTTGCAGTTAGTATGCGAGCGTGGCAAAGGAAAATGTATTTGGTAAATTTCAGTCAATTTTGATCGACCATAAAATGACCATTTATCAATGATCTCCAAATTTGATGAAATTAATTTTGTTAGGACTGTATCATCAATACGAAGCTAGAAATAATTTTTCAGGAATTTTTAGAATTAGTATGTGGCCTCGACAAATAAAAATGTATGTTCAAATCCATATTTGAATGTTTTATATTTTAATTTGAAGAATAACTGATCATAAAGTTGAATTGGCCTACGAAACATATCCCACTGTGTCAGGGATGGGGTTACTTAGCTAAGGGCGACAGGCAGTGGGTTTGATTTGGTGTTCGAATGGAGAAGTTATATATATTTTTCCCAACCCTTGATTTCATAAATAAAAGAAAAATATTCCAAAAAAAATTTCACTCTCCCCGACAATATCGCGATCGACGGCGGAAAGACCTTCCCACCTTCCCTCCTCTGTTTCTCCTAATCCACGCATCAAAACCCTAGGGTCCTTTTGAGGTTTCTGTAAATCACCTCCCCCTCTTCCAATCCATGTCAGCCTCGCTCCCTATTGGGCACTGTACCTCTTGAATAGCGCCCTAGAAGTCACGCCGCCTCGAGTTGAACTACGCCGTCGATCTTCCATCGTAGCTGACCGGACAACCAGCATCAAGGCCGCCTCTCCAAGCTCTTCAAGGTGGCGTTGGCTGATCGTCACCAAACTCGACTGATTTCACGAAAAATGGCGACCTATTTTTGAATGAAATTTGAAAGATATGGCTGTGATTGTAATTTACTGTTAATAACACTTTAAAGCGCTACTGTTTATGATTTTATAATAAAAATCATATCTTTTTGCTATGTTGTCGAAATCCAGTGAAACAAGAGACACCGGGACCTTGAGGACGTCTTCTACATTCTAGAAGAAGCCATATATTTTTCTGAGCTTCCTACAATTTTTGGAGGAGTGGAACCCAATGTGAGATTTCTGATTTATAAACGATATGGAATGACGATGTATAAATTATATAATCGATGTATGAGTTATATAATCATTTTACACCTCATGTATAAGCATTGTATAAGTTGTATGTGCGATGTATAAGTTATATATGTTGTAAAAATCATATATGCGTTGAATGGAATTGAAATAATTGAAATGAAATCGAACTATATTTATATACATATACACACACACACACACACACTCCTCTCGTCCACAGACCATGGACGATATATATTGGTTGTGATTGTTTGGATTTGGTTGATGTGAAATTTGGTGAATACTACGAATGGTTGTTTTGATATGATTGATTGTGGTTGAAATCCCAATAGGATTAGTTTATGGGAAAATTCTCTGCGTACAAACTAGATTATTGAAATACCTATTGTCAAAAGCTGCGAGGCTTTAAGGTAGAGCGAGGAGCCATACTCGGGACAGTGCCGGTTTTAACTACCCTGCCGTTTGCTGCCGAAATTTTCTGAAAAATTCCTGTATTTGATTTATATTCATGTGTTGGGAAAAATATTCGTTTTTGAAATAAAATGGTTTGAATGATAAAAATAACATTTTTATCGAACGTATAAAAATGGTTTGAACGATAAAAATAACATTTTTATCGAATGTATATAGTAAAATGGTTTGAACGATAAAAATAACATTTTTATTGAATGTATGAAATAAATTGTATGAACGATAAAAATAACATTTTTATTGTATGCGCAAAGTATGTAAAATATTCAATTTTGAAATAAATTGTTTTAACAATAAAAAACACATTTTTATAATATATACAAAGTGTTAAAAATAATCGTGTATGAAGTAAATTATTTTAACGATAAAAATCACATTCTTATAATATATTCGAAGTGTTAAAAATAATCGTGTTGGAAATAAATTGTATTGACGATAAAAATTACATTTTTACTATATATAGGAAGTGTTAAAGATAGTCATATGTTGAAATGAATATTTGTTGGCTAAAAATATTATTTTATCAAATATATGAAATGAATATGTTATGGAAATCGAAGAACTGATTATATATATATAATTAAAATAAATAGAATAAGGAAGCTGCAGTTCATATTTTGAAACCGTGATTTCAAATGATTGTACCGGGAGATCCGACCATCGGATTTTACCGAAACCATTGGGTTTGCTTTGGAAATATCTTTCCAACGATACCAACTTTGCAAAGATCCTACAGTTGGATTGTCTAGAATGTTTAATTCAAATCTGAATGAAAACAGTGCCAGAATGGATTATATATATATATATATAATTAAAATAAATCGAATAACGACATTGTAGTTCGTATTTTGAAATCGTAACTTTAAACGATTGTACTGGGAGATACGACCGTCGGATTTTCCCAAAACTGGAACCGTTGGTCCGCATTGAAAAGATCTTTCCAATGATATAAAATTTGTAAAGATCAAATGGTTAGATTTTCCGATATGTGTAAATCAAATTTGAAGAAAAACAACGCCATGGCCGCGTTATGGCCAGAAGCGTCGTTTGAATAAATTGGCTATATTTAAATAAATAAAAATAGCGATAAATCGTTATAAAATAATATAAACGATATGGAATGAAAATAAACTGAATTTACTCGGATTATAGGATTTTTGATTGTTGAATGTGTTTGACGTGAAAATTACATTAATATAATGAATTATGGATGTCAGATAATTTAACCATTGAAATGAATTGATTTGAAATTCTAAATATATGTGAATTATTTGAAAAGGATGAGTTAATTCTCATTTCAAATAATTGGTCGACGTTTAGAAGTCAAATATATGAAGACGGTGCAAGATCGAAGATCTTCTCATCGAATGGATGGCTACTAATGCCTTTGATGGGAGTTGCTGCCCTGAAGGTGTTACAGTGGTGGTCGTCTGGACATATTTATTGATCGTTCGGATGTGCGAGGGCCTCTCTCCTGTATTGCACATACGGGAGAGGAATAAGGTGCCTCCAGTTTCGTTCAGACCTAGGACGGACTTGTAAATGGATGTGTGTCTGACGTTATAGATTGACAACGTGGTATACAGAGATGCTGTGACCAAAGCTTTTGTTGAAAGCAGAGCTTTGTGGTTGATGATCAAAGCAGGGCTTTGAATAGCTAGCTTTGTGTTTAGCATTGATTCGCGAGCCTCACACCCCGGTATGGACCAGAAACAGGAGAGGACTTCAGGGAGGACCAGCGTTTCTTTCTAGCTAGGAGTGGTGTTTGGGTTTTACATGCCCGAGCATTTTACTTATGTGGATGATGGATAGCGAGGCGCCTCGGTTATATCGGTCGCTCCGGGGTCGATGGTTTACTTGGTATATGACTAGTTTACGCCCCATAGGGTGGGGAAACGTAGTGTTCAGGCATTTTAAACCACTCTGTGTGGACCGACCCTAACGATCCAAGGCTTAACAGAGCACTTGCTTGAGGCTCAGTCTAGAGAGTCTTGAAGTGGTAAGGATAATACCTTGCCTCAGTTCATGACAGAAATCCAATTTCCAAATACGACATCGTGCGTTTTTGATTGTATACCTATATGTGGCGACATAGTGGTACGGGGCATTTAATTATGCCATCTATGATTGATACTTATGATTGAAATTGTTTTTGAAACATATAAACACTAGTAATAATATCAAATGCTTTTGTTTTATTCGTATCAAGCGTATTTTGGCCATTATAAGATCGTCTGCTTTGCGTTGCATCGTATGATGGGAACTGAGTCTTATAATGACTTCATTTTTATAAATAGCATTGCCATGTTTTAATGATTCACTTGTTTTTAGCACTGGCAATCCAATGGAGTAAACCCGTTCCGCGTTAGCGTCGTGGTCCTGTGATTGGCCTTATTATTAAAATAAGTTAAGTAGATTTCTTATACCAGTCCCATGACTGACTCGTAGTTTATTTCACTTGCAAACTTGAGTGCCCCTATTTCTACACGGGCAGCCTTGTATTCAGGTTTTAGCAGGCTCCTTCTGGACAGCTATGGAGCTGAAGATGGACTCTATCATTTCTTTCTTATTATGCTGTTCAGCTCCTGTTGTACATATTATGTTTTGATTCCGTTGTAGACATTTTATGTAAAGCTGAAACATTATTTTGTACTAAGTATGATCCTGTATATTGTGTAACTCTGATGATTATATTTATCCAGTGTATTCTGTTGTAAATTAGCTGGTGTATTTATATATTTCTGTTATGCTTTTATTTGTTTATGTGTTATATTCCAAAGATTACCCTTGCCACTGGGGAACGGGGGTTTGGGGATGTCACAACGTGGTATCGGAGCTTTAGTTAAGCCTAGTTCTGGAATATAACTGAAACACCCTACCTCCGTTAAGTTCATTCACAAAAGGAATGCCTTAACTTCGGTGGAGCGCTTTAGGTAAAAGATGCAGATAAATTACAAGACAGGCAACTAAAATAGCGAAAAATAAAGTCATTTTATTAAAAATGTGGTTCAGTCAAGCTTTTACAACAGTTGTCTACATCATACATAAAAGTAATACATAGAACTTTTGTCTTGTTTTAAAAACTTCCATGTATAAAAGAAGCATAAAAATAACAATGATATTCCCCAATGAAGCATGAACCAGCCAAAACAGTGGACGAGAGGGTCCAAAGCAAAACGTCGACTATCTTCGAGCTTGAAAGGAAAACTGAGCTAAGTGGTAACATTTCCATCCTGTGAACCTTGGGGGGAGGAACGAAAGAAAAGAGGCAAAACAAAACTAGATCATACATAAGTCTGCTAAGTCTAGTGACTTTCAGCATATAAACAGGCAAAAGCATCATAACATGAATAAACTGAATATAAGACAATACCGTGATAACAGGGATAACAAGATAACACATGATAAGCTTAAGGTATGTGTAACGACCCGAAAATTTGCGATCTTGGTTATCCGATATACAACACATATCGAACATCCAAGGATCGAAATACCGGTAGTTAATGAAAGAAATTAGAGGGTGAGGAAAGATAAGATAGAATCTTCGAATAGAAGAAGAAGAAGAACATACAACATCAGAGTAAACACGAATCACATAGCGGAACGAATAAATATATTTCATAACATACCTTTGAAATACAAAATCTGTACATGAATATACATCATTATCAAAGTACAACACTAACAACACAGCGGAAATAAACTATAGCTATGTGATCCTGAAGCCTCCTGCTCCATCTCTTCTCTTTAAGTGTTTGTAAATCTCGACAACTTGACTGCCCGTACAAAATTGGGCACCAAAGAGTTCAGGGAAAACAAAACAAAATAAACTCTGGGTCAGTCATGGGACTGGTGTGAGTAAAACAGTTTAAAACAGTTCGAGCCATTAAACGATATCTCATAAGACCATGCCGTATAACAGAATGGGTTTTTCCCCTATGAGAATCCAAAATATCTTTATATCAAAAGCCTTTTGATATTATAATAATGCCTATCAACCACAATATAATAATCATCTAGCAGAAATGCTTTCATCTCACGTTCTACATATATGGTATACAATCAAAACCGCAAGCACATATTGGGTAATGGATTTCCAACTATGACAGGGTATGGAACCACCTTTCGCTAGTGTACCTCTAGAGAGGAATACACTAGTTCAAAAAGAACATCTTGCAACCCGGCCACACATGACCGACCACTCATTTCGCCTGAGTGTATCGAATGTATATCACTAACGGTTGGGATCAGCAATCGTTTCCCGAATGGGATAGCATCTACAATAGATTTTTAGAAGTAAATGAAACTCTAGATCAGGTGATTATACACCCTAATTGGTGCGACCTACATAGCCATGCTGCCTGCCCGATTTCTGTCATTTACCGGATGTGAGGCTATAATCTACGGTTATCTTTTACCTGTCACATCTTCATTCACTTAGAATGTCACAATTTCATACCCGCTAAATCACAAATTGACTTATCCAAAAACACCACAAGTATAAAGCTAAGAGAAACGAATTCCTCCACCACTAACGTAAATACGTTTGAAATGATCAATTTACGTGATCTACCAGATATACTCTGTCAGACCTTCATCCATACAAGTTGTCCTAGGACTGGACAAACCGAAGGCACTATTCAGTATATCCATTTTAGGCACTGTTATCTAAGATTTATACAACAACCCTTGCATTTTACTCCATCTTCAATTATCTTTGGCGTATGTGATTCATAACACTTATGCCAATACAGAGTGGTTCTTTGGATAATAATCCAACCGGTCTCTCCATATTAACAATGTTAAAATGGTCAAAACTTCGATAATCTGTGATTTAACCATCAAAGAAAAACAGGTGTGCAAACAACGATATTATTTCCAGATGGAAATTCTATCAATCAATCATCAATCATATATATATATTCATTTTTTCCTTATTTTCTATGTTTTAGAAAATATACGTTAACGCTGGAAAACATTTCCATAACTTATTTATGTATCACTATTCTTCTACAACTATCAGTCTTTGATTGTAAACTAGTATAAGAACAATTCCCTAAGTACCAATCCCGAAGGTCGAAACCAACGTCAGATAGACACTTAGGAAACCATTCAACTCAACAAGTCTCCAGTCAATTTCTGATATAGCTTAACTCCATTTCTTAACTCCTTATACATGAACATTTCCTTTTCTAATTCATGTTTCCAATTTCAATATTTGATTACGTTTCTGATTCTATTTGGAAAACATTTCCAAATCTTCTTTACTTGGATTTAAACAGATTTAAACATTTCCAAATCTTCTTTACTTGGATTCTACTTGGATTTAAACATTTCCAATTCTATTCGGTTAACTCTTATTCTATAACTCTTATTCGAATAACTCCAATTTAATAACTCTTATTCGATTTACACTAACCCTATTTAACTCCTACTGGATTAACTCTTATTCAAATAACTTACATCCGAATAACTTATATTTGATAATCTCTCTTCTTCGAATAAACTATATTTGATTTAACTCTTGTCGAATAACTAGATTCGATTAACTCACTTTGAATAACCAATATTCGATTAACTCACTTTGAATAACCAATATTCGATTAACTCACTTCGAATAACTAATATTCGATTACTCACTTTGAATAAATTATATTCGATAACTCTCTTCGAATAAATTATATTCGATAACTCAACTCGATTTTCTCCATTTGAATAACTCTAACTGGTTAACTCTAACTGGTTAACTCTAACTGATTAACTCTAACTGATTAACTCTAACTGATTAGTTCTAACTGATTAACTCTTACTGATTAACTCCTTTGAATCATTTCCTTTGGATTATCTCCTTTGGATTATCTCCTTTGGATTATTACTTTGGATTATCTCCTTTGGATTATCTCCTTTCTATTTGTTTCCTTAACAAATAACTATCCCCTTTTCAATTCTATTTATTTAACAAATAAATATTTCTTTTCATCTTTTCTATTTATTTAATAAATAAATATTTCCATTTAATTTATCTTATTTATTTAAAAAATAAATATCGCATTTATAACATTATTTATTTCCTATAAATAAATATTTCCATTTAATCTATTTGTAAATGTTTTACAAATATTTCCTTTTAAATTCTATTTGTAAATGTTTTACAAATATTTCTCTTTCTATTTGTTTTGCAAATATCTTCCTTTGTATTTGTTTTACAATTATATTCCCTTTTTATTTGTTTTACAAATAATTTCCTCTATATTTGTTTTACAAAAAAAAATATTTCCTTTATAAGTCTTATTTATTTTCCCAAATAAATAATCTCTTTATACTTCTCTTTATACTTCTATTTATTAGCCCAATAAATATTTCTCTTTATAAAATCCTTTGATTTTATAAATAATTCCCTTTTCATTTTTATCATATTTATTTTCAATAAATATTTCCTTTTCAAAACTCTTTCGATTTTATGAATGTTTTCTTTTGTAAAATCCCTTTTTCCTTTTCTATATAAAATCCATTGATTTTATATAACTAATTTATTTTCAAAATATACTTTGAAAATCCCCTTTCTACATGCCAGTATTTCTTACGGTATTTAAAATACCAAATCACAATGATCTATATCATTTAAACACACATCTTCATCAACAGATTTTACATCACATCATATATCACCATATATGAAAACAGTAAAATAAATGTTAAGGAATCCAGTTGGATTCCTCTGACCTGTTTCCCTGCATCGCAGATGTTAAACCATATCATTAACATCGATTTCATTTCAATATGAAATATTCTATTAAACAGAATCAATATTAGATTAACGATTTATATATATCGTTATCAATAATTTCAACCAATCAATCAGCATTTCAACCAAATAGTTAACACGCATCAATCAACAGATAATTATCAGTTCTAAATATATGTTAGAAAAATATAACTGTTCAGAGTTGGTGAGTTTTACTCACATTGGCAGTTCATCGTTAAAGAATGATAAACTGTTTGTTTGATTTGAATCAAACAATTTATTTTGCCATAAATTGTAACGAGGTCGGATTCTCTCCCAATCAGTTCCATTGGGTAGCTCTCGTCCATACGATCCCATCAGATCTTGTTTTTCTGATTTCCGATAATATACGAGCAAGTTATCATCTTTACCAGTTTATACATAAATTAAATGGATTTATATATAAGATTTTAATTACTGGGCTTACCCAATCCTTTCCTTGGCCCATATACGGTTGTTAATACCCAAATCTGTGCCTTTGTCTTCCCCAAACACTAAGACACAATCCCGTCCCTCCTTTTCATTTCCAATTCCGATCCTTTGATCCCTCATTCACCTCACGTCCTTCACAGAATCAAACCACCACCACCAACGTTCCTCTCTTCAACCAAGCTTCTCCTCCATACCCACAAAATGACACTCAAATCCCTCCAGCGCTTCCGTCGAACACCTCGCCGGACCCACACTGGCCATCGCAAACCACAAAACCCCGCAAACCAACTCGTTTCCCCTTCCTCAACCCGAAACCAAACTCAAAAACATGGATCAGAGCTTCAAACCTTCATAGTACCTAACTCTAGCTCGCTATACATTTTTTTCCGAGCTCGAGAACTCAGATCGCACTCTCTAAGGGTTGTATCAACGTAAAGATAAATCTTCCAGGATCTCGAATATATTTTTGCTTTGATTTACAGAATTTTCTTGGGTTTTGATTTTTGATTTACCTTTTTGGGTTTTGCTTGCTATGTTCAGTTTATACGGGTTATATAGGCTGTTTGGGTTATGTAAGATTTGTGGCTGTAGAAGGATATCGCGTGGCCTCTCTTTTGGCTAAGAAAAATGTTAGATATTTTTAATTGATTTTTGATATATTTTATTTCTCGATTTTATACTCATCTTCGGTCCTTAAAAATCCCTGCGATCACATACGATATCCTAAAATCACCAAACTGGACATGTGGCTAGAGTCCAATATTACGAACCCAACGAAACTGGTTTCGTCAAATTCCGACTTCGTATGCTCACACAACGTATTTTTAAAACTCTGAATGGCCCATTTAAATATATAAATATATTTAAATATAATTAAATTAAATATAAATAAATTAATATTATCGTATATATTCACAACAGAATATCATACAGCTTCAGAATATTCCTATATGAATTTCTAACTTGATATTTCAATTCCCGATTAAATCGATATTTGATTTATAATGAAATTCCTTTTATAAATCATTATAAATTATAAAGGAATTCCACAGCGGCTTTTCTAAAATTTGATTTGGACATAAATCAAAATCTGCACGATGAAATCCCGATTTCCCTCTTCCACTAGAAAAATATACTTCACCAGCCCCTAACGTTTCTTGTTTCACAGAAATCCGGCTTAAAATGAATCCTGTACATTCAGTTGAAGTTCAAATCGCCATATCGCGAACTGCCGGGCCATTTCGAGCTCGATTTTAATTATAAAATAATTTATACGTTCAACCATCGTAAATTAAATATATTTGTTATCGTAATTCGAATTTTAAACTGAATTATATATTTTGAATTGCCCAATTCATACCATATTGCCATTTCAGCCCATTCTGATTATTTCAGAATTAAATATATTATTTAATTATTATTTAAATTAAATATTCACCATTATTTAATTCAATGACCATAAAATCCTTTTAATCACCTTTTAAATAATTAAATAAATTAATTGTTATACCGCTGAAAAATGCGGGTCATTACATTCTTCCCCATTTAAAATAATTTCGTCCTCGAAATTGCTAAGGTAGAAAACAAACCCTACCGACTGGCTAGACTGTATTGTTCATTTCTCAACTTCAGTTTTCCCTGACTAGTTTAATTTCAATTAAATTGTTAATTAATCCTTATCAACGAAAATTCGCAAAAATCATGAAAATTTTCTAACACCTTAACTTTTCAAAAAAATTCGCCAGCACCTCCTTTGTACCGGTCAATAGGTCCAAATCCAACTCACCTCTCTGGGCCATCTCCAACCAAAAAGAAAATCAACCAAGCGGCTTGGCGGCTCATAAATCTTATATCTAATAGAAATATAAACTTATACCTTTTTGGTAGGCATATCATTATATTCTTTCCCCCTGTTATCAATTCAGCAGATACAAGGGTCATCCTAATCAAATTCCAATCTGTTTTTATCCACAAATCCAACCATTCTCTTAAGCCTAAGTCAAACTTCATTTCAAATTAGAATTCCAGTCTCGATTTCAAACTCTAACTCCATTATCCAACGACATTTCAAATTCAAATCTCACAAATCCAATTTGTCTCGATATCATTCTAATCTAGTTCAGTTTCAACTTAACTGATTTTAATTCAATTCCAGCTTACTTTCACAAATTTCTATTTAAATTTGTTTTAATTCGAACAATCTTTCCTGGGAGTTTTAAACAGCTTTGCTTTTCTAAAACTAAATATTCCTTTTTGGATGTCGAACAACTTGTTTCTCTCAAAACAATTCAAAAGCAAAATCTTTTCGGTAGTAATCCGTCACTTACAACTTGAAAATGAATACTGATGATGCAGCTGTCATCATCAGAATCTATTTTCCAGTGATCGAAGTGAGTTCTATACTACAAAACCATTTCTAAACATCTCCACTTTGGAATTCATTTCAAAATATAATTCACATTGCTTGTAAAACAATTTAAAATCTTCTAGGATCTTAAATTTTCCTTATTTTTAATCCAAATCCATTTACAAATACTTATCCAATTTTCCAGAATTTTAATTCAATTTCTAGTTTAAATTCAGATTTAATTTATTTCGTAACACTTGTACGAATTATACTTGGTTACATATATAACCATTTTAGTTTATAATCTTAGTCGATTATCATATTGACCAACACATCAAATATAATAATTTCAAAATATATTCACTTTTATAACAAAATATACTTTGGGTAAAATTATTTCATTTACCCTCTTTTCAAAACATATTATGTCGGTCCATCATATTCAAGTGTTTACAAAATCCCTATCGATAAAGTGGATCAAACTGATCGGCCAGAACTCATAAATGACTCAATCAATAAATCTCCACAATATAAAACAAAATTTATATTGAATAACAAATACACACCCGTATATATACACTCAACTCAATCTAGGGCATTACTAACCCCATCTCTACCGAGTCACGCCATAGAGCCAAGGTAATTCACTTAATCTTAAGCTCTGATACCAGCTGTAATGACCCGAAAATTTGCGATCTTGGTTATCCGATATACAACACATATCGAACATCCAAGGATCGAAAATACCGGTAGTTAATGAAAGAAATTAGAGGGTGAGGAAAGATAAGATAGAAACTTAGAATAGAAGAAGAAGAAGAACATACAACATCAGAGTAAACATGAATCTCACAGCAGAACGAATAAATATATTTCATAACATAACTTTGAAATACAAAATCTGTACTTGAATATACATCATTATTAAAGTACAACACTTACAACACAGCGGAAATAAACTATAGCTATGTGATCCTGAAGCCTCCTGCTCTAGCTCTTCAAGTATCTGTAAATCCCGACTACTTGACTGCCCGTACAAAATTGGGCACCCAAGAGTTTAGGGAAAACAAAACAAAATAAACTTCGGGTCAGTCATGGGACTGGTGTGAGTAAAACAGTTTAAAACAGTTCGAGCCATTAAACGATATCTCATAAGACCACGCCGTATAACGGAACGGGTTTTTCCCTTATGAGAATCCAAAATATCTTCATATCAAAAGCCTTTTGATATTATAATAATTCCTATCAACTACAATATAATAATCAACTAGCAGAAACGCTTTCATCTCACGTTCTACATATATGGTATACAATCAAAACCGCAAGCACGTATTGGGTAATGGATTTCCAACTATGACAAGGTATGAACCACCTTTCGCTAGTGTACCTCTAGAGAGGAATACACTGGGTTCAACAAGAACATCTTGCAACCCAGCCACACATGACCGACCACTCATTTCGCTTGAGTGTATTGAAAGTATATCACCAACGGTTGGGATCAGCAACCGTTTCCCGAATGGAACAGCATCAACAATAGATTTTTAGAAGTAAATGAAACTCTAGATCAGGTGATTATGCACCCTAATAGGTGCGACCTACATAGCCAAGCTGCCTGCCCGATTTCTGTTCATTCATTGAATTGAAATTCATGTGTTGAATGGTGTTCATGTTTTAAATATAAAAATCACCTTTTTATCTATATATACAAACTATAGAAAACCTTCATGTGTTGAATCGATATTCATTCGTTGAATTGAAATTCATGTGTTGAATGGTATTCGTGTTTTAAATATAAAAATCACTTTTATATATATATATATAAACTATAGAAAACCTTCATGTGTTGAATCGATATTCATTCGTTGAATTGAAATTCATGTGTTGAATGGTATTCATATTTTGAAAGAAATGTTTTATAATAAAAAAATTCCAATTTTAACATCAATATGAAATATATAAAATAATCTTATTCTAAAATAAATTGTTTTATAATAAATATCCTATTTTTATCACCTATATTAACTATATAAAATAGTCAAGTTTTGAAATAAATTGTTTTACGATAAAAAATCACATTTTTATTATATACATGAATTGTTAAAAATAGCGAAGTGTTGAAATAGAAGACAGTTAGATAAAAGTATCATTTTTATCAAATGTATGAAAACCATATAGTTTTGAAATTGAAGAAACGATATATATATATATATATATAAATAGAATTGAAATATATCGAATAACGAAGCTGCAGTTCGTATTTTGAAACCGTGATTTCAAACGATTATATCGGGAGATCAGACTATCGGATTTTCCCGAAACCGCAACCGTTGGGTTCGCTTTGGAAATATCTTTCCAACGGCACCAACTTTGTAAAAATCCAATGGTTGGATGGTCTAGAATGTTTAATTCAAATCTGAAGAAAAACAGCGCCAGAATCGATTATATATATATATATATAATTATATTTAATCGAATAATGACGCTGTAGTTCGTATTTTGAAATCGAAATTTCAAACGATTATACCGGGAGATCCGACCGTCGGATTTTCCCAAAACTGGAACCGTTGGATTCGTTTTGAAAAGATGTTTCTAATGATGTAAATTTTATGAAGATCCAACGGTTGGATTTTCAGATATGTGTAAATCAAATCTGAAGAAAAACAGCGCCATAGCCGCGTTATGGTCCGAAGCGTCGTTTGAATAAATTGGCTATTTTAAAATAAATAGAAATGGCGATAAATCGTTATAAAATATTATAAATAATATGGATGTGAAATTTAGAAACTAACTGAAGGTTGGCTAAGTCGAATGGTTTCTTGGGAATTGATCTGTTGTTGGTTTCGGCCTTCGGGGTTAATATTTGGGAAATCGCTCTCTTACTGATTGATGGTTAGTGACTAAAGAATTGAAATGATGCGTATGTGTATTTGTGTTGCACTTGTTTATCATATACGCGAGTTGCTCATAAAGACCGGGTTTATCGCATTCTAAATAACTGAATCGACGATAAGAAATCGAAGTTGAAGACGATGGTCGAAGACCGGAGATCTTCACCTCGTTTGGATGGTAGCCGAGGTCCTGATTGGGAGGCATCCCGAAATATGGATAATGAGTGGTGATCGTCCAGACATACGTGGTGACCAATGCGTTTGCGAGGTATATAGTGCCTCCAGTTTCATTCAGACCCAAAACGGACTTGCAAATGGACAGTGTGTCCGACATTGGAATTTATTCTGTATGATTGATAGCTATCAGTTGCACAGTGTGAATTGCTTGTGTGGCATGCTATGATGCAGTGATCAGGGCTTCTGTTGAAAAGCAAAGTCTTGTGGTGATGATCAAAGTACCGCCTGTGTGGCGTAGCTTTGTGTATAACGTGAAATCGCGAGCCTCACACCCCGGTATGAACCAGAAATGGGAGAAAGGACCACAGGGAGGGCCTGCGTTTCTTCCTAGCCAGAAGTGGCATCAGTGGTTTTACATGCCCTGACGAGTTTGACTTATGTGGTTGTTGCTGTTGCGAGGCGCCTCGGTTATATCGGTCGATCCGGGGCCGATGGAGTCATTTGTTGGCTCATTTACGCCCCAAAGGGCGGAGAAACGTAGTGCTCAGGCATTTTAATCCACTCCGTGTGGACCGGCCCTGACGTTCCAAGGGTCGATGTGTTCTGATCTTGAGACTCGGGCTAGGCAGTCTCGAATTCGGTAAGGACTATCTTTTGCCTTGGTTCATGACGGAAATACAGTTTCCAAATACGTGACTATGCGATTTTGGTTGTATACCTATATATGGTGACATAGTGGTATGGGGCATTAATGTCGTCTAAGATTGATACTTATGATTTGAAATAATTTTCGAAACATATAAACACTAGTAGTAGTATCAAATGCTTTTGTTTTTATTTGTATCAAGCATATCTTGGCCATTATAAGGTAAAAACTCTATCCTCCGGTTTGCGTTACATTGTGTGATGCGAACTGAGTCTTATAATGGCTTCATTTTTATAAAAAGCATTGCGATGTTTAAACGAATTATTTGTTTTAAAGCACTGGCAATCCAATGGAGTAAACCCGTTCCACGAAAGTGGCGTGGTCCTGTGATTAGCCATATTATAAATGTGTTAAGTAGATATCTCATACCAGTCCCATGACTGACTCGTAGTTTGTTTCACTTTCAAACTCGGGTGCCCATTTTCCTACACGGGCAGCCTTGTATTCAGGTTTAGCCGGCTCTTTCTGGATAGCTGGAGCTGAAGATGGATTCTATCATTTATCTATTTTATGCTGTTCAGCTCCTATTGTACATATTTTGTTTGTTTTCCGCTGTAGACATTTATGCATAGCTGAACTGTATTTGTACTAAGTATGATCCTGTATACTGTGTAACTCTAATGATTACGTTTATCCAGTATATTATATTGTTCATTATATGGTATATTTATTTAATTCTGTTCTGCTACTATCTGTTTATGTGTTATATTCCAAGGATTACCCTTGCCACCGTCAGTACGGGGTTTGGGGTCGTCTTATTTGGTATCAGAGCTTTGGTTAAGCTTAGTTCTGGAATATAACATATTAACGAACTCGTCAGAAATAGAACTAGTAGTGTTCTAGGACGGGTAACTCTATACAGATAGGATCAGTAATATCCTAGTATAAGTAAAGCGGAATGAAATACACCCCAGTAGACACATTTACATTGAAGTATTTGTCTCTATGTTTTGAAATATCTTTTCTGATTGACCCGACACTTTGTCTGCTAATTGCAGACGCACTAGAAAATGAGTGACAGGAACAGAAGAAATAATCGTATGGCTCGACCAGCTAATGAGCCAGTTGTGCTCCCACAGCCAGAATCAGTTATAGAAGTTCTATTCAAGATATTTCGAAATCTGGGTGGATCACCATTCTTAGGCAAAGAGTCCATTATGGAAACACAAGCTTGGATCCGTTCTGTAGAGAAAATCTTTGAGGGTTTAAAGCTGAGGGATGACCAGAAAAGATTACTGGCGTCTTGGGCACTCAAAGAAGAAGATTTGTTTTAGTGGGATTCAGTTATTAAAGATAATCCAGAAGGTGATATCACCTGGGATAGATTCAAAATGATTTTCTTAGAAAGATTTACTCCTCCCGAAGCCACTGAGCGGTTATGCGATGAATTCTCTTATCTGATACAAGGTGATATGACCGTCCCAGAATATCATAGGAAATTCAACGAACTTTCTCACTTTGCCCCTCATCTAATTGAAAATCTAAAGAGGAAGAATTTGAGATTTATCAACTGGCTTCAAAGAAAATATCAGAATAGTGTAATGAGGAATGTGTAGCTCCCCTTTTCTAAAATGATATACATGGCTTACCAGTACGAAGATCTAGATAAGAAAGGTATGTTACAGTACGAAGAGGAAGTCAGCTCTAGTAATAAAATTGAGTCTGAAACTGATCGTCCTGAGGCAAGTACAATGTCTGAGATCAGTAAGAAGCCCAGTGCCAAGAGGAAAATGGCTAAATCAAAGAAGGAACCAGTAACAACTGCCACATGCTCTAACTGCAATAAACAGGGGCATCTGACCAGGAAGTGTAAAACCTCGAAGAAATGAAAGAAGGGGTTTAAACCTGATAACCAGTTTCGAGAGAATAGAAAATGATGTCAATGCCATCGGATTGTCCATCTTGAAAAGGATTGCGGGCAATTTAAGAGATCCAAAGCGGTACATATAAATGAAGTAGCGGAAACGTCTGAGCCCTCAGCTATTCAAGAAAGGTCAGATGTTTTAGAAGGCACGCTAACTGTCAAGGATATTCCTGTTAAAGTACTGTTTGACACAAGCGCGTCACGCAGCTTCATTGCCAAGAATGCGGTTAAGAAACTGGATTTAAATTTGAAGAAGCTCAAAGAACCAATGACTGTCCAAAATCCGGTCGGGGGTTCCATCGATCTCAGTTGGGTTTGTGGAGTGCCGGTTTCCTTTTCTCATTATCGGTTCCCAACCATCACGGTCGTCATGAATTTTACAGAGTTAGATCTTATCTTGGGGTTAGACTGGCTGACCAAGTACAAAGCTGAGGTTAAATGCGCCGACAGAGTCGTTAAGGCAAAGATTAAATCAGGTGATTATACAACCATTCCCTGTGAAGGTCAGAATGCTAATAGAAAAGTCTTCTAGGCAGCTTTGGATGTTTCTCCTGTTCAAATAGAAAATATCCCTGAAGTCACAGAGAATATTCCCGACCTAGTGAAAGATATTCCTGTCGTCAAGAACTATGCGGATGTGTTCGAAGAAGTTGTTCGCTTACCTCCGCAAAGAGAAATAGATTTCAAAATTGCTTTAATTCCGAATGCAAGGCCGGTAGTTCACGCTATTCGAAGAATGTCCTCGAAAGAGAAAGAGGAATTAGACAATCAAACACGACAGCTCGTATGGAAGGGTCTGATCAGGCCTAGTTTCTCTAATTGGGGTGCAGCAGTGGTGTTTGTCCCAAAATCTGACGGTACTCTACGGCTATGTGTGGATTATCGTGATTTGAACAAGAAGACAATAAAGAATACATATCCATTGCCGCGAATCGATGATTTATTGGATCGTCTGAATGGAACACAAGTATTTTCAAGAATGGACCTAGCTATAGGCTTCCATCAGCTTCGAATTGCCGAAGAGTGTGTTCCAATGACAGCATTCAGAGGTCCAGACTTATTCTACGAGTGGTTAGTAATGCCGTTTGGGTTATGTAACGCTCCAGCTTACTTCGTCGATCTAATGAACAGAGTATTCAGAGGAGTATTGAATAAATTTGTTCTGGTTTTCATTGACGATATCCTTATCTTCTACAAGTTAGAAAGCGAGCACGAAAAACATTTGAAACAAGTGTTAGAAATTCTCAGAAAGAATGTATTAAAAGCAAAGTTTTCCAAATGTATATTCTGGCAAGAAGAAGTCAAATTTCTTGGCCACGTAGTGTCAAAGCAAGGAATTTCAGTGGATCCCAGTAAGATCACTGCTATTCAGAATTGGAAACAGCCTCATACGCCAACAGAAGTTAGAAGTTTTCTCGGGTTAGCCAGTTATTTTCGGAAATTCATTAAGGATTTCGCGAAGACATCTAGTTCCTTAACAAAACTGACTAAGAAACATTCGAGATTCGATTAGACTCCGGTATGTGAGGAAGCTTTCCAGGAGCTAAAATTAAAACTGACAACTGCTCCAGTGTTAACAATAATAGATGGCAATGAGGACTTGAAAGTCTGGACTGATGCTTCTAGAGAAGGCCTTGGCGCAGTGTTAATGCAAAGAGGTCAAGTGATTGCGTATGCTATCCGTCAATTGAAACCACACGAGAAGAACTACGTAACTCATGATCTTGAGTTATTGGCTATAGTATTCTCTTTGAAAATCTGGAGACACTATCTCCTGTGTGAGAAATTCGAACTGTATACAGACCATCAGTTGTTAAAGTATCTGTTCACCCAGAAAGACCTGAATCTGAGGCAGCAACGTTGGTTGGAGTTTCTTGCAGCATATGACTTTGAGATTATATACACTCCAGGGAAAGCCAATGTCGTGGCTGATGCGCTGAGTCGAAAGAATGTAATGATCGCCAACTTTGTTATTACAACTTCCCTGATTGACAAAATATCTATTCTTCGGAAGGAGGATAACTTTATTAAGGATATGATCAAAAGGATTCAGAAAGGCGAACCCTCGTGTTTTCAAATAGATAACGATGGGACTTTGAGAATGAAAGGAAGGATTTGTGTTCCCGACATCCCTGAGTTAGAAAGGGAAGTGTTAGACGAGTGTCACAAATCCAAGCTGAGTATTCATCCCGGTGTGGCCAAAATGTACAACGATCTCAAGCGAACATTCTGGTGGAAGGCTATGAAAAGAGACGTTTCAATATATGTTAGCAGATGCCCTACTTGCCAGCTATTCAAAAGCGACCAACAGAAACTGGCTGGATTATTGCAACCGCTAGACGTTCCTGGTTGGAAGTGGGAACATATTTCCAAGGACTTCATAGATGGCCTGCCCAGAACCAGAAAAGGAAATGACAGTATTTGGGTGATCGTAGATCGCTTCACGAAGACTGCCCATTTCATACCTGTCAGATCAAACAGAACTGCTCAGAGTCTGGCGTAGATTTACTTCAAGGAAATTGTTAGACTACACGGAGTGCCGTTCAGTATAGTGAGCGATAGAGATCCAATATTTACTAGCAAATTCTGGGAGGCATTTCAAGTCGAGCTGGGAACGAAGCTGAACTTGAGCACCGCTTATCATCCTCAGACAAACGGTCAGACTGAGAGGGTGAATCGTATACTAGAAGATCTATTGCGGGCTTGTGTTCTAGATTTCGATGGATCATGGGAAGACCATTTGCATTTGGCTGAATTCTCATATAATAACAGCTACCAGGCGAGCCTGACAATGTCGCCATTCGAAGCATTATATGGTAGACCGTGCCGATCTCCTGCTTGTTGGGTCGAACCCGGTAATAGACTTGTATTGGGACCAGATATGATCCGAGAAGCTGCCGACAAAGTCGACTTTATTAAGAAATGATTACTGGCCGCTCAAAGCCGACAAAAGAGTTATGCTGATAGGAGAAGAAGAGATATATCATTTGCGGTTGGCGGCTATGTATATTTGAAAGTATCGCTGATGAGAGGTGTTATCCGGTTTGGTAAAATTGGGAAGTTGGTGCCCAAATTCATTGGTCCGTTTCCTATTCTAGAACGGATCGGAACTCTCACTTATAGGGTTAAATTTCCTGATTGGTTGCCTGGAGTGCATGATTTATTTCTCATATCTCAACTTCGAAAGCACGTTCATGATCCAGACTTGATCGTGGAAGAAGCAACTCAACAGGATATTGAAATTACTCCAGAATTAGTTGTGAGAAGAGAGCCGCTAAAGATCATTGGCAAAGAAACCAAGGAGCTGAGGAACAAGAAAGTCCACTTGGTCAAAGTGCAATGGAGTGGAGATCTGCGAGATTGTACTTGGGAAACTGAGGAGAGCATTCAGAAAGCCTATCCTAGATGCCGAGTGGATATCTCTGATTGACTCCGGTGCAAGTTACATTTACCATACTTTGCATTACCAATTAGTTCTCTACTTTGTTGTTGTTTTCTTTCCATGGATGTGCACTTTTAATTCTATAGTCTGAATGATTTTAAAAGAGTATAGAAATTGATTAGTATATTTCTGAAAAGTTAAAAACAATTTGATTGTTGTTTGTGTTGTGTGATTGTAGATTTGATTAATTAAAATTATTAAAACGATAGTTAATTTAATCAAAAAGAGAATAATGGTAGAATTTATTCATTTAAATCACACATTGAACTGATTAGAAAATGGATAGAAATATATACATGTGCATTATATATGTTTGAACAGGTAAATGGATAGCTATTGAGTAAAGATTTTATTTGCATGCCAGACAAATAGGTAAACCTTAATGAGTTGGATGTGAAATATTATTATATCAACTCATGTGAGTGCCATTGGATGCGGAGTGCTGGTTATTCTGTGTGTAATAATAAACATCGCCATAGGATAGCAACAATTAATTTTGAACTACACTACATGGCATACTTCTGGAAGATAGGCATACTTCATCATATACCACATAAGCATTTGGAGCTTGTGTGACGAGGTGGAGGATTTACCATACGAGCGAGAGGCTTGTATGGCGATGACTATATTTTACAGGTTGAACTGATGACTGATATGGACTATTTAAATTGTAACGATAAAATTGCCAGATTAATAAAAAAACCCACACAGGTCTGGAGTTGACAATAATCACGTGTCTCTAGTTATTAGATACGGCACATGGACTATTTATTTCCCACACGGGACGAGGTGATGAGGATTTATCCTCTGGAGCAATTAAAATACACACTCCCTCAGGTTTTGACAGGGTGACGAGAATTTATTCTCTAGAGTTATTAACTATACACGCTCCCCTGTAAACACCAGAATATATCACTATAAATATGTGTATGCTTATTAGGATTTATTGGGTACCTAATACGGCCCAATAAATTTCCAGACCTCTCCCCGTACAAAGGAGGTTATGGCGAAATTTTTCAAAAATTCCGGGTGTTAGCCAAATTTTTGAAGAATTTGAAAATTCTCAAAAACTAAAAAGTTGGAGAATGGAAGCCAGATCGAACGTAGAGTTGATTAATCAAACCACTTTCGACTTTGTTCCTTTTCGGGGATGAAAAGTTTTAAATGGGGGAGATTATAACGACCCGGAAAATCTGAACCAATTTAAAAATTTTAAATTGTCTAAAATAGTGGACTTTAAATATTTAAAATAAATATTTTTAATAATAGCAATGAAAAATGAGTTTGAATCTACATTTGAAAACGAATATAATTACTTTGAATTATAAACAAGGCCTGAAATGGCGCGGTAGTTTCAAATTTTGAATTCAAACTTTGACTGACTGTACCGGGTGTAAAACAAAACGGATTTGAGTGAAACCAAAAATATTTAAATCTGTTAGTGAATACCTTTCTAACGAATCTGAAAAATCGAAGTTTCATAGCGGAAAGCAAAAGTTATGGCCAAATGAATTTTCAGAAAGGTCACTATAGAAATTATATAGCCCGTGAAAATGGTCATTTTGCATACGACCTCGGAATTTGACGAAACCACTTTTGTTGGATCCGGGATGTGAATTTATTGCTAGGTTTCAAATTTCATAATTTTTGAAGCTAGTATGTGAGCGTGGCAAAGGAAAATGTGTTTTGGTCAATTACAGTTAAATTGGATCGACCAAAAATAGGCCTTTTTGCTAACGGTCTCAAAATTCGACGAAACTAGTTTTGTTGGGACCGTATCGTCAAAACATAGCTAGATTTATTTTTCTGGAATTTTTCGAATCAATTTGTGGCCCTGGCAAATAGAAATGTACGTTCAAATTTAATATTGAATGTTTTATAATTTAATTTGATGAAAAACTAACTGAAACATTCGAATGGGCCTTCGAAACATATCCCATTGTGTTCGGAATGGGGGTAAAACGCTAGGGACGACAGTTGTTGGGTTTGGATTGGAGTTCGTGTGAGATAAGGGGTATTTTTGGATTTTATAAAATTATAAGTATATAAAAAAATCTGATTGGGCCATCATTTCTGTAACACCCCACCTCCGCTAGGGTCACTCACAAAGGGAATGCCCTAGTTTTGGAGAGGTATTATCGAGATAACATCACAGAATTATCACAAGACAGAACATAAATAAATAATTAAGTAAACAGCGGAAGAATTTCTGAGCAAAACAGAACTTCATTTCATTCCAAATTAAACCATGTCTTTTACAAACATTTCAAGTAACCTCATTACAACTGTCTTGTAATAATAGCCAAAGAAGCAGTAATTTAAAAACAGTAAAACAGCTTATTCCCCAAGTGCAGTCAAAAGAAGCAGCCATAGCAAACCGTACATGCTGAGCCAAAGCAAGTGATATCCAAGCTAAGAGCTAGTTATTCCTCCCTGAGAACCTGGGGGGGAACGAAAGAAAAAGAGGCGAAAGGAAAAGGGTCAGTCATAAAGACTGAGTAAGTTCTAGTGACTTTCAGTGTAAAAACGGTTAAAACAACCTGTCATGTATGAACTGGAACTAGACTTAAGAATAGTGCCAAGGTGAACAAGATAGACTAAGGTGATCAGGATAAGTCAAGACAAGTCAAGTAAAGCACCACATGTTCGAGATCCGTTGCATCGACTTCACTAGTATACTAAGCCCGTGTCACAAGTTAATCACGAAATAAATCCAATGGCCCAATATCATGAAATGACCCTGAGACGGGGTCTGACCCAAGTACGGGGTCCTACGGAGCGATTATCTAGTCGATCGGCTCCCTACAAGTTCTAGCTCGTCAAGTGTCCGTGTCATACGGCTAATCACGAATGTAGTCACCTGTGCTGGGTCCACCTTCGGGTGTATCAGCCCTAAGGTGTCAACCCCTGACACGATTCAAGATGCACAGATAAATCTACGGATACCCAGTGTCTGCCCCGGATACGTGCACGATCGTAGTCCGCCGAACCGACACTGGCTTACCCCACTGTCGCCGTTCACTTCTTACAATCAGCCCAGTAATCGTGCCCCCACCCGGCCTAGCCCCAGGGTACCTTGATACATCTAGAGGGTTACTGCTGAAAGGGGTCGTGTCTAGGGTTTCGCCTAACAGATTAGGTCATGTAATTCGTGACCCAACCCGCCTAACAGATTAAGTCATGTAATTCGTGACTCAATCCTTTTCTAGTCTAGTCATGTCAAGATGGTTAAGCATGTCATTTCAGTTCGCGGCTTAACCCGCCTACGTGTCATGTCAAGTTGGCTAAGTGTCGTCGTTTTCAAGTTCATGACTTAGCCCTTCAAATCGTTTTCAAGTTGGTTAAGTTGTCTTTTCATGTTCATGACTTAACCCTACTTGGCATTAATTGATTCGTTAATGCACCGAACCACTCACATTGGGTCCTGTTGTTCGTAGCCACTGGATTTGCCGGGCGGTTCCGGGCAGGTTTACACTACGAACTCAACCCAACCTCGGGTTTCAAGCGCGATGTGACCAACTACCCACATTGGATCCTATTGTTTGTAGCAACTGGATTTGCCGGGCGGTTCCGGGCAGATTTACACTACAAACTCAACCCAACCTCGAGTTGGCCACTTTCTT
The DNA here is from genome assembly GCA_030737875.1 of Allium sativum. Classification (NCBI taxonomy): domain Eukaryota; kingdom Viridiplantae; phylum Streptophyta; class Magnoliopsida; order Asparagales; family Amaryllidaceae; genus Allium; species Allium sativum. The sequence goes on along the minus strand of CM060912.1, from coordinate 762,859,981 downwards.
GTTTTCTAAAGTCATGCCCCTGTTCTTATCAGATTTTGATATCATGTTCATATGTCAACTTCGTGCCCAAATAAGGCATGTTTAAAGTCAAGTTATGGCATGTTCAAGTCAAGTTTTTCGTGCCATATTTCATGTTCTACTTATGCCAAATTTCATAGTTTATGCTTATAATTAATTCAAGTTTTGCCTATTCTACCCAATCGTATCCCCAATGTATATAAACGTACTTCGTTCACAAGTATAAACAGTTCAAGAGATAAAGGGGAATAATACCAAACATGTGATAGGCATATGTGACAGTTATAACATTACTTGCATAATAAACAGGCTATAACATATCACATAGTTGCAATACTAGTATGGTGATAACTTGGCATAGTGATGATTCCAACTTAATTTAACATGATGTTTTCAACTTTGCATCATAGGCATAATAATCATTGCGGCATCATAAAAATTTTATTATAAACATGAAACATTAAAGGCATAGTAATCCTAATGGGCATAGTGGATTCCAATTTAGCATTTTTAACATAATGATTCTCATAGACATAATAATTCCAATTTATCATAATGATTCTCATCTAATATTATAAACATAATGGTTCCAACTTAGCATTATTAACATAATGATTCTCAACTAACATGATAGACATAATGATCCCAATTTAGCGTTTTTAACATAATTAACATGATAGACATAATGATTCCAATTTAGCGTTTTTAACATAATTAACATGATAGACATAATGATTCCAACGTAGCGTTTTTAACATATCTAACATTATAACAATTTCAACTTTTCATCATAGCCTAGCAATACCCTATTTTTCATAAATCATGATGGGTATAATAACACCACAGGCATAATTCCATCAATATTCATAGCCATGGTCTAATTAGCATCATAGGCATGGTTTAATCAACATAAATATTTCAATAAACATAGCGATTTCATGGACATGTATTAGTCCAACTTGCCAAACAATTAAGCCCAAGTGATTCATAACAACATCAAAATCATGACAAGTTTAACTTGCAACGTTGCCATAGCAATATCCCCAAATTATAATTCAACGATAAATAATATAAACAATGGATTAGCAATAGTTCATGAATTCGGTTTCAATTCATCGCATGTCCATATTGTTTTAGCGTTTTTGCCTAAAAAGTAACATAGAACTTACAATATGAAGCAATTAAAAATCCCAAATCAATTAGTCTCGAATTCGTTGTCTAAAGCGTCGTAGTTGTTGTAGCTTCTAGTTGTAGCCTTCAAGAATCGTCCTCCATCTTCTATAATTTTATTCTTTATATTTTTAATTCAGAGCTCTAGGTTTAATGGCGGAGGCCTGAGGCTAAAATGAAATAGTATGATTTAGGCTAGGTCTTAGGTCCTTTTTATAATGTTTGTGAGTTGTTTTAGACCGTCGATGGAGCTTGATTCAACAATAGCCGTTCAGTCAGGATAGAGTTATCCTATTGACTCAGCCAAGAGTCAGAAATGACTCAGCATTGACTCAGCGATGAGTCAGAAATGACTCAGCGTATTAAATGTTCACCAATTCAAACGTAAATACGTATTTAATAGATACATTTTCCCTTTACCGTATTAATTACCCATATATAAATATTTATTTATATATGAATAAATATTTTCTTACCTTTAATTTGTCATAATTAAAAATTGGAGAAGGCCCTTTAAAAAAAACCATCCTTGACAACCAAAAATGCGCAACGTACGCTACATGATGCGTACACGTCATATATATATATATATATATATATATATATATATATATGCGTATATGTATATATATTATATATATATATTCATTTTTTTTCTCTATCTTCCCAATTACCCATTTTCACACTAAACCACTTTTTGAACTGCGTTCACACTAGGCTATTTTAAGCCATTCCCCTAAAACAAAAATAGGGCGCTGGCGGGGATCGAACTCTGTACCTCTTGTATGCAAGTTATGTGTTCCAACCAAATGAGCTACTAAGTCATTTGTTACAAACCCTAGAACAATGCTAAACATTATTCGTTTCCCATTCTTTTTTTTTTTCATGTTTTGGTGCGATATTTAAATTAAAGATATCTTCTTCACACGTTATCCGTTTTGCGTAAACTCGGACTCTATCTTAAGCAGAATTTCGAGGCTAATGCAATGGCGTAACCCGTTTCCCTTAATTCTTTGATTTCAAATTAATTATACTTTAATTTGTGAATCTCACTGTTATAGAATACATGGGGTGTTACATTCTCCCCCACTTAAAAGGATTTCGTCCCCGAAATCTTCAAGTTAGGAGGAATGTATATCCTAACATCCAAACATCCATCAAACACGAGTATCCATTGTCCTTAAAAGACTTCTAATGCTTTATGATCATATGCGAAGTGTCTGTATATGTTCCTTAGCTAATGCTAATGATCAGGCCTGATTGATCTTCTAAATGCAAAATATGTTTAGTGAAATGAATCCAATATGTATGCAAATTTTTCCTTCTATAATCCACAATTTCTACATGAGTGCTCAAACATTCAATCATATGCAACAACCAAATGATAGCACAACCAAGTTTCCAAAATAAACACTCATGCATATGCAATATGTAAATGTGCCTGAGCCGATCTAGTGCCTAATGTGTATTCATGCATACACGAGCAACCACTTGCGACCACTTGCAACCATTTCGCAATCATAACATGCTTCAATTACATGTTTACATCCAAAAAGATTCTACCTATGGTTCTCAAGATAGGATCAAAGAGATAACAAAACAAACATGGATAGCAAGAGAAATGTATGTAAACCTATAGGAAAAATAGATCTAGAATGTACCCTAAAAAGAAATGGGTATAGCGCGCTTAGCTTTTCTTAAATTTCCCAAGTTGCGTCTTCTTGGGCTTCACCCCACTGTATTTTAACTAGCTTGACTTCTTGATTCCTTAGCTCCTAGATCTTCGTTCCTAAGACACTAATCAGAACTCGCCTCAATGTTTCCACTTTTACGCCTTCAAGGATGCTTGGCTCAATCACTCCGGAAGACTCATCCGCCTTATCTTTATCATTATCACTCATACCTATCCTATATAACATGTTAACAAGCCTCACGAAAACTATCTCCATCATACGGGAAAACCCTCTACGAAGTTAGAAAGAAGATTAGCCGCAGGTAAAGCTACAGTGACTACAGATGGAGAAAAGAAAGGGAAAGAGATTCAAACAAGGAAACAAAGGATAGTGCTAATGGCTTTTGGGGAATAGCCTTTAAAAACTTTTTCTTGGAAAATGCTTCTTTGTAAATGGTTTTGAAAAAAAATTCAAAAGGTTTTCAAAACTTTTGCCCAGTCTTGGTAACCTTCTGCTCTGATACCAAGTGTAACAACCCACCTCCGCTAGGGTCACTCACAAAGGGAATGCCCTAGTTTTGGAGAGGTATTATCGAGATAACATCACAGAATTATCACAAGACAGAACATAAATAAATAATTAAGTAAACAGCGGAAGAATTTCTGAGCAAAACAGAACTTCATTTCATTCCAAATTAAACCATGTCTTTTACAAACATTTCAAGTAACCTCATTACAACTGTCTTGTAATAATAGCCAAAGAAGCAGTAATTTAAAAACAGTAAAACAGCTTATTCCCCAAGTGCAGTCAAAAGAAGCAGCCATAGCAAACCGTACATGCTGAGCCAAAGCAAGTGATATCCAAGCTAAGAGCTAGTTATTCCTCCCTGAGAACCTGGGGGGGGGGGGAACGAAAGAAAAAGAGGCGAAAGGAAAAGGGTCAGTCATAAAGACTGAGTAAGTTCTAGTGACTTTCAGTGTAAAAACGGTTAAAACAACCTGTCATGTATGAACTGGAACTAGACTTAAGAATAGTGCCAAGGTGAACAAGATAGACTAAGGTGATCAGGATAAGTCAAGACAAGTCAAGTAAAGCAACACATGTTCGAGATCCGTTGCATCGACTTCACTAGTATACTAAGCCCGTGTCACAAGTTAATCACGAAATAAATCCCACGGCCCAATATCATGAAATGACCCTGAGACGGGGTCTGACCCAAGTACAGGGTCCTACGGAGCGATTATCTAGTCGATCGGCTCCCTACAAGTTCTAGCTCGTCAAGTGTCCGTGTCATACGGCTAATCACGAATGTAGTCACTTGTGCTGGGTCCACCTTCGGGTGTATCAGCCCTAAGGTGTCAACCCCTGACACGATTCAAGATGCACAGATAAATCTACGGATACCCAGTGTCTGCCCCGGATACGTGCACGATCGTAGTCCGCCGAACCTACACTGGCGTACCCCACTGCCGCCGTTCACCTCTTACAATCAGCCCAGTAATCGTGCCCCCACCCGGCCTAGCCTCAGGGTACCTTGATACATCTAGAGGGTTACTGCTGAAAGGGGTCGTGTCTAGGGTTTCGCCTAATAGATTAGGTCATGTAATTCGTGACCCAACCCGCCTAACAGATTAAGTCATGTAATTCGTGACTCAATCCTTTTCTAGTCTAGTCATGTCAAGATGGTTAAGCATGTCATTTCAGTTCGCGACTTAACCCGCCTACGTGTCATGTCAAGTTGGCTAAGTGTCATCGTTTTCAAGTTCAAGACTTAGCCCTTCAAATCGTGTTCAAGTTGGTTAAGTTGTCTTTTCATGTTCATGACTTAACCCTACTTGGCATTAATTGATTCGTTAATGCACCGAACCACTCACATTGGGTCCTGTTGTTCGTAGCCACTGGACTTGCCGGGCGGTTCCGGGCAGGTTTACACTACGAACTCAACCCAACCTCGGGTTTCAAGCGCGATGTGACCAACTACCCACATTGGATCCTATTGTTTGTAGCAACTGGATTTGTCGGGCGGTTCCGGGCAGATTTACACTACAAACTCAACCCAACCTCGAGTTGGCCACTTTCTTGTTTTCTAAAGTCGTGCCCATGTTCTTATCAGATTTTGATATCATGTTCATATGTCAACTTCGTGCCCAACTAAGGCATGTTTAAAGTCAAGTTATGGCATGTTCAAGTCAAGTTTTTCGTGCCATATTTCATGTTCTACTTATGCCAAATTTCATAGTTTATGCTTATAATTAATTCAAGTTTTGCCTATTCTACCCAATCGTATCCCCAACGTATATAAACGTACTTCTTTCACAAGTATAAACAGTTCAAGAGATAAAGGGGAATAATACCAAACATGTGATAGGCATATGTGACAGTTATAACATTACTTGCATAATAAATAGGCTATAACATATCACATAGTTGCAATACTAGTATGGTGATAACTTGGCATAGTGATGATTCCAACTTAATTTAACATGATGTTTTCAACTTTGCATCATAGGCATAATAATCATTGCGGCATCATAAAATTTTTATTATAAACATGAAACATTAAAGGCATAGTAATCCTAATGGGCATAGTGGATTCCAATTTAGCATTTTTTACATAATGATTCTCATAGACATAATAATTCCAATTTATCATAATGATTCTCATCTAATATTATAAACATAATGGTTCCAACTTAGCATTATTAACATAATGATTCTCAACTAACATGATAGACATAATGATCCCAATTTAGCATTTTTAACATAATTAACATGATAGACATAATGATTCCAATTTAGCGTTTTTAACATAATTAACATGATAGACATAATGATTCCAACTTAGCGTTTTTAACATATCTAACATTATAACAATTTCAACTTTTCATCATAGCCTAGCAATACCCTATTTTTCATAAATCATGATGGGTATAACAACACCACAAGCATAATTCTATCAATATTCATAGCCATGGTCTAATTAGCATCATAGGCATGGTTTAATCAACATAAATATTTCAATAAACATAGCGATTTCATGGACATGTATTAGTCCAACTTGCCAAACAATTAAGCCCAAGTGATTCATAACAACATCAAAATCATGACAAGTTTAACTTGCAACGTTGCCATAGCAATATCCCCAAATTATAATTCAACGATAAATAATATAAACAATGGATTAGCAATAGTTCATAAATTCGGTTTCAATTCATCGCATGTCCATATTGTTTTAGCGTTTTTGCCTAAAAAGTAACATAGAACTTACAATATGAAGCAATTAAAAATCCCAAATCAATTAGTCTCGAATTCGTTGTCTAAAGCGTCGTAGTTGTTGTAGCTTCTAGTTGTAGCCTTCAAGAATCGTCCTCCATCTTCTATAATTTTATTCTTTATATTTTTAATTCAGAGCTCTAGGTTTAATGGCGGAGGCCTGAGGCTAAAATGAAATAGTATGATTTAGGCTAGGTCTTAGGTCCTTTTTATAATGTTTGTGAGTTGTTTTAGACCGTCGATGGAGCTTGATTCAACAATAGCCGTTCAGTCAGGATAGAGTTATCCTATTGACTCAGCCATGAGTCAGAAATGACTCAGCATTGACTCAGCGATGAGTCAGAAATGACTCAGCGTATTAAATGTTCACCAATTCAAACGTAAATACGTATTTAATAGATACATTTTCCCCTTTACTGTATTAATTACCCATATATAAATATTTATTTATATATGAATAAATATTTTCTTACCTTTAATTTGTCATAATTAAAAATTGGAGAAGGCCCTTTAAAAAAAAACCATCCTTGACAACCATAAATGCGCAGCGTACGCTACATGATGCGTACACGTCATATATATATATATATATATATATGCGTATATGTATATATATATTATATATATATTCATTTTTTTTCTCTATCTTCCCAATTACCCATTTTCACACTAAACCACTTTTTGAACTGCGTTCACACTAGGCTATTTTAAGCCATTCCCCTAAAACAAAAATAGGGCGCTGGCGGGGATCGAACTCTGTACCTCTTGTATGCAAGTCATGTGTTCCAACCAAATGAGCTACTAAGTCATTTGCTTACAAACCCTAGAACAATGCTAAACATTATTCGTTTCCCATTCCTCTTCTTTTTTCATGTTTTGCTGCGATATTTAAATTAAAGATATCTTCTTCACACGTTATCCGTTTTGCGTAAACTCGGACTCTATCTTAAGCAGAATTTCGAGGCGAATGCAATGGCGTAACCCGTTTCCCTTAATTCTTTGATTTCAAATTAATTATACTTTAATTTGTGAATCTCACTGTTATAGAATACACGGGGTGTTACAATTTCTCTATCTCTCCTTTCCCTCTCCTCGTCACATGATCGAAGGCGGAAAACCCGCCAAATCTTCCCGTCCATGTTCTGATCGATTTACGCACCAAAATCAAACACTCCAGTTGGGAAATTTGTAGAGCTCGAGAAGATCTTCAATTCCATATGTAGTTTGGATTTTTTCATTGAGTGGTTTGGGAGAATCGAGCTCGGGAAGTTCAGATGTTTTCGCCGCCGCCCCGCCTGCCTCAGGCGATCGAACGCCTCCCCCCTTCAGGCGCAGGTGCACCTCTCCTCCCCCTTCGACGCTGCGAAGGCTGATCGACGAATAGCTACACGGATTCGAAGAAAAATCCAAACCTAGTTTTGAACGAAACAGCTGAGGTACGGTTTAAACTATTTTAAACTATATTATAGCAGTTTAAAGCGCTACGGTTTTTGATTTCACTGTAAAAATCATATCTTTTACGTTTCTTGTCGAAATCCAGTGAAACAAGAGACGGTGGACTCGTGTGGACGCCCTCTACATTCTAGAAGAGACCACATATTTTTCTGAGTCTCCTGCTATTTTTGGTGGAGTGGAACCGAATGTGAGATTTCTAATTTATAAACGATATGGAAAACGACGATGTATAAATTATGTAGGCGATGTATGAGTTATATAAGCATTGTACACCTCATGTATAAGCGTTGTATAAGTTGTACGTTTGATGTATAAGTTGTATATGCGTTGTAAAAATTATATATGTGTTGAAATAGAAGTGAAATGCTATATATAAATATATATATGTATACGCCCCTCGTCCACAAACCATGGACGATATTTATTGGTTGTGATTGGTGTGAAATTGATTGATAGAGAATGGTTGATTGAAATTGTTTGTGGTTGGAATTGATTGATTGTGGTTGAAAAATACCCGTCTGCGGTTGAGAAATATTTGGTTGAAACCACATAGGATTAGTTTGTGGAAATGAAAAAAAATATACATGCCTCCTGCGCGCGAAATAGATGCATGATTCCCCATTGTCAAAGGCTGCGAGGATTTAAGGTAGAGCGAGGAGCCGTACTACGGACGGTCCCGGCTTTAACTACCCTGCCGTTATGCTGCCGAAATTTTGAATAATATCCATGTGTTAGAATTATTTTCCTATGTTGAAATTATATTCGTCTGTTGAATAGAAAACCTTCATGTGTTGAATAGAAATTCATTCGTTGAATCATATTCATATGTTGAATGGTATTCGTGTTCTGAATAAATTGTTTTAACAATAAAAATCACCTTTTTATCTATATATACAAACTATAGAAAACCTTCATGTGTTGAATCGATATTCATTCGTTGAATTGAAATTCATGTGTTGAATGTTGTTCGTGTTTTAAATACAAAAATCACATTTTTACTCTGTATATACAAACTATAGAAAACCTTCATGTGTTGAATCGATATTCATTCGTTGAATTGAAATTCATGTGTTGAATGGTGTTCATGTTTTAAATATAAAAATCACCCTTTTATCTATATATACAAACTATAGAAAACCTTCATGTGTTGAATCGATATTCATTCGTTGAATTGAAATTCATGTGTTGAATGGTATTCATATTTTGAAAGAAATTGTTTTATAATAAAAAAATCCCATTTTTAACATCAACATGAAATATATAAAATAATCTTGTTTTGAAATAAATTGTTTTATAATAAAAATCCTATTTTATTCACCTATATTAACTATATAAAATAGTCGAGTTTTGAAATAAATTGTTTTACAATAAAAAATCACATTTTTATTATATACATGAATTGTTAAAAATAGCGAAGTGTCGAAATAGAAGACAGTTAGATAAAAGTATCATTTTTATCAAATGTATGAAAACCATATAGTTTTGAAATCGAAGAAACGATATATATATATAAATAGAATTGAAATATATCGAATAACGAAGCTGCAGTTCGTATTTTGAAACCGTGATTTCAAATGATTATACCGGGAGATCCGACCATCGGATTTTCCCGAAACCGCATCCGTTGGGTTCGCTTTGGAAATATCTTTCCAACGGCACCAACTTTGTAAAAATCCAACGGTTGGATTGTCTTCAAATCTGAAGAAAAACAGCGCCATAATCGATTATATTTATATATACATATATATGTATATATATATATATAATTATATTTAATCGAATAACGACGCTGCAGTTCGTATTTTGAAATCGAAACTTCAAACGATTATACCGGGAGGTCCGACCGTCGGATTTTCCCCAAACTGGAACCGTTGGATTCGTTTTGAAAAGATCTTTCTAATGATGTAAATTTTATGAATATCCAATGGTTAGATTTTCAGATATGTGTAAATCAAATCTGAAGAAAAACAGCGCCACGGCCGCGTTATGGCCCGAAGCGTCGTTTGAATAAATTGGCTATTTTAAAATAAATAAAAATGGCGATAAATCATTATAAAATATTATAAATGATATGGATGTGAAATTTAGAAACTAACTGAAGGTTGGCTAAGTCGAATGGTTTCTCGGGTATTGATCTGATGTTGGGTTCGGTCTTCGGGGTTAATATTTGGGAAATCGCTCTCTTACTGATTGACGGTTAGTGACTAAAGAATTGAAATGATGCGTATGTGTATTTGTGTTGCACTTTTTTATCATATACGCGTGTTGCTCAGAAAGACCGGGTTTATCCCATTCTGTATAATTGAATCGACGATAAGAAATCGAAGATGAAGACGATGGTCGAAGACCGGAGATCTTCACCTCGTTTGGATGGTAACCGAGGTCCTGATTAGGAGGCATCCCGAAATATGTATAATGAGTGGTGATTGTCCAGACGTACGCTGCGATCGATGGGTTTGCGAGGTATATAGTGCCTCCGGTTTCGTTCAGACCCAGAACGGACTTGCATATGGACAGTGTGTCTGACATTGGAATTTATTCTGCATGATTGATAGCTATCATTTGCACGGTGTGTATTGCCTGTGTGGCTTGCTAAGATGCAGTGAATAGGGCTTCTGTTGAAAAGCAAAGTCTTGTGGTGATGATCAAAGCACCGCCTGTGTGGCGTTGCTTTGTGTATAACGTGAAATCGCGAGCCTCACACCCCGGTATGAACCAGAAACGGGAGAAAGGACCTCAGGGAGGGCCTGCGTTTCTTCCCAGCTAGAAGTGGCGTCAGTGCTTTTCCATGCCCTGATGAGTTTGACTTATGTGGTTGTTGCTGTTGCGAGGCGCCTCGGTTATATCGGTCGATTTGGGGCCGATGGAGTCATTTGTTGGCTCATTTACGCCCCAAAGGGAGGAGAGACGCAGTGTTCAGGCATTTTAATCCACTCCGTGTGGACCGGCCCTGATGATCCAAGGGTCGATGCGTTCTGATCCTGAGACTCGGGCTAGGCAGTCTCGAATTCGGTAAGGACTATCTTTTGCCTTGGTTCATGACGAAAATCCAATTTCCAAATACGTGACTGTGCGATTTTGATTGTATACCTATGTATGGCGACATAGTGGTATGAGGCATTAATGCCGTCTATGATTGATACTTATGAGTTGAAATAATTTTCGAAACATATAAACACTAGTAGTAGTATCAAATGCTTCTATTTTTATTCGTATCAAGCATATCTTGGCCATTATAAGGTAAAAACTCTATCCTCCGGTTTGCGTTGCATTGTGTGATGGGAACTGAGTCTTATAATGACTTCATTTTTATAAAAAGCATTGCGATGTTTAAAAGAATTATTTGTTTTAAAGCACTGGCAATCCAATGGAGTAAACCCGTTCCACGAAAGTGGCGTGGTTCTGTGATTAGCCATATTATAAATGTGTTGAGTAGATTTCTCATACCAGTCCCATGACTGACTCGTAGTTTGTTTCACTTTCAAACTCGGGTGCCCCTTTTCCTACATGGGCATCCTTGTATTCAGGTTTAGCTGGCTCTTTCTGGATAGCTGGAGCTGAAGATGGATTCTATCATTTATCTATTTTATGTCGTTCAGCTCCTATTGTACATATTTTGTTTGTTTTCCGCTGTAGATATTTATGTATAGTTGTACTGTATTTGTACTAAGTATGATCCTGTATACTGTGTAACTCTGATGATTATGTTTATCCAGTATATTCTATTGTTCATTATCAGGAAATTTCTGCCCAGGAGGTCGACTTGGGTAGAAAAGGTCGACCTTGGGGTTGACCTACCCTTTTCCAGATCCGTAGACAAATTCGTTTTTCTGCATTTAGACGCCCGTTCTGACCAGATTCGTTGCTCCTAAGCTATTTAAACACCCCAAACCTCACTTTCTCCCCATGCAACTTCATTATGCCTATACTCTACCCTAATTCATAACAAAATAAATCTAAGACGGGGTTATGTTGCTCAAGTCCTTCGTAGAAATAAAGTTTAGAATTCTAGTAGAGATTCAAAGGCTAATTCAACGACTTCAACAACAATTTTCAAAGAATCAAATCTAAATTAGAAGAACTAATAGTCTTCTTCAAGGGAGAGCTATTCAGTTTCAGAATACACATCCCAGAATTCAAGAACCTTAAGTAATTTGTAAGTTCACGTTACTTGCAGAAATAAAAGTTAATTGTGATTCTGACATTGTAATAAATATGGATCTAAGATTATGCCTGTCTTTCTATATCCTTTGGATCTATCTCATTGATAATATTATGTCCGTTCTTTGTCTCTTCTTTCCTTCTTCCCTTTTTGTTTTATAGCCAGGCTACTGCGAGCCTGAGCCAGATCTCATAAGAGATGTACGTACGTTGGAAATAAAAATTGGGAATAATTGAGTTATAACTGATTTGAGAACATAACAAATGTTGTATTCAAAACATAAAGTGTATCGAACATATGACTTGGGATTTGAGGCATAAAGTATTGGATATATGACTTGAGATTTGAGGCAAAAAGTATTGGACATATGACTTGGGATTTGGGGCGTAAATTGAACTGTAAATATAAGGCATAGTACATGTTGTGGTCTAAGATCTAAAATTGGGACATATATATATATATATATATGTATATATATATATATATGATAGTTTATGATTTGGAAGAAGAAGGTTAGGGTGTATAGTGATGTATGGCTAAGGCATGAAAACAAGATTTGTCTTTGTTTTGTAAGTCAGTAACTTTTTAGATTTGAACACCTAAATCTAATTGCGACATGTAATAAAATGGATATGAGAATATGCCTGATGTAAGCTATCCTTTCATTGAAATCTGCGCTTGAGTATATATATCTTTGGGAATCATTTTTGACTATGAAACTAGTCCAATCATATCCATCCTTGTTGTATATCGGAATTGTAATCCTTTTTAAGTTCATGATATAATTCTTATCATATCTATATGCCTGCGATGTATTCCTTGCAAAAATTGTCTTTTTAGTACATCAATTTTATTGAACCAGTAGTGCTTATCATCATCTGACTATGCCTATTCTTACGATGTTCCATCTTGCTTCTCCCCTTGTATTATGAATCTTGAGTTGAATCTCAAAATACTTACGTTATGAATGAGGGGGAAATTGCGTATAACATGAAATTGACATTAGTTGGTATAATTTGGGAACAAGTAATATGGCATAACTATTAAGAGGCGATTTGGGGTAATTTGACATGAATTATGGAATATGTAATTTGACATATTGAGCCTAGAATTTGCATGAACGACAAAGTATGAAGTTGGCATATAAACAAGTTTTGGGCGAAATTGTTATTGTTCCGAGTTTGGGGTAACTTGAGCATTAAATCTAGATTGGGTGTAAAATGTAACATGACTATTTTTGGCGAATTTGGTAATTAGCATGTAAACTCTAGATTTGGGTATATAGGGTAAATGTGTATATTAAAGATGAACATGCCTAACCTGAGGTTAGATTGAGTTGTGGTGTAAAACTGCCCGGAACCGCCCGGCACATCCATTAACCACAACAACACCTATCTAATGTGAGAGGTTAGTGCATCATGCCCAAGAAAAACCCAAGGTTAGATTGAGTTGTGGTGTAAAACTTCCCGGAACTTCCCGGCACATCCAGTAACCGCAACAACACATATCTAATGTGAGTGGTTGGTGCATTAATAAATCAATTAATGCTAATGAATAAGATGAATGAGTAGGGTTAAGTTCATAGGAACACTTAACCAATATAACATGGATGACTAGGGTTAAGTAATGAGAAACACATAACCAATATGACAAGATAGATGACTAGGGTTAAGTTAATAGGAAACACTTAACCAGTATAGCATGATGAATGGATATGGTTAAGTAATAAGAAACACTTAACCAGTATAACTCGATTTGTGGTAAGGTTAAGCTAAAGCAAGAGGGAAACAATTAACAAATATAACTTGATTTGTGGTAGGGCTAAGTTAACAAAAGAAGGCAACACTTAACCAAGATAACATGACAAGTAGGTGGGTTAAGTTAACTTGAATTGATTAACGACACTTAACCAATACAACATGATGAACATGTAGGGTTAAGTTAACAAGAAAACACTTAACCAATATAACTTGATGAACGAAGGGTGTTAAGTTAATAAGACACACTTAACCAACATGACACGATGAATGTGTAACACCCCGTATTTTCTGTAAACATAAGAGTTAAAAATCAAGGTATAATTAATTTTTAGGAGAAGAAATAAGGGAAACGGGTTGCGCCATTGTGTTCGTCTCGGAAAAATACGCGAAATAGAGTCTGAATTTGCGTAAATCGGAGTCCGTATGAAGAAGATATGGACGAACGAAGTTAGGCAGAAAAACCGGAAACAGGCCAGAATACACTGGCGCACTTGTGAAGTGCGCCAGTACAAAAATACACTGGCGCACCTGCCAAGTGCGCCCATACAAATCCAGCACCGAATTCTGGAGTGTTCTGAGGTGACGTGTCTTCTTTTGAGTGGCTGGATGATGTGTATTCGAGCTGTGCGATTCTGATGACTTCTGGACTGATCTGAAGGCTCTAAATCACCCTATCCTCCTATAAATACATCCCTAACCTAAACCTAGGTTTCTTACACAATTCTCTAGCCTCCATTGCTCTCTTCTTCTAATTAAAAATAAAAATGGCGTCCCTACTCTGCTGGAATCAAAACTAGAAGCTAATCAACATCAACCTAAGCAACTCAATTCAAATTAGAGATTAAAGCTTCTGCAACAATTCTGCAATAACTAAAGTTCTTTCTTTAATCCAACCAAGGCAAGTACAGTTATTTTCCGCTATAAACGTTAATTATAATTTTGATATGTTTTTAATTCTGAATCTGAGATTGTATATATATTCTCTTCTGTCAGATCTGTTTTTCTGTGACTGTTCTGTATCCCTTTTCTTCTTTTCTGTTTCTATAGCCAGGCTACCACGAGCCTGTGCCTAATCTCATAAGAGATGAACGTATGAACGCAAATTTTGGGATAAATAATGAATGATGCGAAATTTGACAAGACTGAATTGAATGTATGACTTTAGGTCTGAGGCATAAAATAAAATGGACATGTGACTTGGGATTGGATGCATAAATTTGACTATGAACATATAATTTATATATGTTGTATGCATAGTGTATGTTGTAATTTAGATCTGTAATTAATTAGAAAAAGATGAGCATATGTTGTAAACTAGATTTGGATCTATGCATATTCTGTGATAGAAGAAAAGAGGAACCATTGTAAGATTACATATGATTTGAGACTTTGGACAAAATGCATATAAAAGTCAAGATCTGATTTTTAGAAGATATGATTTAAAGATTTAGATTGTTGGGTATAGTTTGCATAATGATTCATGACTTAAAAAGAAGAAGATATGGAAACTTAGGTGTAAAGATTTACATTAATTAGGATATCTATTATTGTGATTACACCTAAATAGGGATTTTTGGATATATGGCATGCATTGAAATTAATGGTTATATTTGGTATAATTTATATGTGAATCTGCTGTAAAATGCTAGTTTAACAAAAATTGGAACATATGTTATATGGCAAATTATGTCCATATTCTGCTCTTATGCAAACATGGAGTATATGTTGTGAATCATGACAATTATGTAGGCATATGAATTTAGGCCAATTTATGATTAGGCAAGGCATGTAAATAGAACCTTTAGAAATATTAAATTTGCTAAATCTGCTAATTTTCCAAGTTGCCTGAACTGCTAGTTTTGTTATATTGCCTAGACTGCTAATTAGATTGAAGTGCCTAATCTGTTAAATTTGTCGGTTGAAATGCCTAACCTGTTATATGCCAAAATCTGCTAAGTTGCTAAATCTGTTAAATCCGTTAAGTCATATAAAATCTGTTATCTGCTAAAATCTGTTATCTGCTGTGTTGATATAATCATCCTGTTATTGATATAATCTAAATTGGCATATATATTGGGCGTGCGCATAAACGGTAAATTATTAATTAATTGGCCGCAAAGATAAACGTGACTAACTCGAGGTTAGAATGAGTTTGCGGCGTAATTCTGCCCGGAACCGCCCGGCACATCCAGTGGCCGCAAACAATAGGTTCTAATGTGAGAAGTTAGTCATAACCTGCTTAAGACACGAGGTTAGGTCTGGCTTGTGGCAGAAGTCTGCCCGGAACCGCCCGGCCCATCCAGCGGCCACAAGATAGCGATCTAATGTGAGAGGTCTGGGCATTAATAATTAATTAATGCAAATCTAAGATAAGAATGACGTCTAAAACGTATTGGGGGAAAATAGGGTTAAACCAACTGGATTAATAGGTGTAGTTAACCCGTCCATGAATCTGTAGGCCCAATACAAAGTTAGACAAATCTGAAAAATCTG
Organism: Allium sativum; assembly: GCA_030737875.1. Lineage (NCBI taxonomy): Eukaryota > Viridiplantae > Streptophyta > Magnoliopsida > Asparagales > Amaryllidaceae > Allium > Allium sativum. The sequence goes on along the minus strand of CM060912.1, from coordinate 762,843,977 downwards.
TACATCTGATCTGTTAGTCTGAAAACTTGTTAACTTAATCTATGAACTAGTAAATCTGAATTCTGTATGTCTGAAGTTGTAAACAAGTTAATCTGAGATCTGTTAGTCTGGGGACACAAGGTTAGGAGGGGAATTACTTGTGTCATCTGTTGTTTGGGACCCATATTAGTCAGTAACCCTTTCTGGTATCAAAACTTTGACCCAACAGTAGGTTGGGTCCGGGCACGCTTACTGAACTAATTATAAGCGGTTCATTCTGATAATGGCGAGGGGTGTTGATGGTGCGTTCCAACCGGGTCATGTGCGTGCATGGATCCCGGTCTGCCTCTGAGGATGTAAGACGCCGTGACATCTGTAAATAGGTCTGTGCCAATTGGTTGTCACTTTAGGGAGTGATACACCCTATTGTGGGGCCGACACAAGATATTTATGTATTAGGGAGCCGATCGCTTGGGGTAGGGTTTTAGGGTACACTTAGTTTTGTCTGTTTCTGTTGGTACCGTCTGTTTCTGTTGGGTGGTAACACCTGTCTGTTTCTGCGTGGTACCGTCTGTTCGGGTGGTAAAGGGCCATTACTAGTGTACACCTAATTCTACATTCTGTTTCCGTAGGGATTAATCTGTTTCTGCTTCTGTCTGTTTCTGATCGGGTAGTAAAGGCCCATTATTAGCATCCTGTTTCTGTTAAATTATTCTGTACCCGTTTCCATTTCAGTTTAGACATTAGGGTGACACCTAATTCTGTTATACTAGTATTAGTGCAGAGAAGTGTAAAACAATAGTTTATATCATTCTGTTTTTCTGTTATATCTGCTACACCTGTTACAGTTATCTCACATCCAGTTTGATGTTCATATCATATTATTATTATCTGTTCATATGCTGAAAGTCACTGGACTTGCCAGACTTTTTGTCTGACCCTTGTTGTTTCGCCTCCTTTCTTCCGTTTCCCCCCCCCCCCAGGTTATCCAAGGAGGGAATACTTTAGCTTGATCCGGATTTCTCTTTGCTTGAAGTGCTTAAAGTATGGCTTGGCTCTGTATAGCTTCCGTTCCATGGGGATTATGATTTTAAACCATGCATTTTGAAGGCTTTTGTACAAGACTGATATTTTGTACTTGAATTCTGAAATTTGAAAGGATGTAACCATATTAATTTCTGTTTCCGCTGTAATAAAGTTAAAAAATTTCAAGTACAGTTTTATCTGTCTTGTAAGTTTCTGTTCTGTTTACTAAAATGCTCCACCAAAGTTAAGGCATTCCCTTGTGAGTGACCTTAACGGAGGTGGGGTGTTACAGAATGGGTAGGTTAAGTTAACATGAGTGGACAAAACTTAACAGTTAAGTAAACATGCTTGAATCGATGAGAGGGTTAAGTACATCTCGTGTAGGTGGGTAATATTAGTAAATATAGGACCGCAAACTTAACCGTTAAATAAACATGCTTGAATCGATTGGAGGGTTAAGTACATCTCGTGTAGGTGGGTAATATTGGTACATATAGGCCCACAAACTTAACTGTTAAGTAAACATGCTAGAATCGGTGGGAGGGTTAAGTACATCTCATGTAGGAGGGTAATATTTGTATATATAGGCCCACAAACTTAACTAGTAGGAAACCCTAGTAACGGGGAACCATTTCAGCATTAACCCACATAGATGTATCATGGTACCCTGAAACTAGGCTGGGTGGGGCACGATTATTGGTCTGATTATAAGCGGTCAAAACAGCGGCAGGGGTACGTCAGTGTAGGCTATGACGGTTTACGAGCGTGCACGTACTCCGGAGTGGGAAAAAGAAGGCACTGGGTACCAGTAGTTATACGCTGTGCATCTTGAATAGTGTCGGGTCGCTATCATAAGGATTGATACACCTTATGGTGGGCCCAGCACAGGATATCTACACGCAAGATAGGGCCGATTAACACATACACGTGGAACATGAATACAAGTAAGGGAGTCAATCGATGGGGTAGTAAGGGTACATCTAACATGTTCATGGCAGTTAGGCAGATGGAGTTGGAATCCTCACGATAGATGTACACCTGAAGGCTACCATAATTACGGGGATTGGGATCACGTTATCATTTTATACATATTACTAGTTGGGACACTATTTAGGTGGTGCAGAGATAGATATAGAAATCAGATTAACAAAGTAGTAGCAAAGCAGGGAAAGAGTAGAAGCGCATTCAGTTTGTCTTGCCTTATTATACTGTAATGACCCGCATTTTTCAGCGGTATAATAATTAATTTATTTAATTATTTAAAAGGTGATTAGAAGGATTTCATGGTCGTCGAATTAAATAATGGTGAATATTTAATTTAATTAATAATTAAATAATATATTTAATTTTGAAATAATCAGAATGGGCTGAACTGGCGATATGGTATGAATTGGGCTATTCAAAATATATAATTCAGTTTAAAATTTGAATTACGCTAACGAATAAATTTAGATAACGATGGTTGAACGTATAAATTATATTATAATTATAATCGAGCTCGAAATGGCGTGGTAGTTCGCGATTTGGCGATTTGAACTTCAACTGAATGTACATGATTCGTTTTAAGCTGGATTTCTGTGAAACAAGAAACGTTAGGGGCTGGTGAAGTATATTTTTCTAGTGGAAGAGGGAAATCGGGATTTCGTCGTCAAGATTTTGATTTATGTCCAAATCATATTTTAGAAAAGTCGCTGTGGAATTCCTTTATAATTTATAACGATTTATAAAAAGAATTTCATTATAAATCAAATATCGATTTAATTGGGAATTTAAATATCAAGTTAGAAATTCATATAGGAATATTCTGAAGATGTATAATATTATGTTGTGAATATATACGATAATATTAATTTATTTATATTTAATTTAATTATATTTAAATATATTTATATATTTAAATGGGTCATTTAGAGCTTTAAAAATACGCTGTGTGAGCATACGAAGTCGGAATTCGACGAAACCAGTTTCATTGGGTTCGTAATGTCGGACTCTAGCCATATGTCCAGTTTGGTGATTTTAGGATATCATATGTGATCGCAGGGATTTTTAAGGACCGAAGATGAGTATAAAATCGAGAAATAAAATATAAAAAAAAATCAATTAAAAATATCTAACATTTTTGATGGCCAAAAGAGAGGCCATGTGATATCCTTCTACAGCCACAAACCTTACCTAACCCAAACAGCCTTTATAACCCGTATAAACCGAACACAGCAAGCAAAAACCAAAAAGAAAAATCAGAAATCAAAACCAAAGAAAATTCTGTAAATCAAAGCAAAAATATATTTGAGATCTTGTAAGTTTTATCTTTACGTTGATACAACCCTTGGAGAGTGCGATCTGAGTTCTCGAGCTCGGAAAAAAATGTGTAGCGAGCTAGGGTTTGTTACTATGGAGGTTTGAAGCTCCGATCCATGTTTCTAAATTTGGTTTCGGGTTGAGGAAGGGGAAGCGAGTTGGTATGCGAAGTTTTGAGGTTTGCGATGGCCAGTGTGGGTCCGGCGAGGTGTTCGACGGAAGCGCTGGAGGGATTCGAGAGTGAGTTTGTGGGTATGGAGGAGAAGCTTGGTTGAAAAGAGGAACGTTGGTGGTGGTGGTGGTTTGATTCGGTGAAGGATGTGAGGTGAATGAGGAATCAAAGGATCGGAATTGGAAATGAAAAGGAGCGACGGGATTGTGTCTCAGTGTTTGGGGAAGACAAAGGCACGGGTTTGGGTATTAACAACCTTATATGGGCCAAGGAAAGGATTGGGTAAAGCCCAGTAATTAAAATCTTATATTTAAATCCATTTAATTTATGTATAAACTTGTAAAGATGATAACTTGCTCGTATATTATCGGAATTCAGAAAAACAAGATCCGATGGGATTGTATGGACGAGAGCTACCGAGTGCAACCGACTGGGAGAGAATCCAACCTCATTACAATTTATGGCAAAATAAATTGTTTGATTCAAATCAAACAAATAGTTTATCGTTCTTTAACGATGAACTGCCAATGTGAGTAAAACTCACCAACTCTGAACAGTTATATTTTTCGAACGTATATTTAGAACTGATAATTATCTGTTGATTGATGTGTGTTAACTGTTTGGTTGAAATGTTGATTGATTGGTTGAAATTATTGATAACGATATATATATATATATATATATATATATATATATATATAAATTGTTAATCAAATATTGATTCTATTTAACAGAATATTTCATATTGAATTGAAATCGATGTTAATGATATTGTTTAACATCTGTGATGCAGGGAAACAGGTCGGAGGAATCCAACTAGATTCCTCAACATTTATTTTACTGTTTTCATATATAGTGATATATGATGTGATATAAAATTTGTTGATGATGATGTGTGTTTAAATGATATAGATCATTGTGATTTGGTATTTTAAATACTGTAAGAAATACTGGCATGTAAAAAGAGGATTTTTAAAGTATATTTTGAAAATAAATTAGTTATATAAAATCAATGGATTTTATATAGAAAAGGAAAAAGGGATTTTATAAAAGAAAACATTCATAAAATCGAAAGAGTTTTGAAAGGGAAATATTTATTGAAAATAAATATGATAAAAATGAAAAGGGAATTATTTATAAAATCAAAGGATTTTATAAAGAGAAATATTTATTGGGCTAATAAATAGAAGTACAAAGAGATTATTTATTTGGGAAAATAAATAAGAGTTATAAAGAAAATAATTTTTTTGTAAAACAAATATAGAGGAAATTATTTGTAAAACAAATAAAAAGGAAATATATTTGTAAAACAAATACAAAGGAAGATATTTGCAAAAAAAATAGAAAGAGAAATATTTGTAAAATATTTACAAATAGAATTTAAAAGGAAGTATTTGTAAAACATTTACAAATAGATCAAATGGAAATAAATAGAATGTTATAAATGAGATGTTTATTTGTTAAATAAATACAAAAAATTAAATGGAAATATTTATTTGATAAATAAATAGAAAAGATAAAAGAAATATTTATTTGTTAAATAAATATAATTGAAAAGTGTATAGTTATTTGTTAAGTAAACAAATAGAAAGGAGATAATCCAAAGGAGATAATCCAAAGGAATAATCCAAAGGAGATAATAGAAAGGAGACAATCCAAAGGAAATGATTCAAAGGAGTTAATCAGTTAGTGCTAATCAGTTAGAATTAATCAGTTAGAGTTAATCAGTTAGAGTTAATCAGTTAGAGTCAACCAGTTAGAGTTATTCAAATGGAGCAAATCGAGTTGAGTTATCGAATATAATTTATTCGAAGAGAGTTATCGAATATAATTTATTCGAAGTGAGTTATTGAATATAATTTATTCGAAGTGAGTAATTGAATATTGGTTATTCGAAGTGAGTTAATCGAATAATGGTTATTCGAAGTGAGTTAATCGAATATTGGTTATTCGAAGTGAGTTAATCGAATCTAGTTATTCGACAGGAGTTAAATCAAATATAGTTTATTCGAAGAAAAGAGATTATCAAATATAAGTTATTCGGATGTAAGTTATTCGAATAAGAGTTAATCCAGTAAGAGTTAAATAGAGTTAGAGTAAATCGAATAGGAGTTATTAAATTGGAGTTATTCAAATAAGAGTTATAGAATAAGAGCTAACCAAATAGGAGTTGATAAATTAGTTGTTCGTTATTTATTCAAGTTAGAAAATAAGAGTTAGATTGAAGTTATTATATTTCAGAAGCAGGAAATTATAACACAACTGTTATAATCAAATGATTCTGTAAAGGAGTTGGACTTGTAAATTATATCCAGAAGTTACGTAAGGAAGTGTTAAAGAGTTAAAAGATGAACTTACCCTATTTCGAGATTTGAAATGTTGTTCAGTTAAGGTCTGAGAGGTAGTTATACCCCAACTTGATTGACTTTGTTTTAAATTTAGAAATGGTTAAGGTTCGAGAGTGAAAGTGGTTAAGTGAATTTAGTAAATAACTATAGTGGTTTGAGTTGTTGTCGCAATGTTGATTTAAACATCTATTCAAATCCAAGTAAAGAAGATTTGGAAATGTTTTCCAAATAGAATCAGAAACGTAATCAAATATTGAAATTGGAAATATGAATTAGAAAAGGAAATGTTCATGTATAAGGAGTTAAGAAATAGAGTTAAGCTAAATCAGAAACTGACTGGAGACTTGCTAAGTTGAATGGTTTCCTAAGTGTCTATCAGTTGTTGGTTTCGACCTTCGGGATTGGTACTTAGGGAATTGTTCTTATGCTAGTTTACAATCAGAGACTGATAGTTGTAGAAGAATAGTGATACGTAAATCGGTTATGGAAATGTTTTCCAGCGTTAACGTATATTTTCTATAACATAGAAAATAAGGAAAAAATGAATATATATATATATATATGATTGATGATTGATTGATAAAATTTCCATCTGGAAATAATATATTGTTTGCACAGCTGTTTTTCTTTGATGGTTAAATCACAGACTATCGAAGTTTTGACCATTTTAACGTTGTTAATATGGAGAGACCGGTTGGATTATTATCCAAAGAACCACTCTATATTTGCATAAGCGTTGTGAATCATATATGCCAAAGATAATTGAAGACGGAGTAAAATGCAAGGGTTGTTGTATAAATCTTAGATAACAGTGCCTAAAATGGATATACTGAATAGTGCCTTCGGTTTGTCCAGTCCCAGGACAACTTGTATGGACGAAGGTCTGACAGAGTATATCTGGTAGATCACGTAAGTTGATCACTTCAAACGTATATACATTGGTGGCGGAGGAATTCGTTTCTCTTAGCTTTATACCCGTGGTATTTTTGGATAAGTCAATTTGTGATTAGGCGGGTATGGCGAATATCGATTCAACACATGAAGGTTTTCTATAGTTTGTATATATAGATAAAAAGGTGATTTTTATATTTAAAACACGAACACCATTCAACACATGAATTTCAATTCAACGAATGAATATCGATTCAACACATGAAGGTTTTCTATAGTTTGTATATACAGAGTAAAAATATGATTTTTATATTTAAAACACGAACACCATTCAACACATGAATTTCAATTCAACGAATGAATATCCATTCAACACATGAAGGTTTTCTATAGTTTGTATATATATAGATAAAAAGGTGATTTTTATTGTTAAAACAATTTATTCAAAACACGAATACCATTCAACACATGAATATGATTCAACGAATGAATTTCTATTCAACACATGAAGGTTTTCTATTCAACAGACGAATATAATTTCAACACAGGAAAATAATTCTAACACATGAATATTATTCAAAATTTCGGCAGCATAACGGCAGGGTAGTTAAAACCGGGACCGTCCGTAGTACGGCTCCTCGCTCTACCTTAAAGCCTCGCAGCCTTTGACAATGGGGAATCATGCATCTATTTCGCGCGCAGGAGGCATGTATATTTTTTTTCATTTCCACAAACTAATCCTATGTGGTTTCAACCAAATATTTCTCAACCACAGACGGGTATTTTTCAACCACAATCAATCAATTCCAACCACAAACAGTTTCAATCAACCATTCGCTATCAATCAATTTTCACACCAATCACAACCAATAAATATCACCCATGGTTTGTGGACGAGGGGCGTGTGTGTATATATATATATATATATATATATATATATAGCATTTCACTTCTATTTCAACACATATATAATTTTTAGAACGCATATACAACTTATACATCGAAAGTACAACTTATACAACGCTTATACATGAGGTGTACAATGCTTATATAACTCATACATCGCCTATATAATTTATACATCGTTGTTTTCCATATCGTTTATAAATTAGAAATCTCACATTCGGTTCCACTCCACTAAAAATAGCAGGAGGCTCAGAAAAATATGCGGTCTCTTCTAGAATGTAGAGGACGTCCACACGAGTCCATCCTCTCTTGTTTCACTGGATTTCGACAAGAAACGTAAAAGATATGATTTTTACAGTGAAATCAAAAACCGTAGCACTTTAAACTGCTATAATATAGTTTAGAATAGTTTAAACTGTACCTCAGTTGTTTCGTTCAAAACTAGGTTTGGATTTTTCTTCGAATCCGTGTAGCTATTCGTCGATCAGCCTTCGTAGTGTCGAAGGGGGAGGAGAGGCGCTCCTGCACCGGAAGGGGGGAGGCGTTCGATCGCCTGAGGCAGGCCGGGCGGCGGCAAAAACATCTGAACTTCCCGAGCTCGATTCTCCCAAACCACTCAATGAAAAAATCCAAACTATATATGGATTTGAAGATCTTCTCGAGCTCTACAAATTTCCCAACTCGAGTGTTTGATTTTGATGCGTGGATCGATTAGAAAATCGACGGGAAGATTTGGAGGGTTTTCCGCCTTCGATCGTGTTACGGGGAGAGAGAGAGAAACGATGGCCCAATCAGATTTTTTTTATATTTATAATTTTTAAAATCCAAAAATACCCCTTATCTCATACGAACTCCAATCAAAACCCAACGACTGTCGTCCCTAGCGTTTTACCCTCATTCCGAACACAATGGGATATGTTTCGAAGGCCAATTCGAATGTTTCAGTCAGTTTTTCTTCAAATTAAAATATAAAACATTCAATATTAAATTTGAACGTACATTTCAATTTGCCAGGGCCACAAACTGATTTGAAAAATTCCAGAAAAATAAATCTAGCTATGTTTTGACGATACGGTCCCAACAAAACTAGTTTCGTCGAATTCTGAGACCATTTGCAAAAAGGCCAATTTCTGGTCAATCTAATTTAACTATAATTGACCAAAACACGTTTTCCTTTGACACGCTCACATACTAGCTTCAAAAATTATGAAATTTGAAATCTAGCAATAACTTCACATTCCGGATTCAACAAAAGTGGTTTCGTCGAATTCTGAGGTCGTATGCAAAATGACCATTTTCACGGGCTATATAATTTCTATAGCGACATTTCTGAAAATTCATTTGGCCATAACTTTTGCTTTCCGCTATGAAACTTCGATTTTTCAGATTCGTTAGAAAGTTATTCACTAACAGATTTAAATATTTTTGGTTTCACTCAAATCCGTTTTGTTTTGCACCCGGTACAATCAGGCAAAGTTTGAATTCAAATTTTGAAACTACCGCGCCATTTCAGGCCTTGTTTATAATTCAAAGTAATTATATTCGTTTTCAAACGTCGATTCAAACTCACTTTTCATTGCTATTATTTAAAATATTTATTTTAAATATTTAAAATCCACTATTCTAGCCAATTTAAAAATTTTAAATTGGTTCAGATTTTTCGTGTCATTACAAATCTGGTCAGAACGGGTGTCTAAATGCAAAAAAACGAATTTGTCTACGGATCTGGAAAAGGGGGAGGTCGACCCCCAGGTCGACCCCATGGTCGACCTTTTCTACCCAAGTCGACCTCCTGGGCGGAAATTTCCCGCCTTGCCCGGGTGTGTGATCTGAATTTCGAAACTTTAAATTTGAATTCGGGCTGGTTTTTATTTTAAACCCCTAAAACTTCTGAAGGCCATAACTTCTTCATACGGAGTCCAATTTACGCAAACTCAGACTCTATCTCAAGCAGAATTCCGAGATGAATGCAATGGCGCAACCCATTTCCCTAAATTCCTCTCTTTAAAATTAAGTATACTTTAATTTGTTACTTTAATGTTCACAGAAAATACGGGTGTTACATTCTTTCCTCTGTAAAGGATTTCGCCCCTGAAATCTTCAAGTTAGGAAGAACGTATATCCTAACATCCAACATCCATCTACTCAACCATTCAATCACAGGCATCCATTGTCCTTAAAAGGTTTCTAATGCCATATGAACATATGCAGAGTGTGTGTATGTGTCCTTGTCTAATGCAAAATCAGGCGGTCTACTGATTCAGTTGACCTCCTTATTGCGGATTATGTTAGTGCCATGAATCCATCATGTAAGCAATTATTCCTAATCGTACTTTATAAATTCTACATGAGTTCATAGTCATTCATACAAATGCAACATCCATATAGTAATACATCAAGTTTCAACCCATATATATAAAAGTTCACTCAGGCATATGCAATATGAAAGTGACTGAGCCGATCTAGTGCTTAATGTGTGTATATGCGTCCACGAGCAACCACTAGCTAACACTTGCAACCACTTGCATCCACCTAACATAACATGTCTCAATGCATGTTTACATCCATTGGCTTCTACCTAAGGATCGAGGATAGAACCGAGAGGATATACTTAAAAGATAAAGACTAGCATGCAAATAAATTTTACATAAAAAGAGGAATCAAGGATATACCCTCAAAAAGGGTATGATGCGCGTATCTAGTCATCAGTCTTCTAAGTCATATCTTCTTGAGCTTCACTCCACTGTACCTTAACTAATTTAACTTCACGATTGCGAAGCTTCTTGACTTCCATTTCCAAAACTCACTAGTAAAGATAGGACCCCGACCACTTACTATACTAGAGGGTATCCAATGTTGTCGAACTATCTTTCCAAGATAAACAGATATTAAATATGATACCAAGTGTATATACTAAGATGATTATAGGTCTCTCCTCTACTTAGCTTATCCTTCATGTCACAAATCTGAGTGTAGATATCTCTCATGCAAACCATCCTAGTCGAACTTGACATCCCTTAAGTACAAATCCCAAATGCCTAAACCAATATTAGACAAGCACCCAAGGAATACCTCCCCCGAATTTGGACGATCTATGTGAGATGATACAAGCAAAAAAAAACCAACCAATTGAGCACTTTACCGACTCTGGCTATCCTCGCCAATCTTGTTTCAAAACTATCGTTGATCACATAACTGGCTTTGCATTGTCAACTAGATATATGCGGAAGTCTATCTTAAGTTTTAGGGGGAAAATCCATAACCTAATCAAAAAAATCTGCGAACTCATGGACTACGCCAACGGATCGATAATCATCGACAGAAACATAAAGTGATTCTAGGTAGCTAAGACAAACTGATCCCTTAGGATCGCACAAAATTTCGAGGGTATTCCCGAGGCAAGTCGAAAGTCTAACTACCCTCCTTTCACAACTACTAGCTAACCAATCCATGCCTAGAATCAACCCATAGCCCATGAAACCAAAAACATAAGTATCTCAAATCCTTACAAACATAAGATAAATGAGCCGAACCACAAATTGGATTTGTGACAATAATGGGATTTTCTACTATAAAAGTACTAAGGTGCGGAGACTCAACTATGGAAGCGAATACAAACGAATATGAGGTGCTAAAATCAAAAGAGTACTAACAGGATGACCAAAGAGGAACAACTAAACTATTTCAACAGAAACCTTACTACCACTCTGTCAGGTACGCTGGTGGTGAGAGCATGCATTTGCCCTCCATAAAATCCTATCATTTGTTCTTGCCCTTGTCCTTAATTATACGACCCGTTATACCATAATAAAGATACTTCCTCTTGTCTTAAGTTTTGCTATTCGTTCCTCCCCTCCTTTGTGAACCAAGTCTATATCCATGAGTTCTTCATCCTTGGGTTGTGCTCCTTTGCTAAACTCCCTCATTCTCATCTTTTCCATCCTTGTGTAACTTATTGACAGGTCTCTTGAAAGCTACCTCCATCGCACGGAAAATCCTACAAAGCTTGAAAGAAAATTAGCCGTAGGTGAAACTACTGCAGCTATAGATGGAAGTTGGGCACTTATTTTGCCTTTTGACAAGTGTCATAGTCTCCTCTAGCCTACGGAACCATGCCGCGACGAGGTTACCTCCCAGAAAGACAGGAGCCCCGAAGACTCAGGAAAGAAGGAAACAGAGGATCAAAAGATAATGCATATGGATTTGGGGAATATGCCTTTAAAACAAAACTTTTCTTTTGAAAAAACTTCTTTTAAAATCGTTTTGAAAATAATTTTTCAAACCTTTTATTTGATCCGGTAACCTTCAACTCTGATGCAAAGTGAAACACCCCGCCTTCGTTAAGGTCACTCACAAAGGGAATGCCTTAACTTCGGTGGAGCGCTTTAGGTAGAAGTTGCAGATAAATTACAAGACTGACAAATAAAACAGCGGAAAATAAAGTCATTTTATTAACAATGTGGTTCAGTCAAGCTTTTACAATAGTTGTCAAAATCATACTTAAAAGTAATACATAGAACTTCTGTCTTGTTTTAAAAACTTCCAAGTATAAAAGAAGCATAAAAATAACAATGATTTTCCCCAATGAAGCATGAACCAGCCATAGCAGTGGAAGAGAGGGTCCAAAGAAAAACATTGTCTATCTTTGAGCTTGAAAGGAAAACTGAACTAAGTGGTAACATTTCCTCCCTGTGAACCTAGGGGCAGGGGAGGGGATGGGAGTGGGGAAATGGAAGAAAAGAGGCGAAACAAAACTAGGTCAGACATAAGTCTTGTAAGTCTAGTGACTTTCAACATATAAACATGCAAAAGCATCATGACATGAATAAACTGAATATAAGACAATACTGTGATAACAGGAATAACAAGATAACACAGGATAAGCTTAAGGTATGATAAGGCAAGATAAACTGAATGCGCTTCTACTCTTTCCCTGCTTCACAACTAATTTGTTATTCTGATTTCTATATCTATCTCTGCACCACCTAACTAGTGTCCCAACTAGTAATCTGAATTAAATGATAACGAGATCCCAATCCCCATAATTGTGGTAGCCTTTAGGTGTACATCTATCGTGAGGATTACACCTCCATCTGCCTAATTGCCATGAACATGTTAGGTGTACCCGTACTTCCCTATCTATCGGCTCCCTTACTTGTATTCAAGTGTCTATGTCAATCGGCTCTCTCTTGCATGTAGATACCCTGTGCTGGTCCCACCATAAGGTACATCAATCCTTATGATAGCGACCCGACACTATTCAACATGCACAGTGTATAACTACGGGTACCCAGTGCCTGCTTTTTCCCACTCTAGAGTACGTGCACGCCCGTAAACCGTCAGAACGAACACTGACGTACCCCCTGCCACTATTTTGACCGCTTATAATCAGCCCAGTAATCGTGCCCCACCCTGCCTAGTTTCAGGGTACCATGATACATCTATGTGGGTTACTGCTGAAATGGATCCCCGTTACTAGGGTTTCCTGCTGGTTAAGTATGTGGGCCTATATATACAAATATTACCCACCTTCTCGAGATGTACTTAACCCTCCCACTGATTCTAGCATGTTTACTTAACGGTTAAGTTTATGGGCCTATATGTACTAATATTACGCACCTACACAAGATGTACTTAACCCTCCCATCGATTCAGGCATGTTTATTTAACGGTTAAGTTTGTAGGCCTATATTTACTAATATTACCCACCTACACGAGATGTACTTAACCCTCCCATCGATTCAGACATTTTTACTTGACGGTTAAGTTTGGTCCATTCATGTTAACTTAACCTACCCATTCATCGTGTCATGTTGGTTAAGTGTTTCTTATTAACTTAAACCCGTTCGTTCATCAAGTTATATTGGTTAAGTGTTTTCTTGTTAACTTATCCCCACGTGTTCATCATGTTGTATTGGTTAAGTGTCATCAATCAATTCAAGTTAACTTAACCCACCTACTTGTCCTATTACTTTGGTTAAGTGTTGCCTTCTTGTGTTAACTTAACCCTACCACAAATCTAGTTATATTGGTTAAGTGTTGCCCTCTTGTTTTTACTTAACCTTACCACAAATCGAGTTATACTGGTTAAGTGTTTCTTATTACTTAATCCTACCCATTCATCATGCTATACTGGTTAAGTGTTTCCTATTAACTTAACCCTAGTCATCCATCTTGTCATATTGGTTAACTGTTTCTCATTACTCAACCCTAATCATCCATGTTATATTGGTTAAGTGTTCCTATGAACTTAACCCTACTCATTCATCTTGTTCACTAGCATTAATTGATTTATTAATGCACCAACCACTCTCATTAGATATGTGTGGTTACTGGATGTGCCGGGCGGTTTCAGACAGTTTTACACCACAACTCAATCTAACCTCGGGGTTTTTCTTGGGCATGATGCACTAACCTCTCACAATAGATAGGTGTTGTTGTGGTTACTGGATGTGCCGGGCGGATCCGGGTAGTTCTACACCACAACTCAATCTAACCTCGGGGTAGGCACGTTCATCTTTAATCTACACATTTACCCTATATACCCAAATCTAGATTTTACATGCTAATTACCAAATTCACCAAAACTTGTCATGGTACATTTTACACCCAATCTAGATTTAGTGCTCAAGTTACCCCAAATTCGCAACAATAACAATTTTGCCAAAAACTTGATTTATATGCCAACTTCATACTTTGTTGTTCATGCAAATTCTAGGTTCAATATGTCAAATTACATATTCCATAATTCATGTCAAATTAACCCAAATTGCCTCTTAATAGTTATGCCATATTGCCTGTTCCAAATTATACCAAATAATGTCAATTTCATGTTATACCCAATTTCCCCCGCATTCATAACGTACGTATTTCGAGATTCAACTCAAGATTCATAATATAAGGGGAGAAGCAAAATGGAACATCGTAAGAATAGGCATAGTCATAAGATGATAAGCACTACTAGTCCAATAGACAAGTTTTGCAAGGAATACATCGCAGGCATATAGATATGATAAGAATTATATCATGAACTTAAAAAGGATTACAATTCCGATATACAACATGGATGGATATGATTGGACTAGTTTCATAGTAAAAAATGATTCACAAAGATATATATACTCAAGAACAGATTTCAATGAAAGGATAGCTTACATCAGGCGTATTCTCATATCCATTTGATTACATGTCATAATTAGATTTAGGTTTTCAAATCTATAAAGTAACTGACTTACAAAAAAAGGCAAATCTTGTTTTCATGCTATGCCATACATCACTATACACCCTAATCTTCTTTTTCCAAATCATAAACTATTTTTTATATATATATATACATGTCCCAATTTTAGATCTTAGACCACAACATGTACTATGCCTTATATTTACAGTCCAATATACGCCCCAAATCCCAAGTCATATGTCGGATACTTTATGCCTCAAATCTCAAGTCATATGTCCAATACTTTATGCCTCAAATCTCAAGTCATATATCCAATACTTTATGCCTCAAATCTCAAGTCATATGTTCGATACATTTTATGTTTTGAATACAACATGTGTTATGTTCTCAAATCAGTTACAACTCAATTATGCCCAATTTTTTTTTCCAACGTACGTTCATCTCTTATGAGATCTGGCTTTGGCTCGCAGTAGCCTGGATATAAAACAAAAAGGGAAGAAGGAAAGAAGAGACATAGAACGGACATAATATTGTCAATGAGATAAATCCAAAGGATATAGAAAGATAGGCATAATCTTAGATCCGGATTTATTACAATGTCAGAATCACAATTAACTTTTATTTCTGAAAGTAACGTGAACTTACAAACTACAGAAGGTTCTTGAATTCTGGGATCTGTATTCTGAAACTGAATAGCTCTCCCTTGAAGTAGACTATTTGTTTTTTCTAATTTAGATTTGATTTGATTCTTAGAAAATAGTTGTTAAAGTCATTGAATTAGCCTTTGAATCTCGACTAGAATTCTAAACTTGATTTCTACGAAGGACTTGAGCAGCAAAACCCCGTCTTAGAATTTTTTTTAAAAAAGGCAATTATTATTTATTCACTCATGAATCAATTACAATGTTCACAAGATTACAATTCCAATTACTCTAATACACTATATTACTAAAGTATGCAGTAATGAGAAAAAAATCATATACACAAATATTCTATGCAGCTCAGAAAAAAACTCAAAACCACAATTAGCAAAAACTGCTTGCATCAAAGAAACCAACACTTGAGTAACTGTTTGCATGTCCTTTTCACCATAACTTGCCAAAATTATATTCCTTAATCACACTGAATGATTATATCAAGAAATGAAGCAAAGCAGAACCACCAAAGATCAATATAGAGGATTTTTCCTCGTATGTCCCATATTAAATTTATAATGACTGCTAGAAGGTATAACATCTTCCACATTGTAATCTATTCCTTCATCCATGTCTTTAAAATTCACAATAACTTTCTTTTTCTTACCTTTTCCTTTGCTTTTCCTATAATTGACTGGTGGTTCATTTTCATCAGCATCAGCCCAGAATTTACCAATAGGCCTAGAAGTACTTTTCTATTTAGAAGATAGTTAAGTAGAAGATGAAGATGCCAAGGATGAATTGACACGTAAAGTCAAACCAGAATCAGCAACAGAAGGAGATAGTATAACGTGCTCAGGCGGCTTCAAGTTCATATATGGAGATTATGACAAATTAGAAGATGAATTAGCTTTCGTAGAAGATAATGAAACCATGGACCCAGCAGAATTACTCATAGCAGGGGCTGATGCACTGAACAAAAAAGAACAAGAAGCAGTAAGAATAGAAGACCCTGTAGTCACTCCAAAAAAAAACAATGGAGGTAGAGGTAATTGATGTCTCATTCACATAATGTGGAACAATAGAAGATGAACTACTATCTTTATCATTAACCACATTATCCTCAAATAATTTGCCAAGTAAAGATTCATCCTCATTCATAACCTTGTCATGATCAATTTCCTTATTAACAACTTTAGATGAATTGTTCAGACCAGATATATCAGCATTTTCCAATGAATCCTTATTCATAGAAACATTAGCATTAACAGAAACTGTTACATTCTCAGGACCTTCCCTTAAACCAGCAACTTCTTCATCAGTTCTTAAAATATCAAACTGATTTGCATTCTTTGCATTCAAATCGACAGTATTATTATTATTTACATTCTTATCACAATCTTATCATAGTCTTAGATTTATTTTGATATGAATTAGGGTAGAGTATAGGCATAATGAAGTTGTGTGGAGAGAAAGTGAGGTTTGGGGTGTTTAAATAGCTTAGGAGCAACGAATCTGGTCAGAACAGGCGTCTAAATGCAGAAAAATGAATCTGTCCATGGATCTGGAAAAGGGGGGAGGTCGACCCCCATGTCGACCCCATGGTCGACCTGTTCTACCCTGGTCTACCTCCTGGGCGGGAAAATTCCCGCCCAGCCCGGGTGTTTGATTTGAATTTCGAAACTTTAAATTACAATTCGGGCTGGTTTTTATTTTAAACCCCTGAAATTTTTGAAGGTCATAACTTCTTCATACGGAGTCCGATTTACGTAAACTCAGACTCCATCTCAAGCAGAATTCCGAGATTAACGCAATGGCGTAACCTGTTTCCCTTAATTCCTCTCTTAAAAATTAAGTATACTTTAATTTGCTACTTTAATGTACATAGAAAATATGGGGTGTTACATTCTACCCTCCTTAAAGGATTTCGTCCCCGAAATCTTCAAGTTAGGAAGAACGTATATCCTAACATCCAACATCCATCTACTCAACCATTCAATCATAGGCATCCGTTGTCCTTAAAAAATTTCTAATGCCATATGAACATATGTAGAGTGTGTGTATGTGTCCTTATCTAATGCAAAATCAGGCGGTCTATTGATTCAGTTGACCTCCTTAATGCGGATTATGTTAGTGCCATAAGTCCATCATGTATGCAATTATTCCTAATCGTACTTTATAACTTCTACATAAGTGCATAGTCATTCATACAAATGAAACATCCATATGATAACACATCAAGTTTCAAACCATATATATAAAAGTTCGCTCATGCATATGCAATATAAAAGTGACTGATCCGATCTAGTGCCTAATGTGTGTATATGCATCCACGAGCAACCACTAGCTAACACTTGCAACCACTTGCATCCACCTAACATAACATGTCTCAAATAAATGTTTACATCCATTGCTTCTACCTAAGGATCAAGGATAGGACGGAGAGGATATATTTAAAAGATAAAGACTGGCATGCAAATAAATTTTACATAAAAAGAGGAATCAAGGATATACCCTCAAAAAGGGTATGATGCACGTATCTGGTCTTCAGTCTTCTAAGTCATATCTTCTTGAGCTTCACTCCAATATACCTTAACTAATTTAACTTCACGATTGTTATGCTTCTTCACTTCCATTTCCAAAACTCACTAGTAAAGATAGGACCTCGACCACTTACTATGCTAGAGGGTATCCAATGTTGTCAAACTATCTTTCCAAGATAAACAGATGTTAACCATGATACCAAGTGTATATACTAAGATGATTATAGGTCTCTCCTCTACTTAGCTTATCCATTATGTCACAAATCTGAGGGTCAATATCTCTCATGCAAACCATCCTGGTCGAACTTGACATCCCTCAAGTACAAGTCCCAAAGGCCTAAACCAATATCAGACAAGCACCTAAGGAATACCTCCTCCGAATTTGGACGAAATATGTGAGATGATAATAGCAAAACAACCAACCAATTTTGCACTTAACCGACTCTGGCTATCCTCTCCAATCTTGCTCCAAAACTATCGTTGATCGCATAACTGGCTTTGCATTGTCAACTAGATATATGCGGAAGTCTATCTTGAGTTTTAGGGAAAAAATCCATAACCTAATCAAAAACATCTACGAACTCATGGACTACTCCAACGGATCGAAAATCGTCGATAGATACATAAAGTGATTCTAGGTAGCTAAGACAAACTGATCCCTTAGGATCACATGAAATTTCGAGGGTATTCCCGAGGCAAGTCGAAAGTCTAACTACCCTCCTTTCACAATTACTAGCTAACCAATCTATGCCAAGAATCAACCCATAGCCCATGAAACCAAAAACATAAGTATCTCAAATCCTTACAAACCAAAGATAAATGAGCCCAACCACAAATTAGATTTGAGATAATAATGGGATCTTCTACTATACAAGTACTAAGGTGCAGAGACTCAACTATGGAAGCAGATATAAACAAATGTGAAGCACTAAAATCGAAAGAGTACTAAAAGGATGACCAAAGAGGAAAAACTAAACTCTTTCAACAGAAACCTTCCTACCTCTCTCTCATGTACGCTGGTGGTGAGAGCATGCATTTGCCCTCCTGAAAATCCTGTTATTTTGTTCTTGCCCTTGTCCTTAATTATACGACCCGTTATACCATAATAAAGATACTTCCTCTTGTCTTAGGTTTTACTATTCGTTCCACCCCTCCTTTGTGAACCAAGTCTATATCCATGAGTTCTTCATCATTGGGGTGTGCTCCTTAGCTAAACTCCCTCATTCTCATCTATTCCATCCTTGTGTAACTTATTGACAGGCCTCTTGAAAGCTACCTCCATCGTACGGAAAATCCTAAAAAGCTCGAAAGTAAATTATCCGTAGGTGAAACTACTGTGGCTATAGATGGAAGTTGGGCACTTATTTTTCCCTTCGACAAGTGTCGTAGTTTCGTAGAGCCTACGGAACCATGCCGCGATGAGGTTACCTCCCAGAAAGACAGGAGCCCCGAAGACTCAAGAAAGAAGGAAACAGAGGATCAAAAGATAATGCATATGGCTTTGGGGAATATGCCTTTAAAACAAAAATTTTCTTTTGAAAATGATTCTTTCAAAACCGTTTTGAAAATAATTTTTCAAACCTTTTATCTGATCTGGTAACCTTCAGCTCTGATACCAAGTGAAACACCCAACCTTCGTTAAGGTCACTCAAAAAGGGAATGCCTTAACTTCGGTGGAGCACTTTAGGTAAAAGATGCAGATAAATTACAAGACAAACAAATAAAACAACGGAAAATAAAGTCATTTTATTAACAATGTGGTTCAGTCGAGCTTTTACAATAGTTTTCTAAATCATACTTAAAAGTAATACATAGAACTTCTGTCTTCTTTTAAAAACTTCAAAGTGTAAAAGAAGCATAAAAATAACAATGATATTCCCCAATGAAGCATGAACCAGCCATAGTAGTGGAAGAGAGGGTCCAAGGCAAAACATCAACTATCTTTGAGCTTGAAAGGAAAACAGAGCTAAGAAGTAGCATTTCCTCCCTGTGAACCTTGGGGGGATGGGGGAGGGGGGTGGAACAGAAGAAAAGAGGCGAAACAAAACTAGGTCAGACATAAGTCTTGTAAGTCCAGTGACTTTAAGCATATAAACAGGCAAAAGTATCATGACATGAATAAACTGAATATAAGACAATACTGTAATAACAGGAATAACAAGATAAGACAGGATAGGCTTAAGGTATGATAAGGCAAGATAAACTGAATGCGCTTCTACTCTTTCCCAGCTTCGCTACTACTTTGTTATTCTAATTTCTATATCTATCTCTGCACCACCTAACTAGTGTCCCAACTAGTAATATGTATAAAATGATAACGTGATCCCAATCCCCGTAATTGTGGTAGCCTTCAGGTGTACATCTATCGTGAGGATTCCACCTCCATCTGCCTAATTGGCATGAACATGTTAGATGTACCCTTACTACCCTATCGATCGGCTCCCTTACTTTTATTCATGTTCCATGTGTCTGTGTCAATCGGCCCTCTCTTGCTTGTAGATATCTTGTGCTGGTCCCACCATAAGGCGTATCAATCCTTATGATAGCGACCCGACACTATTCAAGATGCACAGTGTATAACTTCTGGTACCCAATGCCTTCTTTTTCCCACTCCGGAGTACATGCACGCCCGTGAACCGTCGGGACCTACACTGACATACCCACTGCCGCTGTTTTGATTGCTTATAATCAGCCCAGTAATCGTGCCCCACCCTACCTAGTTTCAGGATACCATGACACATCTATGTGGGTTACTGCTGAAATGGGTCCTCGTTACTAGGGTTTCCTGCTAGTTAAGTTTGTGGGAATATATATACAAATATTACCCACCTACACGAGATGTACTTAACCCTCCCACTGATTCTGGCATGTTTACATAATGGTTAAGTTTGTGGGCCTATATGTACTAATATTACCCACCTACATGAGATGTACTTAACCCTCCCATCGATTTAGGCATGTATATTTAACGGTTAAGTTTGTAGGCCTATATTTACTAATATTACCCACCTACATGAGATGTACTTAACCCTCCCATCGATTCAAGCACATTTTCTTAATGGTTAAATTGTGTCCATTCATGTTAACTTAACCTACCCATTCATCGTCTCATGTCAGTTAAGCGTTTCTTATTAACTTAACCCCGTTCGTTCATCAAGTTACATTGGTTAAGTGTTTTCTTGTTAACTTAACCCCACGTGTTCATAATGTTGTATTGTTTAAATGTCATCAATCAATTCAAGTTAACTTAACCCACCTACTTTTCATATAACTTTAGTTAAGTGTTGCCTTCTTGTGTTAACTTAACCCTACCACAAATCAAGTTATATTGGTTAAGTGTTGCCCGCTTGTTCTAACTTAACCTTACCACAAATCGATTTATATTGGTTAAGTGTTTCTTATTACTTAACCCTACTCATTCATCATGCAATACTGGATAAGTGTTTCCTATTAACTTAACCCTAGTCATCCATCTTGTCATATTGGTTAACTGTTTCTCATTACTTAACCCTAGTCATCCATGTTATATTGGTTAAGTGTTCCTATGAACTTAACCCTACTCATTCATCTTGTTCATTAGCATTAATTGATTTATTAATGCACCAACCACTCACATTAGATATGTGTGGTTCCAGTTACTGGATGTGCTGGGCGCTTCCAGGCAGTTTTACACCACAAATCAATCTAACCTTGGGTTTTTCTTGGGCATGATTCACTGACCTCTGACATTAGATAGGTGTTGTTGTGGTTACTGGATGTGCCGGGCGGTTCCGGGCAGTTTTATGCCACAACTCAATCTAACCTCGGGTTAGGCATGTTCATCTTTAATCTACGCATTTACCCTATATACCTAAATCTAGATTTTACATGCTAATTACCAAATTCACCAAAACTAGTCATGTTACATTTTACACCCAATCTAGATTTAATGCTCAAGTTACCCCAAATTCGCAACAATAGCAATTTTTCCCCAAAACTCGATTTATATGCCAACTTCATTATTTGTCTTTCATGCAAATTATAGGTTCAATATGTCAAATTACATATTCCATAATTCATGTCAAATTACCCCCAAATTGCCTCTTAATAGTTATGCCAGATTACCTGTTCCAAATTATACCAAATAATGTCAATTTCATGTTATATCCAACTTCCCCCGCATTCATAACATACGTATTTCGAGACTCAACTCGAGATTTATAATATAAGGGGAGAAGCAAGATGGAACATCGTAAGAATAGGCATAGTCATATGATGATAAGCACTACTAGTCCAACAAACTTGATGTACTAAAAAGACAAGTTTTGCAAGGAATACATTACAGGAATACAGATATGATAAGAATTGTATCATGAACTTAAAAAGGATTACAATTCTGATGTACAACAAGGATGGATATGATTGGACCAGTTTCATAGTCAAAAATGATTCCCAAAGATATATATACTCAAGCACAGATTTCAATGAAAGGATAGCTTACATCAGGCATATTCTCATATCCATTTTATTACATGTCACAATTAGATTTAGGTATTGAAATCTAAAAGGTAACCGACTTACAAAACAAAGGCAAATCTTGTTTTTATGCCTAAGCCATACATCAATGTACACCCTAATCTTCTTCTTCCATATCATAAACTATCATATATACATATATATATATATATATATATATGTCCCGATTTTAGATTTTAGACCATAACATGTACTGTGCCTTATATTTATAGTTCAATTTAAGCCCCAAATCCCAAGTCATATATCTAATATTTATGCCTCAAATCTCAAGTCATATGTCCAATACTTTATGCCTCAAATCCCAAGTCATATGTCCAATACTTTATGCCTCAAATCCTAAGTCATATGTTCAAAACAGTTTATGTTTTGAATACAACATGTGTTATGTCCTTAAATCAGTTACAACTCAATTATGCCCAATTTTTATTTCCAACGTACGTTCATTTCTTATAAGATCTGGCTTTGGCTCGCAGTAGCATGGCTATAAAACAAAAAGGGAAGAAGGAATGAAGAGACAAAGAACAGATATAATATCATCAATGAGATAGATCCAAAGGATATAGAAATACATGCATAATCTCATATCCAGATTTATTACAATGTCAAAATCACAGTTAACTTTTATTTCTGAAAGTAACGTGAACTTACAAATTACAAAAGAGTCTTGAATTATGGGATTTGTATTCTGAAACTGAATAGCTCTCCCTTGAAGTAGGCTATTTTTTCTTCTAATTTAGATTTGATTTGATTCTTAGAAAACAGTTGTTGAAGTCGCTGAATTATCCTTTGAATCTCTACTAGATTTCTAAACCTTATTTCTACGAAGGACTTAAGCAGCAAAACCATGTCTTAGATTTATTTTGATGCGAATTAGGGTAGAGTAAAGGCAAAATGAAGTTGTGTGGAGAGACAGTGAGGTTTGGGGGTGTTCAAATAGCTTAGGAGCAACGAATCTGGTCAGAACGGGCGTCTAAATGTAGAAAAACGAATTTGTCCACGGATCTGGAAAAGGGGGGAGGTCGACCCCTAGGTCGACCGCATGGTCGACCTGTTCTTCCCAGGTCGACCCCCTGGTCGACCTGGGTCCTGGGTGGGAAATTTACTGCCTAGCCTAGGTGTGTGATTTGAATTTCGAAACTTTAAATTTGAATTCGGGCTGCTTTTTATTTTAAACCCTTGAACCTTCAGAAGGTCATAACTTCTTCATACAGAGTCCGATTTACGCAAATTCAGACTCTATCTCAAGCAGAATTCCAAGACAAATGCAATGGCGTAACCCTTTACCTTTAGTTCCTCTCTTAAAAATTAAGTATACTTTAATGTTCATGGAAAATACGGGGTGTTACAATAACATATTAACGAACTCATCAGAAATAGAATCAGAAGTATTCTATGACGAATAACTCATTTCAGATAGGATCAGCAATATCCTTGAATGAGCGTAGTAGAATAAAATACAACCTAATAGACACATTTACATTCAAGTTTATGTCTCTATGCTTTAAAATACCTTTTCTGTTAACCTGACACTTTGTCTGCTATTTGCAGACGTAGAAAAATGAGTGGCCGAAGCAGAAGAAATAATCCTATGGTTCAACCACCTAATGAGCTAGTTGTGCTTCCATAGACAGGATCAGATATAGAAGTTATATTAAAGATATCAAAATATGGGTGGAGTACTATTTTCAGGCAATGAATCCATTATTCAAACTCAAGCTTGAATGAGTTCTGCAGAGAGAACATTTGAAGCTTTCAAGCTGAGAGATGATCAGAATAGATTACTGGCATCTTGGGCACTCAAAGAAGAGGCTTTAATCTGGTGGGAAACCGTTAATAAAGATAATCCAGAAGTTGATATCACCTGGGATAGATTCAAAGAAATTTTCAATGAAAGGTTTATTCCTCCAGAAGCAACTGAGCGGTTAAGTGATGAATTCTACTATCTAATACAAGGAGATATGACCATTCCAGAAAATTATAAGAAATTTAACCAACTTTCTTGTTTTGCCCCACATCTAATTCAAGATCCTAAGAAGAAGAATCTGAGGTTTATTAATAGGCTTCAAAGAAAGTACCAAAGTAGTGTAACTACAAACGTGCAACAATCTTTTTCTGAAATGATATACATGGCTTATCAGTATGAAGATCTAGATAAGAAAGGTATTTTGGGCGATGAAAAGGAACGTATTTGTAGCAACAAAAGGAAATTCGAAGCTGGTAGCCTATAGGCAAGTACGCATCCTGAGGAAAGTACAATATTTGGGGTCAGAATGAAGCCTAAAGTCAATCGAAAAAGGGTTAAATCCGAGAAAGAACCAGTAACGACTGGCATATGCAATAACTACAACCAGCAAGGCCACTTGTCGATAAGTTGCAAATCTTTGAAGAAACAAAAAAAGAGTGGGTCTAAACCCAATAAGAAGCAAAAGAAAACTCATGGTACCAGGGAATGCTATATGGGTCACTGGACAGGTCATCTTGCTAGAAATTGCCTACTATCAGGGAGATCTGAAGTGGTACATGTAAATGAAGTGGCTGATGTCCCAGCACCCTCAGTTAGTAAAGCGAGGCCAGATGTTTTAGAAGGCACGACTAATGTCAAAGATATTCCAGTTAAAGTATTGTTTGATACGGGCATGTCACGAAGCATTATTGCAAGTAATGCGATTAAGAAACTGGATTTGAATCTAAAAAAGCTCAAAACACCCATGGCTGTCCATAATCTTGTTGGGGGTTCCCTCGATCTTAGTGGATTTGTGGGGTGCCTGTCTCTTTTTCCTGTTATCGGTCCCCTACTGTAAAGATCCGTAAATTCCCACCCTTTGAATCGACCATAGACCACACAGGTCTGACCCAAAAAGTGAAAATCTATGAATATTTTAACTTTGGGCATACAACACATTACAACAAATAACAGAAGACTTTTATAACACTATAATAAATGTTACATCAGAGTACAGAATATACATATCAGAGTACATTGTAATATAATTACAGCGGAAGATAAATACAAAAAATGTAATGTACTGCAACGGAAGAACACAGCGGAAGACTCTCTATCTCTGGACACAGCTTTAAGCTTCAACCCAGAATCCTGTTTAATATATCTGCAAAAATAGCTACTCGACTGCCCGTGTGGAAAATATGGGCACCCGAGTTTGCCAGTGGACAAACTACAGGTCAGTCATGGGACTGGTGTGAGAATTCTACCTAACCTATAAAATATAATAAGGCTAATCACAGGAGCACGCCACTTTCACGGAAAGGGTTTTCTCCTATAGATTGCCAGTGGACAAACTAAAGTAAATCATCAAAATAACGTAATGTCTTTTTGAAAAATGAAACCATTATAAGACCCAGGTCCCATCACACAATGTCACGCAAGCCGGAGGATAGGGTTTTACCTTATAATGATCAAAAGATGCTTGATACGATAAACACGGTATTATATAATAATAGTGTGCAACAAATTTGAAATACATCAAAGTAAATGTATTAATCCTAGACGGCATGAGTGCCCCATCCCACTATGTCACCGTATATAGGTATACAATCAAAACTGCGTGATGTCGTATTGTAAATTTGGGTTTCCATCTGAGTCAAGGCTAGGGAGGAGATCCTTACCGATTCGAGACATTCTAGCAATGCCCCAGGATTGGTACTCTGTCCAACCCTTGGATCCTGCAGGGCCGATCCACACTTACTTTTGTGGATTAGAAATGCCTGAACACACGTTCCCCGGTCCTTTTGGACCTATAATATGGCCAGTGGCGACCGCATAAACCGAGGCCTCGAAAAATCCAACAACCACAATGAATAAATGCCAGCGCTGGTGGGTCTCTGGCACCACTCTAGCTAGAGAGAAACGTGTGCACTCCCTGCGTTCCCTTCTCCCGTTTTAGACTCTACCGGGCTGTGAGGCTCGCGAAGTCAAGTTACACAAAGCTATGCCTAAATAGACTATGCTTTGATCATCCCACAAGGCTCTGCTTTGCAACAATAAGCCTTGATCAAGTGCAACTTGGCATACCACATCAACAACTCATATCATGCGATCGGTAATTATTTAACATACAAAAGGGTGTTAAGCAAGAGAATAAATCCTCCGCCACCATGCATTTATATATTAAATAAAAACCCATTTTATTACATGAAATAAATTTCAATGTCAGGCATGCTATCCATTTACAAGTCTGTTCTGGGTCTGAACGAAACAACGTATCCGTCGATCTCCAGTACATCTGGAAGATCATCACCTTTTACCTTGCCTTGGGGGATTAGTCCCAATTCAAGATATCAGTCACCATCAACCAAACGATGTGAAGCTCTCCGGTCTTCAGCCACCTCTTCATCTTCGACTCTTGATCGTCGTGATGATTATTCAGAATGGGTTAGACCCGGTCTTCCTGAATAACTCGCGTATTCTTAATTAAAATCAACCATACGCCACATTCCAACTCTGAACATTCTTTTTTAAATAAAAATTTTATTATTATTAAAAGATTCTCATTAATTTTATCAAAGATAAAATAAATTAAATTTTTCTAAAAAGATTTATTAATATTCCAATTTTGATTTTTAATACAAAAATCATTATTACAAGATTATTAATTTCAATAAACCAATCTTGTCTTAAATTGGGTTAAAGAACTAGTGTCATTTAAAACACAGTTCACGATAAACCCACAAAACAATTTCCAAAATATGGCCTTCCACAGAAATCAATCAATACATAATCGGTGTGAATTTCTGTATCGGACTAACAATATACATGGAATAACGGCAAAGCCTCTTAAATTCCATATATAATATCGGTCTTCTATTACAGAAGCCCATCTCGATTATTACCAATCGAATTTCCACTTAATTCCAATTTATTTTATTAAATTGGAAAACTAGATTTTTAGAAAATGCCTTTTTTTAAATCTGTCAAATAGATTTATAAATTCCTAATAATAATTTCGCTATAAATTGGATTAAAGGACAAATGTCGTTTAAAAACACCGTCCACGATAAATCCACTTCACATCTCAATTAATTTCATATCACAAAGTATAATGGCAAATTCTAATAATCTTAATTAAAGGATTTCTCTTTAAAATATTAGTTATTATAAAAAAAAAATCATATTTAAAATAATCATTAAAAATATTCTTTATACAACAGATTTTTATCTTTTACAAATATTCTTTGTTTTATCATATACTTGATTAAAATATATTTTTATATTAAAATACATTCTTTATATAAAAAGAATTTCTAATGTAAGAATATTCTTATTTAAAAGAACATCTGAATCAAAATGCGACTCAAACATTTACCATATAATTTTGGATTATATGGATTTCACACATTTCATATATAACGATAACAGTAAAATCATCCATTTCATCCAAAGTGTAAATTCCACTGCGTAAGCGTTAAAATTAAATAATAACGCTCATCGCAGCCTGTCGATCTAACGATCAACATATAACTAAATATTGGGATTAGTGTATGTTAATTTTCATCCCAACACCCGTGTGAGGTTTCAACCAACAAACAAATAATAAAATATTATTTGTGCACTTGGGCGATGTGTGAAAGTTATCGTCCCAATCACATACACAAGTCGGGTAACTTGTGAATGGAAGTGTAACACATAATATATAATCATGACAAGAGAAATGTCTCTTTTATATTACATATAATTCTATTGTAATGAACGAATAAGAATGATAACTTTGTCTCTATTGACAATTTCTATTTCGCTAGTTTAAACCCAAGCAAAAATGGTTAATTTGTTTTGACAATCCTAATGTGACAAAAATGATAATTTTTTTTGTTTTGACAAAATAAATATTTTGATTTAACTAACCTATCTTGACAAGCATAGGTCTTGCCAAACATAAAATATACATCTATATACAGATTGCTTTAACTAATTCATTTTGACAAAAATGAATATTTTTGACAAAATGCCTATTTTGGTTTAACTAATCTCCTTAATGAAATATGAACTTTATTAAGAATATATATATTAATGTACAATCCTTTTATTATTTCTAATTTAAAAAAAAATAGAAAATAATATTTTCAACACTACCCTCTTATTTTCATCTAAAGTGTAAATAGAGATATAATTTTTCAAACTATGTTTTTATTTGCATCAAAGGACAAATAGAAATGTAATCTTTTGAAGTTATGTGTTCACTCACATTTGAGTTACAAATAGAGTTGTAACTTTTTAATATATGTTTTATTTGCATCAAGAAATGCAAATAAAATGTGACTTCTAATTTTCATGTCTTATTCTTTTAAAATCATATTTTATTTACAATGGAGAATGCAAATAAAAGTGTTCTTTTTAATCCACATCTTATTTGCAATGGAAATTGCAAATAAAAGTATTCTTTTAAATTCTCATATTATTTGCAATGGAAATTGCAAATAAAATTATTCTTTTCTTCTTTCTAATGTTCTCTTTGTATTGTAAATAGTGAATAAAGATGTAAACTTCATTTTTGATCATTTTTGTTCGCATTTAAACCTCGCAACAAAAATGTAACCTTTGTTTTTACTAAATTTGTTTGCATCTAAATTTGCAAACAAAAATGTAATTTTTATCTTTTTGTTTTATTTGCATGACAGAATGAAAATAAAAAATGTATTTTCTATTTTCTATGTTTTGTTTGCACTGTAGAATGTAAACAAAAATGTGAACCTTTAATTTCTATGTTTCATCTGCATTAATGAAATGCAAACAAAATGTAAAATTTATTTCTATGTTTCATTTGTATTATGAAATACAAATAAAAGGTGTACCTTTATTTTCATGTTAAATTTGCATTGAAAAATGCAAATAAAAGGGTGTACTTATTTTCTATGATACATTTGCATCATGGAATGTAAATGAAAAAGTCAACTCTTAATTCCATGGTTGATTTGTTTTAAGGAACACAAATAAAAAGAGAACTTTTAAATTTCATGTTTATTTGTGTTAAGGGACACAAATAAAAGACATGTATTCTTTTTAAATCACATATTATTTTATTTTCAATAAAGAATGCAAACAAAATGTGTTCTTTATTCTAATGTTCTATTCGCATTGTGAATGCGAACAAAAAGTAAATTTTAATTTTAATGGTTTGTTCGCATTTGTGGATGCGAACAAAAGGATAGATTTTAATTTTAATGATTTGTTCACCTTTGTGGATGCGAACAAAAGGATAGATTTTAATTTTAATGATTCGTTCGCATTTGTGGATGCGAACAAAAAGGTAGATTTTAATTTTAATGATTCGTTCGCATTTGTGGATGCGAACAAAAAGGTAGATTTTAATTTTAATGATTCGTTCGCATTTGTGGATGTGAACAAAAAGGTAGATTTTAATTTTAATGATTCGTTCGCATTTGTGGATGTGAACAAAAAGATAATTTTTAATTTCAATGATTTGTTCGCATTTATGGATGCGAACAAAAAAGTGAATTTTGTTTTGAAAGGTTTGTTTGCATTGTAAATGCAAAACAAAAAAAGCAAATTTTATTTTTACATTATAAAATATAAATAAAAAGGTAAATTTTATTCTCAAGTTATATTTACATTATGAAATGTAAATAAAAAGGTAAATTTTAATTTCAAGTCATATTTGTGTTTTGAGAACACAAATAAAAATATAAGTTTTGTACTCAAGTTATATTTGTGTTTTCTACCATATTGTTTGCATCTAAAATTGCAAACAAAAAAATATGTTTTTATTTTCACCGTTTGTTTTATATTTTCTTTTCTATTAATGAATTTGCAAGAAGAATGTAAATTGAAGCACATTTTGTTTTCTATTTGCATCGAGGAATGCAAATAAAAGAAAATTTTATTTGCATAAAAGAAATGCAAATAAAATAATATTTTATTAAAAGTAACTCTTTTATTTTAATGTAAATCTTTATTTTAACATTTTGTTCGCGTCAAGGGATGCAAACAAAATATAATTCTTTTTATTTTAAACATTCTATTCGCATTGAGAAATGCAAACAAAATATAATTCTTTTTACTTTAAAGTAAAACCTTTTCTTTATTTATTTTATATTTTGTTCGCATTGAGAAATGCAAACAAAACACCATCCTTTTATTTTTAATATTGAATTGATAATTTACCTCAATTCAAATAAAAAGATATTTTCGCTTTTTCTTTCTTTTTCATTTTCTATGATGAATTGATAGTCCTAGATCAAATCACATAAAGAGGCAAATTTTTCTTTTATTTATACGTTAAATTGATTACATAGATCAATTCAAAATAAAAAAAACTTTTTATCTCTATGTTGAATTTTGAGTTAATAACTAGATCAAATCACAAATTGTCAAGTGATAACATATGAAAGTTATAGTCAAATTTCTTTGTTTTGGAATTGATAAATTAAATCAATCCAATTCTAACACAAGCGATAACACATAAAGGTGATAATCAATTTCTTTATTTTGGAATTGATAAATCAATCCAATTCTAATCCCAAGGGATAACATATGAATGGTGACCATTTTATTTCCTTTTACTTTAAATTGATAATTAGATCAATTTAATTTTAATCCAAAGTGATAACATGGCAGTGATAACATGGCATAGTATAAACATGAAAATCATATGGATCTATACGAACTATTCAATCATAGAACAATCATCACCAATCATGACCAAACAAACAGATCTGAATCGTAATCATATATATATTAACATCGCAAACTAATAATTTAATTAATAAATAATTTAAATTAAAGAATCTCACAGTCGTTCGTGATTAGCCCAAAATTTCAACAGTCCAGATTAGTCTCATTTCTGTCCAGAGGTGTAGATCCTTTCAATACGATTCATCGCAACGAAAATTTCTGAATTCCGATTACATATGAAAGAGTTATGACTATTTAAATATTTACACATTTAAATGTATAATTAAATTAATTATTAATTACATTAATCCATTGTCCACGTTCTTCTTCCACGTTCTCATCATTCTTCTTTCTAGAACTACAGAACCCCAAAGCTCCATCGGCCAACTCAATTTCGCACCTCTTTCCATACCTCCAGCAATCGATCGAACTAGCTCACTCCATGAACTTAGATCTCAACTGCATGGAATTATAGATCCGAAGAAGTACAACAAAACTCGTGTAGAAGTTGGATTTAATTTCATATTGGATTGAGAGATTTTATGGGATTTTAATTGGAGTGTTTAGGGCATTGAAAATGGGAGTGGCGACTTCAGAAAAGAGAATGAGATTAGAGTTTTGTTAATCCTATATTTATAGGAAAAATGAAGTAAATAAATAAAGGGTTGATTTATTATTTTATTCTTTAACCCTAAAAGGCCCGCGACTTCATACGTTGTATGTTACAATGGGAAATAAATTGTTGACGAAGGCTGATATGGCATCTTATTTCTCATTTAAATTTCAAAAGCAAATGGAGGAAAGAAATGAATGCGTCATTAATTGTTTAACGCTAATGGTTAGAATGTTTATGTGTGTCTCTTTTTTTTTTAAACCATATTGAATGGCTTATGTGTCAATCAATGCTTAATTAATTTCTTAACGTGCGTAATTAATGGTATATGAACCTAAAGACTTCTCTTTATATGCAAATATTTAGGGAAATTCAAAATCATGTTCATTAATTACAAGAATGTGCTTAATATATATATATATATATATATATATATATATATATATATATATATATACAAAATAAAGTAAAAAATAAAAACCTTCCCTAAATGTCTAATAAATCAAAACTTTGAATATAGAATTTGAACATTATTTGTATTTTGTCAATAGACATATAGTCAATGCATAATTAATACGCACACGCGCGCGCACACACATACACATATACATATATATATATATATATATATAGAATTTGAAAAACATGTTAATTAGTGTGCAATTAACCCGTGCAATTAATTCACAACGTGCGACTTATACGTTTCCATATTTTTATTACATTCTTTTCCAGTTTTGACATGTGTCTAAATTCCAAATTCAATCGTGCAATTAATATGCTTGTATACATTGAAATTTTATTTATGTATATTTACGCGAGATTTTTAATTATTTCATTTATGTATGAGTTCTCCAATTACATAATTTATTAATTACTCATGATGGTTTATATGTCTAAACTCATATTTATTCATTCAGTTCTATTTTTAACATAACCTGTATTTTTAATGTTTTTTAACACTTCTAAACTAAAAAGATGAAACTTTTCATCGAGATGAATTTTATGGTATGACAACTTCCAAACAAAATTATGCTTATATTTACATGTTTACAGGTTCACAAATCAATGTTAATCAATGCCAATTATTAACATGTTTAAAATCAATGTAAAATAGCATGTTTACTTAATAAATGTCATGTTTACAAATAAAAGCCAATTAACATATTTTTAAAGCTAAGTGTTAATTATAAATCAATTTCATGTCTTGAATTCTCTAAACCAATACATTCTAAGTTATGTTTATCATTTATAGCCTGTTTTTAACAAAATTTTCTTAAAATAAAATTTTAAATTAGTTTTGATTTTCCGGGTTGTTACACCTACCATTTCGATCGTCATGAATTTTAAAAAATTTGATCTTATTCTAGGATTGGATTGGTTAACCAAATATGAAGCTGAGGACAGATGCACTGAAAGAGTTGTTAAGTCAAAAACAAAGTTCGGGGAGTATATACCATTCCTTGAGCAGGTCCGAATTCGGATAGAAAATACTTTTGGTCAGCTCTAGATGTGTCTCCTACTCAAATAGAGAAAATTCCTATCGTTACAGGGAATGTTCTGATCGACATAGAAAATATTCTTGTCGTGGAGAACTATGCGGATGTGTTCGAAGAAGTTGTTAGCTTACCTCCGCGTAGAGAAACAAATTTCAAGATTGCTTTAATTCCGAATGCAAGGACAGTATCTCACGCTATTTAAAGTATGACCTTGAAGGAAAAAAGAAGAATTAGACAATCAGACTCAACAGCTAGTATGGAAGGGATTTATCAGGCCTAGTTTCTCTGGTTGGGGAGCAGCAGTGGTGTTTGTCCCAAAGTCAGACGGTACTCCCAGACTATGTCTAGATTGTCGTGACTTGAATAAGCAGACATTAAAGAATAAATAAACATTACCGCGAATTGATGATTTATTGGATCGATTGAATGGCGCACAAGTATTTTCACGAATGGACTTAGCTACAGGTTTCCATCAGCTTTGTATTGCTGAAGAGTGTGTTCCTTTGACAGCATTCAGAGGTCCAAATTTATTCTACAAGTGGTTAGTAATGTCGTCTGTCTTATGCAACGCTCCAGCTTATTTTGTCGATCTAATGAACCGGGTATTTAGAGAAGTATTGAATAAATTTTTTCTGGTCTTCATTGATGATATTCTAATCTTCTCTACGTCCGAGACCGAGTATAAAATAACATTTGGAATAAAGTGTTAGAAATTCTCAGAAAGAATGTTTTAAAAGTAAAATTTTCCAAATGCTTATTCTGCCAAGAAGAGGTAAAATTCCTTGGCGATGTTTTATCAAAAGAAGGAATTTCGGTGGATCCCAGTAAAATCACAGCTATTCAGAATTGGAAGCAGCCAGCTACACCCATAGAAGTCCAAAGTTTTCTCGGATTGGCTAGTTATTACCGGAAGTTTGTTAAGGATTTTTCGAAGATATCTAGTTCCTTAACGAAGCTTACTAAGAAACATTCTAGGTTCAATTGGACTCCAGAATGTGAGACAACTTTCCAAAAGCTGAAGTTATGATTGACGACTGCTCTAGTGTTAACAATTATCGATGGCAATCAGGACTTGAAAGCATGGACAGATGCTTCTAAAGAAGGTCTGGGTGCAGTATTAATGCAAAGAGGCCAAGTAGTCGCTTATGCTAGCCGTCAGTTGAAATCACATGAGAAGAACTATGCAACTCACGATCTTGAATTATTAGCCATCGTGTTTGCTATGAAAATCTGGAAGCATTATCTATTGTGTAACAACCTGAATTTTTAATAACATGTTAAAACAAGAAATCAGGGCAGAATTAAATCATAAGTTAAGAATCAATGGGAACGGGTTATGCCATTGCGTTCGTCTCGAAATTATGCTTGAAAATGAGTCCGAAATTTCGTAAATCGGAGTCCGTATGACCAAGTTATGGACCATAGAAGATTTCAGAAAATTCAAAATTCAGCCCGAAATTCAAATTCATCCAGAAGCAGATTGGGCGGGAAAATTTCCCGCCCAGCCCCTGATCGACTGGGGAGTCGACCTGCCCTAGCCCATGTCGACTGCCCAGTCGACTTGGGTGTCGACCTGGGGGTCGACCTCCCTGGTCGGCCAGGTTTCCCTGGTGCACCAGTTTGCTCCTTTGGTCCGTTTACTTGGCCTGTGACGGGATTTGATGGTTCAGATCTAAACTAGGGTTAATCCTATGGCCTAAACTAGTCTCTACACCTATAAAAACACCCTAAGACCTAGCCTAAACCATCACAAATCATCGTAACAACTAAATTCTGCCAAAATGCTCCCTAATCATGGCCTCCGTCTTCATCTTGAGAGCTTCTAAGGCAAAAAGGAGCAATCTTTCTTCATCAAATCAAAGGAGCTACTTATTCTCAAGGCTTCTATTGTTTCTACATCATTCCTAGAGCTTCTACAATGTCTCTATCTTGTTCTATTATGTTCTAGTTCTCATAGCCACGATTTGTAAGCCCCACTCTACTCTTAGATTTAAACTATGAAGTTAATATGAACATGTAGCAAGTTGAAATGGGATTTTTGGTGAAATACTTGTCTTGGGTCTATATTTGTATGCATAGATCCATTTATGACACTTTTGATCTATGATTGTGGAACTATCATGAACCTAGTACTGTTCATCTTGATTTTTGGGTAGAAAGCTATGAGCTTTATTTGGGGATTATGCATAATGCAACATAGAACCCCTCATAACCTTGATGTTAACTTGCCTATGATGTTGAACTACATGCTACCCACAAGTTTATCACCCTATGTCAACTATTATCATGTTATTACCTTTTCCTATGATGTTGAACTACATGCTACCCACAAGTTTATTTGCTAAGTTTGATGTCATACATGTTTTGAGGCCAAAAATCCTATATGCTAGTTGTGATGAACACCTTTGCCTCAAATATCATCATGTTTAACTTATGACCAACTTTACCACCTTATGCCCATCTTTGCCATGTTGTTATGTTCACCTTCTTGATCTATTTGTGTTGATGCGAATTTACGTGTGAATGGGAATACGTTATGGGTAGTTAGGAAAACTTGAAATGACATGAAAAACATGACTTGAAATGTGACATGAAACTTGATTATGCTTGAAAACGTGAATGTAGTCATGACATGTAGAAAACCATAAAGTGGCCCACTCGAGGTTGGGTTGAGTTTGTAGCGTAAATCTACCCGGAACCGCCCGGCAAATCCAGTGGCTACAAACAATAGGACCCAATGTGAGAAGTTGGTCATATCGCACTTGAAACCCGAGGTTAGACTAGGTTGTGGTGTAAAGCTGTCCGGACCCGCCCGGCATATCCAGTAACCACAACAAATTCTAATGTGAGAGGTTTGGTGCATTAAATTAATTAATGCCACATGTTAGGGTTAAGTCATGAACCACTTGGATACACTTAACCAACTTGATACATGATTGGATAGGGTTAACCACACTTAACCCGTTGGAAACCCTAGTTACGTGGTCCTTTTCAGCAGTAACCCTCTTGGATGTATCACGATACCCTAGGGACTAGGCTAGGGTGGGGCACGATTACTGGGCTGATTGTAAGCGACCAGAAAGACGGCAGAGTAGGTGCGCCAGTGTAGGTTCAGGCGGACGATGGTCGTGCACATAGTCCGGAGTTGAATAAAACAGACATGGGCACCAGTAGGTTTAGACTGGGCGTGCTTGATTCGTGTCAGTGGTTGGCACCCTAGGGCTTGATACACCTTAGGGTGGACCTAGCACAGTTTGACTACATTCCGTGATTGGGCCGTATGACACCGACACTCAATGAGTTAGGCTTATAGGGAGCCGATCGACTAGACCGTGTAGTTGGACCTTGACTTGGGTCATCTCATGATATTGGGCCAAGGGATCATTTCTTGTTTATACTTGACATGGGTAGGAATACTAGTACTATTGGTGCAAAACTAAATCTTGTATATGCGATGCCACACTTGATCTACCTTGTTATCTATTTATCATGCAAGTTAGTTACCATCTTTATGTTTCATCTCAGTTTCTCATGTTTAGTTAACTTCATTAGTTTTTATACTAATAGTAGGTAGGACTTACCAGTCTTTATGACTGACCCTTTTTCTTTCGCCTCTTTTCTTCCGTCCCCCCCCCCCCCCCCCAGGTTCTCAGGGAGGGAACACTAGTGCTTAGCTTGGACATTTGGCTTGCTTTCTTGACAGCTCATGTACGGTTTGGACTTGAGCTTGCTATGGCTTCACCACATCTATCTTGGGGATAGTTTACTTTATGTTATTTTCAGTTTATGTTTTTCTAGACTTGTGGTAGTTGGAAAATAATGACTATGTACTTTGACGTAAGTATACTATTTGGTTTTGAAATGGTTAACTATGGTTTTTAAATTTCTACCGCTGCTTTACTTATCTATTTATCTATGTTTAGTCTTGTGATATCTCTATGCATGTTTACCTAGACAACACCCCTCCAAAGCTAGTGCAATCACCCGTGATTGGCCCTGGCGGAGGTGGGGTGTTACATTTGGTATCAGAGCATAAGGTTTTACTAGATCGGACAAAAGTTTTAAAAACCCTTTTTGAAAAACTATTTTCAAAACCAATTAAGTATTTTTCCAAGAAAAGTCTAGTTTATTTTAAAAGGCTATTCCCCAAAAGCCATTAGCACTATCCTTTGTTTCCTCGTTCTAAATCTATCTTTTCCTTTTTCAGCCTGGCCGATCTTAACCTTCCCGAGGGAGTATCCATACCCGGATGGTTCCGAAGGTACTTGGAAGCTAGGGCCAACGATGCAGGCCCAGCAAACACTCCCACTCCTCCTCCCGTACCTGTGGTTCCTCCTCCTCCTCCTCAGCGTCCACAAGCGGATTTCGCGAAGATTTGCAAAGACTTTAAGGCGATGGGTGGCAAGAATTTTGTTGGGATAGAGACTTATGTTGAGGCAAGAAACTGGTTAAAGGAAACTGAAGACCTCTTTGCTATCTTTGATGTAGAAGATCGTAGGAAAGTTCTATTGGCAGTATGGCTATTGAAAGAGGAAGCTGCTTATTGGTGGGAAGTCACCAACGCTACTAGGCCTATAGAGACTTGGGCCGACTTTAGATTGAGGTTTGGGCTTAAGTTTCTATCATCTGCTGAAGAGATTCTGCAATTGGAGAGGTTTATATCTTTGAAGCAAGGGGACATGACCCTGAGGGAGTATGTGAATAAGTTTAATCAGCTTGCTCGATTCGGTTTAGACATGGTTAACATACCTCAAAAGAAGGCTCTACGCTTTGCTTGAGGATTGAATGAGCCATTGCAAGGTTTAGCCATGTCTCATATACCTATGGGGGCCACTTTTGAGAGCTTAGTGGATATGGCCTTGCTTCAAGGAGATGATAAGAATGGCAAGAAAGAAGTTAAGCTTAATGAGACTCAAACCAAGAAGGCGGACTCCAAGTGGGGAGGCAACCAGAACAATCAGAACAACAAGAGCAACAAGAACAACAGGGGTAACAAGGCCAACAAAAACAAGGCAAGGGAGACAAGGAAGTGCTACTTCTGTGGGATCACTGGACACATAATCAAAGATTGTAGGAAGAAGAAGAGGAAGTTGGGAGAATGCTTTCATTGCGGAGAGTCTGGAAACTACAGTAAGAATTGCCCAAAGAAGCAAGGACAGACTCAGCGGGCAGGACCTTCTGGAGGGCAGATGCATGCTCTCAACACTACTCTAGCTCCGGACCGAGGTAGTATTTCTGTAGAAAGCCTTGTTTACATTTCTGGTTTTCCTATTTGAACTTTATTTGATTATGGCGCATCGCATACCTTTATTTCTGCTGACATTGTTGAAAGTTTGCACCTAAGTACTGGTCTAGTTGAGGATCCCGTTAGTGTTTCAAATCCAATTGGGGGTTCCGCCCATCTATCTATGATTTGTATGGATTTGAGGATTTCTATCTTGACTGTAGAATTCACATGTAATGCTTATGTTCTCGGGTTCATGGGATACGGGTTGATTTTGGGCATGGATTGGTTGTCCAGTTATGGAGCCATTCTCGATTGTGAGCATAGGGTAGTGAGGCTTATGACTCGCCTTGGCAATACCCTAGAGATTTCTTGTAACCCTCTGGATCCCATCATGTTATGTTATCTTGAATTCCTCGACTCGTCTATTGACAATCTTCAATCTGTGAGGGTGGTCCGAGAATATCCTGATGTTTTTGACGAGGTGAAGGGGTTACCCCCTAAACGAGAGATAGACTTCCGTATTTATCTTGTTGATAATGCCAAGCCAGTTTCATTGCCTGTTAGGCACATGGCCCCGCGAGAAAGAAGAGAGCTTAGCAAGCAAATCAAGGAGTTGCTTGAGAAAAATTTCATTAGGAGAAGCATTTCTGAATGGGGTGTTCCTATGGTATTCGCCACTAAGGTGGATGATTCGCTTCGTCTATGTGTTGATTATCGTGGGTTAAACATGCTGACAAAGAAGAATAGGCACCCATTACCAAGGATTGATGATCTCTTTGACCAGCTTGTAGGTGCTTCTGTTTTCTCTCAACTCGATCTAGCCACCGGATTCCATCAGCTTAGAGTGGCTGAGGATAGTATTGACAAGACTGCGTTTAGGACTCCAGATGGATTCTTTGAATGGCTTGTCATGCCGTTCGGTTTGACTAATGCACCCACATACTTCGTTGATTTGATGAGTAGGGTGTTTAGGGAGTTCCTTAACAAGATTGTGGTTGTCTTCGTGGATGATATTCTGATCTTCTCTAAGGACGAGGAAGAGCATGCTACACATCCTAAGGAGGTTATGGATACGCTTAGAGCTCATCAGTTAAAAGCCAAGTTCTCCAAATGCCATTTCTGGAGAAAGGAAGTTCGGTTCCTTGGGCATATAGTTTCTAAGCAGGGCATAGTTGTGGATCCCGCTAAAGTAGTGGCGGTACAAGACTGGAAAGTTCCGAAGAATGCAACTGAAGTGAGAAGCTTTCTCGGTCTGGCAGGATTTTACAGGAAGTTCATTAAGGACTTCGCTAAGATTTCAGCCCCACTTACTAAGTTAACGAAGAAGAACTTAGTCTTTGCATGGGACTTAGAGTGTGAGCTTGCTTTTCAAAGGCTCAAGAAAGCCCTCACCACAGCTCCAGTTCTAGCATTACCCGATGGAGGGAAGTTGTTTACCGTGTATACCGATGCATGCGGCACGGGATTAGGTGCTGTCCTGATGCAAGAAGGGAGAGTGATATGCTTTGGGGGTAGGCAACTCAAAGTTCATGAGAAGAACTATCCCACTCATGATTTGGAGTTGGCGGCGATCGTCTTTGCACTCAAATCTTGGCGCCATTATCTTCTAGGTGAAAGGTTTGAGTTATATACTGATCACAAGTCTCTCAAGTACCTATTCTCGCAGAAAGATTTGAATCTAAGGCAGCAGAGGTGGATGGAATTCTTGGCATCATATGACTTCGATATAGCTTATACCCCTGGCAAGGGTAATGTTGTGGCGGATGCGCTAAGTAGAAGAAGGTTGACTTTGAGTCCCTTGTTTGTTGAGATAAAGAGCCTAAAGTTCTTGGCAACCTTTGATTTTACACCTGCTGTTGAGTCGATGACTGGTTCGTGAGCATCCCTTGAGCTTAGACCTAAACTTCTTGATCAAGTTGGGGCTTCACAAAGGGAAGACCCGCAGATAGTCGGGATCATGGACAAGTTGATTCGTGGTGAGACGTCAAGTCACCTCGCTAGATACAATATTGATGACAAGGGATGGCTAAGGCGTGATGGAAGACTATGTGTCCCACAAGTGGGAGACTTAGTAAATAAAGTTCTTGAGGAGGTGCATCACTCGAGGATGACCATACACCCCGGAGGGGATAAGATATACCGGGATATGAAGCGCATTTTCTTTAGGGATGGGATGAAAAAGGATGTTGCAGAGTTTGTTTCTAGATGCATTGTTTGCCAACAAGTAAAGGCCGAGTCGAAGAAGCCCGGTGGGTTACTGCATCCATTGGAGGTCACACAATGGAAGTGGGAAAGTATCTCTATGGATTTTGTGGATGGATTGCCGAGATCAAGAAAGGGGAATACTAGCATATGGGTCATAGTGGATAGACTCACGAAGAGCGCCCATTTCATTCCAGTGAAGACCAAGAGGACCGCACCATGGCTAGCATCTGTTTATCTTCGAGAGATAGTGCGATTGCATGGAGTTCCTTCTAGCATAGTGAGTGATCGTGACCCAATCTTCACTAGCCAATTTTGGAGTAGTTTGCAAGAAGCGATGGGAACGCAATTGAATATAAGTACATCCTATCACCCACAGATGGATGGCCAGACCGAAAGGGTGAATAGGGTACTAGAAGATCTGTTGAGGCTATGCATTCTTGACTTTGGTGGCACTTGGGAAGACCACCTTCCTCTCGTAGAGTTTGCTTATAATAACATCTACCAAGCAAGCATACGGATGACACCATTCGAAGCTTTGTATGGGAGGCCGTGCAAGTCACCAACATGTTGGTGGGAGACGACGGATAAGCTTATACTTGGGCTCGACATGATAAGGGACACATCTGAGAAGGTTGAGTTGATTTGAAGGCGGATGAAAACGGCCCAAGGCAGACAGAAATCCTATGCAGACAAGCGAAGGACAGACTTAGAGTTTGAAGTTGGAGATATAGTCTTTGTGAAGGTTTCTCCCTTGCGAAATGTGGTTCGTTTTGGAGCAGTTGGAAAGCTAGCACCAAGGTTCGTTGGACCCTTCCCTATCATCGAGAAGATTGGGCAAAGGGCTTATAGGGTGGGATTGCCCGAGAAGCTAGATAGAGTGCACAATGTCTTTCATGTCTCGCATCTCCGAAAATGCCTACATGAATCAGCCGAAGTAGTTGAGCCTAGCATTCTTGAAGACGTGGAGGTAGAGAAAGAGGCAACCCTGAGGCGAGCTCCGATTTGTATCTTGGGAACGGAGATCAAGAAGCTGAGGAATCAAGAAGTCAAGTTAGTAAAGGTTCAGTGGAGTGAAGCCGATGAAGATGCAACTTGGGAAACCGAGGAGAAGATGCGTGGGCTTTATCCATTCCTTTTTGAGGGTACATTCTCAATCCCCTTTCCTAGTTAGCATATCTTT
This sequence comes from Allium sativum, assembly GCA_030737875.1. Taxonomy (NCBI): domain Eukaryota; kingdom Viridiplantae; phylum Streptophyta; class Magnoliopsida; order Asparagales; family Amaryllidaceae; genus Allium; species Allium sativum. The sequence goes on along the minus strand of CM060912.1, from coordinate 762,802,119 downwards.
GTTTTGCTATCCATGTTTATCTTGTTATCTCGTTAATCTTGTCATGAGAACCTTAGGTAGAAACCCTTTGGATGAAACATGTATTTGAAACATGTTATGCTTGATGGTTGCAAATGGTTTCAAGTGTTTGCAAGTGGTTACTCGTGGATGCATGATACACGTTAGGCGCTAAGATCGGCTCACACACTTTCATATTGCATATGCATGAGTGTTTATGCTTATTCATGGATGAAACTTGTTATGCTATCGCGTGGATGTTGCATATGGATGAATGTTATGTGCACTCATGTAGAGATTATAAATTATGTTAGGAATTTGCATACATTTGGACTCATTTCACTAGCATATTCTGCATTAAGGAGGTTTACTGAGTCAGTAACCGCCTGATTTTCGCATTAGATAGGTGCATATACACACACTTTTGCATATGTTCATACAGCATTAGAAATCTTTTAAGGACAATGATTGCTTGTGGATGATGCTTGAGTAGATGGATGATGGATGGTAGGATGCGTTCTTCCTAACTTGGAGATTTCGGGGACGAAATCCTTTAAGGTGGGGAGAATGTAACAACCCGAATTTTTAATAACATGTTAAAACAAGAAATCAGGGCAGAATTAAATCATAAGTTAAGAATCAATGGGAACGGGTTACGCCATTGCATTCGTCTCGAAATTCTGCTTGAAAACGAACCGAAATTTCGTAAATCGGAGTCCGTATGACCAAGTTATGGCCCATAGAAGATTTCAGAAAATTCCAAATTCAGCCAGAAGCAGATTGGGCGGGAAAATTTCCCGCCCAGCCCCAGGTCGACTGGGGAGTCGACCTGCCCCAGCCCAGGTCGACTGCCCAGTCGACTTGGGTGTCGACCTGGGGGTCGACCTCCCTGGTCGGCCAAGTTTCCCTGGTACACCAGTTTGCTCCTTTGGTCTGTTTACTTGGCCTGTGACGGGATTTGATGGTTCAGATCTAAACTAGGGTTAATCATATGGCCTAAACTAGTCTCTACACCTATAAAAACACCCTAAGACCTAGCCTAAACCATCACAAATCATCCTAACAACTAAATTATGCCAAAATGCTCCTTAATCATGGCCTCCATCTTCATCTTGAGAGATTCTAAGGCAAAAAGGAGCAATCTTTCTTCATCAAATCAAAGGAGCTACTTATTCTCAAGGCTTCTATTGTTGCTACATCATTCCTAGAGCTTCTACAGCGTCTCTATCTTGTTCTATTGTGTTCTAGTTCTCATAGCCACGATTTGTAAGCCCCACTCTACTCTTAGATTTAAACTATGAAGTTAATATGAACATGTAGCAAGTTGAAATGGGATTTTTGGTGTAATACTTGTCTTGGGGCTATATTTGTATGCATAGATCCATTTAAAACACTTTTGATCTATGATTGTGGAACTATCAGGAACCTAGTACCGTTCATCTTGATTTTTGGGTAGAAAGCTATGAGCTTTATTTGGGGATTATGCATAATGCAACATAGAACCCCTCATAACCTTGATGTTAACTTGCCTATGATGTTGAACTACATGCTACCCACAAGTTTATCACCCTATGTCAACTATTATCATGTTATCACCTTTGCCTATGATGTTGAACTACATGTTACCCACAAGTTTATTTGCTAAGTTTGATGTCATACATGTTTTGAGGCCAAAAATCCTATATGCTAGTTGTGATGAACACCTTTGCCTCAAATATCATCATGTTTAACTTATGACCAACTTTACCACCTTATGCCCATCTTTGTCATGTTGTTATGTTCCCCTTCTTGATCTATTTGTGTTGATGCGAATTTACGCGCAAATGGGAATACGTTATGGGTAGTTAGGCAAACTTGAAATGACATGAAAACATGACTTGAAATGTGACATGAAACTTGATTATTCTTGAAAACGTGAATGTGGTCATGGCATGTAGAAAACCATAAAGTGGCCAACTCGAGATTGGGTTGAGTTTGTAGCGTAAATCTGCCCGGAACTGCCCGGCAAATCCAGTGGCTACAAACAATAGGACCCAATGTGAGAAGTTGGTCATATCGCGCTTGAAACCCGAGGTTAGACTAGGTTGTGGTGTAAAGCTGCCCGGACCCGCCCGGCATATCCAGTAACCACAACAAAGTCTAATGTGAGAGGTTGGGTGCATTAAATTAATTAATGCCACATGTTAGGGTTAAGTCATGAACCACTTGGATACACTTAACCAACTTGATACATGATTGGATAGGGTTAACCACACTTAACCCGTTGGTAACCCTAGTTACGTGGTCCTTTTCAGCAGTAACCCTCTTGGATGTATCACGATACCCTAGGGACTAGGCTAGGGTGGGGCACGATTACTGGGCTGATTGTAAGCGACCAGAAAGATGGAAGAGTAGATGCGCCCGTGTAGGTTCAAGCGGACTATGGTCGTGCACATAGTCCGGAGTTGAATAAAATAGACATGGGCACCAGTAGGTTTAGACTGTGCGTGCTTGATTCGTGTCAGTGGTTGGCACCCTAGGGCTTGATACACCCTAGGGTGGAACTAGCACAGTTTGACTACATCCCATGATTGGGCCGTATGACACCGACACTCGACGAGTTAGGCTTATAGGGAGCCGATCGACTAGACCGTGTAGTTGGACCTTGACTTGGGTCATCTCATGATATTTGGCCAAGGGATCATTTCTTATTTATACTTGACATGGGTTGGAATACTAGTAAATTTGGTGCAAAACTAAACCTTGTATATGCGATGCCACACTTGATCTACCTTGTTATCTATTTATCATGCCAGTTAGTTACCATCTTTATGTTTCATCTCAGTTTCTCATGTTTAGTTAACTTCATTAGTTTTTATACTAATAGTAGGTAGGACTTACCAGTCTTTATGACTGACACTTTTTCTTTTGCCTCTTTTCTTTCGTTTTCCCCTCAGGTTCTCAGGGAGGGAACACTAGTGCTTAGCTTGGACATTTGGCTTGCTTTCTTGACAGCTCATGTACGGTTTGGACTTGAGCTTGCTATGGCTTCACCACATCTATCATGGGGATAGTTTACTTTATGTTATTTTCAGTTTATGTTTTTCTAGACTTGTGGTAGTTGGAAAATAATAACTAAGTACTTTGATTTAAGTTGACTATTTGGTTTTGAAATGGTTAACTATGGTTTTTAAATTTCTACTGCTACTTTACTTATTTATTTATCTATGTTCTATCTTGTGATATCTCTGTGCATGTTTACCTAGACAACACCCCTCCAAAGCTAGTGCAATCACCCGTGATTGGCCCTGGCGGAGGTGGGGTGTTACATATTGGGTGAGAAGTTCGAACTATATACCAATCATCAATCATTGATGTATTTGTTCACCCAGAAAGATCTGAAAATGAGGCAGCAACGTTGGTTAGAATTTCTCGCGGCATATGATCTTGATATTTTATATACTCCGGGGAAAGCCAATGTTGTGGTTGATGCGCTCAGCAAAAAGAATGTGATCATCGCCAATCTTATCATTACACCATCGTTAATCGATAAAATATCCATTCTTCAGAAAGACGATAGTTTTGATAAAGAGATGATCAAAAGAATTCAAAGGGGCGAAGTCTCTAGTTTCCAAGTGGATAGCGCAGAACTTCTGAGATTTTAAGGAAGAATTTGTGTTCTCGACAGCCTTGAGCTCAAAAGAGAAGTAATGGACGAGTGTCACAAGTCCAAGCTGAGTATCCACCCAGGGGTTAGTAAAATGTATAATGACCTCAAGCGAACATTCCGGTGGAAGGCGATGAAAAGAGATATCTCTATATATGTTAGTTGGTGTTCCACCAGTCAACAAGTCAAAAGCGATCAACAGAAACTCGTAAGATTGTTGCAACCATTGGAAATTCCAGGTTGAAAGTGGGAACATATTTCCATGGATTTCATAGATGGTTTGCCCAGAACTGGAGAGGGAATGACAGTATTTAGGTGATCGTAGATCATTTCACGAAGACCGCCCATTTCATACCTGTCAGATTGAATAGAACTGCTCAGAGTCTGGCGCAGATTTATTTCAAAGAGATTGTTAAACTTCATTGAGTTCCTATGAGCATCGTTATTGATCGTGAATCGATTTTTGCTAGTAAATTCTGGGAAGCATTCCAAGCAGAATTGGGAACGAAACTGAACTTGAGCACCGCTTATCATCCTCAAATAGATGGTCAAACTGAGAGGGTGAATCGTATTTTAGAAGAATTATTGTAGGCTTGTGTTATTGATTTTGGCGGATCGTGGGAAGACCACCTGCATTTGGCTGAGTTCTCATACAACAACAGCTACCAAGTGAGCCTGAAAATGTCACCGTTCGAAGCATTGTATGGTAGACCATGCAGATCCCCCGCTTTTTGGGTAGAACCTGGCAATAGACTCGTATTGGGAACCGATATGATTCGCGAAGCTATGGATAAAGTCAATTTCATTAAGAAACGATTACTAGCCGCTCAAAGCTGACAGAAGGGCTATGCAGATTCGAGAAGAGAATTAGCATTTGTAGTTGGTGACTATGTGTATCTAAGGGTTTCTCCGATGAGAGGAGTAGTCTGATTCGGTAAAATAGGGAAGTTGGCGTCCAGGTTTATAGGTCCATTTCCTATACTTGAACGGATTGGAACTCTCGCTCATAGGGTTCAATTGCCTGATTGGTTGCCTGGAGTACATGATGTGTTTCACGTATCTTAACTTCGAAAGCATGTGCATGATCCATACTTGGTCATGGAAGAATCCATGCAACAAGATTTGGAAATTACTCCTGAATTGGCAGTGAGGAGAGAGCTGATAAAGATTATTAGCAAAGAAACTAAAGAGCTGAGGAACAAGAAGGTTCACTTAGTCAAAGTGCAATGGAGTGGAGATCTACGAGACTGTACTAGGGAAACTGAGGAGAGTATTAAGAAAGCCTATCCCAAGTGCAGGGTGGATATCTCTGATTAACTCTGGTGCAAGTTACATTTACCATATTTTGCATTTCTTTATTGTTTTCTACTTGGTTGTTGTTTCCTTTTCATGGATTTAAATCTTTATATTGGCTGAATGATTTTAAAAGAGTATGAATTAATTACTCTATATTTGAAAAGAAAAAAATAAATTGATTGTTGTTTGTGTTGTGTGATTATGAATTTGATTAAATAAAATATTGGAAGGATAATTAATTTAGTCGATAATAAAAGGAAGGTAAATATATTCCAATTGAATCAAATATTAAACTGATTTGAAATTGATAGAAATATATGCATGTACATTATATATGTTTGAACAGGTAAATGGATTTTCTGTTGAGTAAATAATTTATTTGCGTGCCCAACAAATAGGTAAACCTTAATGAGTTGGATGCGCAATTTTATTATTATATCAACTCCTGTGAGTGTCATTGGATGCGGAGTGTTGGTTGTTCTGTGTGTAATAATAAACGTCGCCATAGGGTAGTAACAATTAATTTTGATCTACACTACATGGCATACTTCTTGAAGATAGCATACTTCATCATATACCACATAAGCATTTGGAGCTTGTGTGACGAGGTTGAAGATTTACCATACGAGCGAGAGGCTTATATGGTGATGACTGTATTACAGGTTGAACAGAAGACTTACATAGACTATATAAAATATAACGGTAAATTTCCAGATTAATAAAAACCCCACACGGGTCTGGAGACGACAATAAACACGTCTCTCTGGTCATTAAGGCACAAAAACCATTTATAGGGTGACGAGAATTTATTCTCTGGAGTTATGATCTATACACACTCCCTTGTGGACACCGGAATATATCACTATGAATATGTGTATGCTTATTAGGATTTATTGGGTACCTAATACAGCTCAATAAATTTCCAAACCCCTACACGTACAAAGGAGGTTATGGCGAAATTTTTCAAAAATTTAGGGTGTTAGCCAAATTTTTGAAGAATTGGAAAATTTTTACAAACTGAAAAGTTAAAGAATGAAAGCCAAAATGAAATTTGAGTTGGTTAACAAAACAACTTTCAGCTTTGTTCCTTTTCGGGGACGAAAAGATTTTAAGTGGGGGAGATTGTAACAACCTAGAAAATCTGAACCAATTTAAAAATTTTAATTTGGCTATTTTAGTGGATTTTGGATATTTAAAATTAATTATTTTAAATAATAATGACCAAAATTCCATTTAAATAGATGTTGGAAAATAAATATATTTATTTTAATTATAAAATAAGGCCTGAAATGGCGCGGCAGTTTGAAAATTTGAATTCAAACTTTGGTTGACTGTATCGGGTGCAAAATAAAACGGATTTTAGGGAAACCAAAAATATTTAAATCTGTTTTTGAATATCTTTCTAGCGACTTTGAAAAATCGATATTTCATGTAATAACCCGGAAAATGTGAACCAATTTAAAATTTTTAAAATTGGTTATTGTCAAAGAATTTGAACAATTGAAATAGCATATTTCAATAAAATAATGAATTGGGAATGGTGAGGCAGTTGGAAAATTTGAATACAAACTTTGTCTGACTGTACCGGGTGGAAAATATAACAGATTTTAGCGAAACTGGAAATCTGTTTATGAATACCTTTCAAACGAATCTGAAAAATCGAAGTTTCATAACAGGAATCAAAAGTTATGGCCAAATGAATTTTCAGAAAGGTGGCTATATAGAATATATTGCTCTTGAAAATAGATATTTTACATACGACCTCGAAATTCGACGAAACCACTTTTGTTGGATTCGGGATGTCAAACTATTGCTAGGTTTCAAATTTCATAATTTTTGAAGCTAGTATGTGAGTGGGGCAAAAGAAAATGTGATTGGTCAATTTCTGTTAAAATGGGTCGACCTGAAAATGGACATTTTGCATACGAGCTCAGAATTCGTCGAAACTAGTTTTGTTGGGACCGTATCGTCAAAACAAAGCTAGATTTATTTTTCTGGAATTTTTCGATTCAGTTTGTGGCCCTAGCAAATTGAAATGTACGTTCAAATTGAATATAAAATGTTTTATACTTTAGTTTGAAAAATAAATGACTGTAACAGTCGAATTGGCAAACGAAACATATCCCATTGTGTCCGGAATGAGGGTATTTAGCTAGGGGAGACAGTCGTTCGGTTGAAACTGGTGTACGTTGGCTAGAAAGGATATTATAGGAATTTACAATTTTAATATATTAGAAAATATCTTCCATTTTCTCTCACATCAAAAAAAGTCGGTCAACCCCTGAAATGAATGGCGAAACTCGTTCAAACCTTTCCACCTCGATCGCCGCTGCCACAGGACATTTCGCCACCGCCTCCAGTTGGCATTTCCGACCGCCTTCCTCCCCTCTTCCAATCAAACCAACCCTCGACTGAAACCATCCCCTATCGACGTCGAATTTCGCCCAGGAAGTCCGCACCTTTGGAGCGCCGCCGATCGTCATAGGAGCCACCGAGTTCGCTGCCACCACAGGCGCCGAGAAGCCTACATGAAGCTCTTCGACGTCGCAGCATCCGATCGAGACGAAACAGCGCGGATTGTTCGAGAATTAAAAACCTAGTTTTGAGGGTTTGAAAAGCACTCTGCTTTGAAATTTCTGAATTAAAAATAACACTTTTAAATGTTGCAAAACTTTGAAAAATCATATCTTTTTAGTGTGTTAACGAAATTCGATGAAACAGGAAACATCGGGACCGCAGGGAGGCTCTCTACCATCTAGCAGAAGCCGCGGATTTTTCTGATCTTCCTACGATTTTTAGCACTTCAAAAACCAATGTGAGGAATCTAAACTAAATTGTGTGAATGGAATCGTGTTGTATAAATTATATAAGCGAAGTGTAAATTATATACGCATTGTATACCTTATGTACATGTGTTGTATAAGTTATATTAGCGATGTATAAATTATACAAACGTTGATTGAAACATATATGCTTTGAATAGTGACGAAATGCAAAAGAATTATATAAATAATATATATATATACTCCCCTCGTCCACAGACCATGGACGATATTTATTGCTTGTGATTGGCGTGATATTATATGGTATGACGAATGGTTGGAAATAATTGTTTGTGGTTGATATTGTGATTGAAAAATACCTTTATGGTTGAAAAATACTGTTGTGGTTGAAAAATACCCTCTTGTGGTTGAAAACAAATTAGAATAGGATTGTGGAAATGAAAATAAAACATGCCACCTGCGTGAGAACTAGATGCATGATCCCCATTGTCAAAAACAACGAGGTTTTAAGGTAGAGCGAGGAGCCGTACTAGGGACGGTCCCGGTTTTAACTACCCTGCCGTTATGCTGCCGGAATTTTCTGAAATATTCATGTGTTAGAATAATTTTCATTTGTTGAAATTAATTACATATGTTGAAACCAATATTCATGTGTTGAATTGAAATTCATTCATTGAATCGAAATTCATGTGTTGAATATTATTCGAATTTTAAACAAATAGATTTAACGATAAAAAATCACTTTTTTAAATATATATATATACACAACTATAGGGAATATTCATGTGTTGAATTGAAATTCGTTCGTCAAGTTGAAATTCATGTGTTGAATATTATTCGAATTTTAAACAAATAGCTTTAAATATAAAAATCACATTTTTATATATATACAAACTATAGAGAATATTCATGTGTTGAATTAAAATTCATTCGTTGAATCGAAATTCATGTGTTGAATGTTATTCGAATTTTAAACAAATAGATTTAACGATAAAAATCACATTTATATATATATATATATATACAAACTATAGAGAATATTCATGTATTGAATTGAAATTCATTCGTTGAATCGAAATTCATGTGTTGAATATTATTCGAATTTTAAACAAATAGATTTAACGATAAAAATTATATTTTTATATATATACAAACTATAGAGAATATTCATGTGTTGAATTGAAATTCATTCGTTGAATTGAAATTCATGTGTTGAATGTTATCGTATTTTGAAATAAAATGAATAGATAATAAAAACTACATTTTTAATGTGAACATGAAGTGTTAAAACATTCACGTGTTGAATAAATATTTTTGATGATAAAAATATTTCTTTTATCATGTATACGCTTTGATAAAAATACACACGTGTTGAAATAAATATTAGTTTGCTAGCAATGTTATTATTAGCTTTGTTCTGCATATATATACATGTGTCGAACAGGAAAATGGATTAGCTGTAGAATAAAGAAATTATTTGCGTGCCCGACAAATAGGTAAGCCTTGATGAGTTGGCTGCGCAATTTTATTTTTATATCAACTCCTGTGAATGCCATTGGATGAGGAGTGCTGGTTATTCTGTGTGAAATAATAAACATCACCATAGGATAATAACAATAATTTTGAACTACACTACATGGCATACTCCTTGACGATAGGCATACTTCATCATATTCCACATAAGCATTTGGAGCTTGTGTGACGAGGTGGAAGATTTACCATACGAACGAGAGGCTTGTACGGCGATGATTATATACTACAGGTTGAACTGATGACTGATATGGACTATATAAAATATAACGAAAAATTGCCAGATTAATAAAAACCCCACACGGGTCTAAAGTTGACAATAATCACGTCTCTCTAGTCATTAGATATGGCACATGGACTATTTATTCCCACACAGGACGAGGTGACGAGGATTTATCCTCTGGAGTAATTAAAAATACACGCTCCCTCATGCTTGACAGGGTGACGGGAATTTATTCTTTGGAGTTATTATCTATACACGCTCCCCTGTAAACACCAGAATATATCACTATAAATATGTAGATGCTTTATAGGATTTATTGGGTACCTGACACGGCCCAATAAATTTCAAACCCCTTCCCGTACAAAGGAGGTTATGGCGAAATTTTTCGAAATATTAAGGCATTAGTTAAATATTTGAAGTGAAAATAATGTTGAAATAAATGAATGAACTATATTTGAAATAAAGGAATGAACTATATTTATATATATAAATATAAATAGAATTGAAAGAAATCGAAGCCGTGCAGTTCATGTTTTGGAATCGTAATTTGAAACGATTAGTACGAGAAATCCGACCATCGGATTTTCCCGAATCTGCAACCACTGGGTTCGCCTTGGAAATATCTTTCCAACGACACCAACTTTGTAAAAATTCAACGGTTGGATTGTCTGGAATGTTTATTTCAAATCTGAAGAAAAACAGCGCCAGAATCGTTTATATTTATATATAAATACAAACATAATTAAATTAAATCGAATAACGACGCTGCAGTTCGAATTTAGAAACCGTAACTTCAAACGACTAGTGTGGAAGATTCGACCGTCGGATTTTCACAAAACTGGAACCGTTGGGTTCGCTTTGGGAATATCTTCCCAGTGATATAGACTTTGTAGAAATCCAATGGTTAGATTTTCCGCTATGTGTAAAACAAATTAGGGGAAAAACAACGCCAGTGCCACGGCACGACCTGAAATGTCGTTTAATTAAATATGTCCATTTTTAAATAAATAAAAATGGCGAAAAATCGTTATAAAATATTATAAGCAACATAGATTGGAAATAAACCAATTTGGGTTGATCTGTTTGATATTTGATGGTTGTATGTGTTTGACACGAAAATAACACTAAAGAACTGAAATATAAATGTCGAATAATATAACCATGGAAAGAATTGTTTTGAATTCTAATTACGTGGATTATTTGAAAAGGCTGAGCTAACCCTCATTTCAAATAATTGATCGAACGATTCGAATTGGAAAATACAAAGACGATTGAAGACCGACGATCTTCGTATCGGTTGGATGGGCGCTGCTGAGGTTCCTGATTGGAGTAGCTACCGTGAAGGAACGGAAGTAGTAGCCGTCTGAACGTATGTGTTGATTGTACGGATATACGAGAATTTGACGCCTCCGGTTTTGTTCAGACCCAGAACGGACTTGTAAATGGACTATGTGTCTGACATTGGATTTTGTTCTATACTGATTGATCTCTATAAAATATATATCTGTTTGGCGGCGGAGAATTTATTCTTATGCTTAACGCCCTTCTTTGAGACATACGAGCCCAGAGGTTATATATCGATAGAAATCAGTCGTATGGAGTGGATTGCCTATGTGGCATGCCAAGATGCTGTGATCAAGGCTTCTGTTGCAAAGCAAAGTCTTGTGTTTGATGATCAAAGCACGACCTACGTAGCCTGGCTTTGTGTATAGCGTGGATTCGCGAGCCTCACACCTCGGTATATGTTAAAAACGGGATACGGACCGCTGGGAGGACACGACGTTTCATTCTAGCTATGGTGGTGTAAGTGACCTGCCAACCCTGACATTTATATCTACTTTTCACCTTTGTGGTTGTTGGAATGCGAGGCGCCTCGATTATAGGTCTGTAAGGACCGGGAAATGTGTGTTTAGGAATTGCCAATCCTTAAATGTAAGAGAGGACCGGCCGAGCCGATCCAAGGGTTACCCAATGTGCGTAGTCCTGAGGCATTTGCTAGAGTGTCTCGAAGCGGAGAGGAGCTTGCCCCTTGCCTCGACTCATGACGGAAATCCAATTTCCAATACAAAATAACGGATTTGATTGTAGAACTAGTATGGCGACATAGTGGTATGGGGCACTTATGCCGTCTATGATTGATATTTATGATGCTATTCGTTTTTGAAACATATATGCACTAGTAATAATATCAAATGATTTTGCTTTACACGTATCAAGCATATTTGGCCATTATAAGGTAAAACTCTATCCTCCGGCTTGCGTTGCATTGTATGATTGGACTTGAGTCTTATAATGGCTTCATTCTTTTTAAAAGCATTGCGTTGTTTTCAAAGAATTTACTTTGTTTTAAATGCACCAGCAATCACTGGAGTAAACCCGTTCCGCGAAAGTGGCGTGGTCCTATGATTTTCTTATTACTATTGTTTAAACTGTTAAGTAGATTCCTCATACCAGTCCCCATGACTGACTTGTTGTTTGTTTCACTTTGCAAACGCGGGTGCCCTTATTTTCACACGGGCAGCCTAGCTCACAGTTGATAGGTTGTTTTGGGCTCAGCACTATAGTATGGAGTGCACTTTTGGCTCATGGCGAGGCTAACTTCACCGAGATGACTTTGACATTTTCCGCCATTATTGTACTTATATTATGATTCCGCCACGGGCGATGCAGACTGTTGTACTTCTAGTACTTATTATCGTATGTATATGTACCGCCTTCGGCGATGTAGACTGATACCCTTATTATGTCTCACTGCATGTATATATTCCGCCTCTGGCGATGGTGACTGATCATTTCCCTTTTATTTACTAAGTTATATCCTACGTTGTGCTATTCTGATGTTGTCACATATTATGAATCCGCTGTCGTATCCATGTAAAATTATTCTATTTACTGTTCTGCTATTATCTGTACTCCGCTAAGATGATTGATGTGTTATATTCCAATGATTATCCTTAATACCGTCACACGGATTTTGGGATCGTCACAGTTGGTATTAGAGCTTTGGTTAACCTTAGTTCCAGAGTCTAACACATTAAACACCTCGTCAGAATAGAATCAGTAGTGTTCTAAGGCGAGTAGCTCGTTAGAGATAGGATTAGCGATGTCCTAGAATGAGCTAAGCAGATTAGAGAAACAATTTGATCAGTACATCATTACCTTTCCTTATATTCCCCTGCTTTATCATTTATGAAATTTATCATTTCTGTGAGCTTGACTCTTTTCTTGCTTATATAATACACTATCTGATGGCTACACGAGCAGCAGCAGCCAGAGGTGGCCGTGGAGGCCGAGCAGGCATAGCAGGAGGACGGGGGAATATCCTCATAGCCGAGGAGGGCCCTATTATACAACCACCAGCACCCCAGGACTTTGAGCTAGACAGAGTAGCAAAGAGATATAGGAACATGAGGGGAAAACCCTTTTCTGGCCTTGATACAGTGACAGAGGCTATTGCTTGGTTGAAGACCTGTGAAAAGATTTTTGAGGGCATGGGATTGGGGACCAACAACAAAGCACGTCTAGGTATTTGGCTCTTACAGGAAGAAGCAGAGTTGTGGTGAGATGTCATCACCTCAGAAGATGTGGCAGGTACTATTAGGACCTAGGAGCAATTCAAGACCATGTTCAACGAGAAGTTCGTACTTGAGCAGGCCTTAGAGCGGATGCGAGAGCAGTTTTCTAATCTCCAGCAGGGAGATCTCTCTATCCAAGATTACCTCAATAAATTCACTCAGTTGTCGCGCTACTCTCCAGAGCTTATTATGACCAACAAAGCTAAGAACAAAAGGTTTATATTTAGGCTACGGCGCAAGTACCATGACAGAGCCATGAGCAACATCAAATTCTCATTCTCAGAATTAGTAGAAATGGCCTGCAATTATGAAGATATGGATGAAAGACACTCCAACCAAGACCGCGCCAAAAGCCAAGCTGGAAATAAGCGTAAGGCTTCAACAGATCAGCCAGGGTCCAGCATTTCAGCGGCCGCTACTCAGCAATCTGGGAAGATACCCAAAGAAAGCTGCTACAAATGCGGGAAGACAGGACATTTTTCTAATGTATGCAAAGCCCTAAAGAAGCTAAAGGCAAATCCAGACCGCAGCTCAGTCGAATGCTACAACATCCATAAGAAAGGGCACTATAGCAAGAATTGTCCTCTAAAGCAGAATGCACAAGTGGCTCATGTGTATGACGGGGAGACCCCGCCAGCTATCACCGATGGATCAGGTAAACCCGACGTCTTGGGAGGTACCCTTACCATTAAAAATATTCCTGTTTCTGTACTTTTTGATACCGGTGCATCACGTAGCTTCATTTCTGGTAACACTGTTCACAAGTTAAAATTGAAACAAAGAAAGCTTAAAGAACCAATTAAAGTTCAAAACCCGATAGGAGGTGCTGTTAGTCTCAGTTCATATTGTAGAGTACCTATTTCCTTTTCTCGATACCAATTTCCTTTTGATTTGATCATCATGGACCTTTTCGAATTTGATATTATACTGGGGCTAGACTGGTTGACAAAATATAAGGCTGAAGTTAGATGTGCCGAAAGAATTGTTAAAGTCGAAACGAAGCTTGGACCTATATATATACCATGCCATGGCTCGAGAATTAACAGAACAGAATTTTGGTCTTCTTTGGAAGTTACTCCCACCTCATTAGAAAAGATACCGGTCGTTAAAAACTATGTGGATGTGTTTGAAGAAGTAGAAAAGTTACCGCCGCAAATAGAAATTGAATTCAGAATAGATCTAATTCCGAACGCCCGACCAGTAGTACATCCAATTAGAAGAATGGCCCCGAAAGAAAAGGAAGAGTTAGGTAGTCAAACTCGAGAATTGCTTTGGAAAGGTCTGATCAGACTGAGTTTCTCAGCTTGGGGAGCAGCAGTAGTATTTTTCCCGAAATCAGACGGTACTCTAAGACTTTGTGTTGATTACCGAGATCTCAATAAGCAGACACTGAAGAACAAATATCCCTTGCCTCGAATAGACGATCTGTTAGATCAATTAAATGGGGCAACAGTATTCACCAGAATGGACCTAGCTACAGGTTTCCACCAATTACGTATAGCAGAAGACTGTGTTCCTTTGACAGCCTTTAGGGGCCCCGATTTATTGTAAGAATGGTTAGTAATGCCGTTCGGCTTGTGTAACGCTCCAGCATACTTCGTCGATCCTATGAACAGAGTGTTCCGTGGTGTATTGAATAAATTTGTTCTAGTCTTCATCGATGACATTTTAATCTACTCCAAGTCGGAAGGCGAGCATGCAAAGCATTTAGGACAAGTGTTGATAATTCTGAGGAGAAATGCCTTGAAAGCTAAATTTTCTAAGTGTGTCTTCTGGCAGGATGAAGTTAAGTTCCTAGGCCATGTTGTATCAAAAGAAGGGATTGTTGTAGATCCAAGCAAAATTACAGCGATTCAGAACTGGAAACAACCTACTACCCCCACAGAAGTTCGAAGTTTCCTTGGATTGGCTAGTTACTATCGGAAATTCGTTTAGGATTTTTCAAAGATATATTGTGTATTGACAAAGCTTACAAAGAAGCATGAGAAGTTCAAATGGACTCCCGAATGTGAAGAAGCTTTCCAGGACCTGAAACTGAAATTGACAACTGCTCCAGTATTGACAATTATAGATTGCAATCAAGACTTGACTGTATGGATAGATGCTTCTATTAGAGGGCTTGGCACAGTATTAATGCAAAAAGGCCAAGTGGTTGCTTATGCCAGCCGTCAGCTGAAGCCGCATGAAACAAACTATGCAACTCATGATCTTGAGTTATTAACTATCGTGTTTGCTTCGAGAATCTGGAGGCATTATTTATTGGGCGAGAAGTTCGAACTATTTACCGATCATCAATCATTGAAATATCTATTCACTCAGAAAGATCTAAACTTGAGGCAACAGCGTTGGTTAGAATTCCTTGCAGCATACGATTTTGAGATTCTATACACTCCGGGGAAAGCCAATGTTGTCACAGATGCACTCAGCAGAAATTGGCTGGACTATTACAACCATTAGAAATTCCAGGATGGAAGTGGGAGCAAATTTCGATGGACTTCATTGATGGCTTGCCTCGAACTAAGAAAGGAAACGACAATATATGGGTGATCGTAGATCGCTTCACGAAGACTGCCCATTTCATACATGTCCGATCCAACAGAACGGCTCAAAGTTTAGCGCAGATTTACTTCAAAGAAAAAGTTAAACTACATAGAGTGCCGCTCAATATAGTCAGTGATAGAGATCCCCTATTTACTAGAAAATTCTGGGAAGCATTCCGGACAGAATTGGGAACCAAATTGAATCTAAGCACCGCTTATCACCCTCAGACAGACGGCCAAACTGAGCGGGTGAATAGAATTCTAGAAGATTTACTGCGGGCTTGCGTTATCGATTTTGGAGGCTCATGGGAAGATCACTTACATTTAGCCGAATTCTCATATAATAATAACTATCAAGCATGTTTGGGAATGTCTCCATTTGAAGCATTATACGGTAGGCCGTGCAGATCTCCCGCATGTTGGGTAGAACCTGGCAACAGACTTGTGTTAGGGCCCAATATGATTCGAGAAGCATCAAATAAAGTCGATTTCATTAAGAAGCGATTGAAAACTGCATAAAGCCAACAGAAAAGTTATGCTGATGCGAGAAGAAGAGATTTATCATTTGCTCGTTGGCGATTATGTTTATTTAAGAGTTTCTCCGTTGTGGGGAGTAATCAGATTTGGCAAAACTGGGAAGTTGGCACCGAGATTCATTGGTCCCTTTCCTATACTTGAACGGATTGGAACTTTGGCATATAGGGTTTCATTACCTGATTGGTTGCCTGGTGTGCATGATGTGTTCCACGTGTCTCAACTCAGAAAACATGTGCATGATCCAGATCTTGTTGTAGAAGAAGCAGCGCAACAGGATATAGACATAACTCCAGAATTAGCAGTCAGAAGAGGGCCATTAAAGATCGTTGGCAAAGAAACTAGAGAGCTAAGGAGCAAAAAGATTCATTTAGTTAAAGTGCAGTGGAGTATTGATCTTAGAGACTGTACTTGGGAGACTGAGGAAAGCATTAAAGAAGCCTACCCCAAATGCAGAGTGGACATCTCTGACTAACTCCGGTGCAAGGTACCTTTTACAATACTTTGCATTTACATTTTGTTTCTACTTTGCTGTTATTTCCTTTTCGAGGACGAAAAGTTTTAAGTGGGAGAGAATGTAATAACCCGGAAAATGTGAACCAATTTAAATTTTTTAAAATTGGTTATTGTCAAAGAATTTGAACAATTGAAATAGCATATTTCAATAAAATAATGAATTGGGAATAGTGAGGCAGTTTGAAAATTTGAATACAGACTTTGTCTGACTGTACCGGGTGGAAAATATAACAGATTTTAGCGAAACTGAAAATATTTAAATCTGTTTATGAATACCTTTCTAACGAATCTAAAAAATCAAAGTTTCATAACAGGAGTCAAAAGTTATGGCCAAATAAATTTTCAGAAAGGTCGCTATATAGAATATATAGCCCTTGAAAATAGATATTTTGCATACGACCTCGGAATTCGACGAAACTGCTTTTGTTGGATCCGGGATGTCAAACTATTGCTAGGTTTCAAATTTCATAATTTTTGAAGCTGGTATGTGAGCAGGGCAAAAGAAAATGTGATTGGTCAATTTCTGTTAAAATGGGTCGACCTGAAAATGGACATTTTGCATACGAGCTCAGAATTTGACGAAACTGGTTTTGTTGGGACCGTATCGTCAAAACAAAGCTAGATTTATTTTTCTGGAATTTTTTGATTCAGTTTGTGGCCCTGGCAAGTTGAAATGTACGTTCAAATTGAATATAAAATGTTTTATACTTTAATTTGAAAAATAACTGATGGTAACAATCGAATTGGCCAACGAGACATATCCCATTGTGTCCGGAATGGGGGTATTTAGCTAAGGGCGACAGTCGTTGGGTTGAAATTGGTGTACGTTGGCTAGAAAGGATATTATAGGAATTTAAAATTTTAATATATTAGAAAATATCTTCCATTTTCTCTCACATCAAAAAAAGTCGGTCAACCCCTGTAACGAACGGCGAAACCCGTTCAAACCTTTCCACCTCGATCACCGCCGCCACAGGCCATTTCGCCACTGCCTCCAGTTGGCATTTCCGACCGCCTTCCTCCCCTCTTCCAATCAAACCAACCCTTGACTGAAACCATCCCCTATCGACGTCGAATTTCGCCCAGGAAGTCCGCACCTTTGGAGCGCCGCCGATCGTCATAGGAGTCACCGAGTTCGCTGCCACCACAGGCGCCGAGAAGCCTGGTCGAAGCTCTTCGACGTCGCAGCATCCGATCGAGACGAAACAACGTGGATTATTCGAGAATTAAAAACCTAGTTTTGAAGGTTTGAAAAGCACTCTGCTTTGGAATTTCTGAATTAAAAATAACACTTTTAAATTTTGCAAAACTTTGAAAAATCATATCTTTTTAGTGTGTTAACGAAGTTCGATGAAACAGGAAACATCGGGACCGCAGGGAGGCTCTCTACCATCTAGCAGAAGCCGCGGATTTTTCTGATCTTCCTACGATTTTTAGCACTTCAAAAACCAATGTGAGGAATCTAAACTAAATTGTGTGAATGGAATCGTGTTGTATAAATTATATAAGCGAAGTGTAAGTTATATACGCATTGTATACCTCATGTACATGTGTTGTATAAGTTATATTAACAATGTATAAATTATACAAGCGTTGTATGAAACATATATGCTTTGAATAGTGACGAAATTCAAGTGAATTATAGAAATAATATATATATATATATACTCCCCTCATCCACAGACCATGGACGATATTTATTGCTTGTGATTGGCGTGATATTATATGCTATGACGAATGGTTGGAAATAATTGTTTGTGGTTGATATTGTGGTTGAAAAATACCTTTGTGGTTGAAAAATACAGTTGTGGTTGAAAAATACCCTCTTGTGGTTGAAAACAAATTAGAATAGGATTGTGGAAATGAAAATAAAACATGCCGCCTGCGTGCGAACTAGATGCATGATCCCCAATGACAAAAACCGCGAGGTTTTAAGGTAGAGCGAGGAGCCGTACTAGGGACGGTCCCGGTTTTAACTACCCTGTCGTTATGCTGCCGAAATTTTCTTAAATATTCATGTGTTAGAATAATTTTCATTTGTTGAAATTAATTACATATGTTGAAACCAATATTCATGTGTTGAATTGAAATTCAATCGTTGAATCGAAATTCATGTGTTGAATATTATTCGAATTTTAAACAAATAGATTTAACGATAAAAAATCACATATATATATACAACTATAGAGAATATTCATGTGTTGAATTGAAATTCGTTCGTCAAGTTGAAATTCATGTGTTGAATATTATTCGAATTTTAAACAAATAGCTTTAAAGATAAAAATCACATTTTTATATATATACAAACTATAGAGAATATTCATGTGTTGAATTAAAATTCATTCGTTGAATTGAAATTCACGTGTTGAATGTTATTCGAATTTTAAACAAATAGATTTAACGATAAAAATCATAATTTTAAATATATACAAACTATAGAGAATATTCATGTGTTGAATTGAAATTCATTCGTTGAATCGAAATTCATGTGTTTAATATTATTCGAATTTTAAACAAATAGATTTAATAATAAAAATCACATATATATATATACAAACTATAGAGAATATTCTTGTGTTGAATTGAAATTCATTCGTTGAATTGAAATTCATGTGTTGAATGTTATCGTATTTTGAAATAAAATGAATAAACAATAAAAACTACATTTTTATTGTGAATATGAAGTGTTAAAACATTCACGTGTTGAATAAATATTTTTGATGATAAAAATATTTCTTTTATCATGTATACGCTTTGATAAAAATACACACGTGTTGAAATAAATATTAGTTTGCTAGAAATGTTATTATTAGCTTTGTTTTGCATATATATACATGTGTCGAACAGGAAAAGGGATTAGCTGAAGAGTAAATAAATTATTTGCGTGCCAGACAAGTAGGTAAGCCTTGATGAGTTGGCTGCGCAATTTTATTTTTATATCAACTCCTGTGAATGCCATTGGATGCGGAGTGCTGGTTATTCTGTGTGAAATAATAAACATCGCCATAGGATAGTAACAATTAATTTTGAACTACACTACATGGCATACTCCTTGACGATAGGCATACTTCATCTTATTCCATATAAGCATTTGGACTTGTGTGACGAGGCGGAAGATTTACCATACGAGCGAGAGGCTTGTATGGCGATGATTATATACTACAGGTTGAACTGATGACTGATATGGACTATATAAAATAAAACGATAAATTGCCAGATTAATAAAAACCCCACACGGGTCTGGAGTTGACAATAATCACGTCTCTCTAGTCATTAGATACGGCACATGGACTATTTCTTCCCACACGGGACGAGGTGACGAGGATTTATCCTCTGGAGTAATTAAAAATACACGCTCCCTCAGGCTTGACAAGGTGACGGGAATCTATTCTCTGGAGTTATTATCTATACACGCTCCCCTGTAAACACCAGAATATATCACTATAAATATGTGGATGCTTTATAGGATTTATTGGGTACCTAACACGGCCCAATAAATTTCCAAACCCCTTCCCGTACAAAGGAGGTTATGGCGAAATTTTTCGAAATATTAAGGCATTAGTGAAATATTTGAAGTGAAAACGATGTTGAAATAAATGAATGAACTATATTAGAAATAAAGGAATGAACTATATTTATATATATAAATATAAATAGAATTGAAAGAAATCGAAGCCGTGCAGTTCGTGTTTTGGAATCGTAATTTGAAACGATTAGTACGAGAAATCCGACCAACGGATTTTCCCGAACCCGCAACCGCTAGGTTCGCCTTGGAAATATCTTTCCAACGGCACCAACTTTGTAGAAATCCAACGGTTGGATTGTCTGGAATGTTTAATTCAAATCTGAAGAACAACAGCGCCAGAATCGTTAATATTTATATATAAATATAAATATAATTAAATTAAATCGAATAACGACGCTGCAGTTCGAATTTTGAAACCGTAACTTTAAACGACTAGTGTGGGAGATCCGACCGTCGGATTTTCACGAAACTGGAACCGTTGGTTTCGCTTTGGGAATATCTTCCTAGTGATATAGACTTTGTAGAAATCCAATGGTTATATTTTCCGATATGTGTAAAACTAATTAGGGGAAAAACAGCGCCAGTGCCATGGCACGACCTGAAACGTCGTTTAATTAAATATGGCCATTTTTAAATAAATAAAAATGGCGAAAAATCGTTATAAAATATTATAAGCAACATAGATTGGAAATAAACCAATTTGGCGTGATTTGTTTGATATTTGATGGTTGTATGTGTTTGACACGAAAATAACACTAAAGAACTGAAATATGAATGTCGAATAATATAACCATGGAAAGAATTGTTTTGAATTCTAATTACGTGGATTATTTGAAACGGCCGAGCTAACCCTCATTTCAAATAATTGATCGAATGATTCGAATTGGAAAATACAAAGACGATTCAAGACCGACGATCTTCGTATCGGTTGGATAGGCGCTGCTGAGGTTCCTGATTGGAGTAGCTACCGTGAAGGAACGGAAGTAGTAGCCGTCTGAACGTATGTGTTGATTGTACGGATATACGAGGATTTGACGCCTCCGGTTTCGTTCAGACCCAGAACGGACTTGTAAATGGACTGTGAGTCTCACATTGGATTTTGTTCTATGCTGATTGATCTCTGTTAAATATATATCTGTTTGGAGGCGGAGAATTTATTCTTTTGCTTAACGCCCTTCTCTGAGACGTACGAGCTTAGAGGTTATATATCGATAGAAATCAGTCGTATGGAGTGGATTGCCTATGTGGCATGCCAAGATGTTGTGATCAAGGCTTCTGTTGCAAAGCAAAGTCTTGTGTTTGATGATCAAAGCACGGCCTACGTAGCTTGGCTTTGTGTATAGCATGGATTCGCGAGCCTCACACCTCGGTATGAGTTAAAAAGGGATACGGACCGCTAGGAGGACACGGCATTTCTTTCTAGCTATAGTGGTGTCAGTGACCTACCAGCCCTGACATTTATATCTACTTTTCACCTTTGTGGTTGTTGGAATGCGAGGCGCCTCGATTATAGGTCTGTAAGGACCGGGAAACGTGTGTTTAGGAATTGCCAATCCTCAAACGTAAGAGAGGACCGGCCCAGCCGATCCAAGGGTTACCCAGTGTGCGTAGTCCTGAGGCATTTGCTAGAGTGTCTCGAAGTGCAGAGGAGCTTGCCCCTTGCCTCGACTCATGACGGAAATCCAATTTCCAATACGAAATAACGGATTTGATTGTAGAACTAGTATGGCGACATAGTGGTATGGGGCACTTATGCCGTCTATGATTGATATTTATGATGTTATTCATTTTTGAAACATATATGCACTAGTAATAATATCAAATGATTTTTCTTTACACGTATCAAGCATATTTGGTCATTATAAGGTAAAACTCTATACTTCGGCTTGCGTTGCATTGTATGATGGGACTTGAGTCTTATAATGGCTTCATTCTTTTTAAAAGCATTGCGTTGTTTTCAAAGAATTTACTTTGTTTTAAATGCACCAGCAATCACTGGAGTAAACCCGTTCCGCGAAAGTGGCGTGGTCCTATGATTTGCTTATTACTGTTGTTTAAACTGTTAAGTAGATTCCTCATACCAGTCCCCATGACTGACTCGTTGTTTGTTTCACTTTGCAAACGCGGGTGCCCTTATTTTCACACGGGCAGCCTAGATCACAGGTGACAGGTTGTTTTTGGCTCAGCACTATAGTATGGAGTGCACTTTTGGCTCATGGCGAGGCTGACTTCACCGAGATGACTTTGACATTTTCCGCCATTATTTTACTTATATTATGATTCCACCACGGGCGATGCAGACTATTTTACTTCCAGTACTTATTATCTTATGTATATGTACCGCCTTCGGCGATGTAGACTGATACCCTTATTATGTTTCACTGCATGTATATATTCCGCCTCTGGTGATGGTGACTGATCATTTCCCTTTTATTTACTAAGTTATATCCTACGTTGTGCTATTCTGATGTTGTCACATGTTATGAATCCGTTGTCATATCCATGCAAAATTATTCTATTTATTGTTCTGCTATTATCTGTACTCTGCTATGATGATTGATATGTTATATTCCAATGATTATCCTTAATACCGTCACACGGATTTTGGGATCGTCACATTTCATAACTGGAATCAAAAGTTATGGCCAAATGAATTTTCAGAAAGGTCTCTATGGAGTTAATATAGCTCGTGAAAATAGCCATTTTGCAAACGACCTCCATTTTCGATGAAACCGATTTTGTTGGATCCGAGATGTCGAATTATTGCTAGGTTTCAAATTCATAATTTTTGGAGTTAATATGTGAGCGTGGCAAAGGAAAATGTTTTTGGTAAATTTTAATCAATTTGGATCGACCAAAAAATGACCATTTTTCAAACGGTCTCCAAATTTGATGAAATTAATTTTGTTAGGACCGAATCATCAATATGAAGCTAAAACTATTTTTTCTGGAATTTTTAGAGTCAGTATGTGGCCTCGACAAATTAAAATGTACGTTCAAGTCCATATTTGAATGTTTTATATTTTAATTTGAAGAATAACTGATCATAACAGTCAAATTGGCCTACGAAACATATGCATTGTGTCCAGGATGGGGGTAATTAGCTAGGGGCGACAAGCGGTGGGTTTGATTAGGTATTCGAATGGAGAAGTTAAATATATTTTTCCCAAACCTTGATTTCATAAATAAATAAAAAATATTCCAAAAATCTTTTTGCTATCCCAGACAATATCTCGATCGACAACGGAAAGACCTTCCCACCTTCCCTCCTCCGTTTCTCCTAATCCACGCATCAAAACCCTAGGGTACTTTGGAAGTTTCTGTAGATCTCCTCCCCCTCTTCCAATCCATGTCGGCTCGCTCCCTATCGTGCACTGTACCTTGTAAATCACGCCCTAGAAGTAACGCCGCAACGAGTTGAACTGCGCTGTCGATCTTCCATCGCAGCTGACCGGACCACCAGCGCCGAGGGCTCCTCTCCAAGCTCTTCAAGGTGGCGTTGGCCGATCGTCACCAAACTCGACTGATTTCGCAAAAAATGGCAACCTAGTTTTGAACGAAATTTGAAAGCTACGGCCGTGATTATATTTTACTGTTAATAACACTTTAAAGCACTATGGTTTATGATTTTACAATAAAAATCATATCTTTTTGCTATGTTGTTGAAATCCAGTGAAACAAGAGATACCAGGACCGTGAGGACGTCTTCTACATTCTGTAAGAAACCAGACATTTTTCTGAGCTTCCTACAATTTTTGGAGGAGTAGAACCCAATGTGAGATTTCTGAATTATAAACGATATGGAATGACGATGTATAAATTATATAATCGATGTACGAATTATATAACCGTTGTACACCTCATGTATAAGCGTTGTATAAGTTGTAGGTTTGATGTATAAGTTACATATGCGTTGTAAAAATCATATATGCGTTGAATGGAATTGAAATAAATTGAAATGAAATCGAAATATATTTATATACGTATATATATATATATATATATATATATACACACTCCCCTTGTCCACAGACCATGGACGATATATATTGGTTGTGATTGTTTGGATTTGGTTGATGTGAAATTTGGTGAATACTACGAATGGTTGATTTGATATGATTGATTGTGGTTGAAATCCCAATAGGATTAGTTTATGGGAAAATTTGTTTGCATACGAACTAGATTACTGAAATCCCCATTGTCAAAAGCTGCGAGGCTTTAAGGTAGAGTGAGGACCATACTCGGGGCGGTGCTGGTTTTAACTACCGTGCCGTTATGCTGCCGAAATTTTCTGAAAAATTCCTGTGTTTGATATATATTCATGTATTGAAATATATTCATGTGTTAGGAAAAATACTCATTTTTGAAATAAAATGGTTTGAACGATAAAAATAACATTTTTATCGAATGTATAAAATAAAATGGTTTGAACGATAAAAATAACATTTTTATCAAATGTATAACGTAAAATGGTTTGAACGATAAAAATAACATTTTTATTGAATGTATGAAATAAATTGTTTGAATGATATAAATAACATTTTTATTGTATGTGCAAAGTATATAAAATATTCATTTTTGAAATAAATTGTTTTAACAATAAAAATCACATTTTTATAATATATACGAAGTATTAAAAATAATCATGTGTGAAATAAATTGTTTTAACAATAAAAATCACATTCTTATAATATATTCAAAGTGCTAAAAATAATCACATTGGAAATAAATTGTTTTGACGATAAAAATTACATTTTTACTATATATAGGAAGTGTTAAAGATAGTCATATGTTGAAATGAATATTTGTTGGCTAAAGATATTATTTTATCAAATATATGAAATGAATATGGTTTGGAAATCGAATAACGGATTATATTTATATTTATATGTATATAATTAAAATAAATCAAATAACGAAGCTGCAGTTCGTATTTTGAAACCGTGATTTCAAATGATTGTACCGGGAGATCCAACCATCGAATTTTCCCGAAATCGAAACCGTTGGGTTCGCTTTGGAAATATATTTCCAACGATATCAACTTTGCAAAGATCCAACGATTGGATTGTTTGGAATGTTTAATTCAAATCTGAATGAAAACAGCGCTAGAATTGATTATATTTTTAAATATAAATAAAATAAATCGAATAACGACGCTGTAGTTCGTATTTTGAAATCGTAACTTTAAACGATTGTACCGGGAGATCCGACCGTCGGATTTTCCAAAATCTGGAATAGTTGGGTCCGCTTTGAAAAGATCTTTCCAATGATATAAAATTTGTAAAGATCCAACGGTTAGATTTTCAGATACATATAAATCAATTTTGAAGAAAAACAGCGTCGTGGCCGCGTTATGGCCTGAAGCGTCGTTTGAATAAATTGGCTATATTTAAATAAATAAAAATAGCGATAAATCATTATAAAATAATATAAATGATATGGAATGGAAATAAACTGAATTTATTCGGATTATAGGATATTTGATGGTTGAATGTGTTTGACGTGAAAATTACATTAATGAACTGAATTATGGATGTCAGATAATTTAACCATTGAAATGAATTGATTTGAAATTCTAAATATACGTGAATTATTTGAAAAGGCCGATTTAGTTCTCATTTCAAATAATTGGTCGATGATTAGAAGTCGAAGATAGGAAGACAGTGCAAGACCGAAAATCTTCACATCGAATGGATGGCTACTAATGCCTTTGATGGGAGTTGCTTCCCTGAAGGGGTTATAGTGGTGGTCGTCCGGGCGTACTTGTTGATCTATCGGATGTGCGAGGGCCTCTCTCCTGTGTTGGACATACGGGAGAGGAATAAGGTGCCCCCAGTTTCGCTCAGACCCGGGATGGACTTGTAAATGGATGTGTATCTGACGTTGTAGATTGACAACGTGGCATACAGAGATGTTGTGATCAAAACTTTTTTTGAAAAGCAGAGATTTGTGGTTGATGATCAAAGCAGGGCTTTGAATAGCTAACTTTGTGTTTAGCGTGATTCGCAAGCCTCACACCACGGTATGGACCATAAACGGGAGAGGACTTCAGCTAGGACATGCGTTTCTTTCTAGCTAGGAGTGGTGTTTTGGGTTTTACACGCCCGGGCATTTTACTTATATGGATGACAGATAACGAGGCATCTCACTTATATCGTCGCTCCGGGGCCGATGGTTTGGTCGGTATATGACCAGTTTACGCCCTATAGGGTGGGAAAACGCAGTGTTTGGGCATTTTAATCGACTCTGTGTGGACCGGCCCTGACGATCCAAGGCTTGACTAAGCACTTGCCTGAGGCTCGGGCTAGAGAGTATCGAAGCGGTAAGGACGATCCCTTGCCTCGGTTCATGACGAAAATCCAATTTCCAAATATGACATCGTGCTATTTTGATTGTATACCTATATATGGCGACATAGTGGTATGGGGCATTTATGCCGTCTATGATTGATACTTATGATTGAAATTGTTTCTGAAACATATAAACACTAGTAATAATATCAAATGCTTTTTTTTTATTTGTATCAAGCATATTTTGGCCATTATAAGGTAAAACTCTATCCTCCGGTTTGTGTTGCATTGTGTGATGGGAACTAAGTCTTATAATGGCTTCATTTTTATATAAAGCATTGCGATGTTTTAATGATTCACTTGTTTTTAGCACTGGCAATCCAATGGAGTAAACCCGTTCGACGTTGGCGGCATGGCCCTGTGATTGGCCTTATTATTAATATAAGTTAAGTAGATTTCTCATACCAGTCCCATGACTGACTCGTAGTTTGTTTCGCTTGCAAACTCGGGTGCCCCTATTTCTACATGGGCAGCCTTGTATTCAGGTTTTAGCAGGCTCATTCTGGATATCTATGGAGCTGAAGATGGACTCTATCATTTCTTTCTTTTTATGTGGTTCAGCTCTTGTTGTACATATTATGTTTTGATTCCGCCGTAGGCATTTTATGTAAAGCTGAAACTGTATTTTGTACTAAGTATGATCCTGTATACTGTGTAACTCTAATGATTATGTTTATCCAGTTTATTCTGTTGAAAATTATCTGGTGTATTTATATATTTCTGTTCTGCTGTTATTTGTTTATGTGTTATATTACAAAGATTACCCTTGCCACCGGGGAACGGGGGTTTAGGGACGTCACAGTAATCAGTTATTATTTTTCCAATCCCAACCCATTCATCCCATGGAGCAAAACTGATATTACTCCATATCTAACACCCAATGTGTTATTGGTAAATTTAATTACCATTTCACATTCAAATCTAATTAAAGATTTAACTGCAGTCTGGAGTAAAAATGGTGGTACTCCATTCTCAATCATTTCATTAATTCAATAAATTTAATTACCTTGTTCTCATTCCAATCTAATTAAAGATTCATTAAAACTCTAATTTAGTTTTAATCTCAAAAATCATTACTTTATTCTTATTCAAATTTAAGAAATTAATCTTATCTTTGACTAGGTTAAAGAACTCATGTCATTTAAAACACAGTTCACAATAAACCCAAATCAGCTTCCATCAATTATGGAATCTTCACGAAAAACAGATCAATATGTAATCGATATAAATTTCCGTATCAAATCAATACTATAATAGGAATAACTGCAAAGCCTTTTAAATTCCATGTATAGTAACGGTCTTCCTTCACACAAGCTCATCTCGATTATTTTCGAATTGACTTCCATCCAATTCCAATGTAATATATTAAATTGGAAAACTTCCTTTGCAAAATTTCCATTAAATCTAAATAAAAAGATTTATAAATTCCAAATCATCTCTTCACTTTTAATAGGGTTAAAGAACAAGTGTTATTTAAAACACCGTTCACGATAAACCCAAAATCCCATTTCAATTCAATTCCAATTAAATGTCAATTAATTGGTAAATTTCCCTAAATCTTACTTAAAAGATTTATTCTTTCCTCATCGGGGTTTAAGAACAGTGTTATTAAAGACACCGTTCACGACAAATTTTACACATCACCCATGGACTATGGACGAGGGAGGCAAGCTAACAGGCACCGTATACAATTTATAATGATTTAATTGATAAAAATCCACACTAGCAATTCTATATATATTTTTATACATGAATACAATAATATGATAAAATATAATTTAGTGGGAAGGAGTTCTCACTTTGGTTTCCACTCCGCCATTCGTTATTTCTAAATTTTTGTAGTGTTCGAGTTTAAATTCGCAGCAAATTCAAATTTGCTCCGTTTCCATTTTGGTCATTTCCATCGCGTAATGTTCAATTTTACGGTTCCAACAGTCCCATGTTTGCTGAATTCTGACATCGTTTGCATGAGATATCAGTGTTTATACAATAATTACATTAATGAAATATTTAAATAAATAAATAAAAATGTCTAATTACATATTAATCCACCGCCATCATCTTCGGTTCTATCTGGACCGAAGACAACTCGAGTTCGCAACTAGGGTTGCTTCTAGTTCTTCCACTCTCGCGCCGGACCTGGATCGAAGTGTGCCACTTGAAGCGCCGCTGTGAGCTTCACTAGCACTGAGAGGAGTAGCAAACTCGAAGCATCTAACGACCTGAAAACCGGTTCGACGCCGATGCCTTTCATCTCAAAATCTGAGCATCTCACTAACCCAAATATGATCAAACCCATGCCAAATCAGAGCCCTCACATCCTTATTCAATTCTTGTTTGGAAATATTCTCTTGATTTGTATTGTATAACGAGAAATCGACGAATAAAGTTTTGAAAAACCTTATCCCTCCAATCGACTTTAACGGTGTGTAAAATAGGTTGACCCCAATTTCATTTGACCAATCAGAATTAGGGTTTTTGTGAGCAAGGTATATATATATTTATATTATTTTAATTCAAAAATTATTTTTTTAATCCCCGAGCTCCAAATAAAACCCAATGACTGTCGCCACTAACTGAATACCCACATTCCGGACACAATGGCATATGTTTAGCAAGCCAATTCGACTGTTTGGATCAATTTTTATCAAAATTAAAATATAATTCAGCATATATTGAATTCAAACGTACATTTTAATTTATCAGGGCCACATACTTACTCCAGAAACTCCAGAAAAATAAATCTAGCTATGTTATGACGATAAGGTCATAACAAAACTAATTACGTCGAATTTGGGGACCATTTGAAAAATGGCCTTTTTCTGGTCGATTAAATTTAAACTAAATTGACAAAACACGTTTAAATTTACCACGCTCACATATTAACTATAAAAATTATGAAATTTTAAACCTAACAATAATTTGACATTTCAGATCCAACAAAAGTGGTTTCATTGAAAATGGAGGTCATTTGCAAAATGGCTATTTTCAAGGGCTATATATATATATATATATATATATATATATATATTCCCTAGCGACTATTTTAAATTTTAAACTGGACATAACTTATGATTTATGAAGTGAAATCTTAGTTTCTTACATTCTTTAGAAAGATATGGTTAAATGGATTCTAGCGTTTCTTGTTTTACTAAAATCCGATTTATATTGAATTATGTATATTCATTTGAAATTTAAAATCGAATTTCAAACTATCGTGCCATTTCGAACTCTATTTATAATTAAAATAAATTCATACTTTCTAACTTCGATTTAAATAAATTTTAAAACATTATTATGTAAAATAAATCATTTTAAATTCTTAAAATCCATTAAAATAGCTAAAATAAAATTTAAATTGGTTCAAAAATTCTGGGTTGTTACAATTTTTATTCACTAGAATGTTTTGAAAGAGTATATAGGAAGTTTTAAGTACCAAGTTCAGGATGAACACCGCTTATCATCCAAAAATGGATGGTCAAAAAGAAAAACTCAACAATGTCATAGAGTGTAAGGACCCGTAACTTCCCCGTGAAGGAAAGCACGAATACTTTGAAAACAACACACAAAAGGACGCAGACGGAAGAACATTTCATTGTTATTACAACAATTCCATCAGATACAAGAATACACAGAGTAAAAATGAATAAATTACATTCGATAAATATCATAGATTACAATAAATTACATAGCAGCGGAAAATAATACAAAATACAACTGAAAGTGATACATGGATACAGAGCTTTCCGAGCATCTTTCCAGCTGTAAATCAGGACCCTGTGAATAAAAATATGCAAAACCAAAACTACAAGCTGCCCGTGTGGAAAATAGGGGCACCCAGAGTTTAGGTTAAAACAATAAACTCCAGGTCAGTCATGTGACTGGTGTGAGAACTAAAGCAGTTATTAATCTTGGTTTTTAAATTTAGGTAAATCAAGGGACCACGCCGTATAACACGGAACGGGTTTCCTCCCAAGAATACCAGTGCATAAAACAAACAGCGCAATGCTAAATAAAGAAAAAAAGAAGCTGTTATAAGACCCAGGTCCCATCACACAATGCAACGCAAGCCGGAGGATAGGGTTTTCCCTTATAACAGCCAAAGCATGCTTGATACGTTTAAAACACATTATTTGATACTATTATGAGTGTATAGTGTCAAAACAATTTCAATCATAAGTATCAATCATAGGCGGCATAGCTACCATCTACTATGTCGCCATACTATGCTCTACAAATAAAACCGAAATACACGTATTGGAAACTGGATTCCATCATGAGTCGAGGCAAGGGGCAAGCTCCTCTCCGCGTTCGAGACACTCTAGCAAATGTCCCAGGACCCCACTTTGATCCTTGGAATCGGCTGGGCCGGTCCTCTCTTACTTTTGAGGATTAGTTATTCCTGAACACACGTTTCCCGGTCCTTACAGACCTATATCCGAGGCGCCTCGCATTCCAACAACCACACAGGTGAAAAGTATATAAATGTCAGGGCTGGTAGGTCACTGACACCACCCTAGCTAGAAAGAAACGTCGTGCTCTCCCAGCGGTCCATCTCCCGTTTTTGACTCATACCGAGGTGTGAGGCTCGCGAATTCACGTTATACACAAAGCTACGCCACACAGGCCGTGCTTTGATCATCAACCACAAGACTTTGCTTTTCAACAGAAGCCTTGATCAATTGCCACTTACGCATGCCACACTGGCAATTCACTCCATGCGACTGATGTCCATCGATATACAACCCCTGAGCTCGTACGTCTCAGAGAAGGGCGTTAAGCAAGAGAATAAATTCTCCGCCGCCAAACAGATGTATATTTAATAGAGATCAATCAACACAGAATAAAATCCAATGTCAGACACACAATCCATTTACAAGTTCGTTCTGGGTCTGAACGAAACCGGAGGCACTTTCCTCGCATATCCATCCATCTCCAAGTACGTCTGGACGATCACCAACTGATTCCCTCATCCTGGGTGTACAGCCCAATCAAGATCATCAGTAATCACCCAAACGATGTGAAGACTTCCGGTCTTCAACCACCGTCTTCATCTTCGACATCTCGTCGAATCGATTATTCAGAATGGGTATAAACCCGGCCTTTCTGAATAACCCACGTATATAATAAACGAATGTTACACAAACACAACAAACGCCTCATTCCAATTCAGAATATTCTTTTATTCACAAAAACACATTCTTAGGGAAATGTTCCCACTAATTTTATCCAAGATAAATTCTTCTAAATTTATTCTATAATTTTCCTTTGGATATCATTTCAAACCATATTATGGTTTTCCAAACTAGTCGGGATTAGCGAACCACACCGAAGTAATTATTTATTTTATTTCCCGATCCCAACCTATATATCCCATGGAGAAAACTGGTAATACTCCACATCTAACACCACGGTGTTATCGGTAAAGTTAATTACCATTCCACGTTCAAATCTAATTAAAGATTTAAATATCGCTTTGGAGCAAAACTGGTGATACTCCACTCTCGATCACTTTTCAGATTTGATAATTTAAATTATCAAATCACATTTTAATCTAATTAAAGATTCATTAAAACTACACTTAGTCTCAATTCTTTCAAAAATCAACATCTTGCCTTTAACTGGGTTAAAGAACCAATGTCATCTAAAACACGATTCACGATAAACCCAAATCACATTTGATATTAAATACAAGGCTCTGAATAGAAAATATATCGGCTTATATTCAATATCAAATTCTGAAACCAACAAATATCGTACTGGAAATAACGATATAAAATATATCTTTCAAATCCCCATAGCAATATTTGTATAGTCACGAAATCCAACATCGAAATATTCCGAAGATAATTTCGATTCAACTCCAGTCCCATCCACGTATTGGGAATATTGATTATTTTTAAAATCACTTTCAAATTCAATTTATTTATTTCAAAAATAAATTGATTTTAATTCTAGTTCAAAACTAGTTCATTTCAATAAAAATCTATTTTTATCTTTTCAAATGTGGAATTTTTCATCCCAGTTCTTTCCAATTCACATATTGTGATTTTACACAAATTATCAATATTTTTAATAATTTTATCAAGGCCTGTACAGTCGATTTCCATCAATGGCCATCGAACTGCACTTATAGCGACCTTTTTCAAATTTGATTTGGACATATTTCCCAATCCAACTGTTAGATTTTAAATTTCTAATATTCATTGGAAAGCTCTTTTCGATACGAACCCAACGGTTCCGGTTTTAGGAGAATCCGACGGTCGGATCTCCCGCAACGTCAATTCGAAGTCAATGGTCGAAATTCACGAACTGCCGCGGCGCGGCGCGTTCTATTCAAGCCATTATATATATAATATATATATATATTATATATATATTTCGTCGATTTCCTTTTAAAACGTATTTTATAAATCGTTTTAACTTCGTTTTCAAAACCACTTCAACTCTATATTCAATTTTAAATCAAAATTGGATATTTCATATCATTACTATATAAATGATAATATTTTCAAAATGTTATATTTTGAAATCACTTCTTTTCTATATTCATTATAAAAACGAATATAATCGATAAAAATATCGTTCACGTCAAAATAGCGCAACTCTAATCAACACGGCTTTATATATTTCAATAAATTCGTTATCCTATTCAACAAATGAATATTTATTCTATTCAACACATGAATCTATATTTCTTCCAACACCTGACTAATCTCAACGCATGAGTACTGTCAACACATCACTATTTTTGTTATGTAAAATATTTTATAAAACTATGGTATCTATCGTTTGATTTTTAATTAGACTTCTACTGGGAAGTAGTTCTAATTTTAAATATGATAAAGATGTAATTTTTATTATTTAAAATATTTTACTCAACACACGAATATTTTCAACACATGAACATCGTCAACACATGACTATTTTTATATGCAACACATGAATTTTCTTTTATAATATTCATTGTTGTCCCGATTGGAATGAGGCCCAATCAATCACCATATAACGTTGATTATATGGATTCCATACAACACATGTATATAATAGCATTGATAAACAATCAACCATCAACCAAAGTGCACTACACTGTATAAGCATCAAATATAAATATCTAACGCTTATAACAGCCTGTCAATCAATCGATCAACATATTTAATCAATCAGGATGAGTGAACTTCAAATTCATCCCAACACCCGTGTGGGGTTTCAAACAATCAAACACAGATTTTATTTGTGCAGTTGGGCGATGTGTAAAATTTATCGACCCAATCAATGTCAGTCAAATCAGTGTACATAAACAAACCGTCCGGTTTGCAAATGAATATTTTACTTATTCACTTTCACGTTAAAAATTATATTTTTAACGATAAAATATTCTATTTCAACACATGAATTTCTATTCATTTCATTTACACAATAAAAATGATATTTTTATTTTTCTAACATATTTTAGAAAATTTCGGCGGCATAACGGCACGATACTAGAAACGGGACGAGGCCTAGCCTTATCCCCGGTCTAGTGAAGGCCCACGCCATTCACACATCAATCAAATCCATTCCATTTCACCAAACAGTTCAATTCCAACCAAATAATCTAACCAACTACACAACCAATCAAACAAGTCCATGGTCTGTGGACGATTGTGTCGGGTGCTACTAAGCACCGTCTGCATCCTAGTATATATATATAACTAGAAAAAGAGATTTTGAGTGAGAAGTTCTCACCGATAGCTATCCAACTTCACGACACTTCATTTATAGAAATCTTCTTTATTCTCGCCTTTTTATCATCTTCGTTTGCCCGTAGCCACTACATATATAAAAATCACACATTTTTATATTTTGATGTCTTTAAAATAAAAGTCACATTTTTATTTATTCACTTTCAATTTAAAAGTCATATTTCTATAATCACTTCATATATTTAAAAATCGAATTTTTACTATGCTATTCAATATATAAAAATCGAATTTTTACTATGCTATTCAATATATAAAAATCATATTTTTACTACGCTATTCAATATATAAAAATCGAATTTTTACTACGCTACTAAATAGATAAAAAATCTATTTTTACGACGATGTTATATAGATAAAGATTTTATTTTTATCCCGCTATTCTTCATATAAAGATTTCGCCTTTTCAATATCAAAACTCTAATCTTTTATAGTTTAAAGCTCACTTCTTTTATATTTTAAAAATCACGCTTTTTATATTTTAAAAATCACGTCTTTTATATTTTGAAAATCACGTCTTTTATATTTTAAAAATCACGTCTTTTATATTTTAAAAATCACGTCTTTTATATTTTAAAAATCACGTCTTTTATATTTTAAAAATCACGTCTTTTCTATCTTCTACTATATAAAGGTCATATTTTTAATACACTTCTATCATAAAAATCATATTTTTACACTAAAGATCATATTTTTAATTCTATAAAATAAATTAAAAACTGAAATAAAACTCACATTGGTTGAAAAGGGGCTCGCTACAGCATCGTAGAGGCACGGGGACTAAATAGCAAGCTTGGAACTCGATAAAAATTGTGTCTTTGGCTAAGAAAGGGGGTCCACGTGGTCGGAGGAGGTGGTGGCCGACGTCAAGGGGGTGCAGCAGGCGGAGGTGAGGCCAGGGGGGTCGCGGCGTCGGGGTAGGCGGTCGGAGGCGCGGGTTTCAGAAGAGGAGGGAGTGGAGAACGAGGGGAGGAGGTAGCGAGGTGGAGGAGAAGGGGGAAGAGGGGCGGAGGAACCCTGGGGGGTCGGCGCCAGGGCGCGGCGGCCCTGGTGGCAGCGGCTTGGGCCCCTCCGTCGTTCGCCTTTTTTTTCTTTTTTCTTTTTTCTTCTGATTGGTATGAAGAGGAGAGAGAGAAAGAGGGGTGAGGTGTTATTATATTTAATTATTTTTAATTCTCCTTTAAGTTGACTTTTTATTTCGACCTCGAAACGAGGCCCACCGCCTGTCGTCCATATCGTTTCACCCCCATTCCGAACACAATGGGATATGTATCGCAAGCTGATTTGATCGTTTCGATCAATTTCCGTTAAAATCAACATATAACTCTATATATTGAATTTGAACGCGTGTTTCAATTTACCGGGGTCACATACGAACTTTAAAAATTCCAAAAAAATATTTTCTAGCTTCGTATTGACGATACGGTCCTAACAAAACTAGTTTTGTCGAATTCTGAGACCGTTGGAAAAATGGCCATTTTCCAGTCGATTAAAATCAACTAAAACTGGTCAAACACGTTTTCCTTTGCCACGCTCACATATTGAATCGAAAAATTATGAAATTTGAAACCTAGCAATAATATGACATCACGGACCCAACAAAAGTGGTTTCATCGAAATCTGAGGTCATTTGCAAAATGTCTATTTTTAAGGGCCTGAATTCCATAGCGACTATTCAGAATTTTCAACTGGACATATCTTTTGATTCCCGCTATGAAATCTTGATCTTTCGGATTCGTTGGGAAGATATTATCAATTAGATCCTAATGTTTTTAGTTTCACTAAAATCCGGATTGTTTTGCACCCGGTACATTCAATTGAAGTTTGAAATCGAATTATCGAACTACCGCGCCATTTTCAATTTTATTATATAATTATATATAAATATTTATATTCTAACGACGACGTATATAATATATACGTCGAATTCTATTCAAAATAAATTTTCTCGTTGATAATATTTAAAATAATTCATTTTAAATATTCAAAATTCGCTAAAATTGCCAAAATAAAAATTTTAAACTGGCTCAGATTTTCCGGGTTATTACAATCTCCCCCACTTAAAACTTTTCGTCCCCGAAAAGGAACAAAGTCGAAAGTGGTTTGATTAATCAACTCCACGTTCGATCTGTCTTCCATTCTCCAACTTTTCAGTTTCTGAGAATTTTCAAAAATTTCAAAAATTTGGCTAATACCCTAAATTTTTGAAAAATTTCGCCATAACCTCCCCTGCACCGGGAGCATCGGGGAATTTCAAATAGCTTCCCCGGTCCTTCTGATCTCAAAAAGAAAAAGAAAAAGCCAAGCGACTAGCCAATAGGCTCATAAAATCATCATCACCCAAACAAAACAGTAAATTATGTAGTAAACATGTACCTATTTGTCGGGTAAACAAATTTTATTCTATGCTCTAACCTCCTTGCTATGACCTATTCAATAAAAGTATATGTATATGCAAGCAAATGCGACCAAATTTCAATATAATTCAATATTTGGTTCAATTAGGCATAATGGTTCAAAAATTATCAAACAAATAAACAAACAACACAAACATCAATCAATTAGTGAATTAGAGTTTCAAATTCATAATTTTGATATATATATAAAAAATCATGTTTTTGATGCCAATTCACAACAATGAATCTATCTATATAGGTTTGGTTCTCACACCAGTCTAATGGAAATATATAGAAATCACACCTTCGAAATACGAACATAAATACTGATGATGTGGCCACATCATCAGAATTATCCCCGGGTGTCTAGAATGTGATTCTATAACTATCCAGTATATTAAAACTTCGACTATACGTTCGTGACGCGTATACGCGAAATCTTTATATACTCGATTGTCCAAATTCAAAATAAATAAATATCCAAATACGTATAAAGCGATTTAAATTTTCAAAACAAAATGGTTTTCATTTGAAAAAAATACTCTTCACACTCGTTCTAGGATACTACTGATCCTATCTCTTACGAGTAATTCTAATTGGATATTACTAATCCAATATCTGATGAATTTTTTCGTATGGTTCTAATGTGTCTTGTTCTCGAGCTCTGTAAACCAAAGCTCTGATACCACTGTAAGGACCCGTAACTTCCCCGTGAAGGAAAGCACGAATACTTTGAGAACAACACACAAAAGGACGCAGACGGAAGAACATTTCATTGTTATTACAACAATTCCATCAGATACAAGAATATACAGAGTAAAAATGAATAAATTACATTCGATAAATATTAGAGATTACAATAAATTACATAGCAGCGGAAAATAATACAAAATACAACTGAAAGTGATACACGGATACAGAGCTTTCTGAGCATCGTTCCAGCTGTAAATCAGGACCCTGTGAATATAAATCTGCAAAACCAAAACTACTAGCTGCCCGTGTGGAAAATAGGGGCACCCAGAGTTTAGGTTAAAACAATAAACTCCAGGTCAGTCATGTGACTGGTGTGAGAACTAAAGCAGTTATTAATCTTGGTTTTTAAAGTTAGGTAAATCAAGGGACCACGCCGTATAACACGGAACGGGTTTCCTCCCAAGAATACCAGTGCATAAAACAAACAGCGCAATGCTAAATAAAGAAAAAATGAAGCTGTTATAAGACCCAGGTCCCATCACACAATGCAACGCAAGCCGGAGGATAGGGTTCTCCCTTATAACAGCCAAAGCATGCTTGATACGTTTAAAACACATTATTTGATACTATTATGAGTGTATAGTGTCAAAACAATTTCAATCATAAGTATCAATCATAGGCGGCATAGCTACCATCTACTATGTCGCCATACTAGGCTCTACAAATAAAACCGAAATACACGTATTGGAAATTGGATTCCATCATGAGTCGAGGCAAGGGGCAAGCTCCTCTCCGCGTTCGAGACACTCTAGCAAATGTCCCAGGACCCCCACTTTGATCCTTGGAATCGGCTGGGCCAGTCCTCTCTTACTTTTGAGGATTAGTTATTCCTGAACACACGTTTCCCGGTCCTTATAGACCTATATCCGAGGCGCCTCGCATTCCAACAACCACACAGGTGAAAAGTATATAAATGTCAGGGCTGGTAGGTCACTGACACCACCCTAGCTAGAAAGAAACGTCGTGCTCTCCCAGCGGTCCATCTCCCGTTTTTGACTCATACCGAGGTGTGAGGCTCGCGAATTCACGTTATACACAAAGCTACGCCACACAGGCCGTGCTTTGATCATCAACCACAAGACTTTGCTTTTCAACAGAAGCCTTGATCAATTGCCACTTACGCATGCCACACTGGCAATTCACTCCATGCGACTGATGTCCATCGATATACAACCCCTGAGCTCGTACGTCTCAGAGAAGGGCGTTAAGCAAGAGAATAAATTCTCCGTCGCCAAACAGATGTATATTTAATAGAGATCAATCAACACAGAATAAAATCCAATGTCAGACACACAATCCATTTACAAGTTCGTTCTGGGTCTGAACGAAACCGGAGGCACTTTCCTCGCATATCCATCCATCTCCAAGTACGTCTGGACGATCACCAACTGATTCCCTCATCCTGGGTGTACAGCCCAATCAAGATCATCAGTAATCACCCAAACGATGTGAAGACTTCCGGTCTTCAACCACCGTCTTCATCTTCGACATCTCGTCGAATCGATTATTCAGAATGGGTATAAACCCGGCCTTTCTGAATAACCCACGTATATAATAAACGAATGTTACACAAACACAACAAACGCCTCATTCCAATTCAGAATATTCTTTTATTCACCAAAACACATTCTTAGGGAAATGTTCCCATTAATTTTATCCAAGATAAATTCTTCTAAATTTATTCTATAATTTTCCTTTGGATATCATTTCAAACCATATTATGGTTTTCCAAACTAGTCGGGATTAGCGAACCACACCGAAGTAATTATTTATTTTATTTCCCGATCCCAACCTATATATCCCATGGAGAAAACTGGTAATACTCCACATCTAACACCACGGTGTTATCGGTAAAATTAATTACTATTTCACGTTCAAATCTAATTAAAGATTTAAATATCTCTTTGGAGCAAAACTGGTGATACTCCACTCTCGATCACTTTTCAGATTTGATAATTTAAATTATCAATTCACATTTTAATCTAATTAAAGATTCATTAAAACTACACTTAGTCTCAATTCTTTCAAAAATCAACATCTTGCCTTTAACTGGGTTAAAGAACCAATGTCATCTAAAACACGATTCACGATAAACCCAAATCACATTTGATATTAAATACAAGGCTCTGAATAGAAAATATATCGGCTTATATTCAATATCAAATTCTGAAACCAACAAATATCGTATTGGAAATAACGATATAAAATATATCTTTCAAATCCCCATAGCAATATTTGT
The DNA here is from genome assembly GCA_030737875.1 of Allium sativum. Classification (NCBI taxonomy): domain Eukaryota; kingdom Viridiplantae; phylum Streptophyta; class Magnoliopsida; order Asparagales; family Amaryllidaceae; genus Allium; species Allium sativum. The sequence goes on along the minus strand of CM060912.1, from coordinate 762,762,473 downwards.
ATAGTCACGAAATCCAACATCGAAATATTCCGAAGATAATTTCGATTCAACTCCAGTCCCATCCACGTATTGGGAATATTGATTATTTTTAAAATCACTTTCAAATTCAATTTATTTATTTCAAAAATAAATTGATTTTAATTCTAGTTCAAAACTAGTTCATTTCAATAAAAATCTATTTTTATCTTTTCAAATGTGGAATTTTTCATCCCAGTTCTTTCCAATTCACATATTGTGATTTTACACAAATTATCAATATTTTTAATAATTTTATCAAGGCCCGTACAGTCGATTTCCATCAATGGCCATCGAACTGCACTTATAGCGACCTTTTTCAAATTTGATTTGGACATATTTCCCAATCCAACTGTTAGATTTTAAATTTCTAATATTCATTGGAAAGCTCTTTTCGATACGAACCCAATGGTTCCGGTTTTAGGAGAATCCGACGGTCGGATCTCCCGCAACGTCAATTCGAAGTCAATGGTCGAAATTCACGAACTGTCGCGGCGCGGCGCGTTCTTTCAAGCCATTATATATATAATATATACATATATATATTATATATATTTTGCCTATTTCCTTTTAAAATGTATTTTATAAATCGTTTTAACTTCGTTTTCAAAACCACTTCAACTCTATATTCAATTTCAAATCAAAATTGGATATTTCATATCATTACTATATAAATGATAATATTTTCAAAATGTTATATTTTGAAATCACTTCTTTTCTATATTCATTATAAAAACGAATATAATCGATAAAAATATCGTTCACGTCAAAATAGCGCAACTCTAATCAACACGGCTTTATATATTTCAATAAATTCGTTATCCTATTCAACAAATGAATATTTATTCTATTCAACACATGAATCTATATTTCTTCCAACACCTGACTAATCTCAACGCATGAGTACTGTCAACACATCACTATTTTTGTTATGTAAAATATTTTATAAAACTATGGTATCTATCGTTTGATTTTTAATTAGACTTCTACTGGGAAGTAGTTCTAATTTTAAATATGATAAAGATGTAATTTTTATTATTTAAAATATTTTACTCAACACACGAATATTTTCAACACATGAACATCGTCAACACATGACTATTTTTATATGCAACACATGAATTTTCTTTTATAATATTCATTGTTGTCCCGATTGGAATGAGGCCCAATCAATCACCATATAACGTTGATTATATGGATTCCATACAACACATGTATATAATAGCATTGATAAACAATCAACCATCAACCAAAGTGCACTACACTGTATAAGCATCAAATATAAATATCTAACGCTTATAACAGCCTGTCAATCAATCGATCAACATATTTAATCAATCAGGATGAGTGAACTTCAAATTCATCCCAACACTCGTGTGGGGTTTCAAATAATCAAACACAGATTTTATTTGTGCAGTTAGGCGATGTGTAAAATTTATCGACCCAATCAATGTCAGTCAAATCAGTGTACATAAACAAACCGTCCGGTTTGCAAATGAATATTTTACTTATTCACTTTCACGTTAAAAATTATATTTTTAACGATAAAATATTCTATTTCAACACATGAATTTCTATTCATTTCATTTACACAATAAAAATGATATTTTTATTTTTCTAACATATTTTAGAAAATTTCGGCGGCATAACGGCACGATACTAGAAACGGGACGAGGCCTAGCCTTATCCCCGGTCTAGTGAAGGCCCACGCCATTCACACATCGATCAAATCCATTCCATTTCACCAAACAATTCAATTCCAACCAAATAATCTAACCAACTACACAACCAATCAAACAAGTCCATGGTCTGTGGACGATTGTGTCGGGTGCTACTAAGCACCGTCTGCATCCTAGTATATATATATATAACTAGAAAAAGAGATTTTGAGTGAGAAGTTCTCACCGATAGCTATCCAACTTCACGACACTTCATTTATAGAAATCTTCTTTATTCTCGCCTTTTTATCATCTTCGTTTGCCCGTAGCCACTACATATATAAAAATCACACATTTTTATATTTTGATGTCTTTAAAATAAAAGTCACATTTTTATTTATTCACTTTCAATTTAAAAGTCATATTTCTATAATCACTTCATATATTTAAAAATCGAATTTTTACTATGCTATTCAATATACAAAAATCGAATTTTTACTATGCTATTCAATATATAAAAATCGAATTTTTACTATGCTATTCAATATATAAAAATCATATTTTTACTACGCTATTCAATATATAAAAATCGAATTTTTACTACGCTACTAAATAGATAAAAATTCTATTTTTACGACAATGTTATATAGATAAAGATTTTATTTTTATCCCGCTATTCTTCATATAAAGATTTCGCCTTTTCAATATCAAAACTCTAATCTTTTATAGTTTAAAGCTCACTTCTTTTATATTTTAAAAATCACGCTTTTTATATTTTAAAAATCACGTCTTTTATATTTTAAAAATCACGTCTTTTATATTTTAAAAATCACGTCTTTTATATTTTAAAAATCATGTCTTTTATATTTTAAAAATCACGTCTTTTATATTTTAAAAATCACGTCTTTTCTATCTTCTACTTTATAAAGGTCGTATTTTTAATACACTTCTATCATAAAAATCATATTTTTACACTAAAGATCATATTTTTAATTCTATAAAATAAATTAAAAACTGAAATAAAACTCACATTGGTTGAAAAGGGGCTCGCTACAGCATCGTAGAGGCACGGGGACTAAATAGCAAGCTTGGAACTCGATAAAAATTGTGTCTTCGGCTAAGAAAGGGGGTCCACGTGGTCGGAGGAGGTGGTGGCCGACATCAAGGGGGTGCAGCAGGCGGAGGTGAGGCCAGGGGGGTCGCGGCGTCGGTGTAGGCGGTCGGAGGCGCGGGTTTCAGAAGAGGAGGGAGTGGAGAACGAGGGGAGGAGGTAGCGAGTTGGAGGAGAAGGGGGAAGAGGGGCGGAGGACCCCTGGGGGTCGGCGCTAGGGCGCGGCGGCCCTGGTGGCAGCTGCGGCGGCGGCTTTGCCCCCCCCCCCCCCCCCCCGTCGTTCGCCCTTTTTTTCTTTTTTCTTTTTTTTTCTGATCGGTATGAAGAGGAGAGAGAGAAAGAGGGGTGAGGTGTTATTATATTTAATTATTTAATTATTTTTAATTCTCCTTTAAGTTGACTTTTTATTTCGACCTCGAAACGAGGCCCACCGCCTGTCATCCATAGCATTTCACCCCCATTCCGAACACAATGGGATATGTATCGCAAGCTGATTTGATCATTTCAATCAATTTCCGTTAAAATCAACATATAACTCTATATATTGAATTTGAACGCGTGTTTCAATTTACCGGGGTCACATACGAACTTTAAAAATTCCAAAAAAATATTTTCTAGCTTCATATTGATGATACGGTCCTAACAAAACTAGTTTTGTCGAATTCTGAGACCGTTGGAAAAATGGCCATTTTCCAGTCGATTAAAATCAACTGAAACTGGTCAAACACGTTTTCCTTTGCCACGCTCACATATTGAATCGAAAAATTATGAAATTTGAAACCTAGCAATAATATGACATCACGGACCCAACAAAAGCGGTTTCGTCGAAATCTGAGGTCGTTTGCAAAATGTCTATTTTTAAGGGCCTGAATTCCATAGCTACTATTCAGAATTTTCAACTGGACATATCTTTTGATTCCCGCTATGAAATCTTGATCTTTCGGATTCGTTGGAAAGATATTATCAATTAGATCCTAATGTTTTTAGTTTCACTAAAATCCGGATTGTTTTGCACCCGGTACATTCAATTGAAGTTTGAAATCGAATTATCGAACTACCACGCCATTTTCAATTCTATTATATAATTATATATAAATATTTATATTCTAACGACGACGTATATAATATATACGTCGAATTCTATTCAAAATAAATTTTCTCGTCGATATTATTTAAAATAATTCATTTTAAATATTCAAAATTCGCTAAAATTGCCAAAATAAAAATTTTAAACTGGCTCAGATTTTCCGGGTTATTACATAGAGGATTTGTTAAGAGCCGGTGTGCCAGATTTCGAAGGACCTAAGGAAGATCATTTGTATTTTGAGGAATTTTCTTACTACAATAGTTATCAAACTATTATGGAATGACAATATTTGAATATTTGTACAAGAGGCCATGAGAATCATTTATATGTCGGCTAGAGATTGGATATAGAATTGTTCCTTGTCCATATATAGCTAGAGAAGCAATAGAATGGTTATGTTGATTCGAACTAGGATGAAAATTCTCAATTTAACAGAGAAGTTATGCAAATAAGCACTGAAAATACCTAGAGTTCCCATTTGGAGATTATGTTTTAATCAAATGTCATTGATAAAAGGTGTTATCTAATTTGGATGTCAAGAAATTTAAAACTATATTTATTGGATTATTTTCTTTTATTGAGAGAATAGAGAAACTCGCTTATAAGATAAATATATCAAGCAGTTTGGACGGCGTCCACAATGCATTTTATGTTTTTCATCTTGGAAAGTGAGTTCGAGATCCACATACTACTATTACTTTGACCGCATTAGAAGAATTGGTGGTGGAGCCGAACATGACTATTATAAGACATCCAATCCATACGTACCTAGACATGAGAGGAAGTTAAGGAAATAGATAACTGGGTTGTTGAAAGTATAGGATAGTATAGTGACAACGAGAGAGACAGTATTTGAGAGATATAAAAAAAGATTAAGGCCATTTATATTGATTTTCTTGATGGTATATTTTACATTAATGCTTCTATTTTTGACTTGTATACCATGTATGTAACGTTCCGTATTTTTAACGGTTTAATAATTAATATATTTAATTATTTAAAATAATTATTTGGTAATTTAAATGGTTGAAATTAAATAACTTTGAATATTAACTAATATATATAATAGAATAATATAATTAATTCCAAATTAATCGGAATTAAGTTGAATTGACGATATTATGTGAATAGGATAGTATAAGTGATTTAATTCAGTTTAGAATTAAATTATAATAATGAATATATTAAATAAACGACGGTTGAACGTATTAATTATAATATAATTTAAAACGAGCCCTAATGTCGCGATAATTCATAATATTGAGTTTTGAACTTCAATTGAATATACAAAATCTGTTTTAAGTCGGATTTCTGCGAAACAAGAAACGTTCGGATCTGGTGAACTACATTTTTCTAATGGATAAGAAAAATCGAGATTTCGTCGTGTAGATTTTGAGTTATGTCCAAATCAAAATTCCAAAAAATCGCTATGTAATTCGTTTATAGTTAATGAATTATTTATATAATAAAAGGATTTTTTTCTTAAATTGAATATCGATTTAACACGGATTTGAAATACCGAGTTATAAATCCCGATATGTTTATTTTGGAGCTGAATAATTTTCTATGTGAGTATATATGATAACACTAATTTATTAATATTTAATTTGTTTTTAAGTATATTAATATTTAATTGATTTATATAGACCTTAGAAAATATCCATTTTACAAACGACCTCCGTTTCTGACGAAGTTAAATGTGAAAAACAGTCAATAATTTGACTTTAAAAATACGCTGTGTGTGCAAATGGACTCAAAATTCGATGAAACATGTTTCGTTGGGTACGTACTGTCGAACTGTAGCTGCATGTCAATTTTCGTCGAAATTGGATATCGTATGTGATCATACGGATTTTAAATGACGAATACAAATAGCGGTAACTATATAAATTAATATAAAAATAAATGAAGCTTCTGAGACAAGCCAACATATCCTATAAATATCCCTCACTATCCCTAACCCCTAATCTTTCTTAATTTACAGTCAATACATTATGTCGCCACTAGGAACTTTGAAAACGTGAAATTTAACCTTTCAAAAAATCATAAAAATTGAAAACAAAGTAAGAAAAATTCCACTATATATATACAAGAGATGCGTGAAGGGTTCTCTTCAACATGGTATAGTTTTCATTGGGTTCGGTAGTGATTTCCATCACTGGGTTGAGGACATCGGAGCTAGGGTTTAGAATATAGAGAGTTTGAAGCCATATCACGCGAATTCGATGTTGTTTCTAAGTTCGTGGGTATGTATTACATCATTTATGAAATTTGTGGCAAATTTGGGAAAAATAAATGTTAATACCTGTTATGGGAATTTGTGTTCACTGTATGTAGGACAGAAACGAGGAGATGGATCGCGAGTGGTATGAAAATCGGTTTAGAGGATAAGGATTTTGTTGGGAAATTCATTTTGACATTTTAGTTTGTTAATTTGTTAAGTGTTGGTGGAGAAATGGATCAAGCCAAAAGTCGGCTATGGCCATCCAAGGAGCAGTTGCGTGAGTTTTTTGACGGGGAAGAAGGGTATGTGTTGGAGCGGGTATGGGTTATACCATGGATAGTTGGGCCGAATATAAAGGTTACGACCCATAATTTAAATAAATATAGTTTAATTTAATTTAAATAGTGTATATGAACTTGTATATATGATATAAAATCCATACTTTGTCAGAATCACAAACGGACAGATCTGTTGGGATAGTATGGATAAGGGCTACACACTAAAACTGGTTTGGAGAGATTTGGAGCTTGTCTCAATTTATGGCAGAATTAAACGCCTAATTGGACAAATCGACAGTTTAACATTATTTAACGATAAACCGACCAAAGTGAGTAAAACTCACTCACTCTGTCTAGTTTATATTTTATAAACGTAATTTAGTATTGATAAATGATGATTGATTTCTTTATGATGATTGTTTGAATGAATTGCTAGATACTTGGTTGAAAATATAGATATAGTTATATATATATATATAAATTGTTAATTAAATATTGATTCTGTTTACAAAAATATTTCATATTCGTGTATTTATGTTGATTAACATCTGTGGATGCAGGGAGATAGGTTGAAGGGATCCAATTGGATCCCTCAATATTTATAGTACTATTTTTTTTCCATATATTGTGATATATGATGTGATCTATAATCCGTGATTGATTATGATGAACTGGTCTTGTTATTTGATATTTTTAAACACTATAGGTAATATTGGAATATATAAAGGAAATTTTAAAGTGGATACTTAATTTAATTAATTTATAAAATCAATGGATTTTATAAAAGGTAATATTTGGAAATTAAATATTAAATAGAAATCTGTTTTAATAGATAAATTGAGAAGATTAATTTATAAATAATGTTTTATAAATTAAGTAAATTATTTTTTACTGGATAAATTAGCATATAAAGTGTGAATTTATATTAGGAAGTAAGAATGGTTTTAACACCGATATTTTATGAAATATAAACAAAACATTTATAAAGGGAATTATAAAGGAAATTATATGAGATTAGAAATTAAAATAAGAATTTATATGAATTATCTAAATCGAAGTATAAAAAGAGATTTGGATTTGAACTATTGTTTTAAATGCGAAATCAAATTATTTTGATTTGATAAAAATAATATTATTCACATTCGATGTGAATAAGGGATTGAAGTAAATATTTTTCAAATAAAATATTATAAAGGAAATTGAGTTTTGAAATTGGATTTTAAAATGGAGGTAAAGGAATTAGAAACTGACTGGAGATTAGTTAAGTTGAATGGTTTCTGGATATTGATCTGATGTTGGTTCCCGCCTTTGGGGTTTATACTTGGGAAGTTGTTCTCTTACTAGTTTACAGTTAGGGAATGATAGATGGGGAAATGAATAAATTAATTTAAAGGGAAAAATGTTGATTAATGATTGATCGATAAAATTTCCATTTGGAAATAAGATCGTTGTGTGTATGGATGTTTTCCTTTGATAGTTCAATAACCGATTATCAAAGTTTTGACCATTTTTCCGTCGTCAATATAGAGAGACCGAAATCAGATTTATTATTCGAAAACCACTTTGTATAGGCATTAGCGTCGCGAACCAAATATGATGAAGATAATTGATGACGGAGTTTATACAAGGGCTGTTCCAGCAAATCCTAGGTAGAAATTGCATAAGATGGGTTTACAGAATATTGCCTTCGGTTTGTCCTGTCCCAGGACAACCTATATGGAAGAATATCTGACAAAGTATATTTAGTAGATCATGTATGTTGATCTCTTCAAACGTATTTATGTTTGATGGCAGAAGAATTTGTTTCTCTTAGCTGTATACTCGTGGTATTTTTGGAGAATTCAATTTGTGATTTGGCAGGTAAGACGATGTAACATTCAAAGTGAATAAAGGTGTGAGCTATCAAAAAGGTATGTTATGGCCTTTAGCCACACAACCAGGAAATGGTATAAAATTGGGTAGGTTGCACGGCTAAGTGGGTAGCTGCCAATTAGGGTTATTGTCTCCTGATCTAGAGAAAATCCATTTTCTTCTTTAAACTATTTCGATTTTGTCCCTTTTGGGGAAAAGGTTATTGATCCCAATCGTTGGTGATAATACATTCGGTACACTCAAGCGAAATGAGTGACCGGTCATGTTTATCATGGATTACAAGATGTCTTGTTGAACCCGGTGTATTCCTCTCTAGAGATACACTGTCAGAAGGTGGTCCCATAACTTGCCAGTTAGAATCAATTACCAAATAAGCGCTTGCAGTTTTTGATTATATATTATATATGTGGAACGTGAGATGAAAGCGTTTCATTAGATTGTTATTTATCTGATGTAGACATTATTATAATACAGAAGAGTATGGATTTTTAAAAGAATGTTTTGGGTCATCGTAAGGTAAAAACCATCCATGTTTATGTGTGGACCGGTCTTACGATTATTCTTTCTTTTAAAAGGAATTTAAAAGTTAAGCAAATGGTTGGAGTTTACTCATACCAATCACATGACTGACCCAGTCTTTATTTTGTTTTGTTTTCCCTAAACTCTTGGGTGTCCAATTTTGTACGGACAGTCAAGTAGTCGGGATTTTATAGATGTACTAGAAGAAGCTTGGAGTAGGAGGCTTCAGCAGCATGTTTTTTAGCTATTGTTTATTTCCGCTGTGATGCAAGTATTGTACTCAAATGAAGGTATGTATATACAATTGACAGATTTGTATTTTGAAGTTATGTTGTATACTGTATTTTATTCGTTCTGCTGTGAGATTCATGTTACTCTGATTCTGATCTGTTGTGATCTTCTTCTTCTTCTATTATAACTTTCTTTCTTTCTATTTATCACCCTCTAACTTCTTTCTACTAATGATCCGGTATTTTCAATGCTTGAATAGTCAACGTGGTGCTATGTGTCGATTCTCAAATCGAAAATCATTCGGGCCGTTACATTGTCTTATTTTTTAGGATGAAATTCATTAAAGTGCGAAGTTTGTAACTCCCTAATTTTGATTAAAATTTTTAGGATATTTAGTCAGTTAAATTTAATAATGAGTGTTGATGAGAAGAATGAGGTCTATTTAGCTAAGCCGGTCACATTATGATAATAAACCAATTATACTAATAAAACCATTTTATAAGGAGGGAAATATGAGGGAAAAATAGGAAAATAGAACCTTCCTTATGCTTAAACCCTTATTCTCTCATCATCCTCCCTTCGTTTTCATTCGCGCGAGCAAAATACAAATTATGGTCGGCCTTAACTTAGGAGAAAACAAGATGAAAAGCTATAAATAAGGAAATCAAAGCGTAGAAATTCAACTCTACACTAAATTTTATATTTTCTCATACAAATTAGTAATACCATCTCAATGTTGGTCATGTTTGATTCAATTTTATGTTTCAATTAGAATGAATTATGTTTCTTATGTCGTTTTGATTGTTGAATGATAATATATGCTTGTTGATGAATTATACAAATTACCTATGGAATTTCACTATAGGTTAACGCTAAAAATCCTATCATATGAACTCCAACTATACTGAATTTTAGTATGATGTTAGAATATTATTTGTGAAGTAGGTTTCGAATTTCATAATTTTCTGGCAATATATATATATGGTGAATTTTCTAGTTAGATGAGGAATTTATTTTGGGTTTTGATTGTTAAAATAATTAAGTAAAATTTTATCTCCAAAATTTATTTGATGAAAAAAATAAAAAGGTGACTTTTAGTGAATTTTAGAGTTTTCCCCCTTGAATTTAAAAAGTAATAAGAATTTTTTGAGTTAGAAAAGCTTAATTATTATATTAATACAAAGTAATGTATTTGCAAATATTTGATGAGTTTAGATTTTAGAACCGTGACAATTTTTTTAATGTATTTCACAAACAAAATTGCTAGCCAATTAGATTTTGATAAGAATGTGAAGTTGGTAAAAAGTTATTATGTTAAATAGAAAAAAGTGGAGTTTTAATATCAAGTATAAAATAACCATAGTTGATATAGTGGTGTCGTTATTCATTTATACTGCCTCTATTCATGTCACCTCTATCCATATCATCTTCCTTGAATATGTACACGATATCACTAAGTAATGTAAACTGTGTCTACCAAGGGTGGTATGAGGAGAATAAAATTAGAATCAACATCCATATGGTCGACACGGGTAAAGCCACCTATTTTCAATGGCAGCATAAGTAGTGCTGTCTATTTTGTATAAACTCCCTTTATATCGATTAAAATGTGTATCGTCTTTAGGTTAAAAGGCGGGATACCACTTATATTAAAATTGGTTTCTACTTGAACTATTTAAGAGGTCGGCATATATACATGTCAATATGAGTGTGTTGCTAGTTTTCTATAAATATTGACAATGTATATGGGTACCACCATTTTTCATGTCTCCTTAATTGTTATAGCTTTCAAATTCTATGCTTAAGATATAATTACCGACATCATATAGGTGAGTAGCCCGTGTGCTTCGGTATCGTGTCTTTAAATTTATAACACTATGTAATTATCATAAATTATACTAAAGGGATGACGATACCCCTCTGCCAATCCTCCAATGCTACCTGTTATCTAAAGCTTAGTTTTCGAAGGTTTTGGTTATATATCATTGATTTTGGAAGTATGCTAACTTCTAAAAGGTTTTAACTTTCATTGGCAAAGTCTTATAAAGCATACATTTTGGAATAATTGTTTAAGTAGAAAAGTTTATAAATTTCCTTTTTTAAAGAAGGATTTTGTAACACCCCGTATTTTCTGTGAACGTCAAAGTAACAAATCAAAATATACTTAATTTTTAAAAGAAGAATTAAGGGAAATGGGTTATGCCATTGCATTTGTCTCGGAATTCTGCTTGAGATAGAGTCCGATTTGCGTAAATTGGACTCCGTATGAAGAAGTTACGGCACTTAAAAGTTTCAGGAATTTAAAATAAAAACCAGCCCGAATTCAAATTTAAAGTTTCGAAATTCAAAACACACACCCGGGCTGGGCGGGAAATTTCCTGCCCAGGACCCAAGTCGACTTGGGTAGAACAGGTCGACCATGGGGTCGACCTCCCCCCCTTTTCCAGATCCCTGGACAGATTCATTTTTATGCATTTAGACGCCCATTCTGACCAGATTCTTTGCTCCTAAACTATTTAAACACCCCCAAACCTCACTTTTTCTCCACACAACTTCATTACGCCTATACTTTACCCTAATTCATATCAAAATAAATCTAAGACGGGGTTATGTTGCTCAAGTCCTTCGTATAAATCAAGTTTAGAATTCTAGTTGAGATTCAAAAGCTAATTCAACAACTTCAACAACTATTTCTAAGAATCAAATCTAAATTAGAAGAAAAAATATTCTACTTCAAGGGAGAGTTATTCAGTTTCAGAATACATATCCCAGAATTCAAGACCCTTATGTAATTTGTAAGTTCACGTTACTTTCAGTAATAAAAGTTAATTATGATTCTGACATTGTAATAAATCTGGATTTGAGATTATGCCTATCTTACTATATCCTTTGGATTTATCTCATTGATAATATTATATTCGTTCTTTGTCTCTTCTTTCCTTCTTCCCTTTTTGTTTTATAGCCAGGCTACTACGAGCCTAAGCCAGATCTCATAAGAGATGAACGTACGTTGGAAATAAAATTGGGCATAATTGAGTTGTAACTGGTTTGAGGACATAACAAATGTTATATTCAAAACATAAAGTGTTTCGAATTTCATTCCCGTGAAGAGTAAGAGGACAACTCCATGGTTAGCCTCCATATGCATTTGATAAATAGTTCGTTTGCATGGTGTTCCTTCTAGCATAGTGAGCGACCGCGATCCTATCTTCACTAGCGAGTTTTGGAAGATCTTGCAAGAGGCGATAGGGACTCAGTTATGTTTGAGCACCGCATATCATCCTCAAACGGATGGCTAGACCAAGAGGGTGAATAGTATTCTAGAGGACTTATTGAGGGTGTGTTTCTTAGATTTCGGAGGTACATGGGAGGAACATCTTCCGTTGGTAGAGTTCGCATATAATAACAGCTTTCAGTCTAGCATTGGCATGGCACCGTTCGAGGCTCTTTATGGATGACCGTGTCGTTCGCCTACATGTTGGTGGGAGTCTACAGATAAGATCTTGCTTGGACACGATATGATTAGAGAGACTTTAGAAAAGATCGATTTGATTTGGAGGAGAATGAAGACAGCGCAAGATAGGCAAAAATCTTATGCTAACAAGAGGAGGACAAATCTTGAGTTTAATATTGGGGACATGGTCTTTGTCAAGGTGTCTCCATTATGGAACGTCGTTCACTTTGGGTCCATTGGGAAGTTAGCATGAAGGTTCGTAGGGTAGTTTCCTATTAAGGAGAGGATTGGGCAGATGGCGTATGGAGTGGAGTTTCCCGAGAGACTTAGTGGCGTACACGATGTATTCCATGTATCACATTTGAGGAATTGCTTGCACGAGACCACGGAAGTGGTAGAGCCGAGATTGCTTAGAGAGGTGGAGATAGAGCATGATGCGACGATTCGACGAGCTCCTACGTGTATTCTTGTGTTGGAGATTAAGAAGTTGAGGAATCGAGAGGTCAAGCTAGTCAAAGTGCGATGGGGAGATGATGAGAGCGACACTACTTGGGAGACGGAAGAGAAGATGCATTCATTATACCCTTTTCTTTTCAAGGGTATGTATTTTAATTTCTCCTTTATCGCTTACCTTGTACTTATCTTATCTTTAGTATGTCCTCTCACTAGTTTCTTTGACCTTTAGATAGGGTAGTCCTATGGTTGAAACATGTGTTTGAGACATGTTATGTATGATGGATGCATGTGGATGCAAGTGTTTGCTCGCGGTTGCTCGTGGATGCATATACACACACTTTAGGCACTAGATCGGCTCAGTCACTTCATATTGCATATAAATGTGTGTACATATTTAAGTAATGGATGTATAATGGTTGTACCATCATATGGATGTTGCATTTTGGTGAATGGTTGTGCACGCATGTAGAGATAATACGTATCGATAGGATTCTTTCGCATACATAATGGACGCATGGCACTATCATGGTTTGCATTAAGGAGGTCAACTGAATCAGTGGACTGCCTGATTTTGCATTAGATAAGGAACATATACACACACTTCTTGCATATGTTCATATATCATTAGAAATTTTATAAGGACAATGGATGCCCATGTTTGATGGTTGAGTAGATGGTTGTTTGGATGGTAGGATAAGCATTCTCCTTAACTTGGAGATTTTGGGGGCGAAATCCTTTAAGGAAGGGAGAATGTAACACCTCGGATTTTTGAATAATCGAATTAACTAAATTAAAGAATAATTAATTTCAGACGTGAGAATTAAGGGAATGGGATTGCGCCATTGTGTTCGTCTCGGAATTCTGGTTGAAATAGAGTCTGAGTTTGCGGGAAATGGGTACCGGAAGAAGGAGTTTTAGACGAACGAAGTTTGGTGGAAAACAGAAAAAAAAAATTTGCACTGGCGCAATTTGGGAAGTGCGCCAGTACAATTTTGCACTGGCGCACCTGCCAATTGCTCCCAGGCCGGGGCAGCAGGCCTGCACAGCTTTCTGGTTCAGGCTGACCCATGTTGCTGAGTCCTTTCTGACTCCTTGCTGATTCATTATGGCTGAGATCTCACCCTATTCCGACTGAATGGTTTTGATTAACCCTAAGATCATCCGACGGCTTAAATTAATTCAAAACTCTATAAAAAGACCCATAGAATCAAACCTTAAATCAGAATTAAAACTAAAACTATGGCCATCATGTTGTCATCTTGAACCCTAGATTAGCCGCCACCAATTAGAGAGGAAGAACAACAAATAAATCAGATCTATTCAACCCTAACAACGATCTTCTTCAAAGGAAAGCTAATTCAACTTTAGAAATCAGAACTCAAGACCTCTTTTGAGTAGTGAGTTCGATAATTTTAATAAAATAATTAGTAATTTAATTGGATTAAGTTATGATGCGGATTGTATGGATGTGATGTGAACTATTGATCACATGTTGTAATTATGTTGTAGAGTTGTGTTGAAATCTCTATGACGTTATGTTGTGATGCTATCATTTATGATGTAAAGTTATGTTGCTATCATCTATGTTGTAATTTTATATATAATCAAATCATCATGTTTCATATGCTAGTTTGGTTATGTTGATTCATATGATAAATCATATGTATGCAAGTTTAGTTTTTATTTAAACATGAATCATATACAAGTTGGGTAAAATTATATGTGACCTTACATGGTTATGACATCTAGTTTATGTGAAAATTTGATTAAAAGTTAAGCTATGACATGTGTGAGTTATATACATGATGTTTTACATGTTAGATGCAAGTTTACACCATTGTTATGATGCATAAATCACATATGCAAGTTTGTACAAATATATAAGTTTGGGATATGAACCATGTTATGCAAGTTTAGGGTTATTGCCTATGCAAGTTTACACCTTTAGATGTAGACCTATGACATACAAGATTTGTGCAAGTTTGTGACCATTATCTTAACAAGTTCACACCTTTAGATTTGGCTCCATGACATATGTTGTTTATGCAAGTTGTAACTTTGGCCTATGCAAGTCTTAGATGTAGAACATCATTCACATATGCAAGTTCACGCCATGTTTAGATCTATGCTTTGATTATGTGTATATTGTGATGTTTTCTCTTTATTCCATGAGTTAGACTATTTGAGTCTAATGTATATTTTACGTTAAATGAACAAATGTACAACGTGGGGTAAAGGGGATAATATTAAAAGATTTAATTGGCATAAATGCCTTGAAAGGCATAAAATAAGTTGTGGTAAAAATTGGTATGATTTTACATACCATAAATGGATGGACGTAATTGAGTCAATTATGGACATCGTTAAATTTGGAATTGATTGATAATTTGAATAGGGAAAGTAATTTAAATTGGGGAATGATTAATTAGGAGTAATTAATCGTCTAAGACACGAGGTTAGGCTCTTTTGTGGTGTAAGACTGCCCGGACCCACCCGGCAAATCCAACTGCCACAAATGCCAGTCTAATGTGAGAGGTCTTAGGCATAAATTAAATACGTAACAGTGGTAAAGACACGAGGTTAGGCTCTTTTGTGGTGTAAGACTGCCCGGACCCGCCCGGCAAATCCAGCTGCCACAAATGCCAGTCTAATGTGAGAGGTCTTTATTAGGTTACGGTCTTAATGAATTAAGAAACACTTAACCAGATAAACATGTAGTGGAACATGAGGTAGTTAAGTGGGTGCCTTGGGTGGCATGTGGAATCTAGTGGGTGCCTTGGGTGGCATTTGAAATACGATTAGAAATACTTAACCAAAATTGAAACATGTAATTGAAACATGAATAAGAAGTGGGTTAAGTGGGATGTACTAGAGGGGACCAAGCTTAGGTGGATAGCTTGTGTCAAGTAATGGGGGCCCATTTCAACCAGTAAACCATACATATCTTTGTGGGCTCGACCCAAGTCGAGGACGGGACACACATACTAGGCTTGACTGTAAGAGGCCAAACCGGGTCAGCGGTGGCAACGTAAGTCCAACGGGTTCATATGCGTGTGTGGACCCGGGCTGGTACGTAAGACATTGTTGCATCGTGTAGGTATAAGCCGTGCATTGTTGGTGGTATCGGGTTGCCACTTTGGGGAGTGATACACCCCACTGTGGGGCCAGCACGGGTATCTACGAGTTAGGGAACGATCGCTTGGGGGTAGTGGGTACACCTAGTGGAGATAGGGGCAGGCGGCACCTATGAAGGCAGCTAGGGGTGCACGAAACTACCAATATCATTATTAAGTCTGTAGGCGGGATCAACCTTAGTGTGACTAGTGGTGGTGCAGTATAGTAATTATCCTATAGTGTTGGTGTAGTTTAGTAATTATCTTATAGTGGTTTATGGGCGCTTTAACGATATCGTTGTTAATCTTGTTTCCTTGTTTACTCTGCCATATTCAATGGTTCATGGTCATTTCCTTATTTTCCAACTTATGCCTTAGCCTAGTTACTTTGTTAATTATATTGTTAAAATTATCGCACTCGCCAGACTTTTAGTCTGGCCCCCTTTGTTTCCTCCTCTTTTCTTTCTCCTCCTCCTCCCCCTCCCCCCCAGGTGCTCAGGTTGGAACTAGCACTAGTGGAGCTTGATTTTGGACTGCTTTTAGAAGATTTCTTGGATCGCTGAAGTAAAGTTCAGCTTCTGTTTTATTTATGGCTATTTTGTATTGGGGATTATGTCTTTCAATTTATGTACTTTTGGTAGTCAAGATGGGTATTATGTACTTTGACTCTGGTTTTTGATGATGTAAGAAAACATATGTGTTTTCTGCTGCAATGAAATAAAGCTTTAAATCTTTGAGTACTGTTTATATCTGTCTTGTTGTTAAGTTTCTATTCTATACTTACTTAAAACGCTCCATAAAAGTTAATGCATTCCCTTTGTGATTGACATTAATGGAAGTGCGGTGTTACACCCAGATTTCAAACTTTCGGTTCTAGAGCCATACAACGACAGGACGAATCCTATCTTTCATCTGATGCACTATAAAAGGCATATGGAAGTTCAATCGGCGTCGGAGAATGGCGTGGAAAAGTGCTTTCCTCTCTTTTTGACTGATGTAGATGCAATGTGGATTCGGCAGCTAGCTTCGGAATCAAACAACATTTGGAATATGTTGGTAACTCGTTTCGTTGAGTAGTTTCGGGTCCACATTGCTCGACCCAAGAACGTCATGTCGCTAACTTAAATCAAGCAAAGGTCTGGAGAAACTGTACGCTTATTCCTGGAAAGATTTAACGCTGCAGTACCATCTGTTGATAGACCTGAACCATCTATGGTGCTGATGGCGGCAGTATCCGATATTCTGGATATATCAGAGTTCAAAACCTCTTTATAACTAGACCCACCACGAGATCTCGGCGAATTCTACTTCAGAGAAGATAGGTTTCTACGTGAGTAAGACGCAAAATCCGAGAAGGCTATTCTCGATGTCAATATGCTTAAAGGTGCAGCACCGTATGATTTTGGAAAAGGAAACGATAAGGGAAAAGTAAAAGCCACTACTAAGAATGTTCGCAATGCTCAGCCCCGAAGAGGGCTCGAATATGAAAAGTACACTGAACTCAATTCAACGGTGACTGACGTATACATGGATACAGGAGGTGCCACCTCTTATCCGAGACCAACTAAGAGGGAGCCAATGCTTGCACAATGAAACACCTTAAGGCATTGCATATTTCATGACATAGACGGTCACAACACTGATGACTGCAGGCATTTGCGATATTTGAATGAGCGTCGGGTCATACGAGGAGAGCTACCCGAGTATGCCACTCAATCAACAGCGCCCATGAATGTGCTGCAAACACCTATTCCCCAGAAAGGGAACGATCCTGGATCGAGAAATCACGGGATTGTCATCAACTGATCCCACCCAGCGGATCTCTTCAGCTCGTCGGACTATGGTCTGTAGTTCATGTTTTTAGGCTTTTAGGCCACTTCTTGCTCCTCCTTGTCTTCTCTGCATGTAATAAAAGAGGTCACATCAGCCCAAATGCATGGAACCGGCTTATGGTCTACAGTCATTTCTGGAAAATGGCCACTGCATTTTCATGAATTAGTAATAAGCATTGAGCTCCGACTCTCAATTGGATCCGTCTAGTAAAAACAAACATGAGCTCCGTCTCCGAACTGGACCCGTCCAGTATAAACAAACTTTCATTGCTTTTCCTTGGTCGTCTTGCCCCAGTAAGGTAGTCCAAGAACCTCGTTAGCATTTACTTGGTCGTCTTACCCCGGTAAGGCCATCTTGGAACCTCATGGCATTTCCTTGGTCGTCTTACTCCGGTAAGGCCGTCATGGAACTCTCTTGGAATACATTGCTTGCAGGTATAGATTGCGGATTTCTCGGATTATCCAGAACACATCTTTCTTCAACCAACAAGATATGTTCTGGAGGGAAAAAAATTGACATGCTTTGTGATCAAAGCCGTCACACGTGGAATATCTAGATAGCATCGTGCTAAGGCATGGAAAACGTCGTCAGAAGACACCAAGCGATTTGATCAAAGTCGCAACATCAGCATAAACTAGCAAGAAACTCCTATCAGACGATCTCTTTTGGGCCGGAAAACGGCAATTACGGTGCACCGTAAATCTTGTAGTCCTCGTAATTAGCTTCAGGTAGAGCTTTCGTTTGGCCCAATCGGACTTACGGTTTGGAAGTTATCCCCATTTCTGTAAGCACGTGCAAAACTGGAATAACTCAGGAAATTGGTTTTTGGCATTGCATGGCTCCCCGGACCGGGTCTCCCCCATTGGCTCATCCACACCGGATCTCCCCTATCAACTCGCCCACACCAGGTCGTCCCCTTCGGTTTGCACTCGTGCGTCATGACCCGATCCGCTCTGCATCAGCATCAGCACTCGAGCACCACGACCGGCTCGACTCGCCTTATGCACCCGCAATCCGATCCCTGGACCTGCGAACACGTGTAGATCTTGACCTTTTCTCAAGACTATTTCTATTCCTACTTTTCCGAATCGGGTTCCACGTGCATCACCACGACCCAGTCTCCCTATGGACTCTCCTACATCTATAAATACACCACTACAGGGAATTTTGAAGGGACTTTTGGGCTGAGTCATTTCTTCTTCATCTCCAAAGCTTCTTCCGTTACAAAAATGCACGGATTTTGCACCATCACTCATATAAATTCTAGTAATTTCATCGAACACACGGATTGTGTGTTTGCATGTAACTGATTCTTGTAATCTGTTAGTATAACAATAAGATAATAGAGTGGATGTAGGCTACATCTACAGCCGAACTACTATAAAAGCCTCATGTATCTCCCCTTTAGTTATTGTTTTCTGCATTCTGTGATTTGCATTAGAGTGTTATTACCAAATTTGGGTCTAACATTTTGGCAAGCGAGGAAGGGGGACATGACAACTTCTCCTTATAGCCTGAAAGGAAGCAGATTATTTGGCTGTTGGATCAATGGTCAAACAAAAGAAAGATGGAGCCTTCTCTCGTGCTACGAATGTTGGCAATGAAGGCACGAGGAAAGAGGCAAGCCAGGAGGCTTTCTCTCATGAAAACCCATCAGCATACTTGACCAGAGAAGAGATAGGCGGATTTCTCTCTGAACTAAGAGCTCAAATGGTAAGGCAAGATGATCTCCTCTAAAAACAACAGGAGATGGTGGACTGATCCTTCGCTCGGATGTATAGAAGGCTGAGCAATGCTCAACACGTAGGAAATGAAGCTATCGAAGCGGTTCATACATCACATGACCCGGGGGCAACCCCCTCGCTCTTGGAAATGGTCAGGCTCCACCTTCTTTAGCTCCGGGTTGGATGGATACCAGAATGCAAGCTCCCACTCAACAACGGGAACGGGCTCATAATGGAGAGCCAAGATCGTCTCGTTATGTAGACCTACGACTCGGTCGGGTCGCCCTCCTCGAACCACGAGCAACGAGCCATGACCCCCATGGCCCACGAACTAGTCCTCATGACCCTCTCCCAGCAGCTCACCAATGGTTTCCTCACTCTCTTGCGTTCAACGCTAGGGGCACTAGCTCTGATCTTGGCAATTTACAACAACTTTTTGAAGGCGATTGGCTCGCCAATATCATTGAACGCCTCTCAAGAGGCCGCACTTATCAGAATGAAGTGGATGCCGTTAATCACACCCCTTTCACTCAAGAGATCAGGAATTTTCGCAATCCCCCAGATTTCAAACTTCCGGTTCTAGAGCCATACAACGGTAGGACGGATCCTACTGTGTATCTGATGCGCTATAAACGGCATATGGAAGTTCAATCGGCGTCGGAGAACATCATGGAAAAGTGCTTTCCTGTCTTTCTGACTGATATAGCTGCAATGTGGATTCAGCAGCTTGCTCCGAAATCAATCAACAGTTGGAACATGTTGGTAACTCGTTTCATTGAACAGTTTCGGGTCCACATTTCTCGACCCAAGAACGTCATGTCGCTAACTTCAATCAAGCAGAGGTCTGGAGAAGCACTACGCTCATTCCTGGAAAGATTTAATGCTACAGTAGCATCCTTTGATAGACCAGAACCATCTATGCTGCTGATGGCGGCAGTATTCGGTGTTCTGGATACATCGAAATTCAAAACCTCTTTGTACCGGGACCCACCGCAAGATCTCGATGATTTCTACTTTGAAGCTGATAGGTTTCTACGTGAGGAAGACGCAAAATCCGAGAAGGCTATTTTCAATGTCAATATGCTCAAAGGTGGAGCACCAACTGGTTCTGGAAAAGGCAATGACAATGGCAAAGGAACAACCACAACAAAGAATGATCGCAATGCTCATCCCCAAAGAGTGCCCAGATATGAAAAGTACGCTGAACTCAATTTAATGCTGACTGACATCTACATTGATACAGGGGCGCCATCTCTTATCCAAGGCCTCCTAAGAGGGAGCCAATACTAGCACGGCGCAACTCCAGAAGGCATTGCATATTTCATGACATAGATGATCATAACACTGATGACTGCATGGATTTGCAAGATTAGATTAAGGATTGGGTCGGACGAGGAGAGCTACCTGAGTATGTCACTCAACCAACAGTGCCCACTCCTGCACTGCCACCACCTATTCATCAAAAAGAGAACGATCCTGGATCGAGCAATCACGGGATTATTATCAACTGATCCCACTCAGCGGATCTCTTCAGTTTGTCGGACTCAAGTACGTAGTTCATTTTTTTAGGCTTTTAGTCGACTTCTCGCTCCTCTTTGTCTTCTCTGCATGTAATAAAAGAGGTCACATCAACCCACACGCACCGAATCGTATTGTGATATCCAGTCGTGTCCGGTAAACAGCCGCTGCGTTTTCAGGAATTAGTAATAAGCATTGAGCTCCGACTCCCAACTAGATCCGTCCAGTATAAACAAACATGAGCTCCAGCTCCGAACTGGACCTGTCCAGTATAAACAAACTTTCATTGCTTTTCCTTGGTCGTTTTACCCCGGTAAGGCCGTCTTGCAACTTGTTAGCATTTCCTTGGTCGTCTTACCCCGATAAGACTGTCTTGGAACCTCACGGCATTTCCTTGATCGTCTTACTATGGTAAGGCCGTCATGGAACTCTCTTGGCATTTCCTTGATCATCTTACTCCGGTAAAGCTATCTAGGAGTTATTCTTGCATTGCATGCAGGTACAGATTGCAGATTTCTCGGATTATCCAAAACACATCTTCCTTCAACCAGCAAGATATGTTCTAGTGGTCAAAATGTTGATACGCTTTGTGGTCAAAGCCATCACACATGGAATATCTGGATAGCATCGTGCGAAGGCATGGAAAACGTCGTTAGAAGACACCAAGCGATTTGGTCAAAGTCGCAACATCAGCATAATCTGGCAAGAAACTCCTATAAAACGACCACTTTTAGGCACTAAAATAGCAATTATGGTGCTTTGCCCAATAAATCTTGTATTCCTCGGAATTAGCTTTAGGTAGAGCATTTGTTTGGCCCAATCAGACTTGCAGTTTGGAAGTTACGCCCATTTCCGTAAACGCGCCAAGAACTGGAATAACGCGTGAAGTTGGTTTATGGCATTGCAAGGCTCCCCGGATCGGGTCGCCCCAATTGGCTCGCCCACACTGGATCGTCCCCATCGGCTCGCCCACACTGGGTCGACCCCCTCGATTCGCACTCGTGCATCACGAAACAACCCGTTATACGTCAGCTTCAACACTCGAGCACCACGACTGGCTCAGCTCACCCTATGCAACCACGACCCAACCAGTGGAGCTGCTAATGCGCTTGTAGATCTTGACCTTTTCTCAAGGCTATTTCCATTCCTACTTTTCAAGATCGAGTTCCACGTGACTCACCAAGACCCGGCCTCCCTATGGACTCTCCTACAGCTAAAATGCACCACTACAGGGAACTTTGAATTTGGGCTAAGGCATTTCTTCTTCATCTCCAAAGCTTTTGCCATTACAAAAATGCAAGGATTTTACACCATCACTCGTATAAATTCTTGTAATTTCATTGAACACACGGTTTGTGTGTTTGCATGTAACTGGTTCTTGTAATCTATCAGTATAACAATAAGATTATAGAGTGGATGTAGGCTACATCTACAGCCGAACCACTATAAAAGCCTCGTGTGTCTCCTCTTTATTCACTGTTTTTTGCATTCTGTGATCTGTGATTTGCATTTGGGTGTTAGTACTAAATTTTGGTCTAATAAAACTACAAAAGTTAGGCACGTAAATGTAATCTATATAGATATATCACAAATTAAAATGAGGTAATTAAAAGACACTAGGATTTTTATACTAGTTCGGACTTCCCGCCCTATGTCCAGTTCAGAAGCTCCTCCTCTTCGGAATTCACTATCACCTCCTCTCTTAACCCGGAGGAATAGGTCTCAATACACTCGAGCACCAACAAGGATGTACACGACTGAGCACCCACACAAGACTTCACAATTTACAAGTGTTTTGACTTTTGAATGTGTTCTCTAATCAACACGGAATAGTCACAATGAAGTACACCCTTACTATAATATTATCTTCAAGTAATTGATGTATATGTGAAGATTGAAGGAAGTATGTTGCTTGTTGAATCAAGAGATTTGAAATAATATCAAAGATTCAACAAGTAACTTGAATTCAAGAGAGCTTTAGAATTCGATGAGTATAGAAGTGCAAATCAAAAATTAGAGTAGAATATATGAGAATCGGTGATTTGGAAAACATGTTTGTAGTGCTTATATACTTGTAGAAGAGTAGCATTCTTTCATGAAATTTTTTAGCAAAAAGCTGCATTCATTTTTGTTCATAATTGAAGAGGAATCTCTTAATGAAAGAAGATGACTCTTCGTAAAAATGATTGTTAATCTCTTATCAGTCGACTGGTAGAAAAGTTACTAGTCGACTGGTTAAGAATGAAATTCGTATATATATTTAAATACGCTCAGAAACTAGCCATTAATGGACTTCTGGTATGTTTTCTACCTGTCGACTGATTACAGAACCAGTTTAGTATCAGCTGGTTTTTAAAGCACATATTTATATATATATAACTAAATATTTGTGCATTCGTGTTATACTTTGAGGATAGATATTAACATAAATCTAATACTACTCAATACTTATATATATATAAACTTAGCTCCTTGACATGATTTCCATTGCTCTTCTCTTCGTTGTCATTTATCAAAATTCTCATGAATCAACATTCTCCCCCTTTTTAATTGATGACAACATATTGCATTCTTGTTAAAAAATTGAATTCCTCCCTTTGAATATATGTTTGTATGCATATCTAACTCCCCCTGAATGTTATCAACATTTTGCTAGTGCATAAATATATAAACTTACTGTTCAGATTCTTGCAATAAAATGTTAGCGCATATATTAATGCATAAATAAGTAAATACATCGTTATTAGCATAGATAATATAATATCCCCCTTTGTCATCGATTAAAAATCATTAAACAATACGATTGCAAAGTAATCAAATAGCAAATAAACCATAGTTGCAAAACAAAACATAGTCATTCCAAACATGCACATTGTTCAACACAACCAAAATACAAAGCTTTATAATACAAGATTTTATAAAACAAAAATCAAATTATTCATGACTTATCAAGTTCGGAAACTAAAAGTTGCTATAGCAAAAACATACATATAGTACTAAGGACATGAACATGCGAGCTAAATTTCATCGGATTCCGTACTTTCGGAAGAAGTCCAATTAAAAGGAGATATAGGCCTCTTTTCCGGATCCGTGACATGTCCAGTAGATGCAAGATAGCATGATATCGATGTCCACATCTTTCCAAGAAAATCCTTGAATTTATCAAACTTTTTATCCATTTTCTTGTCCATCCTCTTAAGGTGAGCTTCTAAAAGAAGTTGATTGTGAGCAATGACATCAACTGCTTGTCTAGAATTTTGTGATGGTTTCGTCAAACGGATATCCTCTGGATTTGCATGAGCCGAGCTTGGAGATGGTCGATCCATATCTCTCTTTTTCCATTCTTCCAAACTCATGATTCTAATAATCGGAGGAGGCATATGCATTTGTTTTTAGTCTTTGCTATCTAATAGTTTAATTTCGATCATATCGGAATCCGGCTTGGGGATGTTTTAATTTTCGAAGACTCTCAATAAATATTCCCCAAAATTAAAATAAGTAGCCATACCATATGTGAAGGGAAAGAGACGATCCTTTATCGTTTGCATCCAATTTATCTTTATGTTGCCATAAGTTGCGTATAAAGCTCGAAATGTATCTGCATATACAAGATTATGTGTTCTGGATCGAGGTAAGATTATACGTGTAAGAGCATGGTGAAGAATTCTTGCACTTGGTCGCAATCCTTTGTTTTGAGAACCATCGGAATTATCATAAATAAAGAGATAGCTTACTTCATCTCTAACTCTAAATTCACAATTTATTTCTAATAAGGCTATTCTATATGTAGGAGAAGTTAGAATATGCCCTAGCCTTGCAATTGTAATAAAGATAGGTTGCTCGCAAACCATACTCCAAACACAATTTTGTGTATTGGTAGGAGTTTGATATCCAAATTCAAATTAGCCAAGAACAATTTGTTCATCGTAACATTAATTTTCTTATTATTTTGAGAGTATCTAGAAGAGATTCAAGTCTACCTCGTCGAGCCAATTGTTGTAATCCATAAGAATCAAAATATTGAAACTTGACAAAAGGTTCTGGAATGAACTTCAAATTAGACATAAGCTTCCATCTTTTTCTTAACAAGATCATTCCATAACCATTGCTCTATGGATGGATCAACTTTCTTCTTTGCCCAAGTTGTTGATGATGAACCAATTTCCCTTTGTATTTTTGAAGTTACCTTGAGTTTAGAGGGGATAAAAGTTGAATTTTGCTGATTTTAGGGTTTCGAGAGGTAACAGGAAGATGTTAGAAATGAAGCAAAATGAGGTAAATGGGTTATAAAGGACCAAACTATAGCAGTTTTTGGTTTTTATATTTTCATTAACCACTCAACTGGTATGTATATTACCAGTCGACTGGTAGCTGATAGAAGCGAAACCAGTCTTTGTTTTTTAATATTTCCTATGCATATGTATTATATATATTTATGTTTATTTATTTAAGCAGTAAATATTTACTTTTATTAAACATAATGACAAAAATACATAATCATTACAATGGCTATAAGAATCAAGGTCTTGAAATTTTGCATTTTCGATCAATGAAATCTTATTAAACAAAAAGAAAATTTTCTATGATTAATGCATTATTCTTCTTGTGATGAAGTTGTTTTCCTTGGGGTCTTAGAAAAGGCTCCTTCATATTTTCTTGATAATTCTTTTCCCATGAATTTGGACTTGCCTTCGTACTTTTGGGAGATTTTTTTCCACAGACTCCATGAAGTAGATGGCCTCCTTGGTGTTTCTGGAGTCATGGAGAGAGGATGATGTCTTAGTTCAAGAACGGTAGACCTACCGCAAAAATGAAGTGCGACTATTTCATGAATATTTAAACTATCCAAGATTTGTTTTTGTTCAAAGTATAATTCTCGTTGCAATTTCATCTGTTCATGTTGGTAATGACGTATTTCATCTATTTTGTATTTCGTCGATGGAGATATAGAAAGCTCCCTTTTCTTGTTAGCATCCGGAGTATATCCGGCATGGTACTCCTGCCATCGTAGGGTTGGCTCTTCATTTAGCATAGGAGAAGTACTGATATTGATAGAATCTGATGACGTTTTATCGGAGGATTTAATTGGTGTAGATGGAGAGAATTATGAAGAGCTTACTTTTTTGACGTTACAAGAAGAGTTTTTTAGTTTATCGAAGAACGATTTCTATTGTTTCGGTGAATGCAAAAAGTTTTTCTAATGTATTTATAATAATACAAATGCTAAATATAGTATTTACAAATGATTGGTAAAACTAATTTTGTCCATTCATTTAAAACGAAATTAGTTTGCTAAAAAATAGGTATAAAAACCAAAAAGTTTGTCTATAAAACGAATTCTTTACTAAAAATACTATATTTTACTTTAGTTAAAAAAAAATATAAAACCATATTAAGTAAGTAGGACATATTTATATTCTTAGATTATACTAATCATATATATATATATATATATATATATATATATATATATATAACTTACACAAGATGAAGAAAGTAAATTACCAATTAAAAGCTCCTTGATTTTCTTTGTTTTGAGCTAGTAACTGACGTATATTAGTGGTACCTGCAAAAGATAAAATTTTGTTGGTACCCACCTCCTCCGTTAGGGTCCAAAGATTTAAATCTTAGGAAGCTAAACCCAAGAGGGTTCAGAGTACTTTCTGAAAATATAATTAATATTATTGTGAACAGTATCTACAAAATTCTTAATATATTTATTTCTAATAATAATATCATTGGTTTTTGGAACCCATATACTAATATTTCTCGAGTAATTTTTCTTAGTAGAAACATCTAATTTATTACTGGGAATTACTGATTTAATACTAAATTTCTTAGAGCTGGACCTTTTCTGAGAATTAATTTTCTGAACATATCCTAGTCCTTTTTAACCAGAAACTGGTTGAGAATTTTCTAATATCTTAGATAAATTTTCTCTACCTTTATTGAAATTATTAACATTCTTATGAAAACTATCCAATTTAACTTTTAAGCTAGAATTTTCTAATTCTATAATTTAAACCTTAGTATTTAAGTCATGATTCTCATAAGCTAATACATCGTTTTTTTTGTCTCAATTTCTTGACTCAACATAGAAATATGAGAATTTGCTACTAATAGAGATTCTTGTAATTTTCTAATCACATCTTGTAAAATCTCTTTTTCATCCTTTAATAAGTCTCTTTCAAATTCCGCTCTTTTTCTATCTTCATTTTCTTGTTTATACTTTCTTTTAAAGTTATTTCTAGATTCCAAAACTTCCGTATTAATTTCTATTAATTCATCATAAGTAAATTCACTAACCTTAGTATCCTTTGCCATGAAGCATACATTAGCTTGTTCGTTGTCACTATCATAGAGGTTGATGAATCCGAATTATCCCTAGTGACTAAAAATGCTCGTCTTTTTGGTTTTTCCTTTTTATTGCGGTTTTTCTTCAATTCTGGACAGTTCTTTTGATAACATCCGGTTTTGTGACAATTAAAGCATTCCGCAGGGCTATGTTAGGCTCTTTTGATGAATTCTTTTTCATATTCTTGCTTTGGTCTTTTCTATATTTTAGACATTTTCTGAAATTCTTTGCTACAAAAGCAATATTCTCTTCATCTGAATCTAAGTCTTCTTTCTCAACATGGAAAGCTAAATTTTTCTTGTCCTGTACATATACTTCCTTTGCCTGCTGTTAGATCCAAAATTGGCTCTAACACCCAAGCTAATAACAAATCTATTGGAATGAAATCAAAAACTAAGAAAACACATGATTTATATTGGTTCGGCATTAAAAAGCCTACGTCCACTTTCTTCTTTTTTGATTGATGCTTTGAATGCGAGTACAACAATGATTTTCACTCAATTCTCACTTATCTCATACATTGATTCACTCAATTTCCTTCACAATATGATTCAAAAGATGATTGTAAGCTAAATAAGTTGATGAAATTCGGGTTGCAAAAGAGTTTAAGTTCTGAAAATGCCAAAAGATCCTTCCAAATGCCTCTTAGTGGTGTATTTATGGGTGAGAAATGCTCCTGGAATGGCTCCGGTTCGGATCCACGTGGCCTCCACTCCATCACTTGCGGGATTCGGACATCACAAGATGAAGCCAGCACATTGAGTTAGTGGCAAGCGTGGGTAGATCGTGGGCTTTACCATTCCGAGTTTAAAGGGATCATGGGATGAGGCGGTTGTAACCCTGGGTTTATCTCAGATAGGCCAGTAATTGGTGGTTCGGATCAGCCTTGTTCCTTCCGATCCGGTCCGACCTGTGCTCTTTCTTTCCCTGCTTTGGATCGCTTTGCCCTGACTAGTGGATCTCCGATCCGAACCGACTTTGTTGAGTAAATGTCTTCATCATTTGATCTTTTAATCTTTCAACTTTGTGTAGCCTAGTTCACAAAATAGGCTAACATTTTGCCCCCTCAAAGGATGCTTCTGTTGAAGACGGAGCATGCTTTGAAGTTATCTGTCCATTAATTTTCGAACTTGAACTGTTGACTTGTCGCTTCCGTTCATTTGTAGAGACGTGTTGTTTCATTAGGTTGTGCCTTTTGCAGCCTATAAATACACCAGAAGGTTCACAAATTTCCTCCTTCGTTCTTGACAAGCTTCAGGAACTTTGACTGATATCCAGTGACTCTTCCAGTTAGTCTCCTTGTATATTTTTTGTTGATTATATCTATCAAATTACTGCATCTTCTTTAAGGTTAATTCCATATATTGAGATATGGATGATCCTTCTTTGGGCTCATGTCGGTTCTATCCGCTCCGCTGGGCCTTGATGTTTTTGTGCTACTGGGCTGAATGGCCAAGGGCCTATTTTCCGATCCGAGCGGAGCCACATTGGCAGGAATGCAAAGGGTCGTTGTACCCTTATATAAATCCACTTCTTTTTCACTTCTACTTTCTTCTTTTTACTTCTATTGTTCTTCCAGAAATTGCCCCAAAGAAAAACGAAACCCTAGTTCTTGGAATTTCAGTAATTCTTCTTTTAATCCTCAAATCAATTATATAGGTAGGATATAACTTCGATTAACTCTCTCATTAACTGATTTTTATTCAAATTCTCGTAAGCGATATGGGTAGATTCTTGATCGACGTCACATTAAGTGTGACGCTGAGAATTCCCTCCCCTCGCCGTCGTCGTTGGTAGGCTCGTCACCACCTCGAGGCGCTGAAACTGGGATTTGACATGGTAGGGAATATATTGGTCCATGGGGGTCTTGTCATGACAAATCTTTCAAAAATGAATGAGTTTTTTAGAAGGAGATAAGTTCAGTGCTGATGGGGAAGAGGAAGAAGAAGAGGAAAGGAGGAGAATTTGGGATCGGTTTGGTGGAGAGACATAAGAGTGAAGAGGATATGGGCTTCATCTAACTGGATCGGATCGGATTGAAAAGTAAAGGGTAAAAAGGAAAACAAGGCTTACTCAACCGGGTCGGGTCGGAATGAAAAGAAAAGAGAGAAAAGCATGGGTTTCTAATCCGATCCGGACCACTCAGAGTATCCGTTCCAGAACCGATCCGATTTGCATATAGGGCGCTAACTTCTGCCTAAAACCGAATTATGGTTTTGCTTCCGATCTGATCCCAAAATACACATCCTAACTGAACTGAACTCATCTAACTCAATGCATTAAAATCTGTTCAACTAGCCCTATCAATGCTGGCAGTGATCTACAACTTAACGAGCGGTTAGGATAGTGCCTTATAAACATGAGCGAACATTTAAGACTATTGAGAACATATTACTACTTCGTCAAACTTTTGTGTTATGCTCTCATGTTTTTACTTTGCATCCTTTGCACACATAGCACACACTTTAGTTCACACATGTACATAGGGGGATACAGGCTATCTTACTCTAATTTACGTTATTGCTTCTTCAGTAGTTTAGCGATCATGGCAGAGAGACATTCATCTAGGTTAGTAGAGAAGAGAGAAGTTGCAGAAACTTCCGAGAGATTCACTCTTGATGACATATCCTCTCCCACAGACCCTGAATGGGACGATGAGGGCCCAGATTATGAAGTAGAAGTACACAATAGTGAAATACCTTCCGATAGTGAAGTTTCTCTTGGCAATAAAGAGGAGGGAGGGATAAGAGATAATCGTGCTCTTGATGAGTTTGAATCTGCCATTATATTGGAGTTACCCAAAGATTCTATTGAATCGACGATTGACGATGACAGACTCGTTCGAATATGTCTAAAGCATGGAATATTAAAAAGAGATACCCTGGTGCCATCGAAAACAGATCGCCCCCCAATCCTCCGGAAGGATTTATGGCAGTTACCCGATTAATGTGTATGGTTGGGGCTATTCCACCATTTCCGCCTTTTGTTGTCGATTTTCTGAGACAGATACAGATTGCCCCCATGCAATTACTTCCCAACTCTTGTGCTTATTTATACACCTTGTATATAGGATACAAAGAGGTTTTAGGTATAGAGCCTACCTTCGATGATGTCCACTTTTTCTATAACTTCAAGCATTGGACTCAAGAGACTCCTACCTTCTCATATTTTGAATCAGTCCCGAAAAGGAAAATTATTATAGTTCCATTTAGTAGCAAGGCTGGCGATTCTAAGCTCGAATGGTTTTAGATCAGGCAGCAGCTGGGGTGCGCCAGGAGATGGACCAAATCAAGTAAAGCACCGACTTTCTAGATCTCAATTTTAAATGCTCATGCCAACACATTAACTTGCTTTCTTTTTCATTCGCAGTTGATATCCTAAAGCAAATATCGAATCAATTGTACATTGATCGTTTGCATCGGTTTCTCAATGGCGATCAAAAGTTCCTAACCATCAATGAAGTTCTTAAGGATGAGTATCTCCATCTTCACGGGTTACTAACCATTACCCGTAGTATAGGTCATGGGACATGTCCATATGTGTACATACCCCCGGTAGACATTATTCCTGAGACGGGCGATGGCTCGAAAGGTCCAACAATACCTTTTCAGACTTTGCCTTCTCCATCTTCAACTCAGGACGACGAGTTAGCCAACATATCTGAAAAGCACAAAGAAGGGTATACTATCCGTGATGACGCTATTTCTATTGAGAAGTCAACATCTCCTAAAGAGCTTCCAACAGATGCTTCTCAAGGAGATGCTCCTACTACCGATGATTCCACATTTAAGGGTTTAGGAAACCTTCCCCTGCCTGAAACAATCTATACTTCAGAGGACTTTGGCACGAATCCTTTAACTTTCACTTCTTTAGAGGAGACTACTCCCGTGAAGACCAAAGAGCCCTCCCATGCTAATCTGGATTCAGACTTGGGTTTGTTGGAGGAACACCACTTAGGATGCACACAACACACTAGCACGACACGTCACAGCACTCATGTCTTTTGTAGGTGCAATGTCTCGCCCTTACTACGATGTCAGAAAAATGCGCCGTAGCATGTCTAGACCTCCTTATGATATCAAGTATGATCGCCGCGAGAGCCGGGGCAAAGATGATAGAAGGCCACATGATTCTCATCGACCACACACCACGCGCTCTCGTTCCCCCGTCCGGTCGGATCCAGACAGATATAAGAGCTACCAGAGTTGTCGAGGAGAAGACACGTCGCAATCCAAAGATCGAACTTCTCCTCAAGACAAATATAGTTGGGAAAAGTCCACCGAAACATACCGATTCACGAGACAAACACAAAGTTTCTAAGAAACGATCTGGAAAAGGTGATGCAGCCATCGTCCCGGCTAAGTGAAAACACGTTGAACTAACATACTGCAAGCCTCCACTACTAGATGCTAATTCCAAAATTAAGCTGGCATATCTGGAGAAGCAGTTCCCAGATCACTACTTTGAGAATCTAACTTTTTTACCCACACTTGAACCTATTTCTTCAAAGTGGGCAGATGAGGCTAAAGCAAAGATTGACGCAGTTGAGAAGCAATACACGAAGATGCACAAATATTCACGCAATCTCTCTGGAATTATTCGGGCCGTAATTACAGACGTTGACTCAATGAAAAAGGCTGCAGATTCCGATGAGAATGCCTTGAAAATTTTGGAGATGGACCTAGAAAACACACAGGCCCAACTCGTCATCGCTCAACGAGATCCCAACAACTTCAAACAGCAATTTGAGGAATTACAGAAGCGTTATCATGACTTGCTGGAATCTCATAATCAAGAGCATTTGGAGTTGAAGAAACAAGCGGAAGACACTAAGTCAGACAGAGTCAAAATGCAACTGGTTACAATAATCTTGAGCAAGAAAAGGCCGAGTTAGCGGGAAAAAAATGCTGAACTGGTGAAACGAAACGCTGACTTGGAGTCCAATTGGAAGTCGAGAATAGGGATGCCCTAGCTGAGGGGAATGCGGATAACGCCAATAAGTCTGCTGAAGAAACCCGCAAACAGCTGTCAGAGGCTCAGGAAGAGTGCCGGTTTTGGAGAACTATTGATTGAATTCTTTGCACACATAATTCGTCGCCGAAACATCTCTTGGATTGAAGACTACCTTACTTCACGTATGGAGTCAAATCATCGAATGGGAGAAAGAGGAACTTAAGGTAGACTTTGTTGATGAAGACAAACTTATGGAAAAGTATCTTAGAGATGATGAACCGACACGCTTGGTCGAGGGGCATCGCCTCATTGTTGCTGCTATGGAGGAGGAGAAACGCCTGGCCAAACAAAAGAATATCCCTGAAGTTGGTTCTTCTTCTGCTACCGTTGAAACTACTGAAGTTGAGGGATATGATCTCGAGAATTCCTAAAGCGTCTCTTTTATCTCCTATACCCGAATCAGCATCAGAGACGGTAGCCGCCCCGATTGAGAAATCATCAGAAGGTATTTCTACCTTTTCACCTCAATTTGTCAAGGCCGTCTCCACCTTTCATCACATCATTGGGCAATCGATCGAGGATCCTTTATTTTCTCTTGAGTTGATAATTGTTGCTTCTCATTCTGTAGGTGCTAGACCAGCCGAGAAGATTGATGAGCCTCGGGGAGCCTTTATTGGAGAAGAATCCATGAAAAAGGCTCAGGGAGGACAGGATAAGGCTACCATTGTCGAATTCGGAGGGGGAGCTGAACTGTCTAAGGCCGACACTTCTCATGATGATGAAATGATAGATGCCTTAAAAGACGACGGTAGTAATGAGGGGCATGAAGAAGATCCTGATTGTCTATAATTGGGGATTCAAAAAGTGTCGATGACGTTACTTTGGCTGGAATGAAAGCCGAACAAGACAAGTGCATGCAGCTAAAAGTTGAAGACTTGAACCCCGAAAGCCTTAAGCCCCTTGCAGTGGTGGATCCTGGATCGAGGTTAGTTGTTAAGCTTTCAACTAGGTCTATTACAAAAGAGCTTGCTAAAAAATCTTCTCTTGATTCCAGTGTTCCGACTCCTGTGAAGAAATCCACTGATTCTGGTACAGAGAAGAAAAGGCCAAAGCGTCTCATGTCTGATGCTGAAAAAGAGGCTAGAAATGCTCTTAAGGCTGCCAAAAAATCCAAGTCTGCTCCAAAGCCCAAGCGATGATGTTCTTTGTTTTATTTTATTTTGATATTCCACCGGTCCGCTGTTGTTGTAGTGAGTGTGGCCCTTGCGTCTTTTGCTTAGTCTTCCTGTATAAACTCACATATTTGCGAATAAAATTGTTTGTTCTCTGCAATGTCTGATATCCGTTAATTTTAACATTTAGGTAAAGATGCACACAAACAGCATGTCAAATCATAGCTATATATTAAAGTCGTTATTAAGGGGAACATGTGTACATATATATGCCCCCAATCAATCTTAGATAACAGATTTATACTTATTCAAGATCGATTAAATTCAAAATTCAACTGTCCCTCGTTCTCTGACGGGGCCGTATTCCTTTTGTCATTGATGCCTATTCTTCCAAGTCCGCTTCAAAGCCCAAGTGATGATGTGCTTTGTTTTATTTTATTTTGATATTCCACTGGTCCGCTGTTGTTGTAGTGAGTGCGGCCCTCGCGTCTTTTGCTTAGTCTTCCTGTATAAACTCACATATTTGCGAATAAAATTTTTTGTTCTCTGCAATGTCTGATATCCGTTAATTTTAACATTTAGGTAAAGATGCGCACAAACAACATGTCAAATCATAGCTATATATTAAAGTCGTTATTAAGGGGAACATGTGTACATATATATGCCCCCAATCAATCTTGGATAACTGATTAAGACTTATTCAAGATCGATTAAATTCAAAATTCAGCTGTCCCTGGTTCTCTGACAGGGCAATATCCTTTTGTCATTGATGCCTATTCTTTCTATCATCTTTTTACTCTCCTGTCTCATAACCAGGTTAGAGTATTACTGAGCCGGTCTCTTATCGGGGTGCACCTTCACTCCTCAAGGGACGTCGTCTTCCCATCCTTTATACTCTCTCTCGTGTCATGAGAGTTAGAGTTAGGAATGTCGTCTTCCCAATCTTTGCATCTTATCATGCAAACAGTCATTTTGTTTACTTTTGCAGGCGGGTTGTCTCCAATTTTTGAAATTTAATTTTGTGTTTTGTGTTTTATCGTCATGACAGAATAATGGTTAAGGATATAAATAACGCAGGAAAATAAACGACACATGATATTTTTATAGTGGTTCGGCTAAGTCATAGCCTACATCCACTTCATAATCCTTTGTTCATATAAACAAACTTTTTAAGATAATTCATGCCTTTTTACATAGCTTATATAAACCAAAAAGGAGTCATTTCATATTTAGCTAAGATATCGTCGTAAGTACTGAGCGTTCCAAGCTCTGGGAATCTCTTCACCGTCCACGGTCGTTAGCTTGAATGCTCCTGTATCAAGCTTCCATTGGATGGTGTATGGCCCTTCCCATTTTGGACCCAATTGGGTCGGTGGCGGGAAGACTCGTTTCAGTACTAGGTCTCCTGGTTCAAAGGTTTTGAAGCGAACTTTTCGGTAATAATAGCGTGCTACTTAATGTCGATGTCTTGAGGCATGCAAGTCTGCTTCGTCTCTTTTTTCTTCAACCATATCAAGAGACTGTAGGAGGAGTGTTCTATTTGTCATCGGGTCAAAGTACGCGACTCGATGAGAAATGACTTCCAATTCTACCGGGATTACTGTTTCTAATCCAAAGGAAAGGGAGTAGGGTGTATAGCCGGTGGCCGTCTCAAAGGTTATCCTGTAGGCCCATAAAGCTAGTGGCAACTCATCTACCCATCTAGCTTTGGCCCGCTCTAACCGCTTCTTAAGAATAGATTTAACGACCTTGTTTATTGCTTCGACCTAGCCATTTGACTGCGGGTGAGCTATAGCAGTGTACCGTTTATCAATCTTGTACTTCCGGCAGAAGTTTCTAAATTCGATGTTGTCAAACTG
This sequence comes from Allium sativum, assembly GCA_030737875.1. Classification (NCBI taxonomy): domain Eukaryota; kingdom Viridiplantae; phylum Streptophyta; class Magnoliopsida; order Asparagales; family Amaryllidaceae; genus Allium; species Allium sativum. The sequence goes on along the minus strand of CM060912.1, from coordinate 762,727,041 downwards.
TGTCCCATTATCAGTTATGATGGTCTTCGGTATCACAAATCGACAGATAATGTTTCTGACAACAAAACTGATCACCTTTCTTGCCGTGATCATTTTTAAAGGTTCAGCTTCCACCCATTTCGTGAAATAATCCACGGCGATGATCGTGTTCTTAGCTCCTCCTCTGGCAATAGGTAACACTCCAATAATGTCAATCCCCTACATGGAAAATGGCCATGGGCTTACCATCGACTTGAGCTGAGTCGGAGGCGCTATGGGAATCTTGGCAAATCTTTGACATCTGTCGCAGCGTCGTGAATAATCAGCCACGTCTTTATTCACGGTAGGCCATATATATCCATACCGTAATACTTTCTTTGCTAGGTTTGGCCCCCGGTTTGGTCCCCACACTCACCTTCATATACTTCTTGCAGTACATATTTAATGTCATCGTGTGCGATACACTGTAATAGGGGCCTTAAAACCCCTTGGCGATAAAGGACATCGTCCTGTAAAACGTATCTTGCAGCCTTGCGTCTTGCAGCACGTCTTTCACTATTTTTCAACGGGAGGGTTCCATTCTTAAGAAAATTCTTGATCGATGTCATCCATGATTCTCTCTCTAGGTTGAGTTCCAAGGCTAGTTCGGCTTCCATCAGGTTGAACCTCGGTGATTCCAAAACCTCTATCGGAAGCATTTCAGTTTCTTTGGGATTGTCAGAACTTGCTAGCTTTGCCACCGATCTGCTTTCTGATTTTTCATTCTTGGAATGTGCGTTATGTTGTAATGCTTCAAACTTCCCAGCAACTCCTTTACCTTTTTGAGATAAGTAACGAGTCGAGGTCCTTTAGCAACAAATTCCTCCCGGGCCTGGCATACAACTATCTTGAATCGCAATATATATCTAGTGTCTTCACTCTCAGTTCTTTGGCGAGTTTCAACCCGGCAATCAGGGCTTCATACTCGGAATCGTTATTGGTAGCAGCAAACTCCAATCGCAATGCATAGTAAATAGATCGTCCTTTAGGAGTTATTAAAACAACTTCGGCGCTGGACCTTCGATCATTTTTGGCTCTGTCCGTATATAGCTTCCACGGACGAAGCTCTAAATCTTGGTCCGAAGTAACTGCCTTGCCACCCACCATTTCCTCTTCGGGAATTGTGAATTCAGCTATAAAGTCGACCAATGCCTGCCCTCTTATTGATTTCTGCAGTTGAAAATTTAAATCAAAATGATACAGCTCGATATTCCATTTAAGTAACCGCCCCTATGCTTCAGGTTTTTGCAACACTTGTCTTAAAGGTCGATCGGTGTATACGACTATTGGGTGAGCCTGAAAGTAATGACGAAGCTTGCGGGAAGCAATCAGGAGGTTATAAGCAAGCTTTTCTATCTTCGGATAATTACGTTCTACAACAGCTAGCTTTTTGCTCATGTAGTATACAGGCCTCTGAACTTTATCCTTTTCACGTACCAATGCTGTACTGATGGCGTGAGATGATACCGCTAGGTAGACAAACAAATCTTCATGTTCCACAGGTTTTGATAATATTGGAGGCTTCTCTAATAAGTCTAATAAATTCTGGAATGCCTCCACACATTCGAGGGTCCACTCAAAATTTTGCTTTCCTCGTTTTATTAGATCGAAGAAAGGTACACACCTATATGTAGCTTTGGAGATAAACATGCTGAATGCAGCAACTTTTCCGGCCAAGCTTTGAACATCTTTGATCTTTTGTGGTTCTTCAATATCCCTTATTGCTGCTATTTGGCTAGGACTTATCTCAATTCCTCGAGAACTCATGATAAATCCAAGGAATTTTCCAGATGCGACCCCAAACGAGATTTTTAAGGGGTTTAACTTCATTCCATACCTTCGAAGAATATTAAACATTTCAGCTAAGTCCCTTGTATGGTCGGAAGATTGTTTAGACTTCACAAGCATGTCATCCGTGTAAACCTCCATGGTTTTCCCGATTTGATTATAGAACATGCGGTTGACCAAGTGCTAGTACGTGGCTCCTACATTCTTTAACCCAAATGGCATAACCACATAACAATATAACACTAAGTCTATGATGAAACCTGTATGCTCTTGATCTGGTATGTGCATGGGAATTTGACTGTACCCAGAATAGGCATCCATAAAGGATAAAAGCTCATGCCCAGCCGTCGAATCTACTAGCTGATCAATTATGGGGAGAGGAAAGCTATCCTTCGGGCAGGCCTTATTCAAATCAGAAAAGTCGATACATGTACGTTACTTCTCTTTAGACTTTTTGACCGGGACATGATTCGATATCCAGTCGGGATATTTCAAATCCTTAATGAATCCATTATCTTTTAATTTCTCTACCTCTTCTTTCAAAGCTGCTGACCGCTCTAGGCCTAACATCCGTATTTTCTGTTTAACTGGTGGGTGCTTTGGATTAATACTTAAAGAGTGGCTCATAATGGCAGGCGAAATCCCACACATGTCAGCGTGAGTCTAGGCAAACACATCCAGATTTTCCCTTAAAAAATCAGCCAACTCTTTCGCTCGGATTGGATCTAGTTGCGAGCCGATCTTTAGTACTTTTGTCGAATCTGTCTCATCAATAAGTATATCTACTGTTATCTTGTTGGGAGTCGCCTTCCTATCCTTGGGTTCTTTATCCTCTTTGGGATCCATATCCTTGAGCACATCTGAGGGCGACTCTATTGGGGCTGGACCCCTTAATTGCTATGTTGAGTTCTCTTTTGGAGGGGCAGAATCGTCCTTAGTTTCTATATTCAACCCTTTCATTAGCATCTTCAACTCCGTCATGTTACAAGCTCGTCCCGTATCTTGGTCGCCTCTAGTCACCCCAATTCCTACGTCAGTCGGTAATTTAAGCAGCAAGCACCAAGGTGCAATACATGCCCTAAACTCGACAAGGGCCAGGCGGCCTAAGAAGGCATTGTAGGGCGACTCTACATCCAAAACTACAAACGGCAGGATCCTCGGTCTCTGGTGATCTCCTGCCCTAATGTCATAGGTAATTCTACGTAGCCCATCGGAGCCGTCGATGCCCCGTTGAAGCCACGTATCCATCCTTCGCAGGGCTTTAGATCTTTTGCTTCAAGTATCATTTGTTCAAAAGCTTTCTTGAAGAGGATATTAACTGAGCTCCCGTTGTCCACTAACACTTTATGGACTATTGCAGGGCCAATTGTCGTGGTAATTACCAGTGGATCTTCAGTTGGGGATTGAACTCCGGAATCATCTTTAGTACGGAATATGACGTCGTCTAACATCGTCTTTTGTTGTTTTACTGGAGTAATGTCTTTGAGGTTACTTCGTTCTCCTACTTCAAAATGCTTGGTGGCGTTGACGTACTGATCCATCACTTTGAAACTACGACCATCTAGGTGGGATCCGCCTACAATGGTATTAATAATGATCCCCTTACCTTTCTGCTGGACTATGGGTTTTGAAGTAGGCTGGTTTTGGTCCGGGGCTTGTCCTCCTTGCCCCTTGTCCCTTGGGGCAACCTTGTAATCATCTAACTTCCCTTCCCACAGCAATCTTTCAACTATATCTCTCAAATGATGGCATTCGTTTGTGGAAAGACCGTGGGTTCCATGGAACAAACAAAACTTTCCCGTTGCGATCTCTTTTTCAGTGGAGTCTCTGGGTGGTGGTTTTTTGTACTGCAATATGCTATATGTATCCAAGTAAATATTCTCCAACGTATCACTTAACGGCGTATAGTTTTCAAAAGTCTGGAATCTGGGTCTTTTACTAGAGCTATTCCCTCGATTCCTTTTCCTTCTATTGTCGTTCCCATTCCTGTTGCTATTACTTCCGCTTTGGTTGCCAATGTTTACTTCAACCTTCCCTGAACTATCACCAGATTGTTTCACAGCAGCATTACTTTGGACACCTTCCCTCGAGGCCCCTTCGGACTTTCTCTTCCTATTTTCATGAGCTTCTTCTTGCCTTAAGCGGATATTAGCTTTTCATAGAACAATTCTCTAGTAGGAGGCGGTTTCCCAGACAAGTAATCCCCGAATTCTATGTCAGGGTCAACCCCTTCTATCAAGGCCATCAGAATAGTGGGCTCATGAGGATCACTAACTTCGGTGACGGCCAAGTTGAAGCGGTCTAAATATGACACCAAAGATTCTCCTAGGTCCTGTTTAATCCATGACAACTCTATGGCGCTCTTGGACTTTCGGGCGTGAAGTCGAAACTAGTTCATAAAGCGCTCACTCAATTCTGTGAAATTTGATATCGACCGGGGAGGGAGTCGGGTGAACCACATTAACGCCATGTCTTCAAGATATATTGGAAAGGCTTTGCATTTTACAGCATATGGAGCTTCTGCAGCATTCATGAACCATGCATACCTCATCAGATGTTTCCCTGGGTCCATTCTTCCTGAATACTGATCCATCTGAGGCAAGTTGAACCGCCGAGGGAACTGGAAATCTAATATATCATCTTTGAAAGGGGTATGACTTCGCTCAATACCCTAGTCCTCATTAGTGTACCGTCGACTTTCGGACATAATCTGACGCACCATCGTCCATACATCGGCATTTGTTAATGTCTGCACCGGTTCTCTAGGTCTAATATTCGGATTACCCCTAGGCTCCAGATAAGGGGATAGCCTCCTGTTTCTAGCGGCGGCTGCTCTACATTGCTCCCTATGCTCCTGGTCGATCTCGGGAGGGAGGGGCTAAAGAAGTTGTTGTTGCGTAGGATTAGTAATGTTAGGATCTCTAGGTAGAACATAGGATCCACGCATGGGAAACAACATAGGCTCTTTCAAGCCTGGGTCATCAGGCCCTAACACACGAGCACAATCTTTGCGGGATCCTAAAGATCCAAAAGTTAGCTGATCAAGGTTCTGAGGTCGCTCTAGCGGTCTTCTTTCACGAGGACGACCCTCACCTGAAGAAGATGAATCGTCTACAGCAAGGCAACGTGTTGATGAAGGTTTCTTTTGCCTCCGGAGCTCTTGGATTTCTCTACTCATAGTTATCTTGTTTTCTTGCATGCGAAGACTATCACGCCTATGGGTTTCCAATGCCTCCTTAGTACTCTGGAGCATGTCAAGGAATCGAGAAAAATCTCCTTGGGTGATGGGTGCAGACGGGTCAAGTTGTTCATTGGTCATAGCGGCTGGAATCGAAGAATTGGAGGGAGCTCGAGTAGAAGTTCCAGCTTCATTCTGGTTTGGATCAGATCGTAGCAAGGTACTAGGACCGGACCGGTTCGAATGGGGGGAGCGAGTGACTTCAACATCTTCTGATCGGTTCAGATCGGAGTCACCTGCTCGGATCAGACCTTCCTGACCGGAGCGACCTGCTCCAGAGTCTTGTCCAAACGACCTCGTCAATACTATGTCTTATTGATTCTCTCTAGCATCATTCTCCCTAGCGCCTTGCACTTTTTTTCCTTTCATATTGGCCATAGTGTTCAATTCTTCAATGGTTCACTAGAAGGTACTTAAAGATGTCAAAAAACGGAGGATTAACTTCTTTGAACTTTGAAGGTCCAAATAGTAGAATGATAATCCCAAAAAGGAAAGAATTCAAAGATTTATCAGTTAAATCACCAAAATGTTAGATCCAAAATTGGCTCTAACACCCAAGCTAATAACAATTTTATTGAAATGAAATCAAAAACTATGAAAACACATGATTTATGGTGGTTTGGCGTTAAATAGCCTACGTCCACTTTCTTCTTTTTGATTGATGCTTTGAATGCGAGCACAACAATGATTTCACTCAATTCTTACTTATCTCATACATTGATTCACTCAATTTCCTTCGCAATATGATTCAAAAGATGATTGTAAGCTGAATAAGTTGATGAAGTTCGGGTTGCAAAGGAGTTTAAGTTCTAAAAATGCCGAAAGATCCTTCCAAATGCCTCTTGATGGTGTATTTATAGGTGAGAAATGCTCCTGGAATGGCTCCGGTTCGGATGCACGTGGCCTCCATTCCATCACTTGTAGGTTCGGATATCACAAGATGATGCCAGCACATTGAGTTAGTGGCAAGCGTGGGTAGATCGTGGGCATAACCGTTCCGAGTTTAAAGGGATCATGGGATGAGGCGGTTGTAACCCTGGGTTCGAATCGGATAGGCCAGTAATTGGGGGTTTGGATCGGCCTTGTTCCTTCCGATTTGGTCTGACCTGTGCTCTTTCTTTCCCTGCTTTGGATCACTTTTCCCTGACTAGTGGATCTCCGATCCGAACCGACTTTGTTGAGTAAATGTCTTCGTCATTTGATCTTTTAATCTTCTAACTTTGTGTAGCGTAGTTCACAAAGTAGGCTAACACCTGCAAATTTACTACATTGGACATGGGATTGCCGATTAACTCTTCGGGTTTCATGGCAGAAAGATCATTTAGCCTCTTCAATAGCTAACACCTTTCTTTCCCATTCATCCGTTAAGGAGTTTAATTTTTTTAAGGCTATATCAAAATAAGAGTATTTTTCTCCTAATCCTAATAGAGAATAATAAATATTTTGAAATCGTGAGTACATGTCATTTATAGACTCGTTCTCATCCATTTTGAAATTTTGAAACTGGTTTTTAAGCATGGATATCTTGCTTTTTTTGACCTTGCTTGTTCCTTCATGAGTTACTTTGAGTGTTCGTCAGATTTCATATGTTGTGCTGCACATACAAATCTTGTTAAAATCATTTCTATCCAAGGCACAATGCAACATATTCATGGCTTTAGCTTTAGCAGTAGCCTCTGCTTTTTCATTTTCAGACCATTTAGTATATAGATTAGTGGGTTGTACATGCTCTTCTTGTGTAATGTTCCAATCATCAAAACTATTAGCTTGCATATATATTCTCATTCGTGTAGCCCAATAGCTATAATTCATGCCACTGAAAAAGGGTGGTCTTGTTGTAGATTGGCCTTCAGTATATCCAGTATTAGTGTTAGTACTAGTGTTGTTACCCATATTAACTATGTATCAGATAACTGTTTTACGGTTAAATGATGGTCTTGCTCTGATACCAAATGAAAAGTCGATGTGTATGACTTAGGCAAGATCTTTATACGGATATAGCAGAATGGTATATGATAAACTAAATAGTAAACTACAATATTTATGAAGGTAAATTTAAGCTATATAGATATATCACAAATTAAAATGCAGTAAGTAAAAGACACCAGGATTTTTATACTAGTTCGGACTTCCCGCCCTACGTCCAGTCTCGAAGCTCATCTTCGGAGCTCACTACCACGTCTTCTCTTAGCCCGAAAGAATAGGTCTCAATACACCCGAGCACCAGCAAGGATGTCCATGCATGAGTACCCACATAAGACTTCACAATTTACAAGTGTTTTGACTTTTGAATGTGTTCTCTAATCAACACGGAACAGTCATAATGAAGTACATCCTTACTATATTCTTATCCCCAAGTATTTGATTTGTATGTGAAGACTTAAGGAAGTATATTGCTTGTTGAATCAAGAGATTTGAAATAATATCAAAGATTCAGTAAGTAAGCTGAATTTAAGAGAGCTTTAGAATCCGATGACTATAGAAGTGCAAATCATAAATTAGAGTAGAATATACGAGAATCAGTGATTTGGAAAACATGTTTGTAGTGCTTATATAATTAAGAGTACCATCCTTTCATGAAAAGTTTTAGCAAAAAGTTGCATTCATTTCTGTTCATAATTGAAGAGGATTCTCTTCATGAAAGAAGATGACTCTTCATAAAAATGGCTTTTAATCTCTGATCATTCGATTGGTAGAAAAGTTACTAGTCGACTTGTTAAGAATCAAATTCGTATATATTTTTAAATATGCTTAGAAACTAGCTGTTACTGGACTTTTGGTCTGTGACCAGTCGGCTGGTCTGTTACCAGTCAACTGGTCATTTTCTACCGATCGAGAACCAGTCCAGTATCAGCTGGTTTTGAGAGCATATATATATATATATATATATATATATATATATATATATATATATATATATACTTAGCTTCTTGACATGATTTCCATCGCTCTTCTCTTCATTGTCATTAATCGAAATTCTGGTGAATCAACATTCCCTTTTTTTGACATAATTTCAATATTATTCCAATTTTTTGTCCAAATTAAACGATAAAGGCCTAGGCTTTCATTAGGCCTAGGCTCGATGCAAAAATGAATTAAAAAAAAAAGGAGAAATTGGTCTAGGCTACTCGCAAGGCCTAGACTCAAAAATGAAGAAAATAAATAAAATACGACATTGCGAAACTGTAAATAAAATTATAACAAAGAAAGGGATAAAGAAGAAGAAGAATTTCTTATAAATAAATAAACAACTTAAAAGGAATATACATAGACATCAAATAAATTGTATAATTACTTGTAGTAGACAAACTAATAAATTTTTTAAATGTAAAACTTGTAGATCCAAACTATTTTACGGTCTCACTCTTTCTTATGTAAATAGTTGATCTAAAATTACATAAGACTCATAGAGAAAAGATTGCTAATCTAGAAAAGGCTTTAGAAGAAGAAGAATCCTTCAGATCTACAATTGGAAAGTACTCTACTCTATTTCCCCAAATTTTATTTTATTTCAGAATATAATGGAGTGGAGGCTGAGAAAATGAAGGAGAAGTGTGGGAAAAGTGACAAGTACTTGTCAATCGATAGATGTTGAAGGATAATCTAAGCCTTAGATTTTAGGTTTTCAATCTCAGCTCTTAAAAACACGTTAGCAAAAAGTCTTCAGAACGTAACATCAGGTTCGACATCGTGCTAGGAAAAAATCGCGCTCGACACTAATATCGGTAGACCTACCCACCTATAAGGGTTGACACAGTGGTCAACCCACATGGGTCCTGGGTTGACCATACGGTCGACCCATTTATGATCTAGGTTGCCCATTAGCCCCTTATTTTGGCTTAATTATTTATTTAATTTATGGTTTAAATTTCAAACATTAACTGATCACAACTTGTTCATTTTTCGTCCATTAAATGCAAAATAAGAACCCATCCGAACCATAATTTCATAATGGATGCAACGGTGAAATCCTCTTCGCCCAATAATTCTGAATATTGTTTTAATAAATATTTGTTTCATTACCATTTTTTATTAACTATTGTTTATTAAGATTTGGGGTGTTATAAAGATTGCAAATTGTAGTTGCTTTGTCCACTACGGAGGCGGAGTTAATAGCCGCGCTGGAAGCAGAAAATGAGAAACTCTGTTCAAAGTGATTGTCATATGACTTAGGTTTTGAACATGATAGTGCTAATGTTCAATGTGATAGCCAAAGTGCTATTCATTAGGCGGAGAATTTGGCTTTTAGTCCCGCACAAAGCATATCGAAGTGAGAGATTCATTTCTAGTAGCCATAGATGAAGACAAGAAAATATGCATCCGAAAGTGCACAAAAATGATAATGCATGAGATATGTTTACTAAAGCATTACCAGTTTGGAGCTAAAAAAAGGTTCACTAGATATCTGGTATAACGGTCCAGTCATCTGGTTTTACAGGGAAGTTTTCCCAACCTCGAAGCCAAACTTCTAGTCTTATATGTCAGACGTCCAATACAACATTTGGAGTATATTTGGGCTTTGGACTTAGTATGTTGATTTGTAAAGTTCAAGGGTTGTGAAATTACCTATGAAATATGTCTTCCTATACAAGATCTTTTTAGATTCTAAGAATGAATTAGGGATTGAATTGGTTTACTCTAATTAGCGTTTTGAAAATCATAATCTTCTTCAATTCTTATCCCTAGAAAATCAAAATTTTCTAATGAATTTTGATCATTGTATTCAATCTCTTGTACTATGATATTGGTATAAAATAAATGCTCACTATTAGATTGAACGTCCACTAACGAGATGTAAGTGGAACCATTACAAATTATTGTGTGGTTTATTTTTCATTATTGCTTTATGTATATCTTGTTTGATGATTGTAATTGGTTATTGGATTGGGGTGAGATTGTTTTGAGACATTAATTTGTTGTTTTGCACTTTTACCATGATCTCGTCTTCCACTGTGTTTAGGGGTTTGATTTGAACAGTATTGAGTCGAAATTCTCCATAAGAAAGGTTTCTAGTCGAATTTTATTATTGCATAACATACATAAAAATGCTCTTACACGATAGACACCATTTAATATGATCATTTATAAGTAGAGAACATCAACTTGTATGAAAATCATCATTAACATAGGCAAGTCATCTAAGAGTGCTTGCAATATTGATACCAATTTGTAGCAATTAGGGAAAATGCTCATGCAATATTGAAGCCAACTTTATACAATTGTTCAGTACAGTGAAAACAAATCCACTTCATTTTGAATTACAATTTTGTTATTCCTCAAAAATCTTCTAAACCAGGGAGTAGAGGTTTTAGGATGACGTTTCAAAAACTTGAAATCTACAAAGTATAATCCGAACAAAATCGTGTAGCCATCAACCCATTCAAAGTTATCAATCATTGACCATGCAAAGTAGCCATTCACATTCACACCTTCCCTGAAGATTGTCGGGCACAAACATATTATTTCATTTTATTTGATCATGTTTCAAATTGTAAATCATTCAAAATTGAATTTTTTGAAGAAACCTTGCAGCTCTTTTCACATTTGACAGATGTTGTGTATATTAGTTTATCTTATAGCCGTCTTCCAACTTGGTGTCGATTTGTTCTTTGTCATAGTTACGGACCTCATCAGCTTCTTCAACAATAAAAGGAATGAGTATTTTAGTTAGCTAAACCAGATATATTGGACAATTCGTACATAGTTACCCATTTAAGATGTACCATTTTCCATTAGCTATATGGTAGGATTATTGTATTTGTTTTTTATATAGCGGAGATGTTCCAAAATTCCTTGAGGATAGATGAAGAGCTAGTTTGAAGCTGCATTTTCAAGACCATATATAAAGTAGGTATCTCACAGAAATATAAATCTTCATTATGCAATAGTATTGAAATATATTTAATATACAAAATTGTGTAGAGAATATGTAGATGAATATATTTATAATGTATTATTTTCTAAAACATAATAAATAGCTCTTTAATTTATATGCACGATCGAGTAAATGATAAGATTGAGGCTAGATTTTTCAAGAGAATTTTGCTTTGCTATACGGACGATGTGTGAGGCTATTGGATTTGGAATGCAAAAACGAAGAAGGCTGTGATTTCTCGCCATGTTACTTTTGATGAATTGGCTTTGTTCAAGGAGAATGGAACCTTATTAGATGGTCTAGATTTGGTTCATAGTGAATCAAAGGAGAAGGATATTATTCCCACTTTCAGGCCTATGAGTTAATTGGTTGAAGATGCTTGTGAGAAGGCAATGATTGATGGTACATCACGTAGTCCACTTGGTTCCTATATTAATGCTAGTCATGTGCATGACATTAGAGAAGATTTAGTTCAAGGCAGGTGAAGGAAGACCAGTTGAATTAATTTCTACTTGGGTTGTTCCACATGTAATAAGACCACTCGAATGATATGGTGATTGAAACTGTCTTATCTTTTAAAATAATTTGGATTATGCTCTTTATGTAGTCGAAGATGAGCAGATGGACCTTGATGATGTCATGGGTTCGGATAATAGCTCGAAATGGATCTATCTAATGGAGGAATAGATGCAATCATTGATGAAAAACCAACCTGAGAGTTGTTCCACTTCCTAAAGGAAACTGTGCTATTTGGTGCAAATAGATATATAAAGTGAAGGGCGATGAAAGATATAAAGGTAGGCTAATGAAAGGGGTTTTCACAAAGGAAGTGGAAGGAGTATGATGAAATTTTTGCATTGGTTGTTATACATACTTCTATCTGGATATTACTTGCCATGGTTGTTATTCAAGACTTGAAGTTGGAGCAAGTTGATTTAAAAACCACCTTCTTAAATGGAGACTTGGATGAAGGCATCTACATGGAGCAACCAGAAGGATTTTTGGTAGATGGTAGGTCAAATTTGGTTTGCATGTTAAAAAAATCACTATATAGCTTGAAGCAATCACCCAAGTAATGATATAAAATATTTATTCATTTTATGCTTGAAAATATTTTTTAATAGAAGCATTAAGGATGCTTGAGTTAATTTCAAGAAGTTAAAAAATGATTGTTGGATGTATTTTCTCTTGTATGTGGATGACATGTTCATAGCTTCTAAAGCTAAAAATAAAATTAACAAGTTCAAACCGATTTTTAAATCGGAATTTGAAATGAGGGATCTTGAAGAAGCAAGGAGAATTTTAGGCATAGGGATTATTAGGAATCGAAAGCATTTTGATTTAAAATTGACGCAAAGGGAATATATTGGAAAAGTGCTTTGCTGGTTTAGCATGAAGAATGCATAGGCGTAAAATACACATTAACCTTCGCATATGAAGCTTTCGAGTAAGGGATCATCGATTGAGAAGAAAAGTAAGTCATATATGGTAAAGGTGATATATTGTAGTGCAGTTGGAAGTCTGAAGTATGTCACGTTATACACAAGGACCAATATTGCAAATGTCATCGGGATGGTTAGTTAGTATATCGCTAATCCGAGGAAATCGCATTGGAAAGTCGTATAGGTTATTTTGAGATACTTGAAAAGTACAACATCTCATGGTCATGTTTATTTGGGTATTAAAAAGGTAATTGCAAGTTGGTTGATTATTATGATTCAGACAGCGCCGAATATTGAGATCAGTGAAAGTCAAATTCGAAATATGTCTTCACTCTTGATAGTACTTCCATAAATTGTAGATCAAGATTGCGAACGTAGTTTCTTTATCTGCTATGGAAGCGGAGTTGATAGCCGCGATGGAAGCTGAAAATGAGAAACTCTGTTTGAAGCGATTGTTGTATGAGTTAGGTTTTAAACATGGTAGTATCGATTTTCAATTTGATAGCCAAAGTGTTATTCATTAGGTGGAGAATTTGGATTTTGGTTCTCGCAAAGCATATCTAAGTGAGAGAGTCATTTCTAGTAGCCATTGATAAAGACAAGTAAGTATGTCTTTGAAAAGTGCACATAGAAGATAATGTTGGGGATGTGTTTACTAAAGCATTGCCATTTGGAAAGTTTGACACTGCTCAAACTTAATTTGCTTGGAGAAACGCTAAGTGCCACAGGGTGGTACTGTTGATGGAGAAGTTTGATTATGGTTGATGAGGAGTATCGATAAGAGGTAGGAATTCTATCTCCTAGGTAAGTACTCACTTACACTCCGAGTACGCTTTGTCTTATGGTGAGACCGGTTTGGTAGTTGGGTGTTTTCAACTCCATGTTGGATGGTGGGGGCTTTGTCTCAATTTTTGATGGAATGCAATGGGCGGTGGCAATGCTGGAGCTCATTAGGGAAACACTCAATCTTGTTTGGAAGGAGATAGAGGATGGTTTGGTACCATTGATTAAGTTGTTAGAGATGGATATAGTGTCGAGCTGGAATGTTGAAATTAACGATACTATATGTTAAAATTGAAGTGGTTGGAAGTAGTTTCATAATGGAGAAGAAGATTAGCAAATTAGAGCTCGTAGAAAGAAGTTATCACTACGCCATAAATGACCTACTACAACACCCGAGAAGTGATGCAGGAAACGCCAAAAAATGTTGTTGTATGCGAAAAAAGATCAAAGGCAACACTTTCGTGGTGTTTCATTTTGCCGCATTGCACTAGAGTCAAAGGCAACATCTTTACTATGCAATGACAACATTTTCCTAATGTTGCCACATATACTAATTTTAGTTAAAAGTGGACCCTACATTATCTATAGTACCACTTTTACCATCCAATGGCAACACTTTGCTAGTTTATCACAACATTTACCATTACATACTGCAATATTTACTATTACATACTGCGACATCTACCATCACATACTACAACATTTTGTTGAATATAACGATATTTATTGAATAATGTACTGCTGATGCAATTGAATATTCAAACGCAGTATTTTATTCAAATAAATATTTTATTTCAACATTTTAAGTAATACAAATTTTCTGACTCCACTGTTGTATGTTCACTGATATATTATACATTCATTCATATTTACATATATTCCTTACTACACTGTCACTTGATTCACGACTCACAGACACTCTCTAACACACACAGTCTTCAACTGCTTCCATACCTATCTGTCCAGCCATCAGCACCCCCATCAATTATTGTGATATGGTTCTTTTATAAGTAAAGAAGATATGATGCATCATCTGAGACACTAGACTACTGATGGAGATGGCTTTAAAACCCAACCCGCGGAGCTGCAAGGCAAGAAGCCATGTTGATTGACATGTGCGAGTGAAAATGATAGAAGTACTTCCTCCTTTTTCAGTCAAAACATAAACAAGGTAGCAACCTGGGGGAAAAGAGCAAATCAAGGGTTCGAAAAATCAAGCAAATCAAGGATATTAGCAGGAGAAAAGCGCGCGTTTTCAAAATTTACTGTAGCCTTATCCATATACTATTACATAATGTATAAGCTTATTTCTCCAAGTACAATAGACTAACGATTAGCAAAACAAGAAGAAACCCTAACCTTACATGTTTCAGTGTTTTACCAAAACCTCCAGTGTAGAGCACACTTTCAAATCTGTCATGTCTAACGTATCAAAAAAAAATAACCATTTTTTTGGTTTATAAAGTGTTCAGCCGTGAAGGTATTCCATCATGGTACCGTGCACAATTTAATAGCTAAGATATATGGGTTTATTCGGTTCTCGAAAAATGAGCGATAATATGTTTTCATTTCATATTACGAACATGCATTCTCCTTTGCAGTCTAACTATAAAAAAATGAAATATAATGTAATGCTAAATACATAAAAGCAAATTCTATTTGAACCCAAGAATTTGTTTAGTTAACCCAGAAAATTGCATGATCAAACTGTCCTTACTTTACAATATTTTTTTTATCATTTCAGCTTACCTCGCAGAGCCCCTACGAGGTGCCTTTACGACACCTCGTAGGGGTCCTACGAGATTTTTCAGCTTATCTTGTAGGGACCCTACGAGGTGACCTTAAGACACCTCGTAGGGGTTTTACGAGGTAAGATGAAGAATCTCGTAGAGCCCCTACGAAGAAGGACAAAATCGTCTTTTTTTAATAATCCATGGGTAAACTCAGCAAAACGTTGGATTTACCGTGTTTTTTTGGATTTACTAGGTCAACTCAGCAAATTCTTGGGTTTAAATAGAATTTGCCTACATAAAAACTTACTTCAGAAGCTTACAGGTTGCTGCTTAGAGCATCTCCAACAGTGTTACGGGCCGTAACGTTACGGCCCGTAACATTACGGGAGATATCTTTGATATCTCCCAACAGGCGCGAGCTGATTTTATCAGCTCGCGCCTGTTCCCGAGCCTATATATGGCTCGGGAGGGGGGGTGTTTGGTTATATTCATTTAATTTTAATTTCCTCCTTTTTAATTTCTTTTTTAATCGTTCCAACGTCGGGATGCCGCCACGCGTGACGAAGAGCGGGAGACGCACAGTTAGAGTTATGCCAGACGACATGTCTGGTCCAGTACACCTTCCTCCAACAGAGGGGACGACGATTGAGGACTTACGTATCCTCCACGAGATGCCACAGGGATTCACCCATCGATCAGTTACCGCTCTGGACACCGTTCAGGTATTAGTTTTAGTGCATGTACGTTCTATGGTCTAGTAGTTTGAACGTCAATAGTCATTTAAATAGTATACATTATTGCACGTACTAGTTAAATATTGATTTAGCTGTTAAATAGTCTTTTAACTGTTAAAACTTTATCATGTAGTAGTTTGTTATACGTTAGTAGTACGAACTTTAATACTCATTTAACTGTTAAATAGTCATTTAGTGCATGCACGTTATCGTTTAGTGCATAGGCGTGCTTGGTTTTATAGTCGTTTAACTGGTATTATTTTAATAGACTCGGTATGTAAACGTTCGCGGGAGTTGGGCGAAGTTTGTAGCATCAGCCTTAGACATATTACCTCTGGATATTCGAGAGAGACTATTTGGCAGTCCATTTGGACGTTTTTTACGTATTATACCTCCCCAGTCCTTCGATCGACCTTTGGTCGAAGCCTTATCAGAGAGATGGTGGCCTACGACACACACCTTTCACTTCCCGGATTTTGAGCTAGGTATCACCCCAGCCGATTTTTACATGCTTTCGGGGATTGAGATAGGCCTTCCAGATAGAGTCATACCTCCATTTGATTCCCAGTTTGAGTCACCCGAGTCGTACATACAGTATTTGTCAGGTTTGGATGCGGCTCGTGTAGCTAATGGTGCCGTTCCCTGCACATATTTACTTGATTATATTACAGCGCATGTAGATGCGGTAGATTTCCACGACATACTGTACAGGGCTACCATTTTATACCTCCTTGGTTCGACGTTCTTTACGAACCAACAGAGTTCGATTAGGCTTGGCTACCTTGCAGCACTAGTCGATTTAGATCAGCTGCATATGTTTGATTGGGGCTCTGCCATACTGGGTTATCTATACACCGCTCTTGACTCCTATGCTTTTAGAGAGGTTCAGCAGATGTATGGTTTTTGGTACATGTTGCCGTGCTGGTACTACGAGTACACGGCCAACATGCACCCACACATACAGCCCACCGCCAGTCATGCCGCTGAGGCCTTTTTCCCACGGATGCGTAGATGGGAGAGTTTGCACGTAGTTCAGCGTTCTCCTTCTGGTGTGAGACACGACTTGATGGAGGCTCGTACCCAGTTGGATATGAGGGAGAGGGGGAACATATTACGAGCACCTTGGGCTTCTTATTGGATGTTACTTGCAGCCGGTGGCCCAGTACCTGATGCCCATCCATTAGCCATTGCATGCAGCTTATCTACTCGACGTGTCCTCTTCTTCCCACCGGCCCACCTTCCTGTTTGGTACTTGGGAGACCGATGCTATTACCAGAGTACCGGTGAGTTGCGCGTACCCGTAGATCCACCTTTGCCACTTGATATGTTCGGGCCGCAGCGTGTTATAGGGAGACAGTATGTGGCTGGATTGGGACAGGCAGGATGGGTAGATACGACCGACTTTCACTTACCCGACGCAGAGTTTGGTCCTTACTGGGTTCGGGTAGCTCCTAGACGGTACTTGCTGCCGGATTATGTGCGGGGTGTGAACTCCGATCACATTGGACCCCGATTGGTCAGTGGTAGAGTTCACCCTCCGCCGTTTACTTTCGACCCGACCCCTTCACAGATATCCGACCCTCCGCAGGATTTTGCTCTCGCCGATACATTCCAGACATATGATCTTAGCGGGACACAGATATCCCTGCCTATTGTTTACCCACCAGCATACATGGTGTATGGTGTCCCTACTGCTGGATTATATCCGTCACATGAGGTAACATTTGTACTTGTGAATTTACGTTGTATGTTATATGCTGTAGAAACTGATTTTATATGTTCTATATATGCAGTATGCACCCAGGTTGGACCAGCATAGGATACATATCGCGGCTATTCAGGAGATGGCGTTGCAGTATACTCAGTCCATGTATCAGGAGCACCAGGCGATTGTGCAGGGATTGCAGGAGCAGATATATGACTTACAGGCCAGATTAGCTGCAGCAGAGGGTGGGGGGACAGCAGCATCAGGTACCATTGTAGGGTCGTGTACTGGTGGTTCAGGAGGAGGTGGTTCTGGAGCAGGTGGTTCTGGAGCAGGTGGAGGAGGAGGAGGTGGTTCTGGTTCTGGAGGAGGAGGAGGTGGTGGAGGAGGTGAAGGAGGAGGAGGTGGAGCAGGTGGTTCTGGTTCTGGAGGAGGAGGAGGAGGAGGTGGAGCAGGTGGAGCAGGTGATTCTGGTTCAGGAGCAGGTGGTTTAGGAGGAGGTGGGGGTGACGGTGCTGGAGGGGGTGACGTAGTTGGAGGGGATGACGTTCTTGGAGGGGAGGACGTGTTAGGAGGGGATGACGTTGATGGAGGGGATGGCGTGGTTGGAGGTAGTGATGACGATTTTACGTATTATGACCCGCCTGATAGCGGAGACGACATGTCTTTGGATGGTGGTGATGATGATGCCGCAGATTTATCATGATTTATATTTCTGTATGTCGCGGTGTATATATGTATGGCTCGATGTATGTATGTATATATGTATGTCTCGATGTTTTGGACTGTATGTTATTTTTCTATGTGTTCTGCGATATGTTATTTTGTATGTGTACTGTTTGCTACTTTCATATGTTCTGTGTAATGTATGCTTGTTTTATTGCAAACCGTTACGTTGCCAAGTTTTGGTACTTTGGCAAGTGCCAAGTGCCAACTTTAGTACTCTGCCAAGTGCCAAGTTTTGGTACTTTGCCAAGCGCCAAACCTGGTACTTAAATGTTTACATGTTTAAATAACGACGGTAGTGGACGACCCATAGTTTTTAACTCCTTTTTTAACTCCTTTTTAACTCCTTCGGGTGCGTAAATGTTTAAATCCTTCAATAAACATACACTTGCGTAAATGTTTAAATCCTTCAATAAACATACACTTAAACCAATAAAGAGACACACAAACCAATAAACATACACTTAAACCAATAAAGAGACACACAAACCAATAAAGAGACACTCAGACCAATAAAGAGACACACAAACCAATAAAGAGACACTCAGACCAATAAAGAGACACACAAATCAATAAACATACACTCAAACCAATAAAGAGACACACAAACCAATAAAGAGACACTCAGTCTGATAAAGGAATCCAATAAAGAGACACTCAAATCAAACCTTATATATAACAGCAACATTGTCATACATATCTCAAATCAAAACTTACTAACAAATATAAATGGATTCCAGTTTTACAAAATGCTTGCTGGCTTTTGCTAGCGATTCAGAGGAAGATGAAATCCTTCAAGAGGAAGCAGAAGAAATACGGGACCTATACCGTGAAGCGTACGGTTCATTGTCCACAACTAGAGGGGGATCGGTTCCTGGAAGGAGGTTTATACACCGAAATCATGCTAAATACCACAAGTCTTTGATGCAAGATTACTTCGATGAGGATTGCACTTACGGGCCTGATATGTTTCGTCGAAGATTCAGGATGCGGAGAAACCTATTTCTTCGGATATTGGCTGGTATTCAAGGTAACAATGATTACTTTAAGTACAAACATAATGCATCGAAGACACAGGGATTGTCCGGTGAACAAAAAATGACGGCAGCTATGAGAATGTTAGCTTATGCCACTCCAGCCGATGCTTTGGACGATGCATACCGCATAGCAGAGAGCACGGCACTAGAAACACTTGAAACTTTCTGTCAAGCAATTGTGGACGTCTACGGAGAAGAATACTTACGGTCTCCAAATGAAGCAGATGTAGTGCGAATCAGAGAGATGCACGAAAGCACGGGTTGGCCGGGAATGTTAGGAAGTCTGGACTGTATGCACTGGGAATGGAAGAACTGTCCTAATGGATTACAAGGTGCGTACAACGGCAAGGAAAGACGACCAACCATCATTTTGGAAGCTGTGGCATCGTACGATCTGTGGATATGGCACGCTTTCTTCGGAATGCCCGGGTCTAATAACGACTTAAATGTTGTGGAAAGATCTCATTTGTTCAATGATCTTGCTAAAGGCCAGGTACCTCCTTTAACATTTACCCTAGGCCAAAATACTTATAACCATGGCTATTACCTAGGTGACGGCATTTACCCGAAATGGAGCACCATTGTTAAAACATGTCCAAATCCATTAACTCCTAAATAAGTCATGTTCGCGGCGATGCAAGAGGGACAAAGGAAAGATGTGGAACGTGCTTTCGGTGTTTTACAATCTAGATTTGCAATGATAAGTAATCCATGTCGGCTATGGCGTAGGAGTAAGATGTCTACAATCATGTTTGCTTGCATCGTTCTTCACAACATGATTATAGAAGATGAAAGAGATATGGATGAAGATCAACGTCACTGCGATTACGAGGGTGCTTCGCTACCACCTCCAGTATTCCGACAAAACCAACCACTAACAGAGGAGGACTTCAACGTTCATTTGAGCCGTCAAGTTATCTACAGAGATGCAGAACTCCATAACCGGCTACAGAAGGATCTTATGACTCATTTATGGAACCACCACGGCGATACCTAGTTATGAAGAACCATTACCTGAATGTGTTTTATTTTATGTTTGTCTGAACTTATCGATTATGTATGCAGTAAAGATGTTCCTAAGTTATTAATCATCTATTGTACGAACTCCTTTTCTACTATTACTTCTCTTGTACGAACTCCTAAGTTATTAATCATCGATTATGTTTCATTTCCTAAGATGTTCCTAAGTTATTAATCATCGATTGTGTTTCATTTTCTATTATACAAACTCCTTTTCTTGTATTCGTACGAGTTATTAATCATCTATTATTATGTTCCTAAGTTTATTTTACAAATTACATATCGGTTATGTTTTTGTATACGACAAACTAGGGTAAAACGTTAAAAAAAAAAAAATGGTTTTGCTCTTAGTAATCAAATATTATTACTATGTTTCGAAGTTTATTTTACAAAAAAATTAATGCATTTGGTATTGTATATGGTAAAAATAGTTGGGAAAAAAAAAGGCCACGAGCTGATTTTATCGGCTCCTGAAGTCGCGAGCCGATAAAATCAGCTCGCGACATCACGAGCTGATAAAATCAGCTCGCGCGCCCTATTCCGAACTCTGAATCCAGCCCGTAACATTTGCCTTCATATTACACCGTGTAACAACTGTTGGGTGCAAAAATAAGGGATATTACACCCCTTAACATGAATTTCCTCCACTGTTGGAGATGCTCTTATACTAATGCTAGAAGCTCTTTTCTAGCCAGAAGAAATTTCTGGTCATGTACCTTTCCCTTGAAGAGATTTTTGTACATATCTGAATTTCCTTTGTATCTTCCCCTTAAAAAAAAGAAAAAGGAATTCTAGTCATCTTTTCTTTACAACAACCAGTATATTAGCACAACATCAAAACAACCAGGATACAAAGATTTGATATGGCTTCAAACCGTATCAAATTTGATACAGCTCATGAACGTTATTTCATTTGCTACGGTTTAACCAATCCGAACCTCCCTCAACCCCTAAAATCTAACCCTACATCTGCTGAGCTTCGAATCCGTTCAGTTGATATGTTGTTGAGCCATGTCAAATACTCATCACATTTTTATTCCACGATTTTTTCATTTCTCACCTGACTGGAGAATAAAAATACGATCTTCCCTCTTTTTTTACTTCTGCGGTGACCGAGAAACAAAAATTGATGGCTTAGGGTTTTCTGAAATTTCTCCAAATCGCGGATTGATGAATTGATTTATCTCTAGCTATCTTCGAATTGATGCTAGTAGTAGGATTCCAATCTCTCGACTAAAGCAATCATTCTGTGCATCTTCACAGTAATAGGTGAGATTTAATGGTTGCTCTGTTTACATGTTCTATTTTTATGGAAAAAATCGAGAGTTCTATATACTTGACATCGTCAAATTATGATTTTCTGATGATTGTAGTTTTCTTCAAGGAGAGAAGAGGATGTTGATTCAAAATTGCACCTGGCTCTATGGATTTGAAAATTGTGCTTGACTCCGTTTTATCAAAACTGAACATATGCGCAGTTTTATCGAAACTGAGCCTGCTCAACTTTGACAACTGAACCGAGCTCAGTTCAGACAGTTCAGACAATTGAGTTGAGCTCAGGTTTGATACTTGTCGAAATTTAGTGCTCGGTTTTGACACATACTCGGTTTTGATTGAAGATTGAGCATATGCTCAGTTTTGTCAAATCAAAATCGAACATAGCTTGGTTTTATCAAAGCTGTGCAATACTAGGTTTTGCTATATGAATTGTGCAATATTATATATTGCACCAAAAGAGGGTTAAGTTCCGCGCTTGTTGTTCGAGGGGGAGGATTTGTTGAAGGATGAAGTGAAGAAGTTTCTTTTTATGCGTGTATGTGTGTTTGCTAACCCAAGGTGCAAATATATGCATATAGTTTGTACCATCTAGATTCATTATTACTTTTACATTTGCAGGCTGTTTCGTTCTCCAGCTTCTTGTTAGTAGGCATATGGACGTCTATGGCTCAGGTACTTTCAAAATAGAATGTAAAAGAGAATGGTTCATAACCGATGTCACTTGGTAAATAGAAATTAATCAAATAAAATGCAAAAGAGTAATCTGTATGTCATATCTTTTATATTACATCTTTTTCTTTCATCACTAGTATCGGTAAAATGAACCATAAGAGTTTTCATGTTTATCATTTATCATTTGTAGTATTTATCTATCATTCCATTTACCATATTCTACATGTGATGGGATTAGAATTATAATAGTCTCCGATTTAAACATATAAACGGGTTATTTCAGATATGCTGGTAGCAGTCATTTCATTAGTCATCCACTTCGAATTACAGTCTCGTAATGTTAGTGCTTGCGGTGCTTTTATACGATTTAATTCAATGTGTATCCATCCATAGTTATCAAGTACAATTCATCATAATATTAGATAAGCTTATGTTGAGTGATATAGAAGAGGCTATGAATGATTCTCAAAGAACATGAGCTGCTGATATCAAGCGTGTAGGAACAGCCACTGTCAGAACAAGCAGATCATATAGAGAATTTAAGGCTCAAACAGTAAAATATTTGGTATAATTTCAAACTTGGTTCCTTTATACTGAGGTTTCGGTGGTACAAGTCCCTTGAAGCCTGTTTTGTTTTTGCCCTACATATCTTTATTTGGTCACCACTTATCATCTTTGAGTTGTGTAGTAGTAAGGATATACAGGATTAATGTATATGTAAAGAGCTCTTGTTATGATCTATACCTTCATCTTAATTTCCATCATTATTTAAAGTAGAACATTATTATTCTTTTAATTTTCTTATGTTTTACTTTTGCAATCATGAACTAAAATGCACAATTTCCCCTCCGATCACGCTTTTAGTTATCATGAATATTTCGAACTTGCTTAAATCATAAATAGCCTGGTATACATGTGATTGGGGAATGATAAATAGTTTGGCATAGCATTGACTTCTTAATGGGCATTGTTATACTGCACCCAAATTCATATCTTTGCTTTGAATCTTCTTGTATTCTTTGCTATGATACCCTTCATAGAAATTTGAAATCAATATCGTTCGCAGTTAATACCACAGTCTATAACTTGTTTTATACTGAAATGCCACAAATTCTGCTGATTGCATGAAATTACGTTAGTTTTAGAGGTTGTCAGCTAATTATCATTGTAAACGTTTCTCTACTATAGATTTTTGTGTTAAAAGTGAATCTTTATCCTGTCACTGCCTTAAACCTGCTTGTATTTTGTGCTAGGATGCCCTTCATGAATATCTGGGGATGATGTTAGCAGTGCATGTTGCATCCTTAGATAGATCTAGTGCTCTCTTAACCATACAAACCTTTATGTCAGATTTATCCTCATTGCATGCAAGGTCAGAAAAGCTTGAAGCTGCATCTTCAAATATATTTGGAGGTGATAAAACAAGAACCAATTGATTGGAGGACCTGAAAGAAACTATAAGAAACATGGAAGATGCTTAAATTCGTGCAACTAAGGAGTATGAGCGGATCAAGGTATTGATTGCTATTTTCTTACATTATTCTGAGTTTTGACTGATATATTCTAAATAATTTATAAGGTTATAATATTGTTTTGCAAATTCCCTGCTTTTTCTAAAATAATAATATTATGTTTTCAGCTTTTCTTTTCATGTTTTGAATTCGCTGAAGTATGATTTGCATTGATGACTTACACATATAGCTAAAGCCTAACATTAGCTACATTTCATTTTTCCTGAAACATCACTACCTATTCTGATGAAGTAAAACTATCTTTTGAATTGTAAATGGTGCATGATTTCTGAGTTAATGGTTTTTTTTCTTCCTACTTATGCATCTGAAATATTGCTTGCTATTTCTTCCATATAAATTTGGATAAAGCCATAAACTGATGGCCTCATATGCTAACCTAGTTTCCTATTTCGAAAAAAGCAAGCGTGGGCTTGCTACTTCGAAACAGCAAGCTCTAGCTTGCTTTTCGGAATAGCAACAACAATAGCTTGTTGTTCAGAAACAGCAAGCAGAGGCCTGCTGATCCGAAACAACAAGCCTAAGAGCTTAATTCTATAGCCTAAGAGCCTAACAACAATATGGGGTTTGGTTTCCATTTTCTATATGTGGATTTAATTTTTAGAATGTAAACCCAAATCCCAATATCCACTTAATTCTGTAGTTTAGTGGATTAATACGATTGTACCTATGAATGTTTCAGGTACAAGATGTAGAAGGTGTAGAATTATGTGGGACACCGAAGAATGTGGTAGCAATAGCTGCAGATTTTTGAATATGTTTTCTGCTTGTCGAGTAGTATGAAATGCATTTTTGTTGTGGAGTATGTTTTGGTTTGTGGAATATGCAATTTTGTTTTGTGGAGAATGTTTGTGGAATATGTTATATAATTCTTTGTTCTTAAAGTTAAATGATAAATTATCTATATTTTAGTTTTCAATTTGGTTCATCCATGTGTTGATGCTGCTACCCAGTTTTGTTCCTGGCTGTAGCCAGTAGGACAATGTTTTTTTTTTAAATTAGATACGACTCATGGTCGTATCTAATTTTCAAAAAGATAGAGCCATTAGCCGTATCAAATTGAGAATTTGATACGGCTAATGGCCGTATCTTTTTGTTTTTTTTTAAATTAGATACGACTCATGGTCGTATCTAATTTTCAAATAGATAGAGCCATTAGCTGTATCAAATTGAGAATTTGATACGGCTAATGGCCGTATCTTTTTATTTAAATTTGATACAGTCATTAGTCGTATCAAATCCTTAATTTCATATGGCTAATGTCTGTATCAAATTTAAAAAATAATACGGCCATTAGCCGTATCAAATTGAGAAAGACGCAAAATTTGATACATCCCATAGCGCTGCTAAATCGAATTAGATACGGTCATGAGCATTGCCTAATTGACATTTCTGGTGTAGTGTAGAAAGGGAAATGAAACTAATAAGTTTAAGGCATCAACTACAAGACACCTAATATTTCACATAAGAACAAAAATTCTGCTACTATGGTAACAAAAGCTTGCATCCCTGTCTTAGGGTCTGAAATATAAAAATTGAATATGATGGTAGTAAATTGAAGGATATGTGTCGAGATATACAAGGGACATCAGTTATCCAAGTCCGTGGATATATGCAAATGGATGAAAACCCGATTCCAAACTGTCGGTATGAACTAAATTTGTCGTAGCTCAAGACAGTATATAAATTGTCAGATATAGACTCTTCGATATGGTTCTAAACAAAAATTGTTGAAAGGTTTATTGAAACACAAATTGGTAATTATGAACTTGACCAAAGTTAAGACATAGAAGTAATGTATTAAATGGTTCATTAAACATCGCTTACATGACATAATTGTAATTCTTAGAGTGACAAGGTAAACTAATGAAAGAAAAAAAATATACATATAATATCTGCATTGAGAAAGCAACTATATATACCACAATGTGGACATTTTGCAAGGGAAACCAGATGTTAAATCCAGATTAGCACAGCATGGTGTTCAGGGCTCAGCGTTTGCAAGCCTTTGAATATATTGATTACTCCTAATATGATCATTGCATAACCAACCGAATGGTGATAGATGTTCCAATACAATCGATATTTACAATCCTTATTTGGCCTTAGAAACAGTGCAAATACCTGCTTGTGTGATCAAAATAATAAACATTGTGAACATTTCAAATATATCACAATTATCATGTAGCTTAATAAACTGGATAATTCCATATATCATTTAATCATTTTCAATCTCAAACGGTAAAATATCCACATCTTTTAATGTTACTACATATAACATAAATGGGGTACTTTAGAGATAGTTGTTATTAGATTAGACTACATAGCAGTCACATATTTTGGATCATTCTCCAACTTGCCACTGACGCTAAGTTAATATGCTTGGACTTGTCATCAATCAACGGTTAGGCAAAACCATGTATACATTGCAGGAGTTCATGCTACACCAATTAACGCTTCTTCAACAAACTTTCAAAATGAAAAACGAACCAAATAAGTAGCATATCCAGTTGTAAGGTTAACTTGTCTAGCATATCAATATGAATACTGTAACTAGCATAACACACTGCACATTAGGCTTACTTCCTAAATATTTAATTATAATTAATTAATCATTTTCATCCAATTAGTAAACTCTAACACCAAATAAGTACCACATATATCATAAAATGACCTGAGAATTTTCCAAATGAAACACTAGAATAACATGACACTGGAGCATCTATAATTCATGGGAAGGAAAGGGGATATGCTCAAAACCTATTTTTGCAAGTAAAATATCTGCACCAAATTTACTGGACTCCGCATATGAAATCAAATTAGAGACCGTTAAATCAAATTATAGCATCTGTACCGATGTCGATCAGATTATCTTTTCAAAACGAGAGAATAAATGCCAGAGATGAACGAATTTCGACGTGATGCTGGCGATTTCGAATGAGAGAATCTGATTTTGGGCGAGCCTTGGTTACGTTGAAGCTTTTTACCGGTGGTTGCCTTTCTTTTCCTCTTGATTGTCTTTTCAGAACTGCGATAGGCCAATTTCGTGAGATCGAACCATGAATCTACTCTGGTTAGCTTCCTCATCGCCAAAACTGGACAAAATTAAAAGGATGAGAAAGGAATTACATAAAATTATCATCTGCTGAAGTGGCGATTTGTTGAAGATGGAAAAACCCTGCTTTTCCATCCGCTATTAAAAAGGAAGCCGCTATATATTTTCTTAAGCGAAAAAGAAAGAAAGGCAAAAAGCGGGAAAACGAAATTTTGGGGCAAAGGAGCTGAGGTTGTGAAGAAAAATCAAATTGATGCGAATTGGCAATGTACATCGTTGGATCTTGTTCACATGGATTGATAATTTTCTTAGTCTTTTAATTTGAATATATCTATAGCTACTGCAACACGTTCTTGATGTTTATGCTAACATCTTGAAGCGTGTGTTGTAATAGACAAAAATTAGCATAGTTATCGTTACATTGTAGCTAGCAACATCTTGTATTTTCGTTATAGTAGATCATCTATGGCTTAGTGTATTGGTGAAAAGATGAAGCATGTTTCAACAGGAAGGGGACCAAACGTCTGGCAGAAGGGTCAAACGTCTGACCATGTTGGTTGTGCATCTAGAGAACTACAACAGACATCGTACTTTTTAGGCAGATGTCCGAGCTAAAATAAAAGGTTCGCCAGATGTTTGGTCTTACAGGACGTTATTTTCGAGCTTGGAGCCAAATGTCTGGTCTTATATGTCAAACTTCCGAGGCGACTTCTAAAGTATATTTGTGCTTTTGACTCAATATGTTGATTTGCAAAGATTCAAGGGGTAATTTGTGAAAGTGCCAAGTAAATATCTCTCTCTATATAAGCCCTTTTCAGCAAAGAATGATTTAGGAATTGAGCAAGTTTATTCTAATCAGGGTTTTAAAATTCCTATTCTTCTTCAATTCTCATCACCACAAAATTATTATTTTTCTTGTGAATTTTGATCATTGTATTCAATCTTTTGTACTATTTTATTGGTATATAATAAAAGCTCTCTCTCAAAGTGGACGTACACTAACAAGACGTTATTGAAACCACTATAAGTCGTTGCTTGATTTATTTTTCACTATTGCTCTATTATGTGCAGTTAAAGCGCTCAGCGGATCCAATACGGCAGAGATGTAAAAAGTCGTAGCGGGGATAAGCGAGGAAATAACGTGATACAGTGGACGAGTCTAAAATAGCATATAAAACTCGTATTTAATGCTTTTACAAATATATAAATAATAGTAAAAGGAATATTAACATTCAACTTAATTATTAATAGTACATTCTTAATTTTAAATGAAAGCATATGCAAATATATGTAAATAAATGTGAATTTTTAGTTAGCTTGGTTAAATTTAACAGAATATTATAGCATTTTCTATTTTGAAAAATATGTTAAAAATTATATAAAATAACTAATTTTTTATAATGTATAAACATAATTTTTAAATTTATTTCTTTTATAGAAGATATTGCGGATTAATATAATAGCAGGAAAATACCCTGAAGGAAAAAATGAACAAAAAATCGTTCCATTAGGACAAGAAGCTAAAATTTTGTGCATAAGAACAAATTTTAGTGTACACGAAGGAATTATGGTGGGCCCCTGAGTTCCTCCTTTTACACTAAAATTTGTCTTTATGGATAAATTTTACTCTCTTGTCCTTAATTTTTTGTTCATTTTGTCCTTGAAGCTAAAATCCTCTTAATATAGCCGAGATGATGGGTTATATCCGGAACATCGGAATATAGCGGGGCTTAATGCGGAAAAACTACTTCAAAGGCTATTTGAAAATAGCATAGCAATAGAAATTCGCTATATGATATAGCGGGGATATGGCGGAGTAATAGCTGGGCATTAACTGCGCATGCTTCATTATATCTCTTGTTTGATGATTGTGATTGGTTATTGAATTGGGTTGAGATTGTTTTGATGAATCAATTTTTTTTTTTTTTTTTTTTTTTTTTTTTTTTTTTTTTTGCACTTTTACCACAATCTCGTTTCTAGTTGATTTTTATTATTGCACAGGATATCTAAAATTGCTCTTATACGATAAAACACCATATAATCATTTAAAAGTAGCAAACATCAACTTGTATAACAATCATCATGAAAGTACCCTAGTCATCTAAGAGTGTCGCGTATTTAGGCTCACAGAATGCTCATGCAACATTGGTACCAACGTAACTTTATACCATTGTCCAGTATACTAAAAGTCTAAAGCAGATCCACTTCATTTGGAATTACAATTCAGTTATTCTTCAAAAATCTCCTAAACCAGAGAGCAGAGGTTTTAGGATAACGCTTCAAAGTCTTGAAATCTACATAGTACAATCCGAACCGAAACGTGTAGCCATCAGCCCATTCAAAGTTATCAAACATTGACCATGCAAAGTAGCCTTTCACATTCACACCTTCCCTGAAGATTATCGAGCGCAGATACATTATTTCATTTTATTTGATCATGTTTCAAAATGTAAATCATTCAAAATTGAAGCTCTTGAACAAACCTTGCAGCTCTTTGCACATTTGACAGATGTTGTGTATAATAGTTTATCCTGTAGCCGTCTTCCAACTGGGTGTTGATTGGTTCCTTGCCATATTTATTGACCTCATCAACTCCTTTAAGAATAAAAGGAATGAGTATTTTAGTTAGCTAAACAAGATATATTTGATAATTCATACACAGTTCACCCATTTAAGATGTACCATTTTCCGTTATGTATATGGTAGGATTGTTGTATTTGTTTTTTATATAGCGGAGAAGTTCTAGAATTCCTTCAGGATAGATGAAGAGCCAGTTTGAAGCCGCCTGTTCAAGACCATATATAAATCAGGTATCTCATTGAAATATATTTAATATGTACTATGTAGAGAATATATAGATGAATATATGTATAATATATTATTTTCTAATCAAAAATAGTACTACGACAAACAAAGTTCTTGTCAAAAAGTACACCAAAGACAAAAAAATTAGGAGGTCCACCCCTTTAATTACTCAAATATCCCCCTGAATTCAATGTTTGTCACCCCTTAATTTCGGAATTACCCTTATTTTTTAGTTTTTGACAAAAACTTTTTCGGGTATTCTAGCATATCTGTTTTTTAATATGTAATAAATAGCTCTCATATTATTGGAATGAAGAGATTAGTTTGTTCAATATACTGTACTTGTACTAGCCTGAAGATGCTGACTACTATATTCATGGGAGAGCGTAACCATGCTACAATTATGATGTATGTCAATGTTTTTTCATACAAAGGAAAAAATAATCCTAAAGTTTGTCCATAGAGGTAAGGATTGGAAATTGCAACCATGTACACATATTAAAAGTGGGTGTCTATAATTCCTTATTAATTATCTGTGCATTTTATCTTTGTCAAAATAAAATGTAGACAAAATCGTACCTGAGGACCAATCAATTTACCATCACGTTCACCTGTCCAACAAAATTCAGTATTAAACAAAAAAATATAAATAACCCCATTGAAAAACTCAAGCAATAGCAATATAATTCTGATCAGTTGATGCTTGTTAGCTACTTAGCTTTCCGTTGAACATTTGCAATATACTGGAATGTATCGCATGGCAAATCAGTTGATACTTGAATGTATTACATCTTACATTTTACCCTTACGTCCTAACTAGCTAAGACAAGGATATTTATTAATTTAGGTTATATGTTCAAACCATACTTTTAAATTAAGTGCAACAACAGAAACCATACTTTTAAATTAGGTGAAAAATGCAATCAATCAAATTGAAGCAAACAAAAAGCCCTTCTGTGATTACATCTACCAATTTTATATCATTTATATGCATTAAATATGCAATTTTCACTATCAAAAAAGCCTGAATTAAAGACTGGAAATTGAAACTCCAGAAAAACCAGTCTTTAGTCAAAGACTAATCAGTAACTAAAAGAATCAGTTACTAAGAATTTATACTAAAGACCGGAAATCAGTTTCTAATCTGTTTATAAATTTTGACACAGTCCAAAGACAATATTTCAGTCTCTGGTTTTGCAGTTACTAGTATCCACTAGTTATCAAACTAACGGTGGAGATTTTTGTATAGTTTTCTAATCCGATGGATGATTTTAAAGATCCGCGCCATACCACTAAGGTTCTATTAAATAAAATATTTAATTTTTTTTAATAAAATTAAATAAACACAAAAAAACTGCTCCACTAACTTTGAAATAAGGTCATCATTCACATTTAAAACTGTTCCACTACCATCCTTTTGAAATGAAGACGCTTTCTCCTGCTTCTCCTATTGTTGGTATACATTCAATTTCATGGACCGCTTTCAAGATTTCACTTTTCAACTGTTCACGCACAAGTTGAGCAACGTTTCTAAAAGGTAATGCACTCCATTGTTCATTGTTTCTCTTCTACTTGTGCTAAACCACTTTATCTTTGCTAATAATTTTTTCCAGCAAATAGATCTCTAATGTTGTTCTAATTCGTTATTGAAAGGTCAGCCGGCAATTTTTACTAATTAATCATCTCACTCTCAATTCCCATGAATTTATTCATCTTCTTCATGTCATATTTACTGCTCCTACCTTACAGAAATCCGTTTCGATTATATTTTTCTGTTTTGTCAACAAAGGCCGTATGTGTTTTGTAGGATGGTCAGAGCTTTGCAACAATTAGTGAGAGAAGTTTGCCATCATCAACAACAGCACAATGCTCCAGAGTTGGCGAGCTGCGATCTGCTGTAGGTAGCTGAAGAGTTAGTGTACCTGAAGAGATAATTGAAGAGCGGTATGGTTGAGGCGCATGGCTGAGATGTGGGCTATGTTTAATGATTATGATTGTATTTAGCAATCACTTGAAGTGGGAAGGCTGTGAGATGGGAATTCGGGCAGCTATGGTACTGTTGTGTCGTGTGTAATGTCATGGTCCAAAGGATCCGAAGGTTTGCACGGACGTGTTGAAAGTGGAAGTTATGTTTAATACAAAAGCAGTGGGTTTGATGTGTTTGGTGACAGTGAAAATGTATGAATTAAACAATCATACGTGAGTGAAATAATTTTATATATGTAGCATTGAATGATTCTATACTTACTGAATGATGTATACACTTTCTGGAATTGTAAAATGATGTATGCTAAATATTTGTACTTGCTGGAATTGTAAAGAGATGTATGTTAAATACTTGGATATTATCATAATTGATAGTGATTGTGCATGTTAAAATATTTGTACTTAGATTACTATTGTTTATTTAACCAAATTTTAATTGCACAACAATTTAGATTGTTTTCTGCATCAATTGAATTTGGATTTTGGTTTTGTTTTAATCATATACATATACAATTTGTATGTTGAGACTGATTTAAAACTCTATTTCAGTTTCAAAAGATAGTCTTTAAAAAGGTTTAAGACAGATTTTCAGTCTTTAAAACTAAAGACTGAATTTCAGTTTCAAATATATTTTGCGACTTAAGAGTCAGTGACTCAAATTTTCGGTCTGTAGTCAGTCTTTAAGTCGTATTTAGAGACTGAATTACTTAATTAGAAACTAAATTTGTCAGTCTTTAATTGTAATTTTTTTTGTAGTTTTTTATAGGGTATAACTCTAGTTATTTTAATGCTTACTCTAAGAAGACAAAAGTATCCGCTTAATGTATAGCATAGCAGCAAATGATAATTAAACTAAATACCTGTCTGGTTTGCATGTATGTCACCGCTATAGCTGACATTAACCTTTTTTAACGGGGATATGCTTTTGGCATAGTTTGCAGTGTAATAATTCAAACCAAGGAAATCAAATGACCCCTTCAACATTTTTGACTGCTCACTGGTAAATTGAGGCAGGCGATCTCCGGCTAGCGCTCGCATATTAAAAGGATAGTCGCCTTCAGTTATGGGTTCCATGAACCTGTGTGTATATCATGAACAGTTAATCTAGTGTACTTATGTCTATTATGAACCTACAGTAGAGATAAAGATTTATTTTGCTTATAAATTCATTTTCTTGAAATCCTAGTGTTTGCCGGTCTTATGGCTTTACATTTTTAAACGTTCAGTGCAAGGCATATAGCATTGAAAGAAAATGACACTACTGATTTGAAGGTATATAGGAATTACAAACCATCCAAAATTGAAATCAATAGCCCGATCAGCAGCATCAAGATCCTCTTTCGAGAGTGTATAAGGCACATACCAACTACTGACCAGCGTTATCCCGATTTTTCCTTGTTGAGACATCTGCATTATCAAACAAGCAATGCCCGTATTAATACTGCTTTAGATTTACACTTTTACTGTGTAGTACTTTGGCCGAATAAGCAGCACTGGAATTTTGTTCGAATTAGTCCACTGGATTTCATATTGTATTCAAATAGCTATAACAATAGTTACCTAGAAACTAGGAGCTGTAGCAAAAGTGAAATGTAGCACAAAAAGTCATTTAAATAATTACATACAATAACTCTCATCGTCATTTCTATTCATTGTTTTTAAGTTGGGCGACACGATCTGATACGGTACTAGCAAGTTTTATAGAGGAATTTGAGGAGATTAAGAGAAGATGATTCCATTAAAGAGCAAAGAGGAAGAAACAGAGTACAGAAGATAGACAATACTGCATTAATTGTTTTCTATATCCACGATTCTCTGTGCACAAACATATATAGCCACTCTCTCTTACAGCTGTACGTGGCCATAAAGGTGCCATTTCATTGTAGCAACCTGCTGCATAAAAAGATAACAGAAATAACAAAATAAAAAAAAAGAAATACATGCAACTTTATCCTAACGACTTGCATTATCTCTTGCCATGCACCTTACTCCAGGAATCTTCTAGAAAGGCAGACCACTCTTTTAGGCCTTGTGCTATTGGCTGGTGCTACCTTATACCGTATCATTACCGACCGCTTGAAAACGACCTTGTCCTCAAGGTCGAAGGTGCACTCAAGGTTGAACATACCACCAGGATCGAAGATGAAAACTTTGCTTTCACATTTTAGTATGTGCATTTCAACAAACACAGTGGGTGCAGCAGTCCATTCCCACTCTAGTCTGTTCATTTCAGCAAACATGTTGTGTGCATCATCCTCTTTCAGCTTAATATGCCATGAAGAATTCTTACAACAAAATATTTTCCTCATTATGTTTTCTTCATTCTCAGCTGATATGGATAAAAAAAACGATTTACCAATTTGAAAATCCAAAGTGCGAGCTGATTTTGTATGCAATTGGTGATGAGTGATGCCCATATTTATTTGCATTGCAGGTGAACTGTTAAGGCCATCGGACTGAGACTGTGGAGCCTTCAGATCTGAAGCGTGGTTGAGGGCAGAGAATGAAATGTCTTGGCTGCTAAGATGCTTTGGGGCTGCTGTCTCAATAGGTTGGTGCTCAGTATTTGGATCTTCGTCGGGCAGCACAAGAACGATTCTCTTAACTGAACAGCGGTGACTAGAGCTGTCTATGCTGTTGCAATTGAGGCATAATCCTTGGTCACGGAGCTGCTGCATCTCTGAGTAGGTAATTCGTTTAATGGGGTATGATAGTGAGGGAAGTGCTGTTGTGTTTATGATGTCTTGGTGGGTGGTGAGTTGTTGGATGACTCGTGACATTTTGATGAAAGAGCAGTAGAGTTTGTTGAGAGAGAGGAAGGAAAAGTAGATCTGTGAAAGAGGTAGTTTGGGTTTGTTGGGAGGAAAGGGAGAAAGAGTAGGCAGTGAAAGCAGGAGGGAGGAGAGATCGAAAATGAAAGCACCAATTGATACGGTACTAGCAAGTTTTATAGAGGAATTTGAGGAGATTAAGAGAAGATGATTCCATTAAAGAGCAAAGAGGAAGAAACAGAGTACAGAAGATAGACAATACTGCATTAATTGTTTTCTATATCCACAATTCTCTGTGCACAAACATATATAGCCACTCTCTCTTACAGCTGTACGTGGCCATAAAGGTGCCATTTCATTGTAGCAACCTGCTGCATAAAAAGATAACAGAAATAACAAAAAAAAAAAAAAAGAAATACATGCAACTTTATCCTAACGACTTGCATTATCTCTTGCCATGCACCTTACTCCAGGAATCTTCTAGAAAGGCAGACCACTCTTTTAGGCCTTGTGCTATTGGCTGGTGCTACCTTATACCGTATCACGATCCCATCTAGATATAATAATCGCTATAATACATATAATTCAACTTAATCCTAGATCATGCTTCACAATTTTCTTTCTATTTTGAAAATTTTGGCAGAATCATATGCCTCATTTGGTGAATCTGAGTTACTTAAATCCAGATGCAAAAGGAGCTGGAGAAAATATTTCATATATATATGATTTTATTGTGTCGCTTTAGAATGAGAATTCCACGTGATATAGGGTTTTTGGTGATGAAGATATATATATATATATATATATATATATATATATGTGTGTGTGTGTGTGTGTGTGTGTGTGTGTGTGTGTGTGTGTGTGTGTGTGGCGACACACCTGATACTTTTCTCTGTAAACTTTGACTGCTGCAGCGTGTGATAGCAATTGATTATGACCTACAAGATAAGGTTCTCTGCCTGAATCACCAACAGTGCAATGACCAGCTTCCCACGGTGAACAACGCCCGGGAGCAAACACCCCCTCAGAATAACCTTTCGAGCAATAAGTCCATGGCTCATTCAGTGTAATCCAATGTTTTACTCGATCACCAAACAATTTAAAGCAAAGGTCGGCATAGTCTCTGAAGTCATCTCTGATTATTGGAACTGACTGAATCAGAATATATATAATACCCTGAAATTCAGTGCATATAAACAAAAAAGGTACACACAACTCACACTATAAGTGGGCTAAGGAAGCCTAGGTACTCTTCTTCTAGACTTTGAGGAGGATCCCAGTGGAAAATAGTTACATAGGGCTGTATACCTAAACAAGACATATAGCGAAACAATCAAAAACACGTAAATGAGACATATAAATAGATACCAAAAACGAATAAGCACCTTTGGATAGAAGCTCGTTGATAAGATTATTGTAGTATTCTACACCTGCTTGGTTGATTCCACCGCTTAATTTTCCCTCTGATCAAACAGATTGCAGTTGGTTCGAATCAATATAATAAACTGTGAATACTAAGATATGCAATGTTTCAAGTGATACTTACTAGGCAAGATTCTTGACCAAGAGATGGAGAATCGATATGCATCTATACCAAGGTCTTTCATCAACCCGACATCTTCCTGTGATGTTTATTTGTTGGTATTTATATAAATAACTTGAACGTAAATTT
Organism: Allium sativum; assembly: GCA_030737875.1. Taxonomy (NCBI): domain Eukaryota; kingdom Viridiplantae; phylum Streptophyta; class Magnoliopsida; order Asparagales; family Amaryllidaceae; genus Allium; species Allium sativum. The sequence goes on along the minus strand of CM060912.1, from coordinate 762,691,174 downwards.
GGCAAAGAATAAATTAATTTATCAAAATTACCTTGAAGCGATGGTACGCATCAATAGCAACATTTCCACTGCTTCTATCCTTTATTTTTTCTGTACATATATATGCCATTAACAAGAGATCAAAGTAGTGTCAGGTTGGACTATAGAATCATAGATATCTTTTTTTAATTTACCGGACTATATCCTAATATATGCACTGCTAATGTTGCTAATTTACACAGAAGTGAAAATAAAATTTGTGGTTGGCACACAACGTATTTAAGCTTTACACCTACGCAAAGATTCAGTTTAATGAGCTTTTTTTCCACACTTCCTTTTCTTTTTGGTAAGAATGAATGGCTTGTACCCAAAATTTACAGATTCAATAGTTTATAAATTCATACCAAACAGGAATTTCTTTCCTTGTATATGACAGTTTTATCTATACAAGAAACCACTTCTTCTACTGATCAACAAGAATCCCATTTCATAGCCGACTTCCCATATGAATAATCAAACCAAATTAAATCTCATCTACCCTTATATTGTTTATCATCCTCCCACTAGTTTACTCAAACCATAATTTGATATTGAATCTGTTTGTTGGAAAACCTGGAGTATTTTTAGGAGGTACTTGCTTTATGTATTGTTTAAGGAAAAATTCTTTTATCTTAGCATATACCAACTACTGTTTCAGCACTTAATAATAGAAATGTTGTCTGTTGTTTCATAAAGGCACAGAAGACAAGCTTTTGTATAACATAGAGGGAATGCAAATTCCACACTGTGAAAATCACAAAATTACTGTAAAAATTCGGTCATGTGATGAAACGAAGAAGATGGAATGCGCTCAATAAAGAAGAAGAAAATTAAATAGATATTAAATAACCTGGATATTTCTGTGTAAATGTATCCCAGATGCTAGGACCTCTTCCACCTTCATTTGCAGCTCCTTCAACCTGCAAAGTAGAAAAAAAATTCTTGAGCGATCAACTCAGCGAAAATTCGAAGTACATTCAAAATATGGTCGTTTATGAAACCTGATAAGATGAAGTGGCCGTTCCAAACACGAAACCAGATGGAAAACTACTACGGTTAAGTGAACTAACCACATGCAAATTAGAAGAATTTCCTGATGTGAATACTGTGAACAAGAAGATGCAGAAAGCAAGGTAACCTTGATGAATCATTGTTGAAACAGAAGGGGATAAGATAAGTGTTTGGCCTTTACCCTGTTTAAATAGCTTCCAAGTCTTAATATTCTATTCCTTTTTCCAGCAAATTGAAATTTATTTTCTGAAGGTCCATCTTCCTTGTTTTAGTATTAAATGAAAATTTGGATGTTATCATTTGATTTCGTTTACCGCGCTTTAATATTATACACGAAATAGCTTGCATGCCTCTTGTTATGCCTTTCTCGGTGAAAACACACTGCCACCTTACGACAGTAACGCTTCTTAGGTGAATCACGTGAAATTTGCATGTACAATGCTAAAATATTTTCTAGTAATTTTAACAAAAAAAACAATATATGAACTCTCCTTAACCTCTTCCACCTCTCTCATGAATATATTATACAGAAAATGGGAGTGTGTTGATGATAGAAAATATTGAGCTGTAGAAAGAGTGTATTTATCAGTTTGCATGAATAAATCCAAAAAATGTCCTCTTTGTAAAAAGATTTGAAAACTATAGCCTTAAAATAATAATTGAAACACTGGTTAAATTTTGAGTCACCTTAGAAAATATGAGTCTTGTGTTATATTTATTAATAACCGGAGTGGAACAACAATTATTTTTGTTCATGAACTTTAAAAAATATTCTTACATGCATATAGAAGGTTAGAAGTTGAAATCTCACAAAGATTAAAATCGATGTTTATCTTCTCAAGAAAAAAATTGAAAAAGGAAAATTCATTTTATTTTATTAAAATACGTGTGTGTGGGTATCACGAAATTTATATAATGAAACTGGTACTTTAATTTTTATATATTATATAATACTTAATTCTATAATATTCATATTCATGGAAGTTTACATGCATCAAATTTTATCTTATGAATTCTTCTGTCCACAACCCATTCATTTATTTCGTTTTATTAAATTAGTTGCTTTTAAAACATTAATTATTTATTAGATCGAGTTAACCATTTTAAAACTATTAGTTATCGTATTTAATAAGTGAATAAATGTTCACATAAATGATAAATTAAATTAGAGTTTTGAGAAAAAGAATCATTAAATGAAGTTGAATTTTGCAAATAACAATATAGCTGGAACTTTTTTCCAAAGTTTATTTCACGTGTCCATTTTCGCAGCATGGTCATACATTTGTCATTTCTTTTCAAATTCTCATATATATATATATACACACATATATATATATACATATATACATATACATATATATATATATATACATATATATATACATATATATATAATTCTACAGAAGTCCATTATTAAAGTGTTTGCACTTCAAAATCAATGTTATTTGAATTGAAAAAACATGTAATTCTACAGAAGTCCATTATTAAAGTGTTTGCACTTCAAAATCAATGTTATTTGAATTAAAAAAACATGTTCTTCAAAATTCTTTCAAACATGTACGCTTGAGAATGTTTAGAAGTCCATTATTAAAGTGTTTGCACTTCAAAATCAATGTTATTTGAATTAAAAAAACATGTTCTTCAAAATTCTTTCAAACATGTACGCTTGAGAATGTTTAGACAAAGTTTCACTAACGTTGATTGTTCCAAAAAATTATTCTAAGCACTCAAATTTGAAACAATGTATTCATCATCCAAGTCTCCAAGGCCAAATGAGAAAAGTGCAGCACATAAAGACATAGAACCAGAAAATGACAACGATTGCGAAAAAGATCTTCAATGAAGACAGGCGGTTATAAAAACTTTTTAATAGCTGGAGGGATAAGAATTAAAAACAAATAGCATTGTCAAAATTTTGAAGGAAATGCCACAAGTGAAAATACTAATTAAATGTAGCTAAATCATACCGATAAAAATCAGTCTGTGGCATTTACCTATGCAGTTAAAAGTTTTGTATTTAGTCATGTAGGAATATATAATAACATGTTATCTAAAAACTAAGGTCGGGTATGGGTTTATAGTTTCAGGTTTCCATGACAACTTTAAGAGGCTGTTGGTTTATTTTATATTTTGTGTATTTTATGTTTTGTATTATGAATTGTGAACATTAACCACAAAATATGAGAAAGTGCAAGACGATATACAAGATGGAAGGAAGAAGATGGGATGATGGAATGATGAACTGTTTCATGTTCATCCGTTGTTTCCCAAACATGGAAAATTTTCATTAATTGTTATCTACCACGACGTCACACTATTTTGTTATCAGCGTAAACTATGAAATACGTCTCTAATACCAGAACTTGATATCATTTAAAAATTGAGTCCGACATTTTGTTTTTACAAATTTAAAGCATTTATATATTAATATTGTCAAATTTTAATATTATTTAACAGTAAGATCTAACAAATAAGCTTCTTCTACAAATTCAAAATGTCTATCTACAAATACACTCAAATGTTAGAATTAAAAATTTTGATGTTGCAATTTAGAAATAAAATTTAAACTAATAACAAATGATTTGAATATAAATCATGGATGCATATTTCAATAATTTATTTTCTCTTAAATATGCTAAACTTGTACAATTTGAAGAAAAACAATTCGTGCGTGATGCGCTTCACATCATTGAATATGAAGTGCATGCCGTAACGTCCATAGAAAAATGTTGCGTATGTTAACTTAGTTGGTCGTTTTTCATAATTTTCATGCGTCATGCGCACTTTTGTATGGATTTAAAAAAAAAAAAAAAAAAAAAAAAAAAAAAAAAAACCAATAAGCCTACAACACCATGCTTGTTTGGTTGCATCAAGAATCTTGTGTTACATTATATATGTATATGTATGTATGTATATATATAATGAAACTGATACTTTAATTTACAAGTTTTAAATAACATATAATGACTACTAGACAAGTAGTTAGACCTAACAAATCGAGAATCAAAATCATGACTTCTTACACTATGGTCAAGCATTTTAGCCACCTCAGACATGTCATTTAAAATTATTTAACTCGGTTTGTGTATGAATGTATATATATGAAACAATTATTTGGACATAAATATTTGACATAAAACACCGTACACAAGATCTTAATCGTTGGATCAATTTGTCCCTATGTATATAATGGAAATCACCGGCACTCCAATGTTTGAGGATTCATGTCCTCCAATTTGTATCAAATTTCTATCTTTAAGTAGACTTTCGCATACACACACACACACATATATTTATATAAACACACACACACACATATGTATGTATGTATGTATTTATATATATATATATATATATATATATATATATATATATATATTGATAATTTTATTTATCACATGAAACAAAATAGAAAATAAAAGATAAGAAGAAGAAATAATGGAGACTGCTTTTTTGATTGATTGAAGAATACAATGCAAAATCATATTTTTATGGCATTATTTATTTTCTAGAATATTCCTTATTCTCTAGCATTTTCTTTATTCTGTAGCATATTTTATGGTATATTTCTTAGCATATTCTCTAACATCACGATGTACCTGCTATGAGCATCGAGAGTTTGCTAACTAGAAAACGAAAACAAAAAACTGAATGTGATTTGCTAAAGAAGTCTGCAATCTGCAAAGAAGATGGTACAAAAGGTAAGGTAATGATGCGCTTCTCAAGATGATGTTGAGTAAGGTGACAGTCAGTCTCAATATGTTTGGTTCGTTCATGAAATACTGAATTGCGAGCTATTTGAATTGCACTTTTATTATCACAATACATAGGAGTTGGCTGAGAAAAAGATACTCCCTGAATGCCGAGTAAACGTTTGGAAGTGACGGTTTAGAATTTATTACAGATGCAACACCTTTTGAAGGCATAGAAGTGCCCATCATCGGTCATAACATTAATAGAAGATGAAGGGAACAAAGAAACAAAAGATGAAGAATCTGGTGTCATATGATGTGAAGCACCAGAATCTAAGATCCATAAAGTAGATGACATACCTGAATATTTTTGAGGCAACTGACTTACAGAGGAAGTGGCAGACATGGCTTGAGATTGTAAGGCGAGAAACTTTTGAAATTGCTCAGCCAAATTATTGGAATACGATGTTGATATTGTTGTAGTATTAGGTTGCACTTGATTAAAAGATGGAACTCTCAGGGAAAACTGTTTTGGTCAATTTCTTTTTAAAGAAGGACACTGATTTGCCCAATGACCTCTCTCCTTACAAAACCTGCATGTATCAGGGGAGTATAACCTGAAGAAGGTTTCCTGAATGGTGGACCTCGTTGTGCAGGAGCAGTCGTTCGCACAGAAGGGGTAGACTTTTTCGAACATGTCTTAAGATGTATTTCTTCAGCTAACAATTCACTAACAACAGAATCAACTGATGAAAGTGGAGAACGATTTAATATTGAACCTTAAAGTCCTTCATAATCAGTGGGTAGAGCCATAAAAAACTGGACCAAGCGTTGTTTCTTTATGAAAGTAACATATGCTTTGGATGCTTTCAATTCATCAGGTTCCGTAAGTGCCAATTCATCCCATATTTTCGTCATAGCAGAGTAAAATTCGTGTATGCTCATACTGTTGTGTTGAAGAGCTCTAATGTCATTTTCCAACTGATATCGTTTTGAAAAAATAGATTGGATGAATAACTTTCTCATATGTTCTCAATCCAATTTTTCTGTCTCATACTTTGCTAATTGCATACCTATTGAATGTTCAACAGAATTATTGATCCATGTGATAATCTTTGTATTTTTTGCATCTCAAACATCCATAGCAATTGCGTAGTCCTCATCCTTTTGTTCTGGCATATTACAAATCTCTTCAACAGATACCCACAACTTTTTCCTTTCAAATAGTTTTTCATGACATAACTCCAATACGAATAATTTCTTCCATCCAATCGCAAACCTATACCTTGAAGAAAATCTTCTCTTTCGCTTGACATAACTAGATTCAAGAATTATTAAAAAAGTAGATCTCAAAATCACCAACAACAAATAACAGAATAACAGATCGGCGACAACAGTCCGCTCTAATACCATGATAAATTTATTCATAACATGAAATAGAATAGAAAATAAAAGATAAGAAGAAGAAGATAATGGAAATTGCTTTTTTGATTGATTGATGAATACAATGCTAAACCCTATATTTATAGGGTTATTTATTCTTTAAAATATTCCTTATTCTCTTGCGTATTCTCTAGCATATCGTTTGACATATTTCTTAGCATATTCTCTAACACACACACACACACACACACACACACACACACACACACACACATATATATATATATATATATGTGTGTGTGTGTGTGTGTGTGTGTGTATACATGCGTACGTGGGGAAAATACAACGGGATATAAAGTGTATGCATAGTTGATGAGTTCTTCTGATTTGAAAAAAGAACAACATATCTTTCATTTTCTGTTGTTTTAGAAACACAAACCTAATTTGCAAAATCGTTTCCATGGAATTTTCTTACAACTAAAAAAACATGAATCTGTAGTTTTTTTTGAAATAAATTATAAATAATCAAATTGGAACGAATGTCAATGGGATTGACGTGTAGCATAGCTGCCTATTGCCTATGTCTTTCAAACTATTTTTCCATAAATATTTGTACATGCTTCATTCTTATATCTTATATCATACTTAATTCTATAATGTTTATATTCATGGAAGTTTACATGCATCAAATTTTATCTTATGAATTCATCTGTCCTCAACCTATTCATTTATTTCGTTTTATTAAATTATTTGCTTTTAAAACATTAGTTGTTTATTAGATCGAGTTAACCATTTTAAAGCTGTTAGTTATCTTATTTAATGAGTGAATGAATGTTCACATAAACGATAAATTAAATTTGAGTTTTGAGAAAAAGAATCATTAAATGAAGTTGAATTTTGCAAATAATAATATAACTGGAACTTTTTTCAGAAGTTTATTTCACACGTCCATTTTCGCAGTATGGTAATACATTTGTCATTTCTTTTGAAATTCACACACACATCACACACACACACACACACACACATATATATGTACTTTATATAAGTCCAATCTTAAAGTGTTTGCACTTAAAATTCAATGTTATTTAAATTAAAAAAATATGTTCTTCAAAATTCTTTCAAACATGTACGCTTGAGAATGTTTAGACAAAGTTTAACCAACGTTGATTTTTCTTAAAATTTATTCTAAGCACTCCAATTTGAAATAATTTTCAACAAGAGTTCAGTCATCATCCTAGCCTCCAAAGAAAAATGAGAAAAGTGCAGCACATAAAGACATAGAACCAGAAAATGACAACGATTGGGAAAAAGATCTTCAGTGAAGACAAACAGTTATAAAAAACAATTAATAGCAGGAGGGATAAGAATTGAATAACAAACAACATTGTCGATATTTTGAATGAAATGCCGCAAGTGAAAATACTAAATCCGGCTAAATCATACTAATAAAATCAGTCAGTGACACTTATCAATGCAGTTAAAAGTCTTGTGTTATTTCCGTAGGAATACATAATAGCAAGTTATCTAAAAACTAAGGTCGGGTATGTGTTTATAGTTTTAGGTTTCCATGACAACTTTAAGAGGTTGTTGGTTTATTTTTTAGTTTTTATTTTGTGTATTTTATATTTTGTATTATGAATTTTGAACATTAACCGCAAATTATGAGAAAAGTGCAAGACGATGTACAAGATGGAGGGAAGACGATGGAATGATGAACTGTTTCATGTTCTTCCGTTGTTTCTCAAAACATGAAAAATATTCATTAATAGTTATACTACCACGACGTCGCACTATTTTGTTATCAGCGTATACTATGAAATACGTCTCTAATACCAGACCTTGATATTATTTAAAAATTGAGTCCAACATTTTGTTTTTACAAATTTAAAGCATTTAAATACTAATAATGTAAAAATTTAATATTATTTAACAGTAAGACCTAACAGATAAGATTCTTCTACAAATTCAAAACGTTTGTCTACAAATACACTCAAATGTTAGAATTTAAAAAAAAAAAATTGATGTTGCAATTTAGACATAAAATTTAAACTAACAATAAATGATTTGAATATAAATCATGGATAATATTTCAATGATTCATTTTCTCTTAAATACGCTAAACGTGTACAATTTGAAGAAAAACAATTCATGCGTGAAGCGGTTGACATCATTGAGTACGAAGTGCACGCCGTAATAGCCATAGAAAAATGTTTTGTGTTGCATATGTTAACTTAGTTGGCCGTTTTTCATAATATACATGCGTCATGCACAATTTTGTATGGATGAAAAATAAAAATAAAAAGTAATAAGCCTATGTTGAAATTGGTGATACGCAAATCACAATTTTGGGCAACAAATAATCTTACATATTTTGTGGAGAGATTTTTTTATTAGATTCTATGGAGAGATTTGGTTCTAGATTTGATTAAGAGATTCAGTGCTAGATTTGATGAAGAGATTTGGTGCTAGATTTTATGGTGAGATATTGGTTGCTATATTTGTGGACATTTATTGCAAGGATCTTGAAGAAGCAAGGAGAATTTTAGGCATAGGGATTATAAGGAATCGAAAGCATTTTGATTTAAAATTGACGCAAAGGGAATATATTGGAAAAGTGCTTTGCTGGTTTAGTATGAAGAATGCATAGGCGTAAAATACACATTAACCTTCACATATAAAACTTTCGAGTAAGGGATCATCGATTGAGAAGAAAAGTAAGTCATGTATGGTAAAGGTGATATATTGTGGTGCAGTTGGAAGTCTGAAGTATGTCACGTTATACACAAGGACCAATATTGCAAATGTCATCGGGATGGTTAGTTAGTATATCGCTAATCCGAGGAAATCGCATTGGAAAGTCATATAGGTTATTTTGAGATACTTGAAAAGTACAACATCTCATGGTCATGCTTTTTTGGGTATTAAGAAAGTAATTGCAAGTTGGTTGATTTTTATGATTCGGACAGCGCCGATTATTGAGATCAGTGAAAGTCAAATTCGGAATATGTCTTCACTCTTGATAGTACTTCCATAAATTGTAGATCAAGATTGCGAACGTAGTTTCCTTATCTGCTATGGAGGCGGAGTTGATAGCCGCGATGGAAGCTGGAAATGAGAAACTCTGTTTGAAGCGATTGTTGTATGAGTTAGGTTTTAAACATGGTAGCGTCGACGTTCAATTTGATAGCCAAAGTGTTATTCATTAGGTGGAGAATTTGGATTTTGGTTCTCGCAAAGCATATCTAAGTGAGAGAGTCATTTCTAGTAGCCATTGATAAAGACAAGTAAGTATGTCTTTGAAAAGTGCACATAGAAGATAATGTTGGGGATGTGTTTACTAAAACATTGCCATTTGGAAAGTTTGACATTGCTCAAACTTAATTTGCTTGGAGAAACGCTAAGTGCCACAGGGTGGTACTGTTGATGGAGAAGTTTGATTATGGATGATGAGGAGTATCGATAAGAGGTAGGAATTCTATCTCCTAGGTAAGTACTCACTTACACTCCGAGTACGCTTTGTCTTATGGTGAGACTGGTTTGGTAGTTGGGTGTTTTCAACACCATGTTGGATGGTGGGGGCTTTGTCTCAATTTTTGATGGAATGCAATGGGCGGTGGCAATGCTGGAGCTCATTAGGGAAACACTCAATATTGTTTGGAAGGAGATAGAGGATGGTTTGGTACCATTGATTAAGTTGTTAGAGATGGATATAGTGTCGAGGTGGAATGTTGAAATTAACGATACTATATGTTAAAATTGAAGTGGTTGGAAGTAGTTTCATAATGGAGAAGAAGATTAGCAAATTAGAGCTCGTAGAAAGAAGTTATCACTACGCCGTAAATGTCCTACTACAACACCCGAGAAGTGATGCAGGAAACGCCAAAAAATGTTGTTGTATGCGAAAAAAGATCAAAGACAACACTTTTGTGGTGTTTCATTTTGCTGCATTGCATTAGAGTCAAAGACAAAATCTTTACTATGCAATGACAACATTTTCCTAATGTTGCCACATATACTAATTTTAGTTAAAAGTGGGCCCTACATTATCTATAGTACCACTTTTACTATCCAATGACAACACTTTGCTAGTTTATCACAACATTTACCATTACATACTGCAATATTTACTATTACATACTGCGACATCTACCATCACATACTACAACATTTTGTTGAATATAACGATATTTATTGAATAATGTACTGCTGATACAATTGAATATTCAAACGCAGTATTTTATTCAAATAAATATTTTATTTCAACATTTCAAGTAATACAAATTTTCTGACTCGACTGTTGTATGTTCACTGGTATATTAAACAGTCATTCATATTTACATATATTCCTTACTACACTGTCACTTGATTCACGACTCACTGACACTTTCTAACACACACAGTCTTCAACTGCTTCCATACCTATGTGTCCAGCCATCTGCACCCCATCAATTATTGTGATATGGTTCTTTTATAAATAAAGAAGATATGATGCATCACCTGAGACACTAGACTACTGATGGAGATGCCTTTAAAACCCAACCCGCGGAGCTGCAAGGCAAGAAGCCATGTTGATTGACATGTGCGAGTGAAAATGATAGAAGTACTTCCTCCTTTTTCGGTCAAAACATAAACAAGGTAGCAACCTGGGGGAAAAGAGCAAATCAAGGATTCGAAAAATCAAGCAAATCAAGGATATTAGCAGGAGAAAAGCGCGCGTTTTCAAAATTTACTGTAGCCTTATCCATATACTATTACATAATGGATAAGCTTATTTCTCCAAGTACAATAGACTAACGATTAGCAAAACAAGAAGAAACCCTAACCTTACATGTTTCAGTGTTTTACCAAAACCTCCAGTGGAGAGCACACTTTCAAATCTGTCATGTCTAACGTATCAAAAAAAATATAACCATTTTTTTGGTTTATAAAGTGTTCAGCCGTGAAGGTATTCCATCATGGTACCGTGCACAATTTAATAGCTAAGATATATGGGTTTATTCGGTTCTCGAAAAATGAGCGATGATATGTTTTCATTTCATATTACGAACATGCATTCTCCTTTGCAGTCTAACTATAAAAAAATGAAATATAATGTAATGCTAAATACATAAAAGCAAACTCTATTTGAACCCAAAAATTTGTTTAGTTAACCCAGAAAATTGCATTATCAAACTGTCCTTACTTTACAAATTTTTTTTTATCATTTCAGCTTACTTCGCAGAGCCCCTACGAGGTGCCTTTAGGACACCTCGTAGGGGTCCTACGAGATTTTTCAGCTTACCTTGTAGGGACCCTACGAGGTGACCTTAAGACACCTCGTAGGGGTTTTACGAGGTAAGATGAAGAATCTCGTAGAGCCCCTACGAAGAAGGACAAAATCGTCTTTTTTTAATAATCCATGGGTAAACTCAGCAAAACGTTGGGTTTACCGTGTTTTTTTGGATTTACTAGGTCAACTCAGCAAATTCTTGGGTTTAAATAGAATTTGCCTACATAAAAACTTACTTCAAAAGCTTACAGGTTGCTGCTTATACTAATGCTAGAAGCTCTTTTCTAGCCAGAAGAAATTTCTGGTCATGTACCTTTCCCTTGAAGAGATTTTTGTACATATCTGAATTTCCTTTGTATCTTCCCCTTAAAAAAAAGAAAAAGGAATTCTAGTCATCTTTTCTTTACAACAACCAGTATATTAGCACAACATCAAAACAACCAGGATACAAAGATTTGATATGGCTTCAACCCGTATCGAATTTGATACAGCTCATGGACGTTATTTCATTTGCTACGGTTTAACCAATCCGAACCTCCCTCAACCCCTAAAATCTAACCCTACATCTGCTGAGCTTCGAATCCGTTCAGTTGATATGTTGTTGAGCCATGTCAAATACTCATCACATTTTTATTCCACGATTTTTTCATTTCTCACCTGACTGGAGAATAAAAATACGATCTTCCCTCTTTTTTTACTTCTGCGGTGACCGAGAAACAAAAATTGATGGCTTAGGGTTTTCTGAAATTTCTCCAAATCGCGGATTGATGAATTGATTTATCTCTAGCTATCTTCGAATTGATGCTAGTAGTAGGATTCCAATCTCTCGACTAAAGCAATCATTCTGTGCATCTTCACAGTAATAGGTGAGATTTAATGGTTGCTCTGTTTACATGTTCTATTTTTATGGAAAAAATCGAGAGTTCTATATACTTGACATCGTCAAATTATGATTTTCTGACGATTGTAGTTTTCTTCAAGGAGAGAAGAGGATGTTGATTCAAAATTGCACCTGGCTCTGTGGATTTGAAAATTGTGCTTGACTCCGTTTTATCAAAACTGAACATATGCGCAGTTTTATCGAAACTGAGCCTGCTCAACTTTGACAACTGAACCGAGCTCAGTTCAGACAGTTCAGACAATTGAGTTGAGCTCAGGTTTGATACTTGTCGAAATTTAGTGATCGGTTTTGACACATACTCGGTTTTGATTGAAGATTAAGCATATGCTCAGTTTTGTCAAATCAAAATCGAACATAGCTTGGTTTTATCAAAGCTGTGCAATACTAGGTTTTGCTATATGAATTGTGCAATATTATATATTGCACCAAAAGAGGGTTAAGTTCCGCGCTTGTTGTTCGAGGGGGAGGATTTGTTGAAGGATGAAGTGAAGAAGTTTCTTTTTGTGCGTGTATGTGTGTTTGCTAACCCAAGGTGCAAATATATGCATATAGTTTGTACCATCTAGATTCATTATTACTTTTACATTTGCAGGTTGTTTCGTTCTCTAGCTTCTTGTTAGTAGGCATATGGACGTCTATGGCTCAGGTACTTTCAAAATAGAATGTAAAAGAGAATGGTTCATAACCGATGTCACTTGGTAAATAGAAATTAATATAAAATGCAAAAGAGTAATATGTATGTCATATCTTTTATATTACATCTTTTTCTTTCATCACTAGTATCGGTAAAATGAACCATAAGAGTTTTCATGTTTATCATTTATCATTTGTAGTATTTATCTATCATTCCATTTACCATATTCTACATGTGATGGGATTAGAATTATAATAGTCTCCGATTTAAACATATAAACAGGTTATTTCAGATATGCTGGTAGCAGTCATTTCATTAGTCATCCACTTCGAATTACAGTCTCGTAATGTTAGTGCTTGCAGTGCTTTTATACGATTTAATTCAATGTGTATCCATCCATAGTTATCAAGTACAATTCATCATAATATTAGATAAGCTTATGTTGAGTGATATAGAAGAGGCTATGAATGATTCTCAAAGAACATGAGCTGCTGATATCAAGCGTGTAGGAATAGCCACTGTCAGAACAAGCAGATCATATAGAGAATTTAATGCTCAAACAGTAAAATATTTGGTATAATTTCAAACTTGGTTCCCTTATACTGAGGTTTCTGTGGTACAAGTCCCTTGAAGCCTGTTTTGTTTTTGCCCTACATATCTTTATTTGGTCACCACTTATCATCTTTGAGTTGTGTAGTAGTAAGGATATACAGGATTAATGTATATGTAAAGAGCTCTTGTTATGATCTATACCTTCATCTTAATTTCCATCATTATTTAAAGTAGAACATTATTATTCTTTTAATTTTCTTATGTTTTACTTTTGCAATCATGAACTAAAATGCACAATTTTCCCTCCGATCACGCTTTTAGTTATCATGAATATTTCGAACTTGCTTAAATCATAAATAGCCTGGTATACATGTGATTGGGGAATGATAAATAGTTTGGCATAGCATTGACTTCTTAATGGGCATTGTTATACTGCACCCAAATTCATATCTTTGCTTTGAATCTTCTTGTATTCTTTGCTATGATACCCTTCATAGAAATTTGAAATCAATATCATTTGCAGTTAATACCACAGTCTATAACTTGTTTTATACTGAAATGCCACAAATTCTGCTGATTGCATGAAATTACGTTAGTTTTAGAGGTTGTCAGCTAATTATCATTGTAAACGTTTCTCTACTATAGATTTTCGTGTTAAAAGTGAATCTTTATCCTGTCACTGCCTTAAACCTGCTTGTATTTTGTGCTACGATGCCCTTCATGAATATCTGGGGATGATGTTAGCAGTGCATGTTGCATTCTTAGATAGATCTAGTGCTCTCTTAACCATACAAACCTTTATGTCAGATTTATCCTCATTGCATGCAAGGTCAGAAAAGCTTGAAGCTGCATCTTCAAATATATTTGGAGGTGATAAAACAAGAACCAATTGATTGGAGGACCTGAAAGAAACTATAAGAAACACGGAAGATGCTTAAATTCGTGCAACTAAGGAGTATGAGCGGATCAAGGTATTGATTGCTATTTTCTTACATTATTCTGAATTTTGACTGATATATTCTAAATAATTTATAAGGTTATAATATTGTTTTGCAAATTCCCTTCTTTTTCTAAAATAATAATATTATGTTTTCAGCTTTTCTTTTCATGTTTTGAATTCGCTGAAGTATGATTTGCATTGATGACTTACACATATAGCTTCTAAAGCCTAACATTAGCTACATTTCATTTTTCCTGAAACATCACTACCTATTTTGATTAAGTAAAATTATCTTTTGAATTGTAAATGGTGCATGATTTCTGAGTTAATGGTTTTTTTCTTCCTACTTATGCATCTGAAATATTGCTTGCTATTTCTTCCATATAAATTTGGATAAAGCCATAGACTGATGGCCTCATATGCTAACCTACTTTCCTATTTCGAAAAAAGCAAGCGTGGGCTTGCTACTTCGAAACAGCAAGCTCTAGCTTGCTTTTCGGAATAGCGGAATAGCAAGCGCGGGCTTGCTATTCGAAACAACAATAGCTTGTTGTTCAGAAACAACAAGCACAGGCCTGCTGTTTCGAAACAACAAGCCTAAGAGCTTAATTCTTTAGCCTAAGAGCCTAACAATATGGGGTTTGATTTCTATTTTCTATATGTGGATTTAATTTTTAGAATGTAAACCCAAATCCCAATATCCATTTAATTCTGTAGTTTAGTGGATTAGTACGATTGTACCTATGAATGTTTCAGGTACAAGATGTAGAAGGTGTAGAATTATGTGGGACACTGAAGAATGTGGTAGCAATAGCTGCAGATTTTTGAATATGTTTTCTGCTTGTCGAGTAGTATGAAATGCAGTTTCGTTGTGGAGTATGTTTTGGTTTGTGGAATATGCAATTTTGTTTTGTGGAGAATGTTTGTGGAATATGTTATATAATTCTTTGTTCTTGAAGTTAAATGATAAATTATCTATATTTTAGTTTTCAATTTGGTACATCCATTTGTTGATGCTGCTACCCAGTTTTGTTCATGGCTGTAGCCAGTAGGACAATGTTTTTTTTTTAAATTAGATACGACTCATGGTCGTATCTAATTTTCAAATAGATACAGCCATTAGTCGTATCAAATTGAGAATTTGATACGGCTGTCTTTTTTTTAAAATTTGATACAGTCATTAGTCGTATCAAATCCTCAATTTCATAGGCTAATGGTTGTATCAAATTTAAAAAATGATACGGCCATTAGCCGTATCAAATTGAGAAAGACGCAAAATTTGATACAGTCCATAGCGCTGCCAAATCGAATTAGATACGGCCATGAGCATTGCCTAATTGGCATTTCTGGTGTAGTGTAGAAAGGGAAATGAAACTAATAAGTTTAAGGCATCAACTACAAGACACCTAATATTTCACATAAGAACAAAAATCCTGCTACTATGGTAACAAAAGCTTGCATCCCCGTCTTAGGGTCTGAAATATAAAAATTGAATATGATGGTAGTAAATTGAAGGATATGTGTCGAGATATACAAGGGACATCAGTCATCTAAGTCCGTGGATATATGCAAATGGATGAAAACCCGATTCCAAACCGTCGGTATGAACTAAATTTGTCATAGCTCAAGACAGTATATAAATTGTCAGATATATACTCTTTGATATGGTTGTAAACAAAAATTGTTGAAAGGTTTACTGAAACACAAATTGGTAATTATGAACTTGACCAAAGTTAAGACATAGAAGTAATGTATTAAATGGTCATCAAACATCGCTTACATGACATAATTGTAATTCTTAGAGTGACAAGGTAAACTAATGAAAGAAAAAAAATATACATATAATATCTGCATTGAGAAAGCAACTATATATACCACAATGTGGACGTTTTGCAAGGGAAACCAGATGTTAAATCCAGATTAGCACAGCATGGTGTTCAGGGCTCAGCATTTGCAAGCCTTTAGCCATATTGATTACTCCTAATATGATCATTGCATAACCAACCGAATGGTGATAGATGTTCCAATACAACCGATATTTACGATCCTTATTTGGCCTTAGAAACAGTGCAAATACCTGCTTGTATGATCAAAATAATAAACATTGTGAACATTTCAAATATATCACAATTATCATGTAGCTTAATAAACTGGATAATTCCATACATCATTTAATCATTTTCAATCTCAAACGGTAAAATATCCACATTTTTTAATATTACTACATATAACATAAATGGGGTACTTTAGAGATGGTTGTTATTAGACTACATAGCAGTCACATATTTTGGATCATTCTCCAACTTGCCACTGACGCTAAGTTAATATGCTTGGACTTGTCATCAATCAACGGTTAGGCAAAACCCTGTATACATTGCAGGAGTTCATGCTACACCAATTAACGCTTCTTCAGCAAACTTTCAAAATGAAAAACGAACCAACTGGTTCTTAGAACACAAACGAATATGATTACAAGAAGCATATCCAGTTGTAAGGTTAACTTGTCTAGCATATCAATATGAATACTGTAACTAGCATAACACACTGCACATTAGGCTTACTTCCTAAATATTTAATTATAATTAATTAATCATTTTCATCCAATTAATAAACTCTAACACCAAATAAGTACCACATATATCATAAAATGACCTGAGAATTTTCCAAATGAAACACTAGAATAACATGACACTGGAGCATCTATAATTCATGGGAAGGAAAGGGGATATGCTCAAAACCTATTTTCGCAAGTAAAATATCTGCACCAAATTTACTGGACTCCGCATATGAAATCAAATTAGAGACCGTTAAATCAAATTATAGCATCTGTACCGATGTCGATCAGATTATCTTTTCAAAACGAGAGAATAAATGCCAGAGATGAACGAATTTCGACGTGATGCTGGCGATTTCGAATGAGAGAATCTGATTTTGGGCGAGCCTTGGTTGCGTTGAAGCTTTTTACCGGTGGATGCCTTTCTTTTCTCTTGATTGTCTTTTCAGAACTGCGACAGGCCAATTTCGTGAGATCGAACCATTAATCTACTCTGGTTAACTTCCTCATCGCCAAAACTGGACAAAATTAAAAGGATGAGAAAGGAATTACATAAAATTATCATCTGCTGAAGTGGCGATTTGTTGAAGATGGAAAACCCCTGCTTTTCCATCCGCTATTAAAAAGGAAGCCGCTATATATTTTCTTAAGCGAAAAAGAAAGAAAGGCAAACAGCGGGAAAACGAAATTTTGGGGCAAAGGAGCTGAGGTCGTGAAAAAAAATCAAATTGATGCGAATTGGCAATGTACATCGTTGGATCTTGTTCACATGGATTGATAATTTTCTTAGTCTTTTAATTTGAATATATCTATAGCTACTGCAACACGTTCTTAATGTTTATGCTAACATCTTGAAGCGTGTGTTGTAATAGACAAAAATTAGCATAGTTATCGTTACATTGTAGCTAGCAACATCTTGTATTTTCGTTATAGTAGGTCATCTATGGCTTAGCGTATTGGTGAAAAGATGAAGCATGTTTCAACAGGAAGGGGACTAGACGTCTGGCAGAAGGGTCAAACGTCTGACCATGTTGGTTGTGCATCTAGAGAACTACAACAGACATCGTACTTTTTAGGCAGATGTCCGAGCTAAAATAAAAGGTTCGCCAGATGTTTGGTCTTACAGGACGTTATTTTCGAGCTTGGAGCCAAATGTCTGGTCTTATATGTCAAACTTCCGAGGCGACTTCTAAAGTATATTCGTGCTTTTGACTCAATATGTTGATTTGCAAAGATTCAAGGGGTAATTTGTGAAAGTGCCAAGTAAATATCTCTCTCTATATAAGCCCTTTTCAGCAAAGAATGATTTAGGAATTGAGCAAGTTTATTCTAATCAGGGTTTTAAAATTCCTATTCTTCTTCAATTCTCATCACCACAAAATTATTATTTTTCTTGTGAATTTTGATCATTGTATTCAATCTTTTGTACTATTTTATTGGTATATAATAAAAGCTCTCTCTCAAAGTGGACGTACACTAACAAGACGTTATTGAAACCACTATAAGTCGTTGCTTGATTTATTTTTCACTATTGCTCTATTATGTGCAGTTAAAGCGCTCAGCGGATCCAATACGGCAGAGATGTAAAAAGTCGTAGCGGGGATAAGCGAGGAAATAACGTGATACAATGGACGAGTCTAAAATAGCATATAAAACTCGTATTTAATGCTTTTACAAATATATAAATAATAGTAAAAGGAATATTAACATTCAACTTAATTATTAATAGTACATTCTTAATTTTAAATGAAAGCATATGCAAATATATGTAAATAAATGTGAATTTTTAGTTAGCTTGGTTAAATTTAACAGAATATTATAGCATTTTCTATTTTGAAAAATATGTTAAAAATTATATAAAATAACTAATTTTTTATAATGTATAAACATAATTTTTAAATTTATTTCTTTTATAGAAGATATTGCGGATTAATATAATAGCAGGAAAATACCCTGAAGGAAAAAATGAACAAAAAATTGTTCCATTAGGACAAGAAGCTAAAATTTTGTGCATAAGAACAAATTTTAGTGTACAGGAAGGAATTATGGTGGGCCCCTGAATTCCTCCTTTTACACTAAAATTTGTCTTTATGGATAAATTTTACTCTCTTGTCCTTAATTTTTTGTTCATTTTGTCCTTGAAGCTAAAATCCTCTTAATATAGCCGAGATGATGGGTTATATCCGGAACATCGGAATATAGCGGGGCTTAATGCAGAAAAACTACTTCAAAGGCTATTTGAAAATAGCATAGCAATAGAAATTCGCTATATGATATAGCGGGGATATGGCGGAGTAATAGCTGGACATTAACTGCGCATGCTTCATTATATCTCTTGTTTGATGATTGTGATTGGTTATTGAATTGGGTTGAGATTGTTTTGATGAATCAACTTTTTTTTTTTTTTCTTTTTTTTTCTTTTTTTTTTTTTTTTTTTTTTTTTTTGCACTTTTACCACAATCTCGTCTTTATAATAGACGTTTCTAGTTGATTTTTATTATTGCACAGGATACCTAAAATTGCTCTTATACGATAAAACACCATATAATCATTTAAAAGTAGCAAACATCAACTTGTATAACAATCATCATGAAAGTACCCTAGTCATCTAAGAGTGTCGCGTATTTAGGCTCACAGAATGCTCATGCAACATTGGTACCAACGTAACTTTATACCATTGTCCAGTATACTAAAAGTCTAAAGCAGATCCACTTCATTTGGAATTACAATTCAGTTATTCTTCAAAAATCTCCTAAACCAGAGAGCAGAGGTTTTAGGATAACGCTTCAAAGTCTTGAAATCTACATAGTACAATCCGAACCGAAACGTGTAGCCATCAGCCCATTCAAAGTTATCAAACATTGACCATGCAAAGTAGCCTTTCACATTCACACCTTCCCTGAAGATTATCGAGCGCAGATACATTATTTCATTTTATTTGATCATGTTTCAAAATGTAAATCATTCAAAATTGATGCTCTTGAACAAACCTTGCAGCTCTTTGCACATTTGACAGATGTTGTGTATAATAGTTTATCCTGTAGCCGTCTTCCAACTGGGTGTTGATTGGTTCCTTGCCATATTTATTGACCTCATCAACTCCTTTAAGAATAAAAGGAATGAGTATTTTAGTTAGCTAAACAAGATATATTTGATAATTCATACACAGTTCACCCATTTAAGATGTACCATTTTCCGTTATGTATATGGTAGGATTGTTGTATTTGTTTTTTATATAGCGGAGAAGTTCTAGAATTCCTTCAGGATAGATGAAGAGCCAGTTTGAAGCCGCCTGTTCAAGACCATATATAAATCAGGTATCTCATTGAAATATATTTAATATGTACTATGTAGAGAATATATAGATGAATATATGTATAATATATTATTTTCTAATCAAAAATAGTACTACGACAAACAAAGTTTTTATCAAAAAGTACACCAAAGACAAAAAAATTAGGAGGTCCACCCCTTTAATTACTCAAATATCCCCCTGAATTCAATGTTTGTCACCCCTTAATTCCGGAATTACCCTTATTTTTTAGTTTTTGACAAAAACTTTTTCGGGTATTCTAGCATATCTGTTTTTTAATATATAATAAATAGCTCTCATATTATTGTAATGAAGAGATTAGTTTGTTCAATATACTGTACTTGTACTAGCCTGAAGATGCTGACTACTATATTCATGGGAGAGCGTAACCATGCTACAATTATGATGTATGTCAATGTTTTTTCATACAAAGGAAAAAATAATCCTAAAGTTTGTCCATAGAGGTGATTGGAAATTGCAACCATGTACACATATTAAAAGTGGGTGTCTATAATTCCTTATTAATTATCTATGCATTTTATCTTTGTCAAAATAAAATGTAGACAAAATCGTACCTGAGGACCAATCAATTTACCATCACGTTCACCTGTCCAACAAAATTCAGTATTAAACAAAAAAATTTAAATAACCCCATTGAAAAACTCAAGCAATAGCAATATAATTCTGATCAGTTGATGCTTGTTAGCTACTTAGCTTTCCATTGAACATTTGCAATATACTGGAATGTATCGCATGGCAAATCAGTTGATACTTGAATGTATTACATCTTGCATTTTACCCTTACGTCCTAACTAGCTAAGACAAGGATATTTATTAATTTAGGTTATATGTTCAAACCATACTTTTAAATTAAGTGCAACAACAGAAACCATACTTTTAAATTAGGTGAAAAATGCAATCAATCAAATTGAAGCAAACAAAAAGCCCTTCTGTGATTACATCTACCAATTTTATATCATTTATATGCATTAAATATGCAATTTTTATAGGGTATAACTCTAGTTATTTTAATGCTTACTCTAAGAAGACAAAAGTATCCGCTTAATGTATAGCATAGCAGCAAATGATAATTAAACTAAATACCTGTCTGGTTTGCATGTATGTCACCGCTATAGCTGACATTAACCTTTTTTAACGGGGATATGCTTTTGGCATAGTTTGCAGTGTAATAATTCAAACCAAGGAAATCAAATGACCCCTTCAACATTTTTGACTGCTCACTGGTAAATTGAGGCAGGCGATCTCCGGCTAGCGCTCGCATATTAAAAGGATAGTCGCCTTCAGTTATGGGTTCCATGAACCTGTGTGTATATCATGAACAGTTAATCTAGTGTACTTATGTCTATTATGAACCTACAGTAGAGATAAAGATTTATTTTGCTTATAAATTCATTTTCTTGAAATCCTAGTGTTTGCCGGTCTTATGGCTTTACATTTTTAAACGTTCAGTGCAAGGCATATAGCATTGAAAGAAAATGACACTACTGATTTGAAGGTATATAGGAATTACAAACCATCCAAAATTGAAATCAATAGCCCGATCAGCAGCATCAAGATCCTCTTTCGAGAGTGTATAAGGCACATACCAACTACTGACCAGCGTTATCCCGATTTTTCCTTGCTGAGACATCTACATTATCAAACAAGCAATGCCCGTATTAATACTGCTTTAGATTTACACTTTTACTGTGTAGTACTTTGGCCGAATAAGCAGCACTGGAATTTTGTTCGAATTAGTCCACTGGATTTCATATTGTATTCAAATAGCTATAACAATAGTTACCTAGAAACTAGGAGCTGTAGCAAAAGTGAAATGTAGCACAAAAAGTCATTTAAATAATTACATACAATAACTCTCATCGTCATTTCTATTCATTGTTTTTAAGTTGGGTCGACACGATCCCATCTAGATATAATAATCGCTATAATACATATAATTCAACTTAATCCTAGATCATGCTTCACAATTTTCTTTCTATTTTGAAAATTTTGGCAGAATCATATGCCTCATTTGGTGAATCTGAGTTACTTAAATCCAGATGCAAAAGGAGCTGGAGAAAATATTTCATATATATATGATTTTATTGTGTCGCTTTAGAATGAGAATTCCACGTAATATAGGGTTTTTGGTGATGAAGATATATATATATATATATATATATATATATATATATATATATATATATGTATGTGTGTGTGTGTGTGTGTGTGGCGACACACCTGATACTTTTCTCTGTAAACTTTGACTGCTGCAGCGTGTGATAGCAATTGATTATGACCTACAAGATAAGGTTCTCTGCCTGAATCACCAACAGTGCAATGACCAGCTTCCCACGGTGAACAACGCCCGGGAGCAAACACCCCCTCAGAATAACCTTTCGAGCAATAAGTCCATGGCTCATTCAGTGTAATCCAATGTTTTACTCGATCACCAAACAATTTAAAGCAAAGGTCGGCATAGTCTCTGAAGTCATCTCTGATTATTGGAACTGACTGAATCAGAATATATATAATACCCTGAAATTCAGTGCATATAAACAAAAAAGGTACACACAACTCACACTATAAGTGGGCTAAGGAAGCCTAGGTACTCTTCTTCTAGACTTTGAGGAAGATCCCAGTGGAAAATAGTTACATAGGGCTGTATACCTAAACAAGACATATAGCGAAACAATCAAAAACACGTAAATGAGACATATAAATAGATACCAAAAACGAATAAGCACCTTTGGATAGAAGCTCGTTGATAAGATTATTGTAGTATTCTACACCTGCTTGGTTGATTCCACCGCTTAATTTTCCCTCTGATCAAACAGATTGCAGTTGGTTCGAATCAATATAATAAACTGTGAATACTAAGATATGCAATGTTTCAAGTGATACTTACTAGGCAAGATTCTTGACCAAGAGATGGAGAATCGATATGCATCTATACCAAGGTCTTTCATCAACCCGACATCTTCCTGTGATGTTTATTCGTTGGTATTTATATAAATAACTTGAACGTAAATTTGGCAAAGAATAAATTAATTTATCAAAATTACCTTGAAGCGATGGTACGCATCAATAGCAACATTTCCACTGCTTCTATCCTTTATTTTTTCTGTACATATATATGCCATTAACAAGAGATCAAAGTAGTGTCAGGTTGGACTATAGAATCATAGATATCTTTTTTTAATTTACCGGACTATATCCTAATATATGCACTGCTAATGTTGCTAATTTACACAGAAGTGAAAATAAAATTTGTGGTTGGCACACAACGTATTTAAGCTTTACACCTACGCAAAGATTCAGTTTAATGAGCTTTTTTTCCACACTTCCTTTTCTTTTTGGTAAGAATGAATGGCTTGTACCCAAAATTTACAGATTCAATAGTTTATAAATTCATACCAAACAGGAATTTCTTTCCTTGTATATGACAGTTTTATCTATACAAGAAACCACTTCTTCTACTGATCAACAAGAATCCCATTTCATAGCCGACTTCCCATATGAATAATCAAACCAAATTAAGTCTCATCTACCCTTATATTGTTTATCATCCTCCCACTAGTTTACTCAAACCATAATTTGATATTGAATCTGTTTGTTGGAAAACCTGGAGTATTTTTAGGAGGTACTTGCTTTATGTATTGTTTAAGGAAAAATTCTTTTATCTTAGCATATACCAACTACTGTTTCAGCACTTAATAATAGAAATGTTGTCTGTTGTTTCATAAAGGCACAGAAGACAAGCTTTTGTATAACATAGAGGGAATGCAAATTCCACACTGTGAAAATCACAAAATTACTGTAAAAATTCGGTCATGTGATGAAACGAAGAAGATGGAATGCGCTCAATAAAGAAGAAGAAAATTAAATAGATATTAAATAACCTGGATATTTCTGTGTAAATGTATCCCAGATGCTAGGACCTCTTCCACCTTCATTTGCAGCTCCTTCAACCTGCAAAGTAGAAAAAAAATTCTTGAGCGATCAACTCAGCGAAAATTCGAAGTACATTCAAAATATGGTCGTTTATGAAACCTGATAAGATGAAGTGGCCGTTCCAAACACGAAACCAGATGGAAAACTACTACGGTTAAGTGAACTAACCACATGCAAATTAGAAGAATTTCCTGATGTGAATACTGTGAACAAGAAGATGCAGAAAGCAAGGTAACCTTGATGAATCATTGTTGAAACAGAAGGGGATAAGATAAGTGTTTGGCCTTTACCCTGTTTAAATAGCTTCCAAGTCTTAATATTCTATTCCTTTTTCCAGCAAATTGAAATTTATTTTCTGAAGGTCCATCTTCCTTGTTTTAGTATTAAATGAAAATTTGGATGTTATCATTTGATTTCGTTTACCGCGCTTTAATATTATACACGAAATAGCTTGCATGCCTCTTGTTATGCCTTTCTCGGTGAAAACACACTGCCACCTTACGACAGTAACGCTTCTTAGGTGAATCACGTGAAATTTGCATGTACAATGCTAAAATATTTTCTAGTAATTTTAACAAAAAAAACAATATATGAACTCTCCTTAACCTCTTCCACCTCTCTCATGAATATATTATACAGAAAATGGGAGTGTGTTGATGATAGAAAATATTGAGCTGTAGAAAGAGTGTATTTATCAGTTTGCATGAATAAATCCAAAAAATGTCCTCTTTGTAAAAAGATTTGAAAACTATAGCCTTAAAATAATAATTGAAACACTGGTTAAATTTTGAGTCACCTTAGAAAATATGAGTCTTGTGTTATATTTATTAATAACCGGAGTGGAACAACAATTATTTTTGTTCATGAACTTTAAAAAATATTCTTAGATGCATATAGAAGGTTAGAAGTTGAAATCTCACAAAGATTAAAATCGATGTTTATCTTCCCAAGAAAAAAATTGAAAAAAGAAAATTCATTTTATTTTATTAAAATACGTGTGTGTGGGTATCACGAAATTTATATAATGAAACTGGTACTTTAATTTTTATATATTATATAATACTTAATTCTATAATATTCATATTCATGGAAGTTTACATGCATCAAATTTTATCTTATGAATTCTTCTGTCCACAACCCATTCATTTATTTCGTTTTATTAAATTAGTTGCTTTTAAAACATTAATTATTTATTAGATCGAGTTAACCATTTTAAAACTATTAGTTATCGTATTTAATAAGTGAATAAATGTTCACATAAATGATAAATTAAATTAGAGTTTTGAGAAAAAGAATCATTAAATGAAGTTGAATTTTGCAAATAACAATATAGCTGGAACTTTTTTCCAAAGTTTATTTCACGTGTCCATTTTCGCAGCATGGTCATACATTTGTCATTTCTTTTCAAATTCTCATATATATATATATATATATATATATATACATACATATATATATATACATATATATATAATTCTACAGAAGTCCATTATTAAAGTGTTTGCACTTCAAAATCAATGTTATTTGAATTGAAAAAACATGTAATTCTACAGAAGTCCATTATTAAAGTGTTTGCACTTCAAAATCAATGTTATTTGAATTAAAAAAACATGTTCTTCAAAATTCTTTCAAACATGTACGCTTGAGAATGTTTAGAAGTCCATTATTAAAGTGTTTGCACTTCAAAATCAATGTTATTTGAATTAAAAAAACATGTTCTTCAAAATTCTTTCAAACATGTACGCTTGAGAATGTTTAGACAAAGTTTCACTAACGTTGATTGTTCCAAAAATTTATTCTAAGCACTCAAATTTGAAACAATGTATTCATCATCCAAGTCTCCAAGGCCAAATGAGAAAAGTGCAGCACATAAAGACAGAGAACCAGAAAATGACAACGATTGCGAAAAAGATCTTCAATGAAGACAGGCGGTTATAAAAACTTTTTAATAGCTGGAGGGATAAGAATTAAAAACAAATAGCATTGTCAAAATTTTGAAGGAAATGCCACAAGTGAAAATACTAATTAAATGTAGCTAAATCATACCGATAAAAATCAGTCTGTGGCATTTACCTATGCAGTTAAAAGTTTTGTATTTAGTCCTGTAGGAATATATAATAACATGTTATCTAAAAACTAAGGTCGGGTATGGGTTTATAGTTTCAGGTTTCCATGACAACTTTAAGAGGCTGTTGGTTTATTTTGTATTTTGTGTATTTTATGTTTTGTATTATGAATTTTGAACATTAACCGCAAAATATGAGAAAGTGCAAGACGATATACAAGATGGAAGGAAGAAGATGGGATGATGGAATGATGAACTGTTTCATGTTCATCCATTGTTTCCCAAACATGGAAAATTTTCATTAATTGTTATCTACCACGACGTCACACTATTTTGTTATCAGCGTAAACTATGAAATACGTCTCTAATACCAGAACTTGATATCATTTAAAAATTGAGTCCGACATTTTGTTTTTACAAATTTAAAGCATTTATATATTAATATTGTCAAATTTTAATATTATTTAACAGTAAGATCTAACAAATAAGCTTCTTCTACAAATTCAAAATGTCTATCTACAAATACACTCAAATGTTAGAATTAAAAATTTTGATGTTGCAATTTAGAAATAAAATTTAAACTAATAACAAATGATTTGAATATAAATCATGGATGCATATTTCAATAATTTATTTTCTCTTAAATATGCTAAACTTGTACAATTTGAAGAAAAACAATTCGTGCGTGATGCGCTTCACATCATTGAATATGAAGTGCATGCCGTAACGTCCATAGAAAAATGTTGCGTATGTTAACTTAGTTGGTCGTTTTTCATAATTTTCATGCGTCATGCGCACTTTTGTATGGATTTAAAAAAAAAAAAACCAATAAGCCTACAACACCATGCTTGTTTGGTTGCATCAAGAATCTTGTGTTACATTATATATG
The DNA here is from genome assembly GCA_030737875.1 of Allium sativum. Taxonomy (NCBI): domain Eukaryota; kingdom Viridiplantae; phylum Streptophyta; class Magnoliopsida; order Asparagales; family Amaryllidaceae; genus Allium; species Allium sativum. Next base: position 762,663,996 of record CM060912.1, on the reverse strand, counting down.
TATATGTATGTATGTATATATATAATGAAACTGATACTTTAATTTACAAGTTTTAAATAACGTATAACGACTACTAGACAAGTAGTTAGACCTAACAAATCGAGAATCAAAATCATGACTTCTTACACTATGGTCAAGCATTTTAGCCACCTCAGACATGTCATTTAAAATTATTTAACTCGGTTTGTGTATGAATGTATATATATGAAACAATTATCTAGACATAAATATTTGACATAAAACACCGTACACAAGATCTTAATCGTTGGATCAATTTGTCCCTATGTATATAATGGAAATCACCGGCACTCCAATGTTTGAGGATTCATGTCCTCCAATTTGTATCAAATTTCTATCTTTAAGTAGACTTTCGCATACACACACACACACATATGTATGTATGTATGTATGTATATATATATATTGATAATTTTATTTATCACATGAAACAAAATAGAAAATAAAAGATAAGAAGAAGAAATAATGGAGACTGCTTTTTTGATTGATTGAAGAATACAATGCAAAATCATATTTTTATGGCATTATTTATTTTCTAGAATATTCCTTATTCTCTAGCATTTTCTTTATTCTGTAGCATATTTTATGGTATATTTCTTAGCATATTCTCTAACATCACGATGTACCTGCTATGAGCATCGAGAGTTTGCTAACTAGAAAACGAAAACAAAAAACTGAATGTGATTTGCTAAAGAAGTCTGCAATCTGCAAAGAAGATGGTACAAAAGGTAAGGTAATGATGCGCTTCTCAAGATGATGTTGAGTAAGGTGACAGTCAGTCTCAATATGTTTGGTTCTTTCATGAAATACTGAATTGCGAGCTATTTGAATTGCACTTTTATTATCACAATACATAGGAGTTGGCTGAGAAAAAGATACTCCCTGAATGCCGAGTAAACGTTTGGAAGTGACGGTTTAGAATTTATTGCAGATGCAACACCTTTTGAAGGCATAGAAGTGCCCATCATCGGTCATAACATTAATAGAAGATGAAGGGAACAAAGAAACAAAAGATGAAGAATCTGGTGTCATATGATGTGAAGCACCAGAATCTAAGATCCATAAAGTAGATGACATACTTGAATATTTTTGAGGCAACTGACTTACAGAGGAAGTGGCAGACATGGATTGAGATTGTAAGGCGAGAAACTTTTGAAATTGCTCAGCCAAATTATTGGAATACGATGTTGATATTGTTGTAGTATTAGGTTGCACTTGATTAAAAGATGGAACTCTCAGGGAAAACTGTTTTGGTCAATTTCTTTTTAAAGAAGGACACTGATTTGCCCAATGACCTTTCTCCTTACAAAACCTGCATGTATCAGGGGAGTATAACCTGAAGAAGGTTTCCTGAATGGTGGACCTCGTTGTGCAGGAGCAGTCGTTCGCACAGAAGGGGTAGACTTTTTCGAACATGTCTTAAGATGTCTTAAGATCCATGTGATAATCTTTGTATTTTTTGCATCTCAAACATCCATAGCAATTGCGTAGTCCTCATCCTTTTGTTCAGGCATATTACAAATCTCTTCAACAGATACCCACAACTTTTTCCTTTCAAATAGTTTTTCATGACATAACTCCAATACGAATAATTTCTTCCATCCAATCGCAAACCTATACCTTGAAGAAAATCTTCTCTTTCGCTTGACATAACTAGATTCAAGAATTATTAAAAAAGTAGATCTCAAAATCACCAACAACAAATAACAGAATAACAGATCGGCGACAACAGTCCGCTCTAATACCATGATAAATTTATTCATAACATGAAATAGAATAGAAAATAAAAGATAAGAAGAAGAAGATAATGGAAATTGCTTTTTTGATTGATTGATGAATACAATGCTAAACCCTATATTTATAGGGTTATTTATTCTTTAAAATATTCCTTATTCTCTTGCGTATTCTCTAGCATATCGTTTGACATATTTCTTAGCATATTCTCTAACACACACACACACACACACACACACACACACACACACATATATATATATATATATATATATATATATATGTGTGTGTGTGTGTGTGTGTGTGTGTGTGTGTGTATACATGCGTACGTGGGGAAAATACAACGGGATATAAAGTGTATGCATAGTTGATGAGTTCTTCTGATTTGAAAAAAGAACAACATATCTTTCATTTTCTGTTGTTTTAGAAACACAAACCTAATTTGCAAAATCGTTTCCATGGAATTTTCTTACAACTAAAAAAACATGAATCTGTAGTTTTTTTTGAAATAAATTATAAATAATCAAATTGGAACGAATGTCAATGGGATTGACGTGTAGCATAGCTGCCTATTGCCTATGTCTTTCAAACTATTTTTCCATAAATATTTGTACATGCTTCATTCTTATATCTTATATCATACTTAATTCTATAATGTTTATATTCATGGAAGTTTACATGCATCAAATTTTATCTTATGAATTCATCTGTCCTCAACCTATTCATTTATTTCGTTTTATTAAATTATTTGCTTTTAAAACATTAGTTGTTTATTAGATCGAGTTAACCATTTTAAAGCTGTTAGTTATCTTATTTAATGAGTGAATGAATGTTCACATAAACGATAAATTAAATTTGAGTTTTGAGAAAAAGAATCATTAAATGAAGTTGAATTTTGCAAATAATAATATAACTGGAACTTTTTTCAGAAGTTTATTTCACACGTCCATTTTCGCAGTATGGTAATACATTTGTCATTTCTTTTGAAATTCACACACACATCACACACACACACACACACACATATATATGTACTTTATATAAGTCCAATCTTAAAGTGTTTGCACTTAAAATTCAATGTTATTTAAATTAAAAAAATATGTTCTTCAAAATTCTTTCAAACATGTACGCTTGAGAATGTTTAGACAAAGTTTAACCAACGTTGATTTTTCTTAAAATTTATTCTAAGCACTCCAATTTGAAATAATTTTCAACAAGAGTTCAGTCATCATCCTAGCCTCCAAAGAAAAATGAGAAAAGTGCAGCACATAAAGACATAGAACCAGAAAATGACAACGATTGGGAAAAAGATCTTCAGTGAAGACAAACAGTTATAAAAAACAATTAATAGCAGGAGGGATAAGAATTGAATAACAAACAACATTGTCGATATTTTGAATGAAATGCCGCAAGTGAAAATACTAAATCCGGCTAAATCATACTAATAAAATCAGTCAGTGACACTTATCAATGCAGTTAAAAGTCTTGTGTTATTTCCGTAGGAATACATAATAGCAAGTTATCTAAAAACTAAGGTCGGGTATGTGTTTATAGTTTTAGGTTTCCATGACAACTTTAAGAGGTTGTTGGTTTATTTTTTAGTTTTTATTTTGTGTATTTTATATTTTGTATTATGAATTTTGAACATTAACCGCAAATTATGAGAAAAGTGCAAGACGATGTACAAGATGGAGGGAAGACGATGGAATGATGAACTGTTTCATGTTCTTCCGTTGTTTCTCAAAACATGAAAAATATTCATTAATAGTTATACTACCACGACGTCGCACTATTTTGTTATCAGCGTATACTATGAAATACGTCTCTAATACCAGACCTTGATATTATTTAAAAATTGAGTCCAACATTTTGTTTTTACAAATTTAAAGCATTTAAATACTAATAATGTAAAAATTTAATATTATTTAACAGTAAGACCTAACAGATAAGATTCTTCTACAAATTCAAAACGTTTGTCTACAAATACACTCAAATGTTAGAATTAAAAAAAAAAAATTGATGTTGCAATTTAGACATAAAATTTAAACTAACAATAAATGATTTGAATATAAATCATGGATAATATTTCAATGATTCATTTTCTCTTAAATACGCTAAACGTGTACAATTTGAAGAAAAACAATTCATGCGTGAAGCGGTTGACATCATTGAGTACGAAGTGCACGCCGTAATAGCCATAGAAAAATGTTTTGTGTTGCATATGTTAACTTAGTTGGCCGTTTTTCATAATATACATGCGTCATGCACAATTTTGTATGGATGAAAAATAAAAATAAAAAGTAATAAGCCTATGTTGAAATTGGTGATACGCAAATCACAATTTTGGGCAATAAATAATCTTACATATTTTGTGGAGAGATTTTTTTATTAGATTCTATGGAGAGATTTGGTTCTAGATTTGATTAAGAGATTCGGTGCTAGATTTGATGAAGAGATTTGGTGCTAGATTTTATGGTGAGATATTGGTTGCTATATTTGTGGACATTTATTGCAAGGATATTTGGTGCTTATCCAAATAGTTTTATAACATATATGAAGATAATTTGGATGCCAAGTTTTCTTGGGCATGAAGCAATTCTCTCTATAAAAAGGATTAGCTAACAGCTTCATTAGGTGTAAATGAGAGCCACCAAGAGTGGTTGAGAGCCACCAAGAGTGATCAGTCTCGCTATTCCAAATTGAGTGTGCTCCTTCAAATTATTTATCCATTAGATATTCTCTACCTATTTCTCAATAAGGTTATAGGTTTAAGTTGTAATTGTTTATAACGATAGTTGAGATCGATTGTAAACAATTTTTTTATTGGTGAATCAATAAAGAGGGTGGTTGGGTGAAATATCGTGTGCTCACATTTCCGATATTTTTTGTGTTGTTGTTTATTTTTCAATCACATTCATCTTCAAGTGATTAGGTGATAAAGATCCAATTTTTCTTGCCATTTTGTCAAGCTTACACTGCATACAAAACCCTAACAGTTTCGTATCAGAGCTAGTTCATCGCCTAGCTTGGAGTAATCTTAGATTGAAGATTGTGGATGTCGGAGATGATGTTGCTTTCATGCATGTCTATTGTGGAGTAGGAGATTTTGAGAATTTGGAATGAAGAACTTAGTCCGCAGCAAGGTGGAGAGGTTGGTTTTGACCACTACTGAGGATCCGTTGAGGATCATGTTATCAATTGTTGTCTTCACGTTAATAATTCTCGAGTGATCCATATGTAGATGAAGAGGGATCAAGTGGTAGGCGTATATCGATAAAGAGAAGGTGTGATTGAGCCTGGAAATCAATTAGGTAATCTTGTGGCCTGATGAAATCAAGAAGGTCCAATTGAGCCTGTAAATCAATTGAGCATGGACTTGAAGAGAAGACACGATGGTTTTATCTCGTAGCCGTTAAAATCGAGATGGTGTTAATTGAGAAAGAAAGGTTGAAAGTGAGAGCTAAGGGGCTATTGTTTGAGTGGAGGAGATGTTGTGATTTGGTATCAAGGTGGGGTGTTGAAATTGGTGATATGCAAATCACAATTTTGGGCAACAAATAATCTTACATATTTTGTGGAGAGATTTGTTGTTAGATTTTATGGAGGGATTTGGTGCTAGATTTGATGATGAGATTTGGTGCCAGATTTGATGAAGAGATTGGGTGCTAGATTTTATGGAGAGATATCGGTTGCTATATTTGTGGACATTTATTGCAAGGATATTTGGTGCTTATCCAAATAGTTTTATAACATATATGAAGATAATTTGGATGCCAAGTTTTCTTTGGCATGAAGCAATTCTCACTATAAAAAGGGCTAGCTAACATCTTCATTAGGTGTTAACATCTTCATTAGGTGTGGGTGAGAGCCACCAAGAGTGGGTGAGAGCCACCAAGAGTGATCAATATAGCTATTCCAAATTGAGTGTGCTCCTTCAAATTATTTAGTAATTAGATATTCTCTACCTATTTCTCAATAAGGTTATTGGTTTTAGTTGTAATTGTTTATAAAGATAGTTGAGATTGATTGTAAACAATTTTTATTGGTGAATTAATAAAGAGGGTTGTTGGGTGGAATAACGCGTGCTCATTTTTCCGATTTTTTTCGTGTTGTTGTTTATTTTTCAATCTAATTCATCTTCAAGTGATTAGGTGATAAAGATCCTATTTTTCTTGGCATTTTGTCACGCTTCCGCTGCGCACAAAACCCTAACAGCCTATAGCACCATACTTGTTTGGTTGCATTATAAATCTTGTGTTACATTAATTACAAAATATGAGACAGGTGAATGGATGATGAAATGGACGGAGGTAAGATGGGTGTAATGCAAAAGGAATGACAGATGATGGAAGAGGGTTGTTTATCGTGCTTGAGTCATTTCTCAAAACAAAGAAAAAAAATTATGTTTTTTCTTTTGAATAGTTAATTTTGTTTTCTAAAACGATCATTTTCCACAGTGTGCATGTGTCACGTGCACTTTTGGAAAAAAAATCGAAATTAAAAATGTAAAGTCAATCGCAATCTAAAGTTTTTTTGACGGTCAACTTGGAAAACGGTTTTAACATATAAATTGAAAATGATTTTTTTTTCATTTCCAAGAATATTAAAAGTACAAAAAAGTATTTTCTTTGGTAGAAATTTTGTGTTGCCTCCCATTAATATGTTTTTTTTCAAATGCATATTTAATGCAAAACACAAAACTCAAAGTATGAAATAATTGAACCTTATTTTGTTACATGTGAAGTGATGCAAAAATATAAAAAATCAAAATGAATATTTAGGATATAAGATGCTTAAAAACAGTTGAATGAAGGACAAAACACATAAATTCACGATGATAACATTTGAAATGGTGCATTCATCGTAGCAACCCTGATCTTTCGAATAATAAAAATTAATAAAATAACTATACCTTTAAGTAAGGATTTTAAATAGGAAATTGGAGTTTTATGAATTTCTAAAATATGTGAAAATCATATGTTTCATTTTATGGTAGTAAATTTTATGAGGAGATAACCCTAAATTTTAGTTAGCATGGGAAGCTTAAAGTATGCAATTTATATTGTCGAACTTATAAATAAATCAATTTGTGAGAAGAATAAAGATTTTAATTTAGTGATTTTTTATACTAAAACTTGGTTTAAGAAATATTTAAATATTAGGCAATCTTTATAAATCATTGTTGATATCCCAACTCAAATAAACTAAATATAATGTTTAATAACAATTAATAAGTGGACTTATAAATTATACATCAAAATGAATTAGCATTTTATTTCATGATTTCACTAACAGACATTCGAAATATGGAGTGACCTTATGAAAATAAAAATAAAAATAAAATAAATAGAAGTTCTTTTCTTAAGTAACCAAGGCCTAAGTCAAATGAATTAAGGGGGAGTTTGTTCTCATTTTAAAATTCCCATCAGGTACTAAAGCCAGAAACAGAATGTAGAAAGAAAGTAATAATGTCCTCCTATAACACTAAAAAGAGTCCTTTTTTCAATTCAAAATAAATTGCCAGAAAAATCAAACATATTCAAGGTAATGCTCTCAAGCAATATTCTAGCTTTTAGATCCTTCAATTTTAGATTCTATAGTATTTGAATTCTTAGTGTTGTTTATCTGTTAGGAAATAGTGTGATAGAGAAGGCTAGTGTATTTTGGTGAGTTAGTCCTCCAATAATCTATAAATGATTTCTAATTGCATGCTTAAGGATTTATAACAAATGTTTCAAAATTAGAAGGGTGATTTATGGCCTATGTGTTGACACCTAAAATTGTCGTCAACATTCGAGAGTCCCAAAAATTTGAAATTTTTGTCTAGAGCGGAGAATTATAAGTGATGTAGTAATAATGTGCGAGGAAGTAAAGGGCACGATTATTCCATCACAACAAACTACAACAAGACTATTACAAGAAGTTATAATGATTAACAAGATATTTTAACGACACTAAAGACGATGAATTAAACAATAATCAATGTGAAATACACGGTTAACAATAAATTAAGGAAAACTTAATTAAATATTCAGAATTAAGTAAATTGGACCATGCTATTGCGTCCGTCTTGGAATTCTAGTCAAGATAAACACCTGGTTTACGTAAATCGGACACCGTATAAAGAAGTTATTAAGGTGTGAAGTTTGTATGCATATAAGAAAGATATACATATAAAATTCAAAAATCAGCAAACTAGAAATCCGGCGCGGAAACAGCGAAAGGACCGACTATATGAGGTCGACCCGAGGCCCCGCTAGGTCGACCCATGGGTCAACCCAGGCTCATGGTGGTCGACCCCGGGGTCGACCTAGGGGTCGACACCCAAGAAGGGGGGTTGACCTAGAGGTCGACCACCCTGTAGGGGGGTCTACCCACCAGCGGGTCTGGAACCTTCTTTCTGAACCTGGACGATTTTAGGGCTAGATTCGTGAACCCTAGGCTATATAAAAGACCCTAAACCTAGGTTTTACTCGTCTAAAAATGGCGGCAACGGCAAAGTTCTGCTGCAACAAAAACTGAACAGCCTATTCTTCTCCAAATCCAATTCAGCAGACATTATACAAATTCAACGATTGCTGCAACAGCAAATTCAACATATCCTTCGCAGTAATTTAGATCCATTTCCTTAGATTTATTCAATGTTAGTTCGTGTAATTTTAAGATCTAAATATTTAAATAGTAATCTTGATATATATGTAAAAATTGGATCTTGAATCGGTGCCTAATCAGTTCTATTATGACATAACTATCAGTTCTGCTTTTATATGTTCATACCACCGCCATGTTAAATCATGTCATAATATGCCTATTCAGTTTATGCCTATTTCTATCAGTTTATTATTGATTCCTTATTGTGTCTGTTCACGGTTCTCCTCTCTCCCTCTTTTCCCTTTTTATTTTTATATAGTCAGGCTACCTTTGAGCCTAGGCTTAACGCTGAAAAATGCGAACATGCGAAATTGGGAATGATTGGGAAAGACATAATTTGGGGCATAATTGGTATTGGAAAATATGGATCTAAATTTGGGCTTAAATTTGGAAATATACGAATATGGGTTTGGGGGTATATGTCTTGTTGGATAGTATGAATTTAGCCACGCATTGGAATATATGTAAATATGGAATTAGGTATAAAATGGGACATGTCTAAATATTGATTTGGGACCTAAATTGGAACGTATGTGAATATGAATTTTAGGCATAAATTGGAAAATAGGTAGATTTGGTGTTTATGCATAATATATATATATATATAAGCCTTGATTTATGACTTGGGAAAAGGGCATATGGTGCATAATTAAAAGGTGAATTGAAAAGGGACAAAAAAGTTATAATTTGAATACTGAATTTGGCATACGATTAAATATGGGGGAAAAGGGCATGAACACCTATAAGGAAATAGGAAAAACTAGATAATAATGAATGCCTAGGATTACAATTAGAAATTGTAATTGCACTTATGACAAGAGGTTCGGATGCATTAGTGGTGGAAGTTTTCCCGGACCCGACGGGCATATCCAGCAACCACTAATGTTGAACCTAATGTGAGAGATCTAAGTGCGCAAATACGAGATGTGCTCTAACACAAGGTTAAGCCCAAGTTTGTGGAATAAGTCTTCCCGGAGCAGTTTGGCATATCCAGCATCTACAAATGCAGGCCTAATGTGGGAGGTCCAGCATAATGTAATCATAAATGAAAATATGGGAATAAATCTTGAATACTTAACCTAGTAGAATCCATAGGGATTATGTGAAGACAAAGAAAAGTTGCTTTTAAGTAAAATTTGGTTGAACAGTGGGTGGGTTGAATACTTAACCTAGTAGAATCCATAGGCAAGCGCGTAAAAGAATGTTTAGACATAGGGTCTAACAACATATTAAAGGCAGGCGCTTGGACCAGTCCGTACGTTTGAGGGTGAATAACCCAGCGGTGTGTATCATCGAGGTGTTATAAGATACGAGCGGAGCGCACATTCATCTGATTGTTATGACAGCTCCAAAGGACTGGAAGGGAAAGCACGTGGCTTCCTGAAGTACATAAGGTGATCCTAGTAGTACTCTATGCGGTGACAGATGTCTTAAGGTGTACTCGCAGAGGTTGAGTCTGCGCGTAACTACTAGGTGGGTGGGCCTTGACTGTAGACGTGGCTATGCATTCAGAATGTTGTGATGAGGTGACATCAGGGTGGTTCGACGGTTGCCTCACGAGGAGGTAGCGAGGGTCACGAACAACAAGGATAGTAGACCGTCGGATATCCGTCATCGATAGCCAGCGGGATGTGAAAGACTAGAGCTAAACCCAAGATACCATTTCACCTTTCACTATCGAGGTACAATGTTGAGGGTAGACGCCACATGGATATTTAGATTGGTTGTTATTAGGAGCGGTCGCTTAGCTCTTGTATTTTTTACTTGTTGAGGGAGGGGCCGAGGTGGGGCCATAGCCACCACGAAAACAGACCCTAGGTATATCTGCATATAGAGGCTCTTCAAAGACGGGCCTGTACAGATATGGAAAAGCTCCCGACCGAGTTCCGTGTTTCTTTTATCGTCATACCGCGAAACTCGGTGCACATTAGAGGACGTGCGATTGAGGCATCAAGCTACAATTACAGTATATAAGTGGGACAGTCTAGATACATGCATATCTGCACTGAGTGGTGTACTAGAGTACATTATTCCGATAAGGAATCTAATTCGATCGATGGTGGCATTCCATACGCTTACGTAGCATAGTAATGATAGATATATGTGGAACGAAACATTTTATATAGCGATCCGTACGTCACTCCGGCATAGGATGAGGGACTACGTTCATTATGGTGGAGACCGTGTGAGTGGGGTACCATGGGGTGTATCTCAATATTGAAAGATAGCTACATATATTGTATTAGGTGAATCCATGGTAAAGTAAATAGGTACGACGTGCGTATAAGTCTTGAGTGCTATTAACCCAAGTAACCTAATAATCAAGAAAATGTAATGGAATAGTATTAGCAAGGATCATTCCACTTCTGATATACTGGTATCTACACGGTGCAGAGAAATGTATCTAAGAAGCACAATATATCTTGTTCATCTTATCTTGCTCAGTTCACACTTGTTATTGTTACTGTTATCTTGTTCTTCCAGTTTTATATGTACCTGCCATGATACTTTTATTTATTTATATTTAAAAGTAACTGGACTCACTAGACTTTATGTCTGACACTTTTTATTTCTCTTCTCTATCTTCCGTTTCCCCCCAGGGTTCTTAGGGTGGAAGTGCTTAGATTTGATTTCGATTCTTTCAGCTAAGCTTGGATTTTGGATATAGATGTATCACTTTGACTTCTAGTCAACTCTCTTACGGCTTCACTGGGAAATATGATTTTATGCTTTTGTACTCTGATATTTTTGGTAAGACAGATTATTAATGTAATTAGTTACTTATGATGTAAACTCAGTATTTAGGACCATGATGTTTTGATTTAAATAAAGTTTTTTTTAGTTCTGCTGCTATTTTACATGTCTGTCTTATGCTATTATGTTCTTATTTACCTATAATGATTCACGGATCTTAATGCATTCCCTTAGTGAGTGACATTAACGGACATGGGGTGTCACAATTGGTATCAGAGCATATGGTTATGAGATCAGATATATTATTTTGAAAATGGTTTTCAAAAAGGTCTCAAAAACAAAGTATTTTAAAATAAAATGACTGTTTTTGAAAAGCATATTTCCCAAAGCTATAAATATCTTCTTGATTCTCTGCTTTATTTCTTTTCATTTTTGATCAGGGAACCGTTTCCTCTCGAAAGGGTATCCCTATTTCGGCATGGTTCCGTAGGCATGTTAAAACTACGGTGCATGTCGAAGGGCAAAGAAGTGCCCAACCTCCATCTTTAGTCGCAGTGGTTTCACCTACTTCTTATTTTCTCTCAAGCCTCGAAATGATTTCTGTGTGATGGAGGCAGCATGTTGCACAAGGATGGTAAAAAGGAGAATAAGGGAGTTGGGGCTAAGGAGCACACCCCAACGAAGAAAAGAGGAAATACCATAATTTCGGAATGGTGTGTCATCTGAAAAAGGATTGTAGAAAGAGGAAAGGCGTTGTTACCACTTTGGTAAGGCGGGACACCTTATTAAGGAGTGTCCAAAGAGACAAGGACAAGGCCAGAAGACGGGAACTTCTAGGAGGAAAGCTAATGTTCTCATAACTGGTGGATAGGATAGGTGTAGGAAAGTTTCCATCGAAGGATTGATTTCCATTTCTGATCATCCAGTTAGAATTCATTTTCTAGCGCTTCGCATTCTTTTATATCTGATCCTTTAGTTGAGTCTCTGCAACTAGATACTAGTATGGTTTTGGATCCTGTTAGTATCTCAAACCCATTATAGGTACAAATCATTTATCAAGGAATTGTCAGGGTTTGATAATCTCTGTGTTAGGCATCGAGTTTGATTGCAACGCATATGTTCTTGATTTCATAAGATATAGTTTGATTCTAGGATGGATGGGTTAACCATATATGGAGACATTTTAGATTTTGAGAGGAGGGTTGTTGGACTTCTGACTTGCCATAGAAAGACTCTCGAGATTTCTTATGACCCCAAAAGGGTCTGCCGTGCTTAGTCTCCTAGAACCTCTTGATTTATCTATTGATGGTTTGTGATTTGTACCAATAATTGTGAGTATCCTGATGTTTTGATGAGGCTCGAGGTTTACCCCTGAAGCATGAGATTAGTTTCAACATATTCTTGGTGGATAATGAAAAGCCAGTTGCATTGCCTGTGCGACATGTGACTCTTAAAAGAAAAGTGGGAACTTTGTAAGAATGTAAGGGAGCTACTTGAGAATGGTTTGGTAGGTGAATCATATTGGGATGGGAAAATTATTGAAGATAGTTCTTGAGGATTCCCTTCATTCTAAGATGACTATTCATTCAAAAGGCGATAAAGTGTATAGAGTTCGAGGTAGTGGAGCCAAATTTGCGAGAGGAAGTGAAAGTTGAGAAGGAAGCAACGATTTGATGAGTTTCGACTTACATACTTAGATAAGAGGATAAGAAATTGTGCAAAAAAGCGAAGCTAGTAAAAGTGCAAGGGGGAGAGGACCGCGAGGATGCTACTTGGGAGGCTGAAGATCAGATTCGCGCTTCATATCCTTTCCCTTTCTAGAATTTGTTCTTAACTTCTTTTTCCAAGCTTTGAATTAATACTTGTATCTATCATTTGAATATCTCATATCGAACTATTCTTTAGGTAAAAAACTAATGAATGTAAACTTGTGTTTAAGACATGTTATGTTTGATGGATGCAAGTGGTTGCTTATGATTACTCGTGGATGCATATACACACACAAAAGGCACTAGATCGGCTCAATCACCTACAAATTGCATATTGATGTGTGTACATTTTAATTTTTTACGGATGAAAATGGGCGTATCGTTACATTTATGTTGCATTTGGATGGATGATTGTGCATACATATAGAACTTACATGTATTAGGATAATTTGCATGCATTTTGGTTACATGGCACAAACATATATTGCATTAAGGTGGTCAACTGAATCAGTGGACTGCCTGATCTTTCGCATTAGTTTATAGACAAAAACACACACTATTGCATATGTTCATAAAAGAATTAGAAATTCCTTAAGGATAATGGATGCCTGTGATTCCTAGATGGATGTATGATTGTTGGATGTTAGGATATACGTTCTTCTTAACTTAGAGATTTCGGGGATGAAATCCTTTGAGCAGGGGAGAATGTAACACCCCGAAATTTTAATGACACTAAAGATGATGAATTAAAGAATAATCAATGTGAAACCAATGAATTAAGGAAAACTTAATTAAATATTCGGAATTAAGTAAAATGGACCATGTCATTGCGTCCGTCTCGGAATTCTGGTCAATAAAGACACTTGGTTTGCGTAAATCGGACACCGTATGAAGAAATTATTAAGCTTTGAAGTTTGTATGCATATAAGAAAGATATATATACATATAAAATTCAAAAATATTCAAAAATTAGCAAACCATAAATCCGGCGCGCAAACAGCGAAAGGGCCGACCATATGAGGTCGACCCAAGTCCCCGCTAGGTCGACCCAGGCTCATGGGGGTCGACCTAGGGGTCGACACCCATGAAGGGGGGTCCATGGTGACACCCCACGTCCATTATTGCCACTCACTAAGGGAATTTATTAATTTCCGTGAAGCGTTATAGGTAAATAAGAACATGATAACATAAGACATATGTGTAAAATAGCTGCGGAATTAAAAACTTTAAAAAAAACTTTATTTAAATTGAAACATCATGGTCCCAAATACTGAGTTTACATCATAAGTAACTAATTACATTAATAATCTGCATTGCCAAAAATAGTAGAGTACAAAGCATAAAACAATATTTCCCTGTGAAGCCATAATAGAGTTGACCCGAAGTCAAAGCGATACATCTATATCCAAAATCCAAGCTAAGCTGAAAGAATCCAAATCAACTCTAAGCACTTCCACCATGAGAACATGGAAGGGTGGGCGAGGGGGGAACGGAAGAGAGAGAAGAGGGAAAAAAGGGTCAGACATAAAGTCTGACGAGTCTAGTTACTTTTAAATATAAATAAATAAAAGTATCATGGCAGGTATATATAAAACTAGAAGAACAAGATAACAGTAACAATAACAAGGGTGAACGAAGCAAGATAAGATGAACAACCTATATTGCGCTTCTTAAATACATTTCTCTGCATCGCGCAGATACTAGTATATCAGAAAAAGAATGATCCCTACTAATACCGTTCCATTACATTTTCTTGATTATTTGGTTACTTGGGTTAATAACACTCAAGACTTATACGCGCATCGTACCCATTTATTTTCCCATGGATTCACCAAATAAAATATATGTAGCTATCTCTCAATATTGAGATACACCCCATGGTAACTCACTTGCATGGTCTCCACCGAAATAAACGCAGTCCCTCATCCTACGCCGGAGTGACGTACGGAACTATATATGACAATGTTACGTTCTACATATATATGTCATTACTATGCTATGTAAGCGTACAGACTGCCACCATCGATCGAATCAGATTCCTTATTGGAATAATGCCCTCCAGCCTATGATACACCACCTAGAGCAGATATACATGTATCTAGACTGTCCACGTATGTACTATAATTGTAGCTCGATGCCTCAATCGCACGTCCTCTAATGTGCACCGAGTTCTGTGGCAGGGCGACACAAGAAATACAGAACTCATCGGGAGCTTTTCCATATCTGTACAGGCCCATCTTTAAAGAGCCTCTACATACATATATTCCTAGGGTCTGTTTTCGTGGTGGCTATGGCCCTACCTCGGCCCCTCCCTCTACTAGTAAAGACTACAAGAGCTAAACGACCACCCCTAAAACAACCAATCTAAACATCCATGTAGCGTCTACCCTCAACCCCGTACCTCGATAGTGAAAGGTGAAATGGTATCTTGGGTTTAGCTCTAGTCTTTCGCATCCCACTGTTTGTCAATGACGTATATCCGACGGTCTACTATCCTTGTTGGTCGTGACCCTCTCTACCTCCTCGTGAGGAAACCGTCAAATCACCTTGGCGTCACCTCATCACAGCATTCTGACTGCATAGCTACGTCTACAGTCAAGGCCCACCCACCTAGTAGTTATGCGTAGACCCAACCTCTGCGAGTACAGCCTAAGACATCTGTCACCGCACAGACGACTACTAGGAGAACCTTACATACTTCAGAATGCCGTGTGCTTCCCCTTCCAGTCCTTTGGACATCATAACAATCAGATGAATATGCGCTCCCCTCATGTCTTATAACACATCGATGATCTACCCCGTTGGGTTATTCACCCTCAAACGTACGGACTGGCCCAAGCGCCTTTCTTTAATATGTTGTTAGACCTACTGTCTAAACATTCTTTTACGCGCTTTCCTTACCTCACCCGGTTCCCATCTAACATGGTTATTCCCATTCATATTGAATTCTTATTCCAATTTACCAAGTTTCTCTTGCTTATTAATTTCAACCATATAACTTAATCCATTTAAGTTTATTAATAAGCCCACAACATGTTATTCACTAGATTGTGGCCCAAGGTCTATAATCCACAATCTATTTTATATTCTTGCTTGGTTATATCATTACAATAACATGTTCCCCTTAATACGTTATTAAGTACATCTCAATTCACATGTTTCCTAATTAACATGTCACTTACCATTTACGATTAAATATAGCTTATTTATTTTAAAAGTTTTCCTCATTCTTTATAATTTAATCATAAATTCAATTTACACCGTCACTACAACTTATCGTTATTTACTTAGCAGATTATTACGCATATCTAATTCTATCATTTCTAGAAGTTATGCTTACCCTACAAGGTGTCTTTGATTACATAACCTTATTATATTTTCCATCGGTTATGCATACCACTTGGTGTCTTTAATTACATAACCTTATTGGGTTAAGTTCGAGGGCTTATATGTAAATATTACCCGCCCCCTCTTTTTTATTTAACCCACCTATTACCCATCCAATTTTACTTAACCCTAACTTAAGTTCATAATCATACTATCCTTATGGATTAAATTAGGTTAAGTAGTCCAATTCATTACCATGTCCAATTATGGTTATAATGGGCTAGACCTCCCACATTAAGCCTGCAACGTATGGATGTTGGATATGCCGGTAGGGTCCAGGCTGTCTTTTTCCATAGTTGGGTCTAACCACATGTCTTAGTCCGATTCGTATTTGCACACTTAGACCTCTCACATTAGGTTCAACATTAGTGGCTGCTGGATATGCAGGTCGGGTCCGGACAGACTTCCACTACTAATGCAACCTAACTTCATCTCATTAGTGCAATTACAGTTCCTAATTGTAATTACTAGACATTCCATTTTTATCCATATCTACCTATGTCATTATAGGTGATTATTTCTCTTTTTCCCCCATATTTAATTATATGCCAAATTCACTATTCAAATCATAGACTTTTACACCCCTTTTCAATTCACCTTTTAATTATGCACCGTATGCTCTTTTTCCCAAGTTATAAGTCAAGGCATATACATATACATATACATACATATATATATATATATATGTTATACACAAACCCAAATCTACATATTTTCCAATTTATGTCCCTAGTCCGTATTCACCAATTTCAATACAAGTTATACCTGAATCCATATTCGCATATTTTCCAATGTATGCCTAAAATTCATATTCACATACGTCCCAATTTATGTCCCAAATCAGTACTTACACATGTCCCAATTTATGCTCAAATTATATTTTCCAACGTATGGCTAAATTCATATTATCCAACAAGACGTATGCCCCCAAACCCATATTCGTACATTTCCAAACTTATGCCCAAATTTAGATCCATATTTTCCATTATCAATTATGACCTAAATTATGTCTATCCCCATTATTCCCAATTTCGCACGTTTACATTTTTCAGCGTTAGGCCCAGGCTCGAAGGTAGCCTGGCTATATAAAAATAAAAAGGGAAAAGAGGGAGAGAAGTGAATCGAGAATACACATAATAAAGAATCAATAACAATCTGATAGAAATAGGCATAAACTGAATAGGCATATTATGAAAAGATTTAACATGGCAGTGGTATGAACATATAAAAGCAGATCTGATAGTTATGTCATAATAGAATTGATTAAGCACTGATTCAAGATCCAATTTTTTACTTACATATCAAGATTACTATTTAAATATTTAGATCTAAAAATAACATGAACTCACAGTGAATGGATCTAAGGAAATGGATCCAAATTACTATGAAGAACATGTTGAATGAGTTGTTGCAGCCATCACTGAATTTGTTGTAGCAATCTTCAAATATGTATAATCTTCTTTGAACTATTTAGAAAAAGAAAGGCCATTTTAATTTTCATTGCAGAAGAGCTTCGTCGTCAGTGTTATTTTTAGATGAATAAAACCTACGTCTAGGATCCTTTATATAGCATAGGGTTCAATGAATCTTGCTCAGAAAGGTTTCCAGATACAAAACGAAGTATTTTTCCCAGATTTGTCAGGGGTGGGTCAACCCCCCTTTGAGTGGGTCGACCCCCCCCCTTGAGTGGGTAGACCCACCTGGGCGGGAAATCTGCCATCTTACCAAATTTTGAATTTTGAGCTGAATTTCGAATTTCTGGATCCATTTTTGAATTTCTGAACTGAATATATATATATATATATTCTTCCTGTGCGTATACAAACTTCAAACCTTAATAACTTCTTCATACGGTGTCCGATTTACACAAACCAGGTGTCTATTTTGACCAGAATTTCGAAATGGACGCAATAGTGCAGTCCGTTTTACTTAATTTTGAATAATAAATTAAGTTTTCCATAATTCATTGTTAACAGTGTATTCCACATTGATTATCCTTTAATTCATCATTTTTGGCATCGTTGAAATTTCGGGGTGTTAGATCGACCCACCTGGAGCGGGGTCGACCCACCCATGGGGTTTGGAACCTTCTTTCTAAACATAGATGATTTTGGGGCTAGATTCGTGAACCCTAGGCTATATAACGGACCCTAAACCTAGGTTTCATTCATTTAAAAATGGCGGCGACGGCTGAGCTCTGCTGCAACGAAAACTGAACAGCCTATTCTTCTCCAAATCCAATTCAGCAAACATTATACAAATTCAACGATTGCTACAACAACAAATTCAGCATGTTCTTCGCAGTAATTTGGATCCATTTCCGTAGATCTATTCACTATAAGCTCATGTTATTTTTAGATCTAAATATTTAAATAGTCATCTTAATATGTATGTAAAAATTGGACCTTGAACTGGTGCATAATCAGTTCTATTATGACATAACTATCAGATCTGCATTTATATGTTCATACCGCTGCCATGTTAAATCTTGTTATAATATGCCTATTCAGTTTTTGCCTATTTCTATTTTTTTATTATTGATTCGTTGTTGTGCCTATTCTCGATTCTCTTCTCTCCCTCTTTTCCATTTTTATTTTTATATAGCCAGGCTACCTTCGAGCCAAGGCCTAACACTGAAAAATACGAATGTACGAAATTGGGAATGATTGGGAAAGACATAATTTGGGGCATAATTGGTACTGGATAATATGGATCTAAATTTGGGAATAAATTTGGAAATATACAGATATTGGTTTGGGGGCATATGTCTTGTTGGATAGTATGAATTTAGCCACACATTGGATTATATATAAATATGGAATTGGGTATAAAATGGGACATGTCTAAGTATTGATTTGGGACATAAATTGGAACATATATGAATATGAATTTTAGGCATAAATTGGAAAATATGTGGATTTGGGGTTTGTGCATAATATATATATATATATATATATATATATATATATATATAAGCCTTGATTTATGACTTTGGAAAAAGGGCCTATGGTGCATAATTAAAAGGTGAATTGAAAAGGGACATAAAAGTCTATAATTTGAATAGTGAAGCTGGCATATATTAAATATGGGGAAAAAGGGCATGAACACCTATAAGGAAATAGGAAAAATTAGATAATAATGAATGCCTAGGATTACAATTAGAAGTTGTAATTGCACTTATGACATGAGGTTAGGTTGCATTAGCGGTGGGAGTCTGCCCGGACCCGACCGACATATCCAACAACCACTAATGTTGAACCTAATGCGAGAGGTCTAAGTGCACAAATATGAGATGTGCTCAGACACGAGGTTAAGCCCATATTTGTGGAATGAGTTTGCCCAGAGCCACCCGGCATGTCCAGCATCCACAAATGGCAGGCTTAATGTGGGAGGTCTAGCATACTCTAATTATAAATGAAAATATGAGAATAAATCTTGAATACTTAACCTAGTAGAATCCATAGGGATTATGTTAAGACAAACTAAAGTTTAGGTTAAGTAAAAATGGGTTGAACAGTGGGTGGGTTAAGTAAATCTGAGAAGGTGGGCAATATTTACATATAGGCCCATAAACTTAACCCAATAAGGTTATGTAATTAAGGACACCTAGTGGTATACATAACCGATAGAAATAATAAATTTAGGTAATTGAAAGACCCCTTGTAGGTTAAGCATAACTTGTAGAAATGATAGAATTAGATATGCATAATAATCTGCTAAGTAAATAATGATAAGTTGTAGTGACGGTGTAAACTAAATTTATGAATTAAATGAGAAAGAATGAGGAAAACTTGTAAAATAAATAATTTATATTTAATCATAAATGGTAAGTGACATTCTAATTAGGAAACATGTTAATTGAGATATACTTAATAACATATTAAGGAGAACATGTTATTGTAATGATGTAACCAAGCAAGAATGTAAAATAGATTGTGGATTACAGACCTTACGCCCCAGTCTAGAGAATAACATGTTGTGGGATTATTAATAAACTTAAATGGATTAAGTTATATGATTGAAATTAATAAGCAAGAGAAACTTGGTAAATTGGAATAAAAATTCAATATGAACGGGAATAACCAAGTTAAATGGGAACCTGGTGTGGTAAGGCAAGCATGTTTCAGAATGTTTAGACACAGGGTCTAATAACATATTAAGGAAGGCGCTTGGACCACTCCGTACGTTTGAGGGTGAATAACCCAACGGGGTAGATCATCGAGGTGTTATAAGATATGAGGGAAGCACACATTCATCTGATTATTATGACGGCTCCAAAGGACTGGAAGGGAAAGCACGCGGCTTCCTGAAGTACGTAATGTGCTCCAAGTTGTCGTCTGTGCGGTGACAGTTGTCTTAGGCTGTACTCACAGAGGTTGGATCTGCGCATAACTACTGGTGAGTGGGCCTTGACTGCAGATGTAGCTATGCAGTGAGAATGCTATGGCGAGGTGACACCAGGGTGATTTGACGGTTGCCTCATGAGGAGGTAGAGAGAGTCACGACCAACAAGGATAGTAGACCCTCAGATATCCATCATCGACATATAGCGGGATGCGAAAGACTAGAGCTAAACCCAGGATACCATTTCACCTTTCACTATCGAGGTACGTGGTTGAGGGTAGACGCTACATGGATGTTTAGATTGGTTGTTATTAGGGGCGATCGCTTAGCTCTTGTAGTCTTTACTAGTTGAGGTAGGGGCCGAGGTGGAGCCATAGCCACCACGAAAACAGACCCTAAGTATATTTGTATATGGAGGTTCTTTAAAGACGGGCCTGTACAGATATGGAAAAGCTCCCGACCGAGTTCTGTGTTTCTTGTATCGCCCTGCCATGGAACTCGGTGCACATTAGAGGACGTGCGATTGAGGCATCAAGCTACAATTACAGTACATACGTGCGACAGTCTAGATACGTGCATATCTTCTCTGGGTGGTGTATCATAGAGTAGAGGGCATTATTCCGATAAGGAATCTGATTCGATCAATGGTGGCAGTCCATACACTTACGTAGCATAGTAATGATAGATATATGCAGAACGTTACATTTTATATATAGATCCGTACATCACACCGGCGTACGATGAGGGACTGCGTTCATTACGGTGGAGACCGTGCGAGTGGGGTACCATGGGGTGTATCTCAATATTGAGAGATAGCTACATATATTGTATTAGGTGAATCCATGGGAAAGTAAATAGGTACGATGCGCGTATAAGCCTTGAGTGCTATTAACCCAAGTAATCTAATAATCATGAAAATGTAATGGAATGTTATTAGTAGGGATCATTCTACTTTTGATATACTAGTATCTTCACGGTGCAGAGAAATGTACTTAAGAAGCGCAATATATCCTGTTCATCTTATCTTGCTCAGTTCACACTTGTTATTGTTACTGTTATCTTGTTCTTCCAATTTTATATATACCTGCCCTGATACTTTTATTTATTTATATTTAAAAATAACTGGACTCGCCAGACTTTATGCCTGACCCTTTTTGTTTTCTTTTCTCTCTCTTTCGTTTCCCCCAGGTTCTTAGGGTGGAAGTGCTTAGAGTTGTTTGGATTCTTTCAGCTTAGCTTGGATTTTGGATAAATGTATCGCTTTGATTTATGGTCAACTCTCTTATGGCTTCACTGGGAAATATGGTTTTATGCTTTTATACTCTGATATTTTTGGCAAGACAGATTATTAGTGTAATTAGTTACTTATGATGTAAACTCAGTATTTGGGACCATGATGTTTTGATTTAAATAAAGGTTTTTTTTCTTATAATTCCGCTGCTATTTTACATGTCTGTCTTATGCTATTAAGTTCATATTTACCTATAATGCATCACAAAACTTAATGGATTCCCTTAGTGAGTGACATTAACGAACGTGGGGTGTCACCATCCTCTTAGTCCTTGTTATCGATCTTCCTTGCTTAGCGAGAGTAGTCGAGGAGTTGCCGATGTTATAGCGTAGCCAAGGGAGGCGGAGTCGAGCCCGAGTGAGGTGGATTCATGGCCGAGTGAGGCGTAGTCGAGGTTCAAAGGAGGCGGAGTCGAGGCTCGGGGTCCGAAGGAGACGGAGTCTGGACTCGAGGTCCGAAGGAGGCAGAGTCTGGGCTCGGGATCCGATGGAGGCGGAGTCGAGGCTCGAGGTCCAAAGGAGTCGAAGTCGAGGCCTTCTTCTTCTTTTTCTACCAAAGACCCATGCCATGTCTAATGTCCATGGAGAAGAAGATAGTGATCAGTAATGGTGTTTTAGAGTTTCATGAAGTCTAAAGGTGGCTTGATATCTGAAAGCATGCCTGAACCTTCATGAGTATGCTCATGGGTCCAAGCATATTCATCTTCTCCCTTGTATGATGAAGATGGAGGCTTTTGAATCATGAGAGAGAGAGAGCTTAGACCAACTCCTTGAATTAGTGTAGGAATTGAGGGTATATTTATAGTGGAGAGGTTAGGTAGGAGTAGTTAGAAATAGGGGACCACACCTGGAATTTTGTACCCTCTGTGGTCGGCCTTTGAAATTTCGACCCCCTAGCACGTGCTCGAATAGACTTCATATCCCTCTCAGGGGTATGAATTTCGTACCCCTCGAGGTACGAAATTGATACATCGGGGGCGCGAATTTCGAACACGCGGGGGGGGGGGGGAGGGTGCGAATTTCGAACCTCGGGGAGGTGAGAATTTCGAACGTCGAGGGGTATGAATTTCGAACCTCAAGGGGTACGAAATTCGTACCCCTTAGGGGTACGAAGATAATATGTAAACGTGGGCAAGGTGTTTGAGATTTGGGCTCACGACTCTTTAGTGTCTAAGGTCTTCGTTTGGTGATGTTTGGAGGAGCGACGAGGTTCACGATGCTTCTGACTTTGAGTCAATCTGGTAATTCTGGGCAACATATCTATTGGCGAAAATCGGATGAATCAGGCAGACCCCCACCGGCGATGCGCTCGGACCCACTTGACGGCTCGCCTTCGACTCGGAGCACGGCTCGCCTTCGGCTTGCTTATAGATGGATGCTAATGGATGTCGCATCTAAGGGATGCAACCTTCCACTAGTGGCCCGACTCGAGTCTTCTGGTGCTAGACCCCTGATGTTGTTGGCAACACTTCTAGGCTGTAGTATCACGCGATTTGTTGAATCAAGCATGCCTTGCATATTGTTGGGAACCGGACCAAAAGGCTGGTTATCATTATCCCCATCAATGTATGTCTTCAGTTATCGGGACATGCTTTGAAGTATGACAAGTCCGATGATGGATATAAAGATATCCATGCCCCGCTTTGTGATTGGCCACGACCTTTCCCTTGAGATGTACGCCAGGAATGAATTGCTTTGAAGTGGTTGAGACGCCTTGCCGAAATGTGTTGGTACGGGTTTAGGATTCCGGTATTGTCAAAGGCTTTGACTCACTTGAATCTTGCCGCTTGGGTTGGAACCTGTCCAAGGCATCTAATTTCTGTACATTAAAGACATTAAGTGTTAGTCCTCGGCTCCTAATTGCATTGAAATGCAAACGGTTCATTATCAGGTCGTAATAGCGTATGTAATCACAAGTTTGCATGTGGTTTTGTGCGATGCGATCTAAGTCGGAATAGGTAACATGAAGGTAAATTGTACGCCATGGGCTTATGATCATGCAATTTAGTTCTTCGAAGAGTTTTCTGATCGAGAGTTGATCTTTTGATGTGTACACTTAGAACATTAAGGCTTGAGAGCACACATTTGATTAACGAGTCAAGTCAGTCTACTCAGTTGAAACTTCGAAAGCGTGTATGTGTGGTCATTGCCATGGCTCAGGTGCCCGCTTGCCTAATGTGGTTGTCGAAACATCGTTGAAATAGAGCTTGATTGTTTGGATTATCCCGTCGAGTCACTTAGATTTGTGAGCCTAAAATCGTTCAACGATCCAAGCTGGTCCTAATGATCAAAGTTTCAGTAGCTCTTATATGTGAATGTCGTTGTTAGGACAATACTTGGCATTTGTCATGGCATGTATTCACGTAGATTTTCCTTTGAGGCGAGGTCGGACCCAAATGCTGAGCGTGTGCACTTTGATGATTAGGCATTTGGTGAGTACACGAGTGGTCGCTGAGTTGTGATTGATTTGGGGCTTCTAAGATAAGTGGACGTGGCCCTAACATGGTGTATGATCCTTAATTTTAATCCCGAAATGCTCATTTAGATCATGCCGATCCCCTGATTGTAGTTGCTTTCTTTCTTCTCTTCTCCGGACAAAAAATCAGCTTAAAGCATAGAGGATACCAAAATACTTCTTTTGTACTTTGGACGTTCGAGGTGTTTTTAGATTTTCAATAGAAGGGAAGAGAGATAGGGAAAGTAAGAGGGCTTTCGGATTTTGCACTCAAGAACATGGAGTGATAGATTTAAGGGAATGGAATTAGGAGTTTGGATAAAGGTCGCAAAATATGTGCGAATACGAGATTGGGCTTCGTATCCCGAACACTTAATAAATCCTTTGGTTTTTCAAGAGGCCGAAGTCGGTTTGAGGGACATGATAACCTAGCAAGTGCATGGGAGCATGACACATAACTTCGCACTCCGATGACTTAGTCTTGGCTATGAGCTTGAGTAAGTGAATTTAAACATTTGAATGGCACCCGATGAGCTGACAATAATTAGTGAGCTTTGGTCTTGCAACGCAGTTCTCGAGGAATGGACTTGCTTAGACTGTCAGCTCGAATGCGTATGTAGGATGAAGACACATAGTTGAGCTGTTAGTCTTGTGATCCAACCAATAACCCAACCATGATGTGGTTGTATCTCGACTCAAGCATAGAGCTGGTGGTTGGTGATGCCCATGATGTTAGATTGTTGAGGATAAAGGTTGCCATCATGCTCCAGAGTCTTCTTTTGAGGAGTCCGGGCACTGATGGAAAGCCGAAAAACCTCCAGGGCCTGGAATCTGGCTCTAGGTTTCCTTTGTTGCGAGGTGGAGGCGCTCTCAAGACGGTGGCTCCGAGGGATGTGGTGAAGATGACGCCAGTGCAGAGACTGAAGGAGATCTGACCGGGTCCTGTGATGGCCAGACCTAGTGTGATAATCGGTAGGGGCTGCCATGAAGCCTGGGTTCCTGCTAGATTCTATTCGACATCAGGGACGAGTTAGCAAGTTCGTATCATTGCTTAATTTTGAATGTATGTACTATAACTAAAGTCGAACGTAACACAACTGATTAGCAAATCATTCTGGAAATGAACTTATTTGAACTGACCGCTCAAATATGCACATAAAATGTAGGCATACGTTTGAGTCGTTAGCTCCAACCTAATTATGTCGTGACCATATTTCAGTCTAAAAATGGTGTTGATGGTTATCGATAATAACGTCTTAGTTATCAAAACTAGATGTCGTCATCGCGTTTCAATGCGCTTGTAGGTAGGGAGCTTTTACGTCGAGGGGTGTAAGTCTGCTGGCAGGGCGCTGATATTTTAGGAACCCAATGAACAAGCCATGAGAACTCAAGAGCTTGCATCGAGATATGAATTCTTTATTTCACATACAGAGAACTTGTCTAAATTCTCCTGTTCCTCGGGGGACTAGTGATTATGTTGCTCTCCCTGTCTTTCAGTTCGGGCCTCTATGCTCAGCTTGCCTAGTATTGGTGGAAGGTCAGAAGCTTTCGAGACCGGAGCTTTTGGATCTGGGTTACCCTCGACGCGATGTGGGCGTTCCTCTTTAGAAATGGTTGCTTTAAAGCTTGCGACGATGGTCAAGCTGGTGCAATGATAGGTGGAGGACTGCCACCAAGCTCGAGTACTTGCCAACTTAAGAGGATGAAAGCGATGAACCCTCAGAATTCAAATAGTTGCTTCTTTTGCTGGACAACCCACCTTGGAGTGGTGGCGACACCAGGCTTTGCCCCCGTGCTTCCTCAAGTGTCAGAGTACTAATTGGTGTTACAGTAGGAACAATCTGGAGAAGTAAGAGAAACCGTGGCTTTGGGATCCCACATTTATATGAGTCTCTTTGAAGGAGGAGAATTATGGTTGGTCCAAGCGCTCATGCGACGGGCGTAGCTGACGTAAGTGTGCAAACAATGCAAGCTATGGTGGAAGATCAGGAAGCCCGGCTGGTGGCAAAGTCTGATGAGCCAGAGGGGAAGAGGATAGGATGAGGCTTCCATACAAGATGCATAGGCAGAGGCTAGGCAGGATGCCGAGAAGAAATATGTCCCGGTGGTGGCGAAGAAGCAGGCCGATATTGAGGCGGAGAAGGAGAGGGCCTCTGAGTAGGCTAGGAAAAAGGAAAGCCTCCGATGATGCCCACTAAAAGAGGGCGAGGGGACCCTTAGCAAACTTGAAGCGGATGCAGTTATGTGACTCCAGGCCAGGAAGCTAGCTGATTAGAAGACCGCCGAAGATGCCGAGAAGAGAGCGGAGATGGGCACCAAGAAGGCTTGCGGAGAAACCCAGGTTGCGTTGGTCCTTGCTTCTTACATCATCCCTAAGCCGTTGCCATGTATTACCCTCGGGGAGGTTACGATAATTATAAGAGGTGAGGATGATGACAGGAAGCGCACATCGATGTCTCATGAATCCATTACTCCTATGAAGAGTAGAGAAGGAGGAAGCAGTTCTGGATGGATGGGGCCCATCACTGGTGGTGACCTGTAAAATGCCGAACCTATATAGAAAAAGAAAAGAAAATCGAAGGATGAGTAGCATCAGTAATTGTTAAAGGAATTATAAATACTTTAGGTTAGGTAGACCGATAGTATATGAGAGTGCGGTCCTTGCTTTTGGTTCTTAAACACGTGGTGTGGTATTCATGTGCACCCTATTATCAGAAGAAGAGATGTTAGACATGTAGTCTGTTCGAGGGGTGTGTGTGTGTGTGAAAATGAAATATGAATTAGTAAATATCGCGATTTATGTGGAGTGTTCGGATGTTCTTCTCATGTTTTCCAGCGTCCTGTACTTACATAAGCATACTTGTCGTTACACTTAACAAAATTGCAATCGGAGACTGCGCTCTAGGTTGATTCCAAAGGGGTGAGATAGAGTGCTGGTTTCAGTAAGTTTCCCTTAGCTCAGGAAACCCATAATTTGCGAAACCAGGCTAGTCGCCTACTGTATTGGGCTACCCGGAGTAAATCCCAAGTACAGCGAAGGCGTAGGACGTTGAGTAGTCCGGTGAGAGGGCTCTCCCGTCATTCATTCGGGTTACGAACGCAGGCGTCATTTATTCGCCGAGAAGAGAAGCCTGGATCATCAACCCATAAGGTATGATCGTGGCTGTGGGATACCCCTATGCCTTGAGAGCTTCGGGGGAGAAAACGATTTAAGGTCGGTCTCGGTGCTACGCCAAGATTCGACGAACACTTGTAGCCAGGTGAGATGTTTGCATCACACTAGGTTGGCTGTTGGGTGGCCCTAAGTCGCGAGGAATTTGGGCGCAGAACGATTTATCCTCGGTCTCGTTGCAGGGCCAAGGTTTGAGTTAGTAGTTATTTATACTCGGTCGCGTCGCAGGCCGACGACTCGAGTAGCGTTGCTGGCTACCGTGCCCGGGGTGCCGATCGTAGTAAGTGTTGTTTGCCCTCGATGTTGGATCGAGGTTCAGATGGCGGCACTGGCTCCAGTGCTAGGGGTGCCGCAGTCGATTGTTTACCGCAAGCTGTTTGTCATGATTGATCAAACATGTCATGCACGGAGTAAACATGGAATGGAGACAGGGAACTGAACATTATTTCTACTGATAACTTTGAGAGTAAGAGCATTTACAATGCCTTGATTGCAAGAAAACAATACATCGCTAGAAAGCATAAACAACTGTACACTAAGTTATGTAAAGTAGTGGCGGAGATGTACGTTGTCCCATGCTCTCGGGAGTTCTACTCTGTCCACAATTGAAAGTTTGAAAGTTTCATCGCTGAGCTTGCGTTATGTGGAGTATGGGCCTTCCTAATGAGGAGCAAGGCCTATTGGTGGAGGAAAGACCCATTTTAAGATGAGGTCGCCGATGTTGAGGTCCTTATGGCGGACTTTGGAGATGAAGTGTAACGACCAACATTTTTCAGCGATATAATAATTTATTTATTTAATTATTTAAAAGTGATTAAGAGAATTTAATGATCGTTTTAAATTAAATAAGAGTGAATATTTAATTAATATAATAATTAAATAATATATTTAATTCTGAAATAATCAGAATTGGCTGAAATGGCGATGTGGTGTGAATTAGGCAATTAAAAAATATATAATTCAGTTTAAAATTTGAATTATAATAACGAATATATTATTTAAACAAATTTTGAACATATAATTATATTATAATTAAAATCGAGCTTGAAATAGCGCGGCAGTTCGTTATTTGGCGATTTGAACTTCAACTGAAGGTACATGATTCATTTTATGCTGGATTTCTGTGAAACAAGAAACGTTCGGAGCTGGTGAAATATATTTTTCTATTGGAACAGAAAACTCGGGATTTCATCGTGTAGATTTTGATTTATGTCCAAATCAAATTTTAGAAAAGTCATTGTGGAATTCCTTTGTAGTTTATAACGATTTATAAAAGGATTTAAATATAAATCGAATATCGATATAACTCTGATGATGATATATCGAGCTAGAAATTCATATAGGAATATTCTGAAGCTATATGATATTCTAGTGTGAATATATACAATAATATTTATTTTTAAATATCAAATTTAATTGTTTTTATATATATTTATATATTTAAATGGGTTATTTAGAGCTTTAAAAATAGCCACTTTTGCAAACGACCTCAGAATTCGACGAAACTAATTTTGTTGGACCCGCAATATTAAATTATTGCTAGATTTCAATTTCCGTGATTTTTGAAGTCAGTATGTGGCCGTACAGGATTTTAATGTGAAATACAATCGATAATTTGACCTTTAAAAATACGCTATGTGAGCAAACAGAGTCAGAATTCAACAAAACCAGTTTCGTTGGGACCGTAATGTCGAATGTAGCTCCATGTCCAGTTTCGTGATTTTCAGGTATCGTACGTGATCACACGGATTTTTAAAAGACAAGATTTTGTCACCCTATAAATACCTAACCTATCATTCTAACCGATCAAAAAAGGCCACGCCTCATTTTTCTCTGCCACATCTCTTGTTCTCAAAACATGAAAGAGGAATCCATTTCAAAAATCAAACAAAATCAAAGAAATTCCTAAAAATCATGAGATCAGTTTATATTGAATGCACGTGTATTTCTCTTCATTTCTGTGTTAGTTTCACTGTGTGCAATGGAGGTTCTTGGACCTGCGAAAGTAACAGTGGGTTCTATGGTTTGATTTTTTGAACAACGGAAGGAGTTGTGGTTCGATTTGAATGTGTATCTGGATTCATGGATACAAAGCGGGTTGCAAAGTTTGGGGATTTTTGGTTAGTATGAAGGTCGCGATTATTACGGTGTAGTCATGGAGAAGCTATTCGAGGGGATTTGAATGAGGAGTTCGAGCCATGATTATTTGGGTGAGGTCGAAGAGGAATCGATGAGGAGCGTTTCGGTAGTGGCCTTGTTGATTTCGGTGGTAGGTTCATGAAGAACATGCAGTTTAAAATCAGTGAAATGGTGGAGTAGTGTAATCCGACAGATTTGCGGAAGAAGGAGTTTTGGTGGATCGGGTTATGCCGAGTTGGTGGGCCGGTTTATTAAAGGGGGCGAGGCCTGTATTAAAATAGTTTAAGTTTTCGTTTTAATTTTAAATCATGTACAAACTTGTAAACACCATAACTTGTTCATATGTTGACGGAATTCAACGAAACAAGATCCGTCAGGATCGTATGGACAGACACTACCTAATGGAACTAACTGGGAGTGCATTCGAGCTCGTTACAATTTATAGCGAAATAAATTGTCGGATCTAAATCAAATCAAAGACAGTTATCGTTATTAAACGATGATCGTCCAATGTGAGTAAAACTCACCAACTCCGAACAGTTATATTTTTATGACGTATTCTTAGAACTGATAATTGTTTGTTGATTGCTATGTGTTAACGGTTTTGTTGAATTGCTTGTGAATTGGTTGAAATCATATATACCGATATATATATATATCGTTAATCAAATATTGATTATGTTTAACAAAATATTTCGTACTGCAATAGTATCGATGTTAATTATATTGCTTAACATCTGTGATGCAGGGAAACAGGTTGGAGGGACCCAACTGGGTTCCTCAATATATAGAATACTATTTTGTTTCATATACTGGGATGTATGATGTGATATATAATCTGTTGTGGATTATGTGTGTTTGAATGATGTCGATCACTGTTGTTTGGTATTTTAAATACTGTAAGAAATACTGGGATGTAAAAAGGGGATTTTCAAAGTATATTTTGAAAATAAGTTATTTTTATAAAATCAATGGATTTTATATATAAAAGGAAAAAGGATTTTATATAAGGAAATAATTATAAAATCAAAATAATTTAAAAGGAAATATATTTGTAAAACAAATATGAAGGAAATTATTTGTAAAACAAATATAAAGGAAATATATTTGTAAGACAGATACAAAGGAACATATTTGCAAAAACAAATAGAAAAAGGATATATTTGTAAACCATTTACAAATAGAAATGAAAAGGGTATAATTGTAAGCCATTTACAAATAAAAATAAAAAGGATAAATTTTTAAACCGTTTACAAATAGATTTGGAAAGGGAATATTTGTAAAACATTTACAAATAGAATTGAAAAGATAAAAGAAATATTTATCTGTTAAATAAATAGGAAAGATAAAAGAAATATTTATCTGTTAAATAAATAGGAAAGATAAAAGAAATATTTATTTGTTAAATAAATAGGAAAGATAAAAGAAATATTTATTTGTTAAATAAATAGAATTGAAAAGGGAATAGTTATTTGTTAAGTAAACAAATAGAAAAGGAGATAATCCAAAGGAGATAATTCAAAGGAGATAATCCAAAGGAGATAATTCAAAGGAGATAATCCAAAGGAGATAATTCAAAGGAGATAATTCAAGGGAGATAATTCAAAAGGAGATAATTCAAAGGAGATAATTCAAAAGGAAATGATTCAAAGGAGTTAATTCAAAAAGTGTAAATCGAAATGAGTTAATCGGATATTAGTCAATCGATTAGAGTTAATTGATTAGAGTTAGAGTTAATCAGTTAGAGTTAATCAAATAGAGTTAGAGTTCACTAGTTAGAATTAACCAGTTAGAGTTAATCGATTAGAGTTAGAGTTAACCAGTTAGAGTTAATCAGTTGAGTTAAATGAGTCGAATTAATCAAGTTGAGTTAAATGAGTCGACTTAATCAAGTTGAGTTAAATGAGTTAAGTTAGTCAAAATGAGTTAATCGAGTATGGTTAGTCAAACTAAGTTAGTCGAACCAAGTTAGTTGAGTTAGTCGAGTCGAGCTAATCGAAAGGAGTTATCAGTTATTAGTTAATCGAAAGGATTCATCGATTATTAGTTAATCGAAAGGAGTTAACAATTATTAGTTAATTGAAAGGAGTTATTGATTATTAGTTTATCGAAAGGAGTTATCGATTATTAGTTAATCGAAAGGAGTTATCGATTATTAGTTATTCGAAGGGAGTTAATCGAATTTAGTTATTCAAAAGTGAGATTATCAAATATAGTGTATTCGAAAGAAAGAGATCGAATATAGTTCATTCGAGAAGAGTAATAGAATATAATTTATTCGAGAGAAGTGTTATCGAATATAGTTCATTCGTGAAGAGTTATCGACTATTGGTTATTCGAAGTGAATTAATCGAATATTGGTTATTCAAAAGGAGTTAATCGAATATAGTTTATTCGAATAGAATTAAAGGAGTTAATCAAATATAGTTTATTCGAATAGAATTAAAGGAGTTAATCGAATATAGTTTATTCGAATAGAATTAAAGGAGTTAATCGAATATAGTTTATTCGAAGAAAGGTTTGCGGATCTAGTTATTCGTAAGAGAAATTATCGAATATAGTTATTCGAAGGGAGGATTTATCGAATAGAGATTATTCGAAAGAGAGTAACGTAAGGAAGTTTGTTAAAGGTTTAAAAGATAAAATTTGACTACTTCAGAGTTAAAACGTTGTTCGGTTAAGGTCTGAGAGGTAATTATACCCCAACTTGATTGACTTCCTTCTTAACTAAGGAATGGTAAGGTTTGATAGTGAATGATGTTTTAGTGAATTTAGTAAATGGTTGGAGTTGGCATAGCGATGTTTATTTTAAACATCTGTTTAAATCCAATGAAGGAGCTTTGGAAATGTTTTCCAAATAAGAAACCAGAAATGTTTTCTAATATAGAAAACAAGAAATGGAAATGTTTTGCATTGTTAATAATGTACATTTTCTAAATTTAGAAAATAAGAAATGTCGAATACATGGAAACAGGAGATAAGTAAATTAATGAACTAAAGAGATAAAATGTTAAATGATGATTGATCGATATGATTTCCATCTGGAAATGATATCGTTGTTTGCACACTTGTTTTTCTTTGATAGTTAACTCACCGACTATTGAAGTTTTCGACCATTTTAACGTTGTTAATATGGAGAGACCGGTTGGATTATTATCCGAAGAAACACTCCGTATTGGAATAAGCGTTGCGAATCATATATGCCAAAGATAATTGAATACGGGGTAAAGTGCAAGGGCTATTGTATAAATCTTAGATAACAATTGCCTAAGATGGTTGTACTGAATAGTGCCTTCGGTTTTTCCAGTCCCAGGACGACCTGTATGGAAGAATGTCTGACAGAGTATATTTAATAGATCGCATAAGTTTGTCTCTTCAAACGTATTTACGTTTGGTGGAAGAGGAATTCGTTTCTCTTAGTTCTATACCCGTGGTATTTTTAGGGAAATCAATTTTTGATTTGGCGGGTATGGCGATGTGACATTCAAAGTGAATAAACGTGTGATCTGTCAGAGATAAGCGTAGCTTCTAGCCTCACAACCGGGAAGTGACAAAAATCAGGCAGGAAGCATGGCTATGTAGGTCGCACCTATTAGGGTGTATAATCACCTGATCTAGAGTTTCATTTACTTCTAAAATTCTATTGTCAATGCTATCCCATTCGAGAAACAGTTGCCGATCCCAACCGTTGGTGATATACATTCGATACACTCAAGCGAAATGAGTGGACGGTCATGTGTGGCCGGGTTGCAAGATGTTTTTGTTGAATCCAGTGTATTCCTATCTAGAGGTACACTAGCGAAAGGTGGTTCCATACCTTGTCATAGTTGGAAATCCATTACCCAATATGTGCTTGTGGTTTTAATTGTATACTATATATGTAGAACGTGAGATGAAAGAGTTTCTGCTAGATGATTATTTTATTATGGTTGATAGACATTATTATAATATCAAAAGG
Organism: Allium sativum; assembly: GCA_030737875.1. Classification (NCBI taxonomy): domain Eukaryota; kingdom Viridiplantae; phylum Streptophyta; class Magnoliopsida; order Asparagales; family Amaryllidaceae; genus Allium; species Allium sativum. The sequence continues at coordinate 762,630,445 of CM060912.1, read as the reverse complement.
GTTTTGATATAAAGATATGTTGGATTCTCATAAGGGAAAAACCCGTTCAGTTATATGGCATGGTCTTATGAGATATCGTTTAATGGCTCAAACTATTTTAAACTGTTTTACTCATACCAGTCCATGTTGCGTGCTTAGTGCATGTGCGCATGGTTGGGGGTTCTCGCTTTTCGTTAGGTGGGGAACGGGAGACTCTTACCCCTACATGTCCCGAAAATGAGGGTTGGCTGTGAAGTCGAAAGGCTGGCCGTAAAACAATGGACTGGGGTACCAATGTAAGCCACAGTGAGGTATTACCTTGCTGCTTTGGGGATTGGAGAGGATGGTTGTAAAGCCTACTCAACTTTTTTCGGGTCGTTACAATTAGTATCAGAGTGAGGTTAAGCGATTTACCTTGGCTCTGTGGCGTGACTCAGTAGAGATGGTGTTTGTAAGACCCTAGATTGAGTTGAGTGTATATATGCGAGTGAACGTATTTGTTATTCAATATAAAAGTTGTTTTATATTGTGGAGATTTATTGGTTGAGTTGATTATGGGTTCTGATCGATTAGTTTGATCCATGTATCGGTAGGAATTTATAAACACTCAAATATGATGGGTCGGCACGATATGTTTTGAAAAGAGGGTAAATGAAAATAATTTTACCCAAGGTATATTTTGATATATATTGGATATATTGGTTGTTATTATAATCGAATAAGATTATAAAAATGTGAAATGGTTATGTAAATAACCGATCAGAATTCAGATAAGCATAATGAATTGAATTAAATCTGAAATCAAAATCAGAGTTGAATTTAAAACCCTGGAAATTTGAATAAATGTTTGTAAATGGATTTGAATTGAATATAGGAGAATTTTAAAATCCTAGGAGATTTTAAATTGTTTTACAAACAGTGTGAATGGTATTTTGAAAATGAATCTCAAAATGGAAGTGTTTAGAATAGTTTCGAAAGTGATATAGTATTGAACTCACTTCGAGGGCTGGGAAATAATTCTGATGGTGACTGCGCAGCATCATCAATGTTCATTTTCAAGTTCTAAGTGACAGATTACTACCAAAGGTTTGTTTTTGAATTGATTGGAGAAAAGCAAGTGGTTTGAATCCTGAAAGGGAAAGTTGATTTTCAATATGGTAAAGCTGTTTAAAATTTCCAGGGAAAGATTATTGAATTAAAACCAAATTGAATTGAAATTTGGAAAAGCAAATGGAATTAAATTGAAATCAATTATGTGAAAATTGAATTGAATTAGAGTATAATGATGTTGAGTAAGTGGGATTGATGTCATAAGAATTTAGAATTGGTAATGGAATCTGACTTGGTATACGTGGGTGATTGTGTTAAGGATGAATTGATTGGAGTTTGATTGGGATGACATTAGTATATGCTGAATTAGTAGTAGATGTAAAGGATATAATGATATGCCCGACAAAAAGGTACCAGTTTATATTATATGGGTTTGAGATTTTGATGAGCCGAATTGGCAAGCTGCTTGGCTGTTTGATTTTCTTTTGGGTTGGAGAAGGCCTAAAGAGGCGAGTTGTGGTTTTACCGATAAGGCTGTACAAAGGAGGTTATGGCGAAATTTTCCCGAAAAGTTAAGGCGTTAGAAAATTTTCAGGATTTTTGAAAATTTTCGCAGATAAGAATTAGCTAATATTCAATTGAAATGAAATTACTTCAGTGGAAACTGAAGTTAAGAAGTGAACAGATAAGTTTTAACCAGTCGATAGGTTTTGTTTTCTACCTTAGCAATTTTGAGGACGGAATTATTTTAAGTGGGGAAGAATGTAACGACCCGCATTTTTCAACGATATAATAATTAATTTATTTAATTATTTAAAAATGATTAAGAGAATTTAATGATCGTTTAGATTAAATAAGAGTGAATATTTAATTAATATAATAATTAAATAATATATTTAATTTTGAAATAATCAGAATTGGCTAAAATGGCGATATGGTGTGAATTGGGCAATTAAAAAAATATAATTCAGTTTAAAATTTTAATTATAATAATGAATATATTATTTGAATGAAGTTTGAACATATAATTATAATATAATTAATATCGAGCTTGAAATGGCACGGCAATTCGTTTTTTGGCGATTTGAACTTCAACTGAAGGTACAGGATTGATTTTAAGCTGGATTTCTGTGAAACAAGAAACATTCGGAGCTAGTGAAGTATATTTTTCTAGTGGAAGAGAAAAATCGGGATTTCGTCGTGTGGATTTTGATTTATGTCCAAATCAAATTTTAGAAAAGTCGTTGTGGAATTCCTTTATAATTTATAACGATTTATAAAAGGATTTAAATATAAATCGAATATCGATATAACTCTGATGATGAAATATCGAGTTAGAAATTCATATAGGAATATTCTGAAGCTGTATGATATTATAGTGTGAATGTAATGACCCAGATATTTGACGGTGTAATAATTAACTTATTTAATTATTTAAATAACGAATATATTATTTAATCGTCGACGTTAGAACGTATAATTATATTATAATTAAAATCGAGCTCGAAATGGCGCTGCAGTTCGTTATTTGGCGATTCGAACTTCAACTGAATGTACATGATTCGTTTTAAATCGGATTTCTGTGAAACAAGAATCGTGTGGAGCTGGTGGAGTATTTCTTTCTAGGGAAAGAGAAAAATTAAGATTTTGTCGTATAGATTTTGAGATATGTCCAAATCAAATTTTTAAATAGTCGTTATAGAATCGCTTATCGACCATAACGGTTTATTCGATATAACTAGAGATCGGGTTTGAATTTAGACAAGGTTCTTTTGAGACATAACGATAATTTAGTTTTTAGAATTTTATTGTAATTTTTAATTAATTAAATAAGCAACTTTTATTAGGAGTATTTTGCACCCTTAATCAGCGATTTTGGGGTTTCAAAATAAAAGCTAATCTACCGGTATTATCATATTTCTGGAATCGGTGAACCTTGCTTATCTCAACAGTATTTTATTTTCTGTCGATGGTAGCCTGTAAGTGAACAAAGTTTTATTTATGTCGGCGCACGAAAACCTTTTAGACTTAAAAACAAATATATATGGATAAACGATAGCTACCACTTCATATTGTTTGGCTTCGGTAAAACGTGTGGACCTAAGTAGAAGAAAAATGGGCGGACAAGAAGTGGCAGACCTACCCTATATCGTGGACGTCTAAATGTCCAAGTATCTTTATATTATACAAATTAGGAAATAATAAAAGTATGAGTAGCTTAGTTTCCAAGCTACGATATTCTCTACAAATATGCTACCCTCAAATGCCTTAAACCCTTATTTCATTCTCTTGAGTTTACAGCCGCCACCTTCAAACAAAAATGAGGGAAACGATCTTCTAAAAAATCAAATTATCTCGTTTCTGGATTGGATGGTCTCCTGTTTACAAAAGCCTCCTGATGGTGAAATTAAATTTGGGTGCGAGACTTATTTCTTGGTTGGCCATTTCAGACAGTGCCATCTAGGGCTGTCATTTCTCATCGTCATGGTTCATCTTTGGACCGAAGTGTTGGCTAGCAAGGTGAAAGGGTTGAGGAGCTTCTATTGCCAAAGTCTGGTGGTCACCGGCCTTGAGCTGGCTGTTGCGACGTCAGCTACAGTGCTCGAAAGCACTTCAGGGCGAGAAAACCTTTGGAAATCGAGTGCAAGGCCATGGGCTCTAACCTCGGGGGAGACGACGAGATCAATGACAGTGGTTCTGATGGAAGTTGTTGGCCACAGAAGCGGTAGCTGCGGGGTAAATGGTCGGTCAAAAGAAAGGTGGGAACGTCGGTTTTGTGTAGGGGAAAGTAGAAAGAGGAGACCAGTTCTGGTTTTCTAGAAGAAGGTATACTAACAATCACCGTTATTTAAAGGTTTTAAATTTTGAGTTGGTGTTTTCTGAGCAAAGGAGATTGCGATTGAATTCTAGTGCATGTATGGTGACAGGAAAATTTTGTGTTGCTGTGTCAACTAGAGTGATAATGTTGAGGTGGTGTCTCTTGCGGAAAGGAGAAGGATGATGGTTACGGTTCTTGTTTCCATGATGTATTGATGGAACAGAAAAGGGATGCAAGTTTGATCATGGCAGAAGTTACAAGCGACGGTTTTGAAGAGGAGGAAGATGAATGCTACTGGTTGGATTTTCAACTGAGATATGGGCCAGAAATGTATAGGTAAAGCCCATGTATTTAAATTAAATCCATGTTTTAAATTATTTAAAAGTGTACACTAACTTCGTAAATTCGTAACTTCGTCATACGATATCGAAATTCAGCGAAACAAGATCCATCAGGATCGTATGGACGAGCGCTACACAATGGAACTGACGGGGAGTGAATCGAAGCTCGTTACAATTTATAGTGAAATAAATTGTCCGTCTGAATCAAGCGACGGTTATCGTTCTTAACGATGATCATCCAAAGTGAGTAAAACTCACTAACTCTCCTCAATTTATATTTTAATATAAATTGTAATTTATTTATTGACTGCTGTATATTGATTGTTAACTGGACTGTTAAATAGATTTGATTGAAAACGTAGTTATAGTTAATCTATGTACTGTTAATCAAATATGGTTCTGTACAGCAGGATATTTCATTTGAAAATGAAATATGATATATATTATACTGTGTAACATCTGTGGATGCAGGGAGACAGGTTGGAGGAATCCGACTGGATTCCTCAACAATTATTTTACTATTTTCATATATTGTGTTATATGATGTGTTATATAATCTGTTCTGGATTATGTGTGTTAGAATGATATTAATCATTGTTATTCGATATTTTACATATCATAAGAAACCCTGAGTTGTGAAATGGAATATTTCAATGTATATTGAAATAAAGGAATTTTATAAAATCACAGGATTTTATAAAAGGAAATTATTTATAAAACGAACACGGTTTTATAAAAGGAAGTATTTATAAAACAAATAGAGTTTTATAAAAGGGATATTTATTTAGAAAATAAAAAGAATTGAAAAGGGAAATATTTATTTAGAAAATAAATAGAATAAAGGAATATTTATTTAGAAGATAAATAAAACGTTATAAATAGGAAATATTTGTAACGGTAATTAGAAGTTATAAATAGGAAATATTTGTAACGGTAAATAGAAGTTATAAATAGGAAATATTTGTAACGGTAATTAGAAGTTATAAATAGGAAATATTTGTAACGGTAATTAGAAGTTATAAAAAAAGGGAATAGTTGTAACGGAAAATAAACGTTATAAAAAGGAAATTGACAAGATATAAAAGAGATAATCGAATAGAGTTAAATCGAATTTAGTATTCGAAGGAGCTAATCGAATTTAGTTATTTGAAAAGAGTTAATTGAATATTAGTTATTCAATTAGAGATAATCAAATAAAGTTAATCGATTAAAGATAATCAAATAAAAGTTAATCGAATTAGTCGAAGTAAGTTAATCAACTAATAGTTAGTTGAATGTTAGTTAAGCAAATAAGAGTTAATCGACTATTAGTTAGTCGAAGATTAGTTAATCGAATATGAGTTAAACAAATAGGATTAATCGAATTAGAGTTAATCGAATCAGTGTTAATTGAATATTAGTTATTCAATTAGAGTCGATCGAATATAGTTATTCGAAATAGAGATAAAACAGACATAGTTAATTAGGGTAAGTACCATTTAGCACGACTGCTAGTGTAATTCACAGGGCTGCAGATAGCCTACGGCGGTCGGATGTTTCCTGAGGGAATCAGGCGTAACCATTTTGATCGCTGCGATCTAGAGTCAAGCGAATGGAGTTAATCAAATATTAGTTATTCGAAATAGAGTTAGTTTAATAGAGTTAATCGATTAGAATAATCAACTGGAGTTAATCGATTAGAGTTAAAACAGACATTGTTACTAAGGATGAAGTCAAATCGAATATTAGTTATTCGGAATAGAGTTAATTCAGTAGTGTTAATCAAATAAGAGTTAAGCAGTAAGTGTAAAGCAAAATAGAGTTATTCGAATATTAGTTGTTCGAATAAGAGTTAAATAAAAAGGAGTTAATCAAATAGGGTTATTCGAATATTAGTTATTCGAATAGGAGTAATGAAATAGAGTTAAACAAATTAGAGTTAGTCGAATATTAGTTGTTCGAGATAAGAGTTAATTAAATAGAATTAACTGGAAAGAGATAATCGAATATAATCTATTCGAAATGAGTTAATCGAATATAAGTTATTCTAAGAGAGTTTATCGAATATTAGTTATTCGAAGAAGAGTTAATCAAATAGAGATTTCTCGAAAGGGAGTTATACGGAGAATTCGATTATATCGAATTCGAGGAAAGTATTATTTACTTTCCGATTTATAAATCAGGATTTTATTTATTTATAAATAAATTAGTTGTTAGATAAATAAGTCAAAGTAAGAAATAAATGTTAGACTTCTAAGTTAGATATTTCAGAAGTAAAATTTATAACGTTAGGGTTATAATAAATGTTTTCATAAAGGAAGCGGATTCGTATTCTGAATCTGAGAATTTGCATAAGCAAATGGTTTTAGAAATTGAAGTGATGAGCTTTATTTATCGCAAGGTTAAGATCGTTGTTCAGTTAAGGTCTGAGAGGTAATTATACCCCAACTTGATTGACTTCGAAATTGACTAAGGAATAGTTGAAGTTCGATAACAAAGGATGACTAGTAATGCAGTTAAGTAATAAATGACTTATGGATTTAGTAGTCGTAACGATGTTTCATACAGCGTTAGTTGAAATCCATATAAATGAGTTTCAGAAACGTTTTCCAAATATAAATCAAAGATGTTTTCTAAGTGTAGAAATAAGGAAATATGAATATATATATATATATATATATATATATATATATTCGATGATTGGATCGATAATTCCCTTTGGAATTAAGATCGTTGTTTGTACACCGACATGTTTTCATTTGATAGTTAAATCACAGACTATCGAAGTTTTGACCATTTTACGTTGTAAATATGGAGAGACAGGTTGGATTGTTATCCGAAGAACCACTCCGTATTGACATAAGCGTTATGATCAAATACGGTGAAGATAATTGAAGACGGTGTTATGCAAGGGCTGTCCTGTTTACAGAATAGTGCATTCGGTTTCGTTCAGTCCCAGAATGAACGTATATGGACGAATGTCTGACAGAATATTTCCAATGATCGAATGAGTTGGACTATACAAATATATATGGTGGCCAACGGATTTATTCCCTTCGCATAAAATCCAGAAACTATTTGTATAAACCCAACTAATGATTTACGGATCTGAAAATGTGGCATTCAAAGTTATCGTGTTATCAATGAAATGGAAAGTAAGCGTAGCTTCTAGCCTCACATCCGGTAAATGACAAAAATCGGGCAGGCAGCATGGCTAAGTCGGTCGCACCCAAGTAGGGTGTATAATCACCTATCTAGAGAATATTCATTTGCTTCTTTAATCTATCAATGTTGTCCCATATATATACGGGAAACGGTTGCTGATCCCAACCGTTGGTGATGTATATTCGATACACTCAAGCGAAATGAGTGGTCGGTCATGTGTGGCTGAGTTACAAGACGTTCTTGTTGAACTCCAGTGTATCGTTCCTAGAGTACACTGATCGGAAGGTGGTTCCATACCTTGTCATAGTTGGAAATCCAATCATTCAATACGCACCCGCGGTTTTGATTGTATACTATATATGTAGAACGTGAGATGAAAGCGTTTCTGCTAGATTGATATCTAATTGTATTTAGACATTATTATAATATCAGTGATACTGCTTTTCAAAGATGTTGGATTCTCATAAGGGAAAAACCTGTTCCGTATTCACGGCGTGGTCTTATGAGATATCATATACCTGTTAAAATGATTTGATTTTACTCACACCAGTCCATGACTGACCCGGAGTTTATTTGTTTTGTTTCCCTAAACTCTTGGGTGCCTAAATTTGTACGGGCAGTCAAGTAGTCAGGATTTACAGATATACCGGAAGAGCTTGGAGCAGGAGGCTTCAGGATCATATAGCTATAGTTATTTCCGCTGTGTTGTAAGTGTTGTACTCTGCAATTTTATTATATACATATACTGTTTGTATTTCAAAAGTATGTTATATTTTATTCGTTCCGCTGTGAGATTCGTGTTACTCTGATGATGATGATCTTCTTCTTCTATTCTAATAGTTCTACCTTATCTATTCTCACCCTCTATCTTCTTTCTATTAGTTTCTTGAATTCCCAGTGCAATTTGGGGTTGGACTTGTGTTATTTAGTCAGCTCAAATTGGACCGGATTTTCGGGTCACTACAGTTGGTATCAGAGCTTAAGGTTAAGTTATACCTTGGCTCTGTGGCGTAACTCAGTAGAGATGGGATTAGTAATATCCCAGATTGAGTTGAGTGTATATATCCGAGTGAACGTATTTGTAATTGATATAAAAATTTGTTTTATATTGTGGAGATTTATCGATTGAGTGGCTTATGGGTTCTGGTCGATGGTGGGGCACCACAATATCGATAGGGGTTTCTAAACACTCGAATACGATGAACCAACATGATATGTTTTGACATTAACATAGTATAATTGGTTGTGTTGGTTGTTATTATAATCAGATGAGATTATAAAAAGGCGAAATGGTTATAGACAACTAATCAAAATTCATATAAGTAAAGTATATGAAATAAGATGAATTAAATCTGAAATTAAATCAGGATTAGGAATTAAAATAAGGAAATTTTAAGTTCCTGGGAGATTTTGAAAATGTTTTCAAATTGGAAGTGTTATAGTATTGAACTCACTTCGATAAACTGGGAAATAACCCTGATGAGTGTGGCCACATCATCAGTGTTCATTTTCGAGTTCTAAGTGACAGATTACTACCAAAGGTTGTGTTTTTGAATTGTTTAAGGAAAACAAGTGTTTAGAAATTCAAATGTTTTGAATTGGTGTTATGATTTCAAATTGATTTTAAATGAGCCCAGGAATTTAAAATTCTGGAATTCAAATTTAACTTATGAAGTTAAATAGATTAAAATATTGAAAGTGAATAAATTAATTTGAATTAAACTTGGACAAGGTTATATATAATATGGAATTATATTGGGATGATATCGAGTAAGTTGATTGATTTTGTAAGGATTTGGAATCAAGAATTGTACTTAAGTTTGAAATGGAATTTGACTTGAGTATAAGCAATTGCTTGAGTTTGAGGATAAAAACTGACAGGAGATGGATTGGAATGTGTAACGGCTGGAAATTTTCGACTCCTCGAGAGTCGAAAATTCCGAGATGTTAGTGAAAGAAAGTAGAGGGTGAGGAAGAAAAGATAGAACTAATAGAATAGAAGAAGAAGAAGAACTTACATCATCAGAGTAAACACGAATCTCACAGCGGAACGAATAAAATATAACATAACTTTGAAATACAAATCAGTATTCATATATACATACCATTTCAAAGTACAACACTTAACAACACAACGGAATAATAATAGCTATAATCCTGAAGCCTCCTGCTCCAAGCTCTCCAAGTGTATCTGTAAAATCCCGACTACTTGACTTCCCGTACAAATTTAGGCACCCAAGAGTTTAGGGAAAACAAAAAAAATAAACTCCGGGTCAGTCATGGGACTGGTGTGAATAAAACTCCAACACTTGGTTAAATAAAGGATATCTTTCTGATATTATAATAATGTCTAAATACAAATAGATATCAATCTAGCAGAACGCTTGCATCTCACGTTCCACATAAATAGTATACAAATATAACCGTGAGCGCTTATTGGAGATTGGATTCCAACAGACAAGGTATGGGAGCACCTTCCGATCAGTGTACTCTAGAGGAGATACACTAGGGTTCAACAAGAACGTCTTGCAACCCGGCCACACATGACCGTCCACTCATTTAGCTTGAGTGTAACGAATATATTATCACCGATGGTTGGGATCAGCAACCATCCTTCCCGATAAGGGACAGCATTGAAATAGATTATAAATAAGTACAATTGAATATTCTCTAGATGGTGATAATACACCCTGCTTGGGTATGGCCCAACTAGCCATGCTGCCTAGCCCAACTTCTGTTATTTCCCGGTTGTGAGGTTTTGAGGTCATGTTTATCACTTTGACAGATTATTTCTTCAATTACTTTGAATGCCACATCGTCATACCCGCCAAATCATTATCGATTTCTCAAGGCATCACGGGTATAAAAGCTAAGAGAAACGAATTTCTCCGCCACCAACGTAATACGTTTAAAGAGATCAACATATATGATTCGTTAAGAATACTTTGTCAGACACTCGTCCATATACGTTGTTCTGGGACTGAATAAACCGAAGGCACTATTCAGTGAATCCATCCTACCTAGGCTTTTCACAATAGCCCTTGCACTTCACTCCGTCTTCAATTATCTTCAGCGTACTTGATTCGCAACGCTTATGCTAATACGGAGTGGTTCTTCGGATAATAATCCAACCGGTCTCTCCATATTTACAACGTAAATATGGTCAAAACTTTGATAGTCTGTGATTCAACTATCAAATGAAAACATGTTGGTGTACAAACAACGATCTTATTTCCAAATGGGAATTCGATCGATCAATCATCATATGTTCATATTTCCTTATTTCATATATTTAGAAAATATCTGTTATTAATCATTGGAAAACATTTCCATAGCTTATTTTCACATCACTATTATTTCGCAACTATCAGTCCCTAACTGTAACTAGTATGAGAACAATTCTCTAAGTATCAATTCGGAAGGTCGAAACCAACATCAGATCGTCACTTAGAAAACCGTTCAACTTACCCTCTCCAGTCAATTTTTGAATTTTCTTAACTCTATTTCTTAAATTCTTATCATGAAAACATTTCATTTTCTATGTTTAGAAAACATATCTGACTATATTTGGAAAACGTTTCCAAAACTCATTTACGGATTTCCAATGAACGTTGTATAAAACATCGTTTCGCTTAATCCATTTATCGCTTATTCCTTAACTTTATTCCTGATCAACCTTTTAGATCGAACCACAACTATTCCTTTGTCAATTCTGAAGTCAATCAAGTTGGGGTATAATTACCTCGCAGACCTTAATTGAACAACGTCCTTTACTGTGAAATAGATGAAGCTCATCACTCGCTTTTTACAATCATCTGTTTACGCAAATTCTCGGATTCAGGTTACGAATCCACTTATTATATGACAACGTTTGATTATAACTATAACGTTATAATTCCTACCCCTAAAATATCTAACCTAAATTATAAATTTATTTCCTAACTCGAATAATTTAACAGACACCTAATTTCTAAATCAATAAATAAATCTTGATTTAAACCCTGGAAAGTAAATAGTACTTTCCCGAATTCGCTATAATCGAATTCGACGTATAACTCTCTTTCGAGTAATCTCTATTCGATTAACTCTCCCTTTTTAATAACTTATATTCGATAAACTCTATTTCGATTAACTCCTATCGAATAACTAATATTCGAATAACTCTTCTTGGTTGGCTCTATTTCATTAACTCTTATCGAATAACAAATATTCGATTTTCTTAAATGTGTCAACTCTTATCGAATAACTAACATCCGATTAACATAAATGGATTTACTCTTATCGAATAACTTATTCGATTAACTCAACTTGATTTTCTTAACTCGATTATCTCAACTCGATTACTTAACTCGATTACTTAACTCGATAAATCTTAACTCGATTACTTAACTCGATAACTTAACTTAACCCAAATCGATTAACTCAACTCTAATCGATTAACTTAATTTGATTTACTCCTTCGAATAACTCATTCGAATAACTTAATTGATTAACTCCTTCGAATAACTAATTCGAATAACTTACCTTCGAATAACTAATATTCGATTTACTCTAACTCGATTGACTTAATTCTAATCGATTTACTCCATTTCGATTCAACTTAATTCAAATCGATTAACTTAACTCAAATTGATTAACTCCTTTCGAATAACTAAATTCGATTTAACTCTTCTCGGATAACTAAATTCGATTAACTCAAATTGAATAACTAATATTCAATTAACTCTTACGTGTTTAATTCTATTCGAATAAGTAATTCGAATCACTCTAATGTGTTTAACTCTATTCAAATATCGAATTCGAATAACTCATTTCAAATAACTAAATTCGATTAACTCCTTTTTATAACGTTTATTCATTTCAAAAGATTTCCTTTTTACAACGTTTATCCATTTATAAAGTTTTACTTTTTACAACGTTTATCCATTTATAAAGATTTACTTTTAGTAACGGTTCTTCACTTTATAAATGTCCTTTTAATAACGTTTCTACTTCTCTATATAAGTCCAGACTTATATATATTCCATTTATACACGATAAATAATTTATTTAATTTATAAAACATTATTTATAAATTAATCTACTTCAATTTATCTTTTTAAAACAGATTCCTATTTAATATCTCATTTAAATCCATATCGTGTTATACCGTGTGCGAAGCACGTGTTTAAATCTATCCTTGTATAATTCTATTTATTTTCCGAACAAGTGTTCCTTTATTTATTCCCTAAATAAATATTCCTTTATTCCATTTATTTATAATCTAAATAAATGTTCCTTTATTTATTTCCTAAAATAAATATTCCTTTATATTCTAATTCATTTATTTTCTAAATAAATGTTTCTATTTTATTTCATTTATTTTCTAAATAAATGTATCCTTTTTCATTTATTTATTTCCTAATTAAATAAATGTTTTCATTTTATAAAATCCATCGACTTTATAAATAAGATTCGTTTTCAATATAAACATTGAAAATCCTCTTATCAACATTCGGTATGTTCTGGTATTCAATCATATCAAATCACGATGTTCAATATCGTCCAAGCACATATAATCGCCCACAGATTTTATATCACATCATATAACAATATATGAAAAACTATAAAAATAACTGTTGAGGAATCCAGTCGGATTCCTCCAACCTGTCTCCCTGCATCCACAGATGTTACACAATATGATTATCATCACTTTCAGTTCAATATAAATTATTCTGATAGCAGAATCAATATATAAATATTTAACGGTTTATATATATATATATATATATATATATATAATTTTCACTAACTGACTAGCAGTTCAATCAATCAACCAACACACAACAATCAACAGATGATTAACAGTTCTGAAAATACATTATAAAAATATAACTGTTCAGAGTTGGTGAGTTTTACTCACATTTGCAGTTCATCGTTAAAGAATGATAAACTGTTATTTGATTCAGTCTGACAATTTATTTCGCCATAAATTGTAACTGTCTCCGATCCACTCCCGGTCAGTCTCATTATGTTGCTCTCGTCCACACGATCCCGTCGGATCTTGTTTCACTAAAAACTGATATCGTATGAGTAAGTTATCGCATTTTGAAGGTTTGAATACAATTTAAATAAAAAAACTTGGACTTTAAATTACTATTGGGCTTTACCCTTCAGACCCAGCCCACCCATTCAACTCAAAAGCCCAGACTTCCGTTACTTCTCCTTCTTCCAGTGATTAAAACCGAACCCGACCCTAGCAATGTCCCCCGTTGACCTTCACGTTGACCACCTACACTTCCTCCTCCGTTCATCTATTTTGGGCGCGACCTTCTCCATCCAAATCCCCATCGAAAACCCCACCTCCCCCATACCTTATCATCGAACTCGGTTCCCTTCTTCGACGGCACCTCCACTCCTCAGACTGTCAAAAATCGCCACCGCACCACCCCTAACTCCTCCGCGAGGCGCGGTTCTACCTCCTCAGTCCAAGACCAAGCTCCATTTCACCGATTGAAGCCTCTACCCCCTCCAAGGCCGAACCCTAAACCCACGCTCTGCAAACCCGTCGACGGAAATAGGGTTCGAGCACCCCCAAACCGATATCAAAATGTAGAGAGAGTTACCAGGAACCACAATACATAACTCTTTTGATTTACAAGAATTTTCTTTTTATTTTGCTTGTTGGAAATTTTCTACTGTAAATTCATTCTTGGGTCATATATAGTTGCGGTTGGGGTAGGTAGCTCTTGTGGCTGAGATTTTCGTATGCGTGGCCTGTTCTAATCCTAAGAAAATATTAGGATATTTTTATTTTTGATTTTCTATTTTATTTTAATGATTTTATATTCGTTCTTGGTCCTTAAAAATCACTGCGAACGCATATGATACCCAAAAATCACCAAACTGAACTTGTAGCTAGAATTTGACATTACGGTCCCAATGAAACTGGTTTCGTCGAATTCCGACTTTGTATGCTCACATAGCGTATTTTTAACTGTCAAAATACTGACTATTTCTCACTCTAAAAATCCGTACGACCACACAGTGACTCTAAAAATCACGAAACTGGAAATCTGACAACTATTTGATATTGTGGATCCAACAAAACTGGTTTCGTCGAATTCCGACTTCGTTTGCAAAAGTGGCTATTTTTAACGTTCTAAATAACCTATTTAAATATATAATTATATTTAAATATAAAAATTAAATTAAATATAAATAAATTTATATTATCGTATATATTCACATATGATATCGTACAGCTCCAGAATATCATATCAGAATATACAGTTTGATATTTCAGATTCCAGATTATCCCGGTATTCAATTTATACTGAAAATCTCTTTTATAACGTATATAAAGCGTCGCAAATTATATAGGAATTCTACAGCGACTTTTCTGAAATTTGATTTGGACATAACTCAAAATCTACACGACGAAATCTCGATTTTTCTCTTCCATATGAAAAATATAGTTCAATAGATCCGTACGTTTCTTGTTTCACAGAAATTCGACTTAAAATGGATTCTGTATATTCAGTTGAAGTTCGAATCGCCAAATTTCGAACTGCCGCGACGTTTCAGGTTCGTTTTAATTATAATTATATATTATAAGTTCGAACGTTTTACTTTAAGTTATCGATATCGCCAAATCGATATATAAATAATTAAATTAATTAATTATTCGACAGCTAACAAAACGCGCCATTACAGAATGACATTGGTATATGTTAAGTTGATAACCAATGGGAATGGTATAATGATATGGTCAGTAAAAAGGTACAAGTTTATATTTCATATGAGTTGGAATTTATGAGCCGATTTGGCAAGCCGCTTGGCGTTTTGATTTTCTTTTGGGTTGGAGAAGGCCTAGAGAGGCGAGTTGTGGTTTTACCGATAGGGCTGTACAAAGGAGGTTATGGCGAAATTTTCCGAAAAATTTAAGCGTTAAATTTTTTTCAGAATTTTTGAAAATTTAGGTTAGTCGGAAGGAATTAATATTTTAGTCAATATTAATTGGTTCAGTTGAAATCAGAAATAAGGGGTAAACAAATCTTAGGAATTCCAATAGATAGGGTCGTCCTCTACCTTAGCAATTTCGAGGACGAAATTATTTTAAGTGGGGAAGAATGTAATGACCCGGATATTTGACGGTGTAATAATTAACTTATTTAATTATTTAAATAACGAATATATTATTTAATCGTCGACGTTAGAACGTATAATTATATTATAATTAAAATCGAGCTCGAAATGGCGCTGCAGTTCGTTATTTGGCGATTCGAACTTCAACTGAATGTACATGATTCGTTTTAAATCGGATTTCTGTGAAACAAGAAACGTGTGGAGCTGGTGGAGTATATCTTTCTAGGGAAAGAGAAAAATTAGGATTTTGTCGTATAGATTTTGAGATATGTCCATATCAAATTTTTAAATAGTCGCTATAGAATCGCTTATCGACCATAACGGTTTATTCGATATAACTAGAGATCGGGTTTGAATTTAGACAAGGTTCTTTTGAGACATAACGATAATTTAATTTTTAGAATTTTATTGTAATTTTTAATTAATTAAATAAGCAACTTTTATTAGGAGTATTTTGCACCCTTAATCAGCGATTTTGGGGTTTCAAAATAAAAGCTAATCTACCGGTATTATCATATTTCTGGAATCGGTGAACCTTGCTTATCTCAACAGTATTTTATTTTCTGTCGATGGTAGCATGTAAGTGAGCAGAATTTTATTTATGTCGGCGCATGAAAACCTTTTAGACTTAAAAACAAATATATATGGATAAACGATAGCTACCATTTCATATTGTTTGGCTTTGGTTAAACGTGTGGACCTAAGTAGAAGAAAAATGGGAGGAAAAGAAGTGGGAAGACCTACCCTATATCGTGGACGTCTAAATGTCCAAGTATCTTTATATTATACAAATTAGGAAATAATAAAAGTATGAGTAGCTTAGTTTCCAAGCTACGATATTCTCTACAAATATGCTACCCTCAAATGCCTTAAACCCTTATTTCATTCTCTTGAGTTTACAGCCGCCACCTTCAAACAAAAATGAGGGAAACGATCTTCTAAAAAATAAAATTATCTCGTTTCTGGATTGGATGGTCTCCTGTTTACAAAAGCCTCCTGATGGTGAAATTAAATTTGGGTGCGAGACTTATTTCTTGGTTGGCCATTTCAGACAGCGCCATCTAGGGCTGTCATTTCTCATCGTCATGGTTCATCTTTGGACCGAAGTGTTGGCTAGCAAGGTGAAAGGGTTGAGGAGCTTCTATTGCCAAAGTCTGGTGGTCACCGGCATTGAGCTGGCTGTTGCGACGTCAGCTACAGTGCTCGAAAGCACTTCAGGGCGAGAAAACCTTTGGAAATCGAGTGCAAGGCCATAGGCTCTAACCTGGGGGGAGACGACGAGATCAATGACAGTGGTTCTGATGGAAGTTGTTGGCCACAGAAGCGGTAGCTGCGGGGTAAACGGCCGGTCAAAAGAAAGGTGGGAACGTCGGTTTTGTGTAGGGGAAAGTAGAAAGAGGAGACCAGTTCTGGTTTTCTAGAAGAAGGTATACTAACAATCACCATGATTTAAAGGTTTTAAATTTTGAGTTGGTGTTTTCTGAGCAAAGGAGATTGCGATTGAATTCTGGTGCATGGATGGTGATAGGAAAATTTTGTGTTGCTGTGTCAACTAGAGTGATGATGTTGAGGTGGTGGCTCTTGCGGAAAGGAGAAGGATGATGGTTACGGTTCTTGTTTCCATGATGTATTGATGGAACAGAAAAGGGATGCAAGTTTGATCATGGCAGAAGTTACAAGCGACGGTTTTGAAGAGGAGGAAGATGAATGCTACTGGTTGGATTTTCAACTGAGATATGGGCCAGAAATGTATAGGTAAAGCCCATGTATTTAAATTAAATCCATGTTTTAAATTATTTAAAAGTGTACACTAACTTCGTTAATTCGTAACTTCGTCATACGATATCGAAATTCAGCGAAATAAGATCCATCAGGATCGTATGGACGAGCGCTACACAATGGAACTGACGGGGAGTGAATCGAAGCTCGTTACAATTTATAGTGAAATAAATTGTCCGTCTGAATCAAGCGATGGTTATCGTTATTAACGATGATCGTCCAAAGTGAGTAAAACTCACTAACTCTCCTCAATTTATATTTTAATGTAAATTGTACTTTATTAATTGACTGCTGTATATTGATTGTTAACTGGACTGTTAAATAGATTTGATTGAAAACGTAGTTATAGTTAATCTATGTACTGTTAATCAAATATGGTTCTGTACAGCAGGATATTTCATTTGAAAATGAAATATGATATATATTATACTATGTAACATCTGTGGATGCAGGGAGACAGGTTGGAGGAATCCGACTGGATTCCTCAACAATTATTTTACTGTTTTCATATATTGTGTTATATGATGTGTTATATAATCTGTTCTGGATTATGTGTGTTAGAATGATATTAATCATTGTTATTCGATATTTTACATATCATAAGAAACCCTGAGTTGTGAAATGGAATATTTCAATGTATATTGAAATAAAGGAATTTTATAAAATCACAAGATTTTATAAAAGGAAATTATTTATAAAACGAACACGGTTTTATAAAAGGAAGTATTTATAAAACAAATAGAGTTTTATAAAAGGGATATTTATTTAGAAAATAAATAGAATTGAAAAGGGAAATATTTATTTAGAAAATAAATAGAATAAAGGAATATTTATTTAGAAGATAAATAAAACGTTATAAATAGGAAATATTTGTAACGGTAATTAGAAGTTATAAATAGGAAATATTTGTAATGGTAAATAGAAGTTATAAATAGGAAATATTTGTAACGGTAATTAAAAGTTATAAATAGGAAATATTTGTAACGGTAATTAGAAGTTATAAAAAAAGGGAATAGTTGTAACGGAAAATAAACGTTATAATAAGGAAATTGACGAGATATAAAAGAGATAATCGAATAGAGTTAAATCGAATTTAGTATTTGAAGGAGCTAATCGAATTTAGTTATTTGAAAAGAGTTAATTGAATATTAGTTATTCAATTAGAGATAATCAAATAAAGTTAATCGATTAAAGATAATCAAATAAAAGTTAATCGAATTAGTCGAAGTAAGTTAATCGACTATTAGTTAGTCGAATGTTAGTTAAGCAAATAAGAGTTAATCGACTATTAGTTAGTCGAAGATTAGTTAATCGAATATGAGTTAAACAAATAGGATTAATTGAATTAGAGTTAATCGAATCAGGGTTAATTGAATATTAGTTATTCAATTAGAGTCGATCGGATATAGTTATTCAAGATAGAGATAAAACAGACATAGTTAATTAGGGTAAGTACCATTTAGCACGACTGCTAGCGTAATTCGCAGGGCTGCAGATAGCCTACGGCGGTCGGATGTTTCCTGAGGGAATCAGGCGTAACCATTTTGATCGCTGCGATCTAGAGTCAAGCGAATGGAGTTAATCGAATATTAGTTATTCGAAATAGAGTTAGTTCAATAGAGTTAATCGATTAGAATAATCAACTGGAGTTAATCGATTAGAGTTAAAACAGACATTGTTATTAAGGATGAAGTCAAATCGAATATTAGTTATTCGGAATAGAGTTAATTCAGTAGAGTTAATCAAATAAGAGTTAAGCAGTAAGAGTAAAGCAAAATAGAGTTATTCGAATATTAGTTGTTCGTATAAGAGTTAAATAAAAAGGAGTTAATCAAATAGGGTTATTCGAATATTAGTTATTCGAATAGGAGTAATGAAATAGAGTTAAACAAATTAGAGTTAATCAAATATTAGTTGTTCGAGATAAGAGTTAATTAAATAGAATTAACCGGAAAGAGATAATCGAATATAATCTATTCGAAATGATTTAATCGAATATAAGTTATTCGAAGAGAGTTTATCGAATATTAGTTATTCGAAGAAGAGTTAATCAAATAGAGACTTCTCGAAAGGGAGTTATACGGAGAATTCGATTATATCGAATTCGAGGAAAGTATTATTTACTTTCCGGTTTATAAATCAGGATTTTATTTATTTATAAATAAATTAGTTGCTAGATAAATTAGTCAAAGTAAGAAATAAATGTTAGACTTCTAAGTTAGATATTTCAGAAGTAAAATTTATAACGTTAGGGTTATAATAAATGTTTTCATAAAGGAAGCGGATTCGTACTCTGAATCCGAGAATTTGCGTAAGCAAATGGTTTTAGAAATTGAAGTGATGAGCTTTATCTATCGCAAGGTTAAGATCGTTGTTCAGTTAAGGTCTGAGAGGTAATTATACCCCCAACTTGATTGACTTCGAAATTGACTAAGGAATAGTTGAAGTTCGATAACAAAGGATGATTAGTAATGCAGTTAAGTAATAAATGACTTATGGATTTAGTAGTCGTAACGATGTTTCGTACAACGTTAGTTGAAATCCATATAAATGAGTTTCAGAAACGTTTTCCAAATATAAATCAAAGATGTTTTCTAAGTGTAGAAATAAGGAAATATGAATATATATATATATATATATATATATATATATATATATATATATATATATATATATTCGATGATTGGACCGATAATTCCCTTTGGAATTAAGAACGTTGTTTGTACACTGACATGTTTTCATTTGATAGTTAAATCACAGACTATCGAAGTTTTGACCATTTTACGTTGTAAATATGGAGAGACCGGTTGGATTATTATCCGAAGAACCACTCCGTATTGACATAAGCATTGTGATCAAATACGATGAAGATAATTGAAGACGGTATTATGCAAGGGCTGTCCTGTTTACAGAATAGTGCCTTCGGTTTCGTTCAGTCCCAGAACGAACGTATATGGACGAATGTCTGACAGAATATTTCCAATGATCGAATGAGTTGGACTGTACAAATATATATGGTGGCCATCGGATTTATTCCCTTCGCATAAAATCCAGAAACTATTTGTATAAACCCAACTAATGATTTACGGATCTGAAAATGTGGTATTCAAAGTGATTGTGTTATCAATGAAATGGAAAGTAAGCGTAGCTTCTAGCCTCACATCCGGTAAATGACAAAAATCGGGCAGGCAGCATGGCTAAGTCGGTCGCACCAAAGTAGGGTGTATAATCACCTATCCAGAGAATATTCATTTTCTTCTTTAATCAATCAATGCTATCCCATATATATACGGGAAACGGTTGCTGATCCCAACCGTTGGTGATGTATATTCGATACACTCAAGCGAAATGAGTGGTCGGTCATGTGTGGCTGAGTTAGAAGATGTTCTTGTTGAACTCCAGTGTATCGTTCCTAGAGTACACTGATCAGAAGGTGGTTCCATACCTTGTCATAGTTGGAAATCCAATCATCCAATACGCACCCGCGGTTTTGATTGTATACTATATATGTAGAACGTGAGATGAAAGCGTTTCTACTAGATTGATATCTAATTGTATTTAGACATTATTATAATATCAGTGATACTGCTTTTCAAAGATGTTGGATTCTCATAAGGGAAAAACCCGTTCTGTATTCACGGCGTGGTCTTATGAGATATCATATACCTGTTAAAATGATTTGAGTTTACTCACACCAGTCCATGACTGACCCGGAGTTTATTTGTTTTGTTTCCCTAAACTCTTGGGTGCCTAAATTTGTACGGGCAGTCAAGTAGTCAGGATTTACAGATATACTGGAAGAGCTTGGAGCAGGAGGCTTCAGGATCATATAGCTATAATTATTTCCACTGTGTTGTAAGTGTTGTACTCTGCAATGTTATTGTATACATATACTGTTTGTATTTCAAAAGTATGTTATATTTTATTCGTTCCACTGTGAGATTCGTGTTACTCTGATGATGATGATCTTCTTCTTCTTCTTCTATTCTAATAGTTCTACCTTATCTATTCTCACCCTCTATCTTCTTTCTATTAGTTTCTTGAATTCCCAGTGCAATTTGGGGTTGGACTTGTGTTATTTAGTCTGCTCAAATTGGACCGGATTTTCGGGTCACTACAGTGAATATATACGATAATATTTATTTTTAAGTATTAAATTTAATTGTTTTTAAATATTTATATGGGTTATTTAGAGCTTTAAAAATAGCCATTTTTGCAAATGACCTCAGAATTCGATGAAACTAATTTTGTTGGATCCACAATATTAATTTTTTGCTAGATTTCAATTTCCGTTATTTTTGAAGTCAGTATGTGGCCGTACGAGATTTTAATGTGAAATACAATCGATAATTTGACCTTTTAAAATACGCTATGTGAGCAAACGGAGTCGGAATTCAACGAAACCAGTTTCGTTGGGACCGTAATGTTGAACTTTAGCTGCATGTCTAGTTTCGTGATTTTTAGGTATCGTAGGTGATCACACTGATTTTTAAAAGACAAGAACAAATATAAAATGATAAAAACAAAAATATCTAGATATTTTTGTCACCCTATAAATACCTAACCTATCCTCCTAACCGATCAAAAGAAGGCCACGCCTCATTTTTCTCTCAGCCACATCTCTTGTTCTCAAAACATGAAAGAGGAATCCATTTCAAAAATCAAACAAAATCAAAGAAATTCCTAAAAATCATGAGATCAGTTTATATTGAATCCATGTGTATTTCTCTTCATTTCTATGTTAGTTTCACTGTGTGCAATGGAGGTTCCTGGACCTGCGAAAGTAACAGTGGGTTTTAGGGTTTACTTTTTGAACAATGGAAGAAGTTGTGGTTCGATTTGAATGTGTATCTGGATTCATGGATACAAAGCGCATTCGGTTGCAAAGTTTGGGGATTTTTGGTTAGTATGAAGGTCGCGATTATTACTGTGTAATCGCGGAGAAGCTATTCGACGGGTTTTGAATGGGGAGTTCCAGCCATGATTGTTTGGGAAGAGGTCGAAGAGGAATCGATGAGGAGTGTTTCGGTAGTGGCCTTGTTCAATTCGGTGGTAGGTTCATGAAGAACGTGCGGTTTAAAATCAGTGAAATGGAGGAGCAGTGTATTCCGACAGTTTTGGGGAAGAAGGAGTTTTGGTCGATCGGGTTATACCGGGTTGGTGGGCCGGTTAATTAAAGGGGGTGAGGCCTGTATTAAAATAATTTAAGTTTTCGTTTTAATTTTAAATCATGTACTAACTTCTAAACACCGTAACTTGTTCATATGTCGACGGAATATAATGAAACAAGATCCGTCGGGATCGTATGGACAGACACTACCCAATGGAACTGACTGGAGTGAATTCGAGCTCGTTACAATTTATAGCGAAATAAATTGTCGGATCTGAATCAAATCAAAGACAGTTGTCGTTATTTAACGATGATCGTCCAATGTGAGTAAAACTCACCAACTCTGAATAGTTATATTTTTATAGCGTATTCTTAGAACTGATAATTATCTGTTGATTGTTGTGTATTAACTGTTTGGTTGAATTGCTTGTGTATCGGATGAAATCATACATAACGATATATATATATAGTTTATCAAATATTGATTTTGTTTAACAAAATATTTCATAGTGCATTAATATCGATGTTAATTATATTGCTGAACATCTATGATGCAGGGAAACAGGTTGGAGGGACCCAACTGGGTTCCTCAATATATAGAATACTGTTTTGTTTCATATACTGGGATGTATGATGTGGTATATAATCTGTTGTGGATTATGTGTGTTTGAATGATATCAATCACCGTTGTTTGGTATTTTAAATACCGTAAGAAATACTGGGATGTAAAAAGGGGATTTTCAAAGTATATTTTGAAAATAAGTTATTTTTATAAAATCAATGGATTTTATATATAAAAGGAAAAAAGGATTTTATATAAGGAAATAATTATAAAATCAAAAGAATTTAAAAGGAAATATATTTGTAAAACAAATATAAAGGAAATTATTTGTAAAACAAATATAATGGAAACATATTTGTAAGATAGATACAAAGGAAGATATTTGCAAAAACAAATGGAAAAATGATATATTTGTAAACCAGTTACAAATAGAAATGAAAAGGGTATATTTGTAAACCATTTACAAATAGAAATAAAAAGGATATATTTGTAAACCATTTACAATAGATTTGGAAAGGGAATATTTGAAAAACATTTACAAATAGAATTGAAAAGATAAAAGAAATATTTATCTGTTTAATAAATAGGAAAGATAAAAGAAATATTTATCTGTTAAATAAATAGGAAAGATAAAAGAAATATTTATTTGTTAAATAAATACGAAAGATAAAAGAAATATTTATTTGTTAAATAAATAGGAAAGATAAAAGAAAAATTTATTTGTTAAATAATTAGAATTAAAAAGGGAAAAGTTATTTGTTAAGTAAACAAATAGAAAAGGAGAAAATCCAAAGGAGATAATTCCAAGGAGATAATTCAAAGAAGATAATCCAAAGGAGATAATTCAAAGGAGATAATGCAGAGGAGATAATTCAATGGAGATAATCAAAAGGAGATAATTCAAAGGAGATAATTCAAAGGAGATAATTCAAAAGGAGATAATTCAAAGGAGATAATTCAAAAGGAAATGATTCAAAGGAGTTAATTCAAAAAGTGTAAATCGAAATGAGTTAATCGAATATTAGTTATTCGATTAGAGTTAATCGATTAGAGTTAGAGTTAATCAGTTAGAGTTAACCTATTAGAGTTAGAGTTAACCAGTTCGAGTTAATCGATTAGAGTTAGAGTTAACCAGTTAGAGTTAATCAGTTGATTTAAATGAGTCAAGTTAATCAAGTTGAGTTAAATGAGTCGAGTTAATCAAGTTGAGTTAAATAAGATAAGTTAGTCAAGTTGAGTTAATCGAGTATAGTTAGTCAAAAAAAGTTAGTCGAACCAAGTTAGTCGAGTCGTGTTAATCGATTATTAGTTAATCGAAAGGAGTTATCGATTATTAGTTAATCGAAAGGAGTCATCGATTATTAGTTAATCGAAAGGAGTTATCGGTTATTAGTTAATCGAAAGGAGTTATCGATTATAAGTTAATCGAAAGGAGTTATTGATTTTTAGTTATTCAAAGGGAGTTAATCGAATTTAGTTATTCGAAAGTGAGATTATCGAATATAGTGTATTCGAAAGAAAGAGATCAAATATAGTTCATTCGAGAAGAGTAATCGAATATAATTTATTCGAGAGAAGTGTTATCGAATATAGTTCATTCGAGAAGAGTTATCGAATATTGGTTATTCGAAGTGAGTTAATCGAATATTGGTTATTCGAAAGGAGTTAATTGAATATAGTTTATTCGAATATAATTAAAGGAGTTTATCGATTATAGTTTATTCAAATAGAATTAAAGGAGTTAATCAAATATAGTTTATTCGAATAGAATTAAAGGAGTTAATCGAATATAGTTTATTCGAATAGAATTAAAGGAGTTAATAGAATATAGTTTATTCGAATAGAATTGAAGGAGTTAATCGAATATAGTTTATTCGAATAGAATTAAAGGAGTTAATCGAATATAGTTTATTCGAAGAAAGGTTTTCGAATCTAGTTATTCATAAGAGAAATTATCGAATATAGTTATTCGAAGGGAGGAGTTATCGAATAGAGATTATTCGAAAGAGAATTACGTAAGTAAGTTTGTTAAAGGTTTAAAAGATAAACTTTGAATATTTCGGAGTTAAAACGTTGTTCAGTTAAGGTCTGAAAGGTAATTATACTCCAACTTGATTGACTTCCTTCTTAACTAAGGAATGGTAAGGTTTGATAGTAAATGATGGTTAAGTGAATTTAGTAAATGGTTGGAGTTGGCATAGCGATGTTTTATTTAAACATCTGTTTAAATCTAATGAAGGAGCTTTGGAAATGTTTTCCAAATAAGAAGCCAAAAAGGTTTTCTAATATAGAAAACAAGAAATGGAAATGTTTTCCATTATTAATAATGTATATTTTTTAAATTTAGAAAATAAGAAATGTTGAATATATGGAAATAGGAGATAAGTAAATTAATGAACTAAAGAGATAAAATGTTAAATGATGATTGATCGATATGATTTCCATCTGGAAATGATATTGTTCTTTGCAAACGTATTTTTCTTTGATAGTTACCTCACCGACTATTGAAGTTTTCGACCATTTTAACGGTGTTAATATGGAGAGACCGGTTGGATTATTATCCGAAGAACCACTCCGTATTGGCATAAGCGTTGCGAATCATCTATGCCAAAGATAATTGAAGACGGAGTAAAGTGCAAGGGCTACTGTATAAATCTTAGATAACAATTGCCTAAGATGGTTGTACTGAATAGTGCCTTCGGTTTGTCCAGTCCTAGGACGACCTGTATGGAAGAATGTCTGATAGAGTATATTTAATAGATCGCGTAAGTTGATCTCTTCAAATGTATTTACGTTTGGTGGTGGAGGAATTCGTTTCTATTAGAGGTATATCCGTGGTATTTTTGGGGAAATCAATTTGTGATTTGGCGGGTATGACGATGTGACATTCAAAGTGAATAAACGTGTGATCCGTCAGAGATAAGCGTAGCTTCTAGCCTCACAACTGGGAAGTGACAAAAATCGGGCAGGCAGCATGGCTATGTAGGTCGCACCTATTAGGGTGTATAATCACCTGATCTAGAGTTTCATTTACTTCTAAAAATCTATTGTCAATGCTGTCCCATTCAGGAAACGGTTGCAGATCCCAATCGTTGGTGATATACATTTGATACACTCAAGCGAAATGAGTGGTCGGTCATGTGTGGCCGGTTTGCAAGATGTTCTTGTTGAACCCAGTGTATTCCTCTCTAGAGGTACACTAGCGAAAGGTGGTTCCATACCTTGTCATAGTTGGAAATCCATTACCCAATACGTGCTTGCGGTTTTGATTGTATGCTATATATGTAGAACGTGAGATGAAAGCGTTTCTGCTAGATGATTATTTTATTGTGGTTGATAGACATTATTATAATATCAAAAGGGTTTTGATATAAAGATATGTTGGATTCTCATAAGGGAAAAACCCGTTCCGTTATATGGCGTGGTCTTATGAGATATCGTTTAATGACTCAAACTGTTTCACTCATACCAGTCCCATGACTGACCCGAGTTTATTTTGTTTTGTTTCCCCTAAACTCTTGGGTGCCCAATTTTGTACGGTAGTCAAGTAGTCGGGATTTACAGATACCAGAAGAGCTGGGGCAGGAGGCTTCATAATTATATAGCTATGGTTATTTTCCGCTATGTTGTAAGTGCTGTACTTTGGAAATGATATGTATATTCAAGTACAAATTTATATTTCAAAGTTATGTTATATATTATATGTTATTCATTCCGCTGTGAGGTTCGTGTTACTCTGATGTTGTGATGTTCTTCTTCTATGCTAAGTCTCTATCTTATCTATTCTCACCCTCTAATTTCTTTCATTAACTACCATTATTTTTCGATGTTTGGTTAGTCGTCATTGAGTTTATGTCGATAACCAAAGTCGACAAAAAATGAGTCGTTACATGAAGTATCAGGCTACTCGTTGTCGATTTAAAGCTTGATCCAGGGGACCATTTCCCGCATCTGAGATGTTTATCCAGTGTAGCCCGCTCGTGTGTATGAATTAGCCATAAAGGTTGGCTATAGGTCGGGCAGAAGACATTTGGAAGGCTTACAACACTTGAGGCCTGATAACAACTAGATCGGTACAAAAGGCGACCCCCGTGAGGCGAGTTGTGAGGCAAGGATGCTCATTGTTACCATGGTCCTGACGAGCCTAGGGGACAATCTTGAGGGATTAGTCATTGGTCGAGGTTTTTTTTAGTGGGAATCTTTGATAAGCGGTGAGTGGCTCAGAGATCCCATGCAGTAGGGATCTTCGATACATAGTGAGAATCTTCGATGAGTGTAGAGTAGCTTGGAGATCCCGTGCAGTGGGAATCTTTGATGAGTGTTGAGTGGCTCGGGATTTATCATGCGTATGAGTTCCTCAATGTTGTTCTGCAAGGTGTGAAACATGTTCATGTTATGTACACGGATGCTGTAGAATGAACAATATCTTGTAGAGCCCCTTGGTGCGCTCATCGGACTTTCAGGTCTTGGCCTTTTGCATGGTTGGGAATTGATTGTTGCGAGATAGATTTTCTCAGGGGTGTCGCTGAGAGCAGTATAGCTGTGGAAGGATGGAAGTCGAAGATTCTTCCTTTTATTGTTGCAAATACCCTTAATGTTGCTGGTGTTAGAAACGTTGCGCAAAGCAGTGGAATTAGAGTCATTGGTGATCTGGGCATCGCCATAAGGAAGGATTTTGAGGAGAGAAGCTCGATTCCTCTATGCTACTTTCGACATAGGAGATGCTCAACACTCATGCAGAAAATCTTCTAAATCTTTGATTGCTTTTGATCGGTCCATGCTCCAAGTTTGGAATCAGGTGGCATGCCCTTCGTAAGCTGGACAAGTATAATTAGAGGAATAGGTTTCTTGGCTTCAACCAAGGTGGAGTTGGATCTTTTGAGGTAGCTTTTGAGAGTTTCACGAGTGGCTTGGTAAATGTTCGAGGCCGCCTTGGTGCCTTTAGACATTATGTCATGCACCCTAGATTGCGTGTTCAATCTCCTGAAGAGTTAGTCGAAAGTTGAGATGGTTCAAGGTGGAAGTCAGTAGAACCATAATAGAGCCATCTTGGGTAAGGACGGATAAACACTTGCATTTCATTGCGTCGGTGCCACATAATGAACCCATGTGCCATTTGTGGCGGCTGATGAAGCTTTGAGAATCATGGCTTCTTTAAGCATGGAGTGAGTGTTGGCATGTCGAAGTGCTTGAGACATTTGGTATTAAGGATATCTGAAGTGAATGGGTTACACCTCGTACTGCTTTTGCAGCCGTCGTGGGTGTGCCCCCGTGGCTCCCTCACGATTCCATGGATTGTGCCAGCGATAATCAAAGGTTGCGTTCCTTCCTCATTATAGAGGTCGTGATCCAGTGGAGGAGTTTGGAGCCTTGCGCACAAAGGTAGGTCTTCGTCATTCCATTAGTCTTCAACCTCGATTATATTTTGTGGAGGTTGGTTGGGGTGAACTTGGGCACAGTCGGATGCTAGAAGCATAGGCGACAAGTCCGGACTCCTAGCACTTTGAGTCCTCCTAGAGGAGGCTTGAGCATTAAAGCAAGGAACATCCAGGATGACGCATTCCATTTCTGATAGTGATTCTGACATTGCCGAGATTAGAGGTTAGTCGTGCCGTCATAGGACGCCACATGCGGCACGTTGAAGTGTCAGGGCCACTCAGCTTCGCATACGATCCTAGTGAATGGAAAATGCCTTGAGTGTACCGATGGATGACATCCGCGATCTCTGAACCATTCCCAAAAGCAAGTAGTTTATTTTGATTGTCTGAAGTGGCACTGGCGCCCCCAGTGCTTAAGTCCAAGTTGGGAATCAGTTGACTGAGAAGAAAGACCGATTGGATTCCAACTTGAGGGTCCACATCAGGCGTAATTCTGACTCGTGGAGCCATGGGAGCAGTACCATCCAAAGTTGTGTGCGTCGGTGCTTGAGAAGCATTTCCAACTACGAAGCTCGCAACCTGACCAACTAAAGTATCACGGGATGGAGCATCGCCGAGATTAGGGGTGCCCCAGAGTGTTGGGACCGGCACCGTTCCGAGGAGCGGCTTCGGACAGCCGGTTAGTTTTCGGGGTAACCCATCTTGGGTCGCAGGTGGGTATTGAAAGCTTCTTCCTACCGCTTGAGTCGAGATTTCAAATCTATGGCAGGATTCTTGATCATTCTTTCGATGCCTTCCCGAGCGACGTAGTTCGATGGAGGTCCGGTCGAGGAGAGTTCTTGACTTCCTCCCCCTTCTTCACCTTGAGCTTTGATTATAACGTCGAGCTTCCAATGCTTAAACACTATGATGAGAAGCAAGTAGTTGAGTCATTGTCGAGAACTAAAGACGAAATCTGAAGATGGATCAGAGGAACTTATCCGCAACATTCTGTCATTCGATTCTTTGTTGCTTACCCATCGTGAGCGGACTTGACCGTAGGTTTACATAAGATACCTAAAGCATGTCGATATCAAGATGGGAATTTTCCACAAAGAAACAAATCTGAGTTCTCTCCATGATGCGCTTCTCTTTATTATGAGAAAGGCGATGCCTCAGGGAGCATGTCACTGGACTGACTCCCTGTTTTTCCTGAATTGGCTTCGAGCCATCGCTCGGTTTCTCATAATCTTTTGGTAAGTGCGAGAAGCCATACTTGAGCTGCCAAGACCTCAGGGGCCGGAGGTAATGCCACATCAGCATTAGTTAAGACGTCGAGAAGAGGTCGTTGATGGACCGGAGTGCCTTGATTATTTTTGGATAGTCTACCAAGGACGGATTTTCCCCTTTTTCACCACTGTCGAGAAATCTGCTCGGTGAATAAGATGGAATCCAAGTAGCATAAACAAACTTGTGGTCGAGAATTGGTGGGAAAAATCGGCTTTGTCGAGTTTGAGCGAAGGCACTGTTTGATGGAGGCTGAGCGTCCAAGTCTGCTTGAAGGCGGAGAATATCTCGTTGATTATATGGTAGAAACCGTTGTGTTAATCTGATGCTGTGGTGGATTTTGTCGACAAGGCATCGTCGAGTCTTGCTCGACTTCCTTGATGTTTCGTCAAACTAGGCTTAATCGACGGATGCGTCGAGGTTGGGCGCATTAAGTTTAGTCGAAGCTTTAAGGAGTCAAGGCTGAGGGGGAAATTCTGAATCAAAATCGATAGTGGAAGATCCGACCATCGGGTCCCTTCCTTTGTTCATTATTGCCAATCGCCTTGGTCGGTAAGTTTGGGAAAACTTGAGCATCATCCAATGTCTTGGTAGTTGAGTAGACAGAAAGGCAAGGTTTCGATTCCTCGAAAGAAGTGATAGAAAGTCAACCGTATATGCGCGCTTTACTCTCCCCTTCTTGGCTTGCTAAATGATGACGCCTAAAATTGTCGTCAACATCCTGGAGTCCCAAAAATTTGAAACTTTTTGTCCAGAGTGGAGAATTATAAGAGATGCTGTAATAATGTGCGAGGAAGTAAAAGACACGATTATTGATAGTGGTTTGGCCTGTCGGGGCCTACGTCCACTTTGATGGGTGTACCGATTTTATTCCATCACAAATAAGTACAACAAGACTATTACAAGAAGCTATAATGATTAACAATATCGTCTTATTCCTTGTTATCGATCTTCCTTGTTGAACGAGATTAGACGAGGTGTTGCCGATGTTATAGCGTAGCTAAGGGAGGCGGAGTCGAGGCCGAGTGAGGCGTAGTCGAGGCCGAGAGAGGCGAAGTCGAGGCCGAGTGAGGCGTCGTCGAGGCTTGTGGTCCGAAGGAGGCGGAGTCGAGGCTCGGGATCCGATAGAGGTGGAGTCGAGGCTCGGGGTCCAAAGGAGTCAGAGTCGAGGCCTTCTTCTTCTTCTAGAGACCCATGCCATGTACAATGGCCATGGAGAAGAAGATGGTGATCATTAAGGGTGTTTTAGAGTTTCATGAAGTCCAAGGTAGCAAGATGTTCGAAAGCACGCTTGAACCTTCATGACTATGCTCATGGGTCCATGCATATTCATCTTCTCCCTTGTATGATGAAGGGGGGGGGGGAGGGGGTACCTAGGAGGCCTTGGAGAAGAGGATAGCTTAGACCAACTCCTTGAATTAATGTAGGAATTGAGGGTATATTTATAGTGGAGAGGTTAGGTAGGAGTAGGCAGAAATAGGAGACCTCACCGGGAATTTCGAACCCCCTATGGTCGGCCTTCGAATTTCGACCCACCTAGCACGTGCTCGAATAGACTTCGTATCCCTCTCTGGGGTACGAAATTCGTAACCTACGGGAAGGGGGGTTACAAATTTCTAACCCCGAGGGTGGGGCGAAATTCGAACCTCGAGGGGTATGAAGACCATATGTAAATGTTGGCTAGGGGTTTGAGATTTAGACTCATGAATCTTTAGTGTCCGAGGTCTTAGTTTGGCGATGTTTGGAGGAGCGGCGAGGTTCATAGAACTTCTGACTTTAAGTTGATCTGGTAATTCTAGACAACACACTTGTTAGTGGAAATCGGATGAATCGGGCGGATTCCCACCGCCGTTGCGCCAAGACCCGCTTGACGGCTCACCTTCGGCTCGGCTGCGGATGGATGCTAACAGATGTCGCATCCAAGGGACGCGACCTTCCACTAGTGGCCCGGCTCGAGTCATCTTGTGCTACACCCCTGATGTTGTTGGCAAAACTTCGGGGCTGTAGTATCACGCGATATTTTGAGTCGAGCATGCCATGTGTACTTTTGGGAAACAGACCAAAAGGCCGGTTAACACTATGTGATTGCAAATCTTCCACAAAATTTTATTGTAACATGACACTTTTTGATTCATTTTCGATTGCATGTGTTTGAATTATATATCCCTAGTTTTGATTGAATTCATCCAACATCCAATCATCATAGTGTAGAAGTCATCGGCGAAAACAAAGTGGTTGAGCTTGTGCTTTGGCATCCCCATTGATCGATTGATGTCATATGACATGTCAATCGATCATCGTCTAGGAGTGAGCTCCAGACCACCTTTTCCCTCCATGTAGTGTTGTGTTGGCCATTGTATTTTCGTGTTTTTCCTTTATTTGACTGACAAATATATTGTGTTTACCAATGAAACCAATAAATCTCATCTCGTTGCGTTATTTTATAAATACATTTTCACTGGTTTTTATTAATAGTTATAATACATTTGATGTCACATTTTTTTGCTATTAAAATGAATTACTGAAAACGCTTCTTTATCTCTTACAGAATAAATAGAATCTAACTTTTTTTACAACTTAAAATTCTCCTTGCCAAATATGTCAAATTTTAATATCCCTTGAACATAAAATCCGACAAATAAACCTCTATAAATAATAATCAATTTGAATATTGCTTAAACATAGGATCTTTTTTTCTTTCAAGTTCAAATCTCTCTTGCACATGTTACCAAATCTAATACTATTTAAAAGTAAAACTCAAAATTAACAATCCATAAAAAACAACTAATGCCTAAAACGTTCATCTATAAATTCAGACCGTACATCTAAAAATATTTTCAATTCTTATTCCTATTTGAAAATAAATTCTAACAAAGTTCCTTTACAAATTAAAAACATTTTTTGTTTGAATTTGGTCAGGAGGGACCAGAGTCGTAAAACCCTCCCTAGTTCTCCTAACCTGGTCTGCGAGCACCATATAAGTGGATGATCATAGCATATGAACATGGTGAGCTCTTAGCATGCCATTACAGGTTTCAAACCCATGCCATTGTTACCATGGCGCAAAGTTCTACAAATTAAAAACATTTCTCTACAAATATCATCAAACTACCAAGTCTTAGTATTACTTAAAACATGATCTGTCAAATCTTGATATTATTTAAAACATGATACATAAAATCTTAATTATTTATAACATGATTTATCAAATCTTAATATTACCTATTGAATGAATTATTAATCAACAACACACACTTTGAAGAAATCACACGAGAAGTTCATGCAAACAAAAACATCCCTATATATTATCAGATCTTAATATTATTGAAAATTAAGATCTAGCAAATAATTTTAATTTGCCAATACTCCTTTATAAATATTATTAGATCTTACAAAATAGTATTAAACATATTAAATTTATATAAAAAGTCAAAATATCCATTACAAATAGTAATGGATTTTAAGATCGCTTAAAAGGGGATCCAAGAAATAAAATTTAATCTGTTGATTTATAATTCATTATTTAGAATACAACTAAAATTTCAAGTGAAAAAACATTAGATATTTTAGTTTAGAAATTAAAATTAAAATCACATGATTTTAACATAAAAATATACTAAAAATACATTTAACATTTTATTTTGAATGTGATAAACATGCAAGGCTTGAAAAAAAACAAGTCACGACGTCGCAACCCTCTTTCCATATTAAATAGCAAGTTGTTTATGGAGAGGAATTTTTGGAAATAAGTTATACAAAATGAATCTAATTTCAACCACTTTTATAAGATTAATTTAGAGAGTGTGTGTGCATATATGTGTGTTTATATATTTTGAATTATATTCAAATTAAGCGATTCTTTTTATTATGAAAATAGTCCACTAAAAGTATATGGATTCCAGCTCTATTAGATGTACTGATACACACACACACACACATATATATATACATATACATACATACATATACGTATACATATACATACACACACAAACACACACACACACACACATATATATATATATATATATAAGACAGATTCAATGGCACCCGAAATAGTGGAGCACCCCTTTGGCTTCCCTATTTTCCACTACACGTTTCTTCCCCCTCTCCTTCAACTCATTCTCTCATCTCCTAATCACTTATTTTACTTTAATTATTTAGTGGAAACTAGGGGTCATTTTAGTGCTCCGTTTTTGGGGTGCAACCGAACACTTGGCTATATATATATATATATATATATATATATATATATATATATATATATATATATATATATATGGAGAAGCTACTTAGATAGAATATTAGACCAGACTAGTGGACACACAATCTTAACCGTTAGATTATTTCGTCTTCATATGAAAGAGGGGAATTCACGGGGTGATCCAATGGTGTAAATTCATTGTGTTACCAACTGTGTACAAATCTTGTGTCCAAATAGAATTTCCCATATATATACGTATAGTTAGCAATATATATTTATAAACTAACTGAGTCTTTATTGAGGAACTATGTGTGTGTGTATATATAATGACCACTCTACACTTACAACCTGAAAAGTGCGCTGCTAAAATACCTGGATAATGTAACATGACCATTTACAAAGGAAAACAAAAAAAACTACACAGAACCTGTGACGGCCCACCCCGCACCAACCGACATTTACTCTAAAAGTGCGTTGTACACATGCCCAGTTAGCACGGGACGGTCGTCAGAAGAAAAGGAAAGAATAGAATGAACTAACAAGGAACCTGTAGAATGTCTCACAGCGCATAGAACAAAATATAATAACAACATGCTTGACATAAAACAGGTGAGACAGCGCATAAGATGAAACAAACTATCATAGCAGCGGAAAATCCAAATGTAGCTTATGTTCCACATCATCATTATTACAACTTTAAAAAACTGTCTCAAAAAGCTAAACAAGAAAGGTACACTACTAATGCCCAAAGTAGTGACCAACAACGACACAGGGAGAATATCTATATATATCATACGTGGAAGCCTCCTGCTTGCCTCTGAATCCCCTACTCGCGCATCACCAGCTAACCTGTCTCTAATCTACTTGTGTGAGCACCCTGAGTAATAAGAAGAGACATAAAACTCTGGGTCAGACAAAAAGTCTGGTATGAGCGATAAGCAGCTAAATAGAACAATAACAGTTATACTAAGCCATACCTGAACCTGCAACCAAATAGTTAGCACTACATACTGTACAACACTCTAAGGTGCCATAACAAGTGGTGTAAAGAATACAGGGTGGGGGTGCATGTCATAATGATGGAAAACAATCAAGCATAGCAACCATCCTTACATCTCTCACTCAGTGCGTAAAATATACGATATCCACCACTTCGATCACCCATTACTTTGCTATGATCACTCTGCCCATGAAGTCATAGCGGCTTCACTGCACTGATCCATAGACACTAATCCTTCGCTATGTCCACTTTGCCCCATGGAGTCGTATACACCCCACTGCACTGGCTCATAGCCTTACTAATCCTTTACTATGTCCCCTCTGCCCCATGGAGTCACAATGGCTCCACTGCACTGGCTCATAGTCTTACTACAATCACTTTTCCCCTCAAGTCATGTTGACTCTACTGCACTGATACGTAGTCCTATTACGATCACTTTTCCCCTCAAGTAGTAATGACTCTACTGCACTGATACGTAGCATATCATTCCTTTTCAACGGTGAATCGAAGTTATGAATGTCGACAACTCCTTAGCACAGGTCCCGCAGCAAAGCCCAACCATGAAGTGAACTCAGTGGTTCCCAACTGGATCCTGAGCTCTAACTTCCATTTGGACTACCTTTGCATCTTGGGTTTTTGGTCATCACTGGATCGGTTCGGATCTCACTCTTCCAGTTCAAGCTTCCTGTTTCGGATCGTGGTCTTCACCTGGTGGCGGATCGGATCGGGTCTATATTAAGTCATCTCCTTTGGTTTGGTTCGATCGTAGTCACCCCTGGCGGGCCGGGTCGTCATCACACTTGGTTGATCGGGTCGGGTCTTCAAACCCATCGTCCTCCGTCGATTCGGTTCGGAGGTGGCTATACGGGTCGGGTCGGAGCACTTTCTCCCAACGTCAGATCGGTCTCCATCTCCGCAAACGGATTGGGTTGTGATCTCCTCCAGGTTTCAAGTCAGCTCGTGGCATGCAGGCTCTGTTCGGATGCAAGGGGGGCGGATCGTGGATGGGCCACATGAACGGTTCGGTTCGGACCTCCCCATCCGATCTGATCCGGTCCCTGTCCATTTCCTGCATTTTTCCAGCGAGTTGTTTACGCCACTCGACGGCGTTTTCGACCATTCCAACTATTCTAATCAAGCACAAAGTATACCATACAGTCATAGCAACATGTATAATCAACCACAAACACCGAAACAACAATATCATAGGTTAAAATGGATCAAACATAGCCAAATCCCCATATTTTCCCTTAAGCATGTTTAGGTGAAACTAATTATATGATTAACAAAACTTAACCCAATTAACCCAAGTTCATGTCAGAGGTCTAAAACATCATTTAAGAATTTATACATATTTTTTCCCGATTTTTATCATGTTTAAATTCGCTAATTAACATTAATTACCCTTAATTAATCATAATTAGTGAGGAACTATGCAAATCACTCACCTTAGCCATAATTAAACCTTAGATCTGAAATAAATCTCTATTTGGGCGCGAATAACAATGCTAAATAGTAGCTCTAATCTTGATTTGGTGAAGATCTCCCTTGATTTGATGTTGCTAAGCTTAATCCTTGATTAGAAAGTGATTTGGAGGTGATTTAGAGGTTGGAGG
Source organism: Allium sativum (assembly GCA_030737875.1). NCBI lineage: Eukaryota > Viridiplantae > Streptophyta > Magnoliopsida > Asparagales > Amaryllidaceae > Allium > Allium sativum. Next base: position 762,594,071 of record CM060912.1, on the reverse strand, counting down.
CCATTTTTAGGGTTTCTACGAGGTAAGTGGAGGCTAGAAAACTGAAAAAGAATGAAAACCTAACTCATTTCAGCCTCCCCTTAGCCCTAATCCCGAAATAGGTTATGGGCCCATTTGCTAATCACCTCATTTGGCCCGGTTAAGTAATTTTTCACCTTCCAAACCTTATTTCAACCATTTATCCCAAACGGTGAGTCCGTTTGGCTATTATGACCACTCTACGGAAAGGTAAACAATATCAGCTAGGGGCAAAACGGTCATTTAAAAATCGGCAACAATCATGAACATGGGAAATGACCCCAATAGTCGTTTCCTAAAGTTACATGACCATACGACCTCATATGAGAAAGAAATAAATATTCTATGATCCTCCGATGCGTAGAATGCGGGTTGTTACGTTCTTCCCCCATTAAGAAATTTCGCCCCCGAAATTCCCTAATCAAAACACAGAAAGGGTCCCGCATGCCTACCATCCATCAAACAACAATCAGACATGCAAAACAAGTCTATCCTAGCATGCAGAATAACTAAATTGCAAAGTAAATCTTACTAGGCAAAGAGTTCTGGATACGTCTTTCTAATGCTCTCCCCTGTCTCCCAAGTACAGTCATTCTCGTTCTCGCCCCACTGAACCTTGACTAGCTTCACCGCCTTCCTTCGAAGTTGCTTCGTATCGTGCTCGACAATACGAATCGGCTTGCGGTTCCTAACCGCCTCGGGTTCCACTTCAAAGTCCTCTAACTGATCAGGTGAAATAGTCATATCTGGGTCGTGCACGAACTTCCTTAGCTGGGAAACATGAAATACGTTGTGAACTCCCGCCATCTTCTCGGGCAAGTCAACTCTATACGCCAAATTCCCAACTTGTTCGAGAACTGGGAATGGACCAATAAATCTTGGTGCTAACTTGCCTCTCCTGCCAAATCGTATCACGCTCTTCAACGGAGAAATCTTGACAAACACCAAGTCACCAACGGAGAATTTTAAAATTCTTATCCTCTTATCAGCATAACTCTTCTGCCTATCCTGGGCAGCCTTCATTCATTGTTGAATGATCTTAATCTTATCCGAAGTTTCCCTTACAACATCTGGTCCAAGTACAAACTTCTCACTGGTCTCTATCCAACATGATGGTGAGTTGCACGGTCTTCCGTACAAAGCTTCATATGGAGCCATACCGATACTGGATTGGTAGCTATTATTATATGCAAACTCTACTAGATGCAAATGGTCATCCCATGATCCACCAAAATCCAATATACAAGCTCTCAAGAGATCTTTCAATATACGATTCACCCTCTCCATCTGTCCATCGGTCTGAGGATGATACGCGGTACTGAGATGTAATTCCGACCCTAGAGCGTCTTGTAAGCGCTTCCAAAACCCACTAGTAAACAACGGGACTCGGTCACTCACGATGCTTTTAGGTATTCTATGAAATCTCACTACCCACTTCATATACAGTTCTGCTAACTTAGTTGCCGTTCTGGTCGATTTGACTGGTACAAATCTTGCACTCTTAGTCAATCGATCCACAATTACCCAAATGCTATCATGTCCCAATCTAGTCCTTAGTAAACCATCAACGAAATCCATCGAGACTTGCTCCCATTTCTATTCGGGAATTTCTAATGGTTGTAAGAAACCACTAGGCTTCTTTTGCTCGACTTTAACTAGCTGGCAATTCATGCATTTGGATATAAACTTCCCAATGTCTCTTTTCATCCCTTCCCAGTAGTAAGTCTGTTTCATGTCTCGATACATCTTATCACCACCGGGGTGTATAGTCAGTTTTGAGTGATGACATTCTCTAAGCACTTCATCTCTCAAACCATTCACTTCGGGTTTCATCTCCTCACCGTCGATATTCATCTCTACCTTGGAGATGATTTCTAATAGATTAGGATCACCCCTCTGGCTGGAACCAATCCGCTCTATCAAAGTGGGTCTGATCACCAAACAAGTTAACATTTCTGGATCTAATTCGCACTTTGGTCTGAAATCATACCCTGCAATATACTCCAATTGCTTCCATTCTAGAAACATAGCCCCTAAACTGTCATGTCTCCTACTCAAGGCATCGGCTACCGCATTGCTCTTCCCAGGTGTATATGCGATATCAAAATCGTACGAAGCCAATAACTCTAACCATCTCTGCTGGCGGAGATTCAGATCCTTCTGAGAGAAGAGATACTTTAACGATTTATGATCGATAAACAACTCAAATCTTTCTCCCAAGAGATAATGTCTCCCCATCTTCAACGCGAATACGATCGCTGCCAGTTCCAAATCATAGGTAGGATACTTCTTCTCTTGCGGCTTTAGCTGCCTACTAGCATAAGCTACTACCCAACCTCCTTGCATCAATATAGCACCTGGTCCGGTACCACAAGCAACCATGTATACCATCATCTCTTCATTCCCTTTAGGAATGACTAACATTGGTGCACGCATCAACTTTTCTTTTAGACTATTGAATGCATTCTCACACACTCCGTCCCAGATGAAGGCCTGATTCTTCTTAGTCAACTGAGTCAACGGTGCTGCTATCTTGGAGAAATTCTGGATAAACTTATGATAATATCCAGCTAACCCCAAGAAACTTCTTACATCTGTTGCATTCTTGGGCGTAGGCCAATCCTGTACCGTAGCCATCTTCGCAGGGTCCACGGCAATACCATTCTTTGAAACAACATGGCCCAAGAATCTCACTTCCCTCCTCTAGAAGTGACACTTAGAGAATTTCGCTTTCAATTGGTGTTTCCTCAACACCTCCATCACTATCCTCAAGTGTCCCTTGTGTTCCTCCTCTATCCTTGAGTAAACAAGGATGTCGTCTACGAACACAAGAACAAACTTATTCAGCTGATCTCTGAATATTCGATTCATAAGATCCACGAAGTATGCTGGTGCATTGGTCAACCCAAATAGCATGACCAACCACTCATAAAATCCAGATGGCGTCCTAAATGCCGTTTTCGGAACACTCTCATCCGCTACTCGTAGCTGATGAAATCCTGTCTCAAGGTCCAACTGGGAGAACACTCTTGCACCTTCCAGTTGATCAAATAAATGATCTATCCACGATAGAGGATACTTATTCTTCCTCGTTACCTTATTCAACTCGTGATAGTCCACACACAAACGAAGGGAACCATCTGCCCTAGTGGAAAACACAACTTGTACTCCCCACTCGGAGACACTTCTTCTAATAAACCCCTTCTTCAAAAGATCGCTTACTTGCACCCCGAGCTCTCGCTGCTCCCTTAGTTCCATACGACGAAGTGTCATCACTATAGGTCTGGCATCTTTCACTAAATCAATACGGAACTCAATCTCTCAGTGTGGTGGAAGTCCGGTCACTTCCTCGAAGACATCCGGATACTGGACAACCACAGGCACATCTGACAACTCATCATGCGGAATGTCGAGGGAATTTATAAAACTAGCCATTACCCCATCACTAGGTATACTACCAAACAATACCCTCCGCCCATCATCCGCCCTAACTGTCACCAAAAAGCCCTCACAGTCTACCACCACCCTATATCTTTGGAGCCAATCGATCCCCAATATAATGCCATACCCAGTAAAGCCCAAAACAAAGCAATCACAAACAAACATACATCCATGACTCGATAAGACCAAATTTCGGCAAATCATACTAAGGTTAGTCGAACCACCAATCGGGTTCGTCACAACCAACGGTCTATCGACTATCTAGGGTTCCAGTCCCAACCTATCCACCAGGTCACTAGATATGAAGGAACGGGAAGCCCCAGTATTAAACAAAACTCGAACTGGTACATCATAAATAGAAAGCATACCTTGAATGACGACATTCTTTCCTTTCTCCGCCGCAGTTGGGGCATTCGACGAAGAAGGAACGACATTAATAGCATATGCTTTCACGATCTGCTTCTCTTTAAGAGGTTGTGGACACTTATCCTTATGATGTCCCACTTGGCCACAGTTGTAGCACTTCCTATCCGCTGGCTTGGCCTGACATTCTTTAGCATAATCGCCCTGCTTACCACAGCTGAAGCACTCAACATCTTTCTTGCTCTTTTTCTGGCCATCCTTAGATTGGTTCTGTTTCCTCTTATTCTGAGAGTTATTCTTGCCTCCACCGCCTGCTTGCGGCTTCAGTCCTTCTGCAGATGCAGCCTCAGTCTTTGACTTAAGGTAAAGACTCTCTGATCTCAAGGCTTTCCCCATAATCGATTCAAAAGTCTCATCGATGTGGTTGATAAGCCTTTCCCCCAGGTATCCATCCAAACCAGTAATGAACTTCTCATTCTTCTTGTCAGGAGTATCGATAAGGGATAATCCATACTTCGAAAAAGTGTCGAATTCAGCAATATAGTCCGAGACCGCCCTACCATTCTGCTTGAGTTTCAAGAATCTCTTAAACAACACTGACTTCTGGGCAGCTGGAATGAACTTCTCGCTAAAGCGAGCCTTGAACTGATCCCAAGTAACCTGATCTTCTGGAGTAGCCGTTCTATTGGCATTCCACCAATTCATCGCTCGCCCTTACAGCTGACAAGACGTTAGCCATCTCTTCATCGCATCCTCGATACCCAAGTCATTGAAGATACGATCACAGCTATCCAACCAATCCTGAACATCTGTGGCCGACTCTGTTCCATGGAACGGCTTCCCACCAAGGTTAGTGTAATCCTTGCACAACTTGGCGAAATCGGCCCTAGGCGCCTGCACTACTGGACCACCACCATTTCCGGGATTGGGAACTGCTCCCTGAACATCCCTAAGCATCTCCCTCAAGAAATTAGTGAACATCGCCCTCATGTCAGGAGCATTTACATTATTGGTCCCTCGAACAGCACCCCTCGTGTCTCGACTCATCGTTCAATCTGTAAAGAGAAAACGATTAACGACCCCATAGTGGTGCTAGTGCTGTACGACTTCATCCTTATACTACTAATGGTGTATATATATATAGCTTTTGAAAACCAAAGTAACCACAAATACACGCTCTCATATACGTATATTATCTCTCCCTGATGACTTCCCTAGGTTAACTATGCAACCTAGAGCTCTGATACCAAATGTGACGGCCCGCCCCGAACCAATCGACATTTACTCCAAATGTGCGCTGTAAACATGTCCAGTTAACGCGGGACGGTCGTCAGAAGGAAAGGAAAGAAGGAAATGAACTAACAAGGAACCTATAGAATGTCTCATAGTGCATAGGAAAAAATATAATAACAACATACTTGACATAAAACAGGTGAGACAGTGCATAAGCTGAAACAAACTATCATAGCAGCGGAAAATCCAAATGTAGCTTAGGTTGCACATCATCATTATTACAACTTTTAAAAACTGTCTCAAAAAGCTAAACAAGAAAGGTACACTACTAATGCCCAAAGTAGTGACCAGCAATGACACAGGGAGAATATCTATATATATCATACGTGGAAGCCTCCTGCTCGCCTCCGAATCCGCTACTTGCGCATCACCAGCTAACCTATCTCTAGTTTGCTCGTGTGAGCACCCAGAGTAATAAGAAGAGACATAAAACTCTGGGTCAGACAAAAAATCTGGTATGAGCGATAAGCAGCTAAATAGAACAATAACAGATATACTAAGCCATACCTGGACCTGGACCTGCAACCAAAGAGTTAGCACTACATACTGTACAACACTCTAAGGTGGCATAACAAGTGCTGTAAAAATACAGGGTGGGGGTGTGCATGTCATAATGATGGAAAACAATCAAGCATAGCAACCATCCTCACATCTCTCACTCAGTGCGTAAAGTATACGATATCCACCACTTCGATCACCCATTACTTTGCTATGATCACTCTGCCCCATGAAGTCATAACGGATTCACTGCACTAATCCATAGCCACTAATCCTTCGCTATGTCTACTTTGCCCCCTGGAGTCGTATACACCCCACTGCACTGGCTCATAGCCTGACTAATCCTTTACTATGTCCACTCTGCCCCATGGAGTCATAATGGCTCCACTGCACTGGCTCATAGTCTTACTACGATCACTTGGCCCCTCGAGTCATGAATACTCTACTGCACTGATACGTAGTCCTGTTACGATCACTTTGCCCCTCGAGTCGTAATGAGTCTACTGCATTGATACGTAGCCCATCATTCCTTTTCAATTGTGAATCAAAGTTATGAATGTTGACAACTCCTTAGCACACGTCCCGCAGCAAAGCCCAATTATGAAGTGAACTCATTGGTTCCCACCTGAATCCTGAGCTCTAACTTCCATTTGGACTACCTTTGCATCTTGGGTTTTTGGTCATCACTGGATCGGTTTGGATCTCACTCTTCCAGTTCAAGCTTCCTAGTTCGGATTATGGTCTTCACCTGGTGGCGGATCGGATCGGGTCTATATTAAGTCATCTCCTTCGGTTCGGTTCGATCGTAGTCACCCCTGGCGGGTCGGGTCGTCATCACACTTGGCTAATCGGGTCGGGTCTTCAAACCCTTTGCCCTCCGTCGGTTCGGTTCGGAGGTGGCAATACGGGTCGGGTTGGAGCACTTTCTCCCAACGTCGGATCGGTCTCCATCGCTGCAAACGGATCGGGTCGTGATCTCCTCCAGGTTTCAAGTCAGCTCGTGGCATGCAGGCTCTGTTCGTATGCAAGGGGGTGGATCGTGGATGGGCCACATGAATGGTTCGGTTCAGACCTCCCCATCTGATCCGATCCGGTCCCTGTCCATTTCTTGCATTTTTCCAGCGAGTTGTTTACGCCACTCGACGGCGTTTTCGACCGTTCCAACTATTCTAATCAATCACAATGCATACCATACAGTCATAGCAACATGTATAATCAACCACAAACACCGAAACAACAATATGATAGGTTTAAATGGATCAAACATAGCCAAAACCCCATATTTTCCCTTAAGCATGTTTAGGTGAAACTAATGATATGATTAACAAAACTTAACCAAATTAACCCAAGTTCATATCAGAGGTCTAAAACATCATTTAAGCATTTATACATATTTTTCCAGATTTTTATCATGTTTAAATTCGCTAATTAACACTAATTACCCTTAATTAATCATAATTAGTGAGGAACTATGCAAATCACTCACCTTAGCCACAATTAAACCTTAGATCTGAAATAAATCTCTGTTTGGGCGCGAAGAACAGTGCTAAACAGCAGCTCTAATCTTGATTTGGTAAAGATCTCCCTTGATTTGATGTTGCAAAGCTTAATCCTAGATTAGAAAGTGGTTTGGAGGTGATTTAGAGGTTGGAGACCATTTTTAGGGTTACTAAGAGGTAAGTGGAGGCTAGAAAACTGAAATAGAATGAAAACCTAACTCGTTTCAGCCTCCCCTTAACCCTAATCCCGAAATGGGTTATGGACCCATTTGCTAATCACCTCATTTGGCCCAGTTAAGCAGTTTTTCACCTTCCAAACCTTATTTCAGCCATATCTCCCAAATGGTGAGTCCGTTTGGCTATTATGACCATTCTACGTAAAGGTAAACCATCACACGAATCTAATGGAAGTGGTTTCAGGTCAAAATTCCTTTCCAATCAAAAGTTATGGCCAAAACAGTATCGGCTTGGGGCAAAACGGTCATTTAAAAATCGGCAAAAATCATGAACATGGGAAATGACCCCAATAGTCGTTTCCCAAAGTTACATGACCATACGACTTCATATGAGAAAGAAATAAATATTCCACGATCCTCCGATGCGTAGAATGCGGGTTGCTACAGAACCTACCTATATCTTACAGCTCATGAAATAAAATATAATATTAAAATATACTAATATAAAACATGCAAGACAGTGAATAACTGAACTGAATCTCAGAAACTAGAGTAACAGATTCAAAATAGCAAACCACAGAGTCACGAGTTATAAAAAAGATGTAACCCCCACAAAAAGTGTCTCTAAAGCAAAATAGGGCATCCCTGATAATGAATTGTACCATTACTAAAAACATAAACGGTAAATCTAATGTAGTAGTCTTCGATTTTATTCGATTTTTAACTTCAGAGACGGAATAATTATAAGTGTATCTCGTTTCTGGATCATCTTATATAAATGTGTTGGTCGATCAGTCGCTAATTGGGAAAACTATGTAAATGACATTCATGTGCAAAACACATATACTATACATATTACTAATATATATATATATATATATTTGAAAACCAAAATATATATAAATACATATTATCTCATATATATTCACTCTCGAATTCGATACTTCTTAGGTTAAACAACACAACCTAATATCTAATACCATGTTTGATGACAACATAATTAATTAAATGACTAATTATAATTAATTAACCTTAACCTCCCTTTCTTAATCATCTTCCCTTATTCCCTTATTCCTAGGCCGTGCACTCCAACCCATGACTTATGCATGAACTTCAATAATACGGAGAATTAATTTTTGAAACCGAATACTATCTTTGCCACTATTTTCTCATCCAAAGATCAATCAAATCTTACCCAGATCACACACTTCGGTGCCCTGAATCAAAATACATCGCTCATGCTTCCCCTTACTTCCTGGAAAGCGCACCACCCAATCCAAGACCGTCTGCGCCAAAACATCACCACCTACTCAATTTAAAACCCCTAATGCAATGCAGTTTCGAAGTCTCCTAACTCCACTCATACGCGAAGAAAACCAAAGTTCTAGCCTCGTATGTGCGATGGTGATCGTCGCCAAACACATCCAGATTCGCATAGGAGGTAGTCATCTTGACAAGAGTCCAACTGTAGTAGCGGTGCAATTTAAGATAGAGTAAATTGGTTGACTTTAATTTTTGAACTAAAGGGAAGGAATGGTCATATTTAATGAAGGAGAAACATAGGGGTAAGGAGAGGAAGTGGGTAAGGATCAGAATTTTAATAATACTATACATTTACATGCTTTAATTTCTCTAATTAAAACGACGTATGTTTTAATTTCGCATGATTAAAGGGTACATCCGATCACTACGAAACTTGGCGACCTGCACCATCTCAACGAGATAGTTCCAATAGTACATGTTTCGTCACATTCCTAGATTGTACCTTGGAACAACAACCTACATGCTTATCGAGAGCGTTTTGACCGAAAAATACCCAATCCCAAAACATATCAGTGCTTAAACTCTAAAATTTCACACCATCGATCCGGACTTATGGCAAGTGGCCTTGGGTCCTGATTCAGCTGTATGTGAAAAGACACATTTTGGAACAGTCTCTCAATTAACGATTAATATTTAAATAAAATATATAATCGCTAAAATTCATATCGTTACACACACCTAACAAAAAGAATCGGAATGCAATGTTTTCAATGGTTGAATGGAAATATTTAGCGACATTGACTGCATGTGGTATACACTATATAAAAAAGATCTAAGGTAGGTTGTAGTTGAGGGACTATTATGTTGTCATGTTTGGTTGTTCAACAAATATTGATCGGCGAAATTGCTACTAAGAAAGGATCAAAAAATTAGAAAAATAAACAAAAATTGGGGGTCTAAAAGATTTCATTCTTAACCAAAATGGATAGTTAAGAAAGAAAGGAAAATTGTGCATTCTTAGATGTTGGTGATCTTAGGAAATAAGTTCTTAGGGAATGCCACTGATCAGAGTTTACCATTCATCTTAGGGAGACAATGAGGTAATAGGATATGAAAAGGAGATTGTTTTAGAAGGGTAAGAACAAGGATGTTGCCTTATAGTAAAGCATTACATGAACTATTAGTAAGTAAACCAATTATTAAATTCCATGTAAATTACTTCAAGTTTTGAATATTCTAGTATGGAAATGAGAATTTATACGCATGAGATTTACAGACGGGTTGCTAAAGTCAAAAAAAGGTAAATAATAGTATTTGAATCATAATAGATAGATTGAGCAAGATGTACAGTACTCTAAGGTGAGTGTGCATGTCATGGTGATAGCAACCTCAGGTCTCTCACTCGGTGCATAAAGCATACGATATCCACCGCTTTGATCACCAGAACTATTGGGGCAATGACGGAGCCTAGCTCCGTACAACTTTACTACGACCACTTTGCCCTTAGGGTCCTGATGGACTTCAACTCCATACAAATTGGACCCCACCGCACTGGACCATAGTCAATTCCCCTCCCATCAACAGTGAATCAAAGATATACATATCGATAACCCCTTTGCACACGTCCCGCAGCAAAGCCCAACTCATGAAGTTAACTCGTTGGTTCCCATCTGGATTCAGAGCAACACCTTCCCACTTGGACTTCCTTTTTATCTCAGGTTATAGTCTTCTCCAGTTTGGTTCGGTCTCCATTCAGTTTGAGTGGGAGCTTCGGTTCGTGATGCATATCTGGGTCGAGTCATGATTGCATTGTGACGGCAAAGAATTTCGCTCGGTCCGAACCAGTCGCTAAACCGACCCAGACCGTTCGAAACGCCCTATCGTTTGAGAACACGACAAAATAGAACGCATACAGAAGAACATTTCATTGTATATAACAACAATGCATCAGATTACAAGAATATACAGAGTATAAAAGAATATTACACAGAAATATCAGAGATTTAAATTACATTAAATACATAGCAGCGGAAAATAATACAATACACAACTAGGAAGAGATATACGGATACAAAGCTTTCCGGATATCGTTCCAGCTGTAAACCAGGATCCTGTGAATATAAATCTGCAAAACCAAAACTACTAGCTGCCCGTGTCAAAATAAGGGCACCCAGAGTTTAGGTTAAAACAATAAACTCCAGGTCAGTCATGTGACTGGTGTGAGAACTAAAACAGTTATTAATCTTTATTTTAAATCATTAGGTAAATCAATGGACCACGCCGTATAACACGGAACGGGTTTCCTCCCAAGAATACCAGTGCATAAACAACAGCGCAATGCTAAATAAAGAAAAATGAAGCTGTTATAAGACCCAGGTCCTATCACACAATGCAATCGCAAGCCGGGGGATAGGGTTTTCCCTTATAACAGCTAAAGAATGCTTGATACGTTTAAAACAAATCATTTGATACTATTATAAGTGCATAGAGTATAAAACAACTTCAAATCATAAGTATCAATCATAGGCGGCATGAATGCCCCATACCACTATGTCGCCATATATAGGTTTACAATTAAAACCGCAAATGTCACGTATTTGGAAATTGGATTTCCGTCTATGAACCGAGGCAAAAGATAGTCCTCCACCGATTCGTGACTCTCTAGCCCGAGCCACAGGCAAGCGCGCAGGCAAGCCTTGGAGCGACAGGGCCGGTCCACCGATGTGGATTATTATGCCTGAACACTACGTTTCCCCACCCTATGGGGTGTAAGTCTGGTCCGTCAGCCGACCAGAATGCATCGGCCGAAACCGATATAACCGAGGCGCCTCGCAACAGCAACAACCACATAAGTCAAACTCGTCAGGGCGTGTAAAACCACTGACGCCACTTCTAACTAGAAAGAAACGCAAGTCCTCCCTGAGGTCCGTCTCCCGTTTTTGGTTCATACCTGGTGTGAAACACGCGAGGTAAACGTTACACAAAGCTACGCCACAAAGGCCGTGCTTTGATCATCACCACAAGACTTTGCTTTTCAACAGAAGCCTTGATCATTTGCATCTTAGCATGCCACACAGGCAAATCATCCTATGCAACCGATATCAGTCACACAGAATGAAATCCGATGTCAGACACACAGTCCATTTACAAGTCCGTTCTGGGTCTGAACGAAACCGGAGGCACCTAGTACCCCGCATCTCCATCGATCTCCAAGTACGTCTGGACGATCACCAACTGTTTCCATCTTCTTGGGTGTACAGCCCAATCAAGATCATCAGCTATCACCCAAACGACGTGAAGACTTCCGGTCTTCGACCATCGTCTTCATCTTCGACTTATCGTCGTATAAGTTATTCAGAATGGGATAAACCCGGTCTTCCCGAATAACTCGCGTATATTTTATAAAAGTGTTACACAAACACAACATACGCCTCATTCCAATTCATTAGTCACTAACCGTAAATTAATCAAGAGAATAATTCCCCAAATATTAACCCCGAAGGCCGAAACCAACATCAGATCAATATCCAGAAAACCATTCTGCTTGGCTAACCGACAGTTAGTTTCTAAATTTCACATTCATAGGGAAAGATTCCCATTAATTTTATAAAAGATAAATTCCTTGAATTTATTCTTTAATCCATTTTTGAATATCAATTCAAACTAGTCGGGATTAGCGAACCTTACCGAAGTAATCATTTGTTTTAATTTCCCAATCCCAACCTATTCATCCCATGAAGTAAAACTGGTAATACTTCATATCTAACACCACAGTGTTATCGGTAAATTCAATTACCATTTCACGTTCAAATCTAATTAAAGATTTAACTATCGCCTGGAGCAAAACTGGTGATACTCCACTTTCGATCATTTCAATCTAATTAAAGATTCATTAAAACTCCACTTAGTTTTAATCTTCGACTGGGTTAAAGAATCAGTGTCATTTAAAACACGGTTCACGATAAACCCAAAATCACATTCATTAATTATCGGGTTAAAGAACGAGTGTTATTTAAAAACACTGCTCACGATAAACCCAAAAATCAATATCAATTCAATTCCAATTAAATATTATTTAATTGGTACACTTCATTAAATCTAAATAAAAAGATTTAATCTTTTCTCAACTAGGTTCAAGAATAATGTTAGTGAAGACACCATTCACGACAAACCCAAATCACATTCGATATTCAATACAAGGCTCTGAATAGAAAATATATCGGCTTATATTCAATATCGAATTCTACGACTAACAAATGTCGTATTGGAAATAACGATATACATATATATCTTTCAAATTTCCATAACAACACCTGTATAATCACGAATTCCAACATCGAAACATTCCGAAGACAATTTCGATTCAAATCCACTCCAATGCAATCATTGGAATTTTGGTTACTTTTAAAACCCTTTTCGAATTCAATTTATTTATTTAAAAATAAATAGAATTATAATTCTAGTTCAAAACTAGTTCATTTCGATAAAAATCCATTTTTATCTTTTCAAATATGGAGTTTTTCATCCCAATTCTTCACAAATCATTTCTTATGATTTTACACAAATTATTACTATTTTTAATAATTTTATCAAGGCCCGTACAGTCGATTTCCATCAATGGCCATCGAACTGCACTTACAGCGACCTTTTTCGAATTTGATTTGGACATAATTCCAAATCCAACCGTTAGATTTCAAATTTCTAATCTTCGTTAGAAAGCTCTTTTCGATACGAACCCAACGGTTCCGGTTTTAGGAGAATCCGACGGTCGGATCTCCCGCAATGTCCGTTTGAAATAAATGGTCGAAATTCACGAACTGCCGCGGCGCGGCGCGTTCTATTCAGGCCATTATATTATATATATAATATATATAATATATACTTCGTCGATTTTTATTTAAAACGAATTATATAAATAGTTTTAAATTCGTTTCAAAACATTTTCAACTTCCATTTCAATTCAAATCAAAATTGAATTCTTCTTTATAAATTCGTTTTAAAATCCATTTCTATTCAATTCAAATTTCAATTCAATTTGAATTCGTTTTCAATTCAATTCATTTCGAAATCGTTTTCAATTCAATTCATTTCGAAATCGTTTTCAATTCAATTCATTTCGAAATCGTTTTCAATTCAATTCGAATTCGTTTTCAATTCAATTCATTTCGAAATCGTTTTCAATTCAATTCATTTCGAAATCGTTTTCAATTCAATTCATTTCGAAATCGTTTTCAATTCAATTTGAATTCGTTTTCAATTCAATTCATTTCGAAATCGTTTTCAATTCAATTCATTTCGAAATCGTTTTCAATTCAATTCGAAATCGATAAAATCGATATAAATATCGTTCACGTCAAAATGGCGTCAATCTAATCAACACGGCTTCATAAAGTTCTATTTTCAAATATTCTATTTCAAATATTTCTTTTTCAAATATTTCTATTTTAAAACTGGAATGAGGCCCAATCAATTACCATATAATGTTAATTATATGGATTTTCTACAACACATGTATATATCAACAACGATGAATAATCAACCATCAACCAAAGTGCACTACACTGTATAAGCATCAAATATAGACATTTAACGCTTATAGCAGCTTGTCAATCTATCGATCGACATATTTAATCAATCAGGATGAGTGAACTTCAAATTTCATCCTAACACCCGTGTGGGGTTTCAAACAATCAAACACATATTTTATTTGTGCAGTTAGGCGATGTGTAAAATTTATCGACCCAATCAACGTCATTCAAATAGGTGTACATAAACAAACCGTCTGGTTTGTAAATGAATATTTATTTATTCACATTCACGTTAAAAATTATATTTTTAACGATAACACATTTTATTTTAACATATGAATTTCTATTCAGTTCATTCGTTAAATAAAATGCTATTTTTATTCTTCTAACTTATTTTAGAAAATTTCGGCGGCATAACGGCACGATACTAGAAACGGGACGAGGCCTAGCCTTATCCCCGGACTAGTGAAGGCCCACGCCATTCACACATCAATCAAATCAATTTCATTATGCAAACCACAAAATTTGGAGTAAGGGTCTAACCTAGCCTTACTCCTTCGCCTTATAACGGCGCACGTCTAATCCTAACCAATTTATCGATTCGATTTTTCACACCACAAACCACATTCAAACCAATATCACAATCAATAACCAAACAGCCAAACAAACAAGTCCATGGTCTGTGGACGATTGTGTCGGGTGCTACTAAGCACCGTCTGCATCCTAGTATATATATATACAACTAGAAATAAAATTGAAAGGTGAGAAGTTCTCACATATAGCTATCCTAGCTCCACGGCTCTTCTTTTGCAGAAGTCTTCGTCGTTTCGCCTTTTTGTCACCTTCGTTGTTGCTTTCACTACATATGTAAAAATCGAATTTTTACATCGCTATTCTATATATAAAAATCATATTTTTAGTTCGAAGTTCAATATATAAAAATCATATTTTTAGTTCGAAGTTCAATATATAAAAATATGATTTTTATTTCAAAGTTCAATATATAAAAATATGTTTTTTAGTTCGCTACTCAATATATAAAAATATGTTTTTTAGTTCTAAAAGTTCAAATCCTTTCCCTTTTTAAAATCTAAATCTTTTCCTTTTTAAAGTTTAAATCTTTTCACTTATAAAGTTTAAATCTTTTCCTTTTTAAAGTTTAAATCTTTTCACTTATAAAGTTTAAATCTTTTCCCTTATATTTCTAAAGTTCAAATCTTTGCTAGTTTTTAAAAAAACTATTCTTTGCATAAATATAAAAATTAAACCTTTCTCTTATCTAAAAATTAAACCTTTTTCTTATTTAAAAATTAAACCTTTTTCTTATTTAATTTTAAAAATTAACAAAAAAAAAAAAAAATCAGTTTTATCATTAACATAAAATCAGTTTTTAAACAAAATGAAATTCAGATTTTAAACAAAATAAAATTCAGTTTTTAACCTAAATAAAATTCAGTTTTAAAACCTAAATAAAATTCAGATTTTCTAAACAAAAATAAAATCAGTTTTCTAATAAAATAAAAAAAAAAAAACAGTTTTCATATAAAATAAAAATCAGTTTAAGAACTTACAGTGTTTTTTTTTTTTTAGAATGGGGGCCCACTGGTCGGACCGGGGTGGTGAACGCCGGCGATGGGGGTCTGCAGGCGGCGGGGGAAGTGACGGTTGGCCGGTGGTGGCACTGTGGGGGAGGCGGCTCGATTCCAGAGCGTTAGGGGTTGGGGAGGTCTGAAAATCAATGGAGAGAGAGAAGCGGAGGAGCGAGAGGGGGAGGGTGGCTCTCGACGGCCGGAGGGGGAAGCGGACCCGATGGCGGCGGCTAGGGCAGCGCGACGCTGGCCCTCGATGAAAGGCTCTGTCGGGTTTTTTTTTTTTTTTTCTTTTTCTCTCGAACCTGACGAATGATAGAAAAGGGGGGGGGGCCAGACGGTTAAAGGGGGAGGAGATAAGATTTTAAGATTTTTTTTTTTTTTTTTTTTTTTTTAATTAATTAATTTACCACTAAAAAGCAACTTTTATTTACGACCTCTAAACGAGGCCCACCGCCTGTCGTCCATAGCGTTTTACCCCCATTCCGAACACAATGGAATATGTATCGCTAGCTGATTTGACCGTTTCGATCAGTTTCCTTTGAATTTACATTTAAATCTCTATATTGAATTATAAACGTACATTTCAAATTACCGGGGTCACATACTAACTAGAAAAATTCCAGAAAAACATTTTCTAGTTTCGTATTGACGATACGGTCCTAACAAAACTAGTTTCATCGAATTCTGAGACCGTTTGAAAAATGGCCAATTTCCAGTCGATTAAAATCAACTGAAACTGGTCAAACGCGTTTTCCTTTGCCACGCTCACATATTGATTCGAAAAATTATGAAATTTGAAACCTAGCAATAACTTAACATCACGGACCCAACAAAACTGGTTTCGTCGAAATCCGAGGTCGTTTGCAAAATTGCTATTTTTAAGGGCCTTATATATATAAAAATATATATAAATTCCACAGCGACTATTTCTAATTTTAAACTGGACATATCTTATCATTTCTAAAATGAAATCTCAGTTTGTTAACTTCGTTACAAAGATATAGTTATACAGATTCAAATATTTCTTGTTTCGTTCAATTCTGACTTATATTGAATTCTGTATATTCATTTGAAATTAGAAATCGAATTTTCGAACTACCGCGCCATTTTTAATTCCTTTTATAATTATATATAATTATTATATATTCTAACGACGACGTATATAATATATACGTCGAATTTCAACTCAAAATAAATTTTCTCGTCGATATTATTTAAAATAATTCATTTTAAATAATCAAAATTCGCTAAAATGGCCAAAATAAAAATTTTAAACTGGCCCAGATTTTCCGGGTTGTTACAATCTCCCCCACTTAAAACTTTTCGTCCCCGAAAAGGAACAAAGTCGAAAGTGGTTTGATTATTCAACTCTACGCTCGACCTGGCTTCCATTCCCGAACTTTTCAGTTTCTGAGAATTTCTAAAATTTCAAAAATTTGGCTAACTCCCTAAATTTTCGAAAAATTTCGCCATAACCTCCCCTGCAATGGGAGCATCGGGGAATTTCAAATAGCTTCCCCGGTCCTTCAGATCTCAAAAAGAAAAAGAAAAAGCCAAGCGGCTAGCCAATAGGCTCACAAAATCATCATCACCCAAACAAAACAGGAAATTATGTAGTAAACATGTACCTATTTGTCGGGCAAACAAATTTTATTCTCTGGCTCTAGCCTCCTTGCTATGACCTGTTCAATGATATATATGTATATGCAAGCAAATGCGACCAATTTTCAATATAGTTCAATATTCGATCAAATTAGGCATATTGGTTCAAAATTATCAAACAACTAAACAAACAACACAAACATCAATCAATTAGTGAATTAGAGTTTTCAAATTCATAATTTTGATATATAAGCTAAAATCATGTTTTTTTGATGCCAATTCACAACAATGTGTTCCTAACTATATAAGTTTTGGTTCTCACACCAGTCTAATGGAAATATATAGAAATCACACCTTCGTCACTCGAAAATAAATGCTGATGATGTTTCGAACCACCATCAGAACATTGTCGGGCTACTAGAGTGCGGTTCTATATCTACCCGGTATATTAAAACTTCGAATATACGCGGATCAGACGTATACGCAAAATCTACATATACTGGATTGTCCACATCAATATAAATAAATAATCAACTACGAATAATTGATTTAAATTTTCAAAATAAAATTTGTTTTCACTTTAAAAATATACTCTTCACACTCGTTCTAGGATACTACTGATCCCATCTCTAACGAGTCATTCTAATTGGATATTACTAATCCAATATCTGATGAATTCTTTCGTATGGTTCTAATGTGTCTTGTTCTCTAGCTTTGTAAACCAAAGCTCTGATACCACGTGTGACGGCAAAGAATTTCGCTCGGTCCGAACCAGTCGCTAAACCGACCCAGACCGTTCGAAACGCCCTATCGTTTGAGAACACGACAAAATAGAACGCATACAGAAGAACATTTCATTGTATATAACAACAATGCATCAGATTACAAGAATATACAGAGTATAAAAGAATATTACACAGAAATATCAGAGATTTAAATTACATTAAATACATAGCAGCGGAAAATAATACAATACACAACTAGGAAGAGATATACGGATACAAAGCTTTCCGGATATCGTTCCAGCTGTAAACCAGGATCCTGTGAATATAAATCTGCAAAACCAAAACTACTAGCTGCCCGTGTCAAAATAAGGGCACCCAGAGTTTAGGTTAAAACAATAAACTCCAGGTCAGTCATGTGACTGGTGTGAGAACTAAAACAGTTATTAATCTTTATTTTAAATCATTAGGTAAATCAATGGACCACGCCGTATAACACGGAACGGGTTTCCTCCCAAGAATACCAGTGCATAAACAACAGCGCAATGCTAAATAAAGAAAAATGAAGCTGTTATAAGACCCAGGTCCTATCACACAATGCAATCGCAAGCCGGGGGATAGGGTTTTCCCTTATAACAGCTAAAGAATGCTTGATACGTTTAAAACAAATCATTTGATACTATTATAAGTGCATAGAGTATAAAACAACTTCAAATCATAAGTATCAATCATAGGCGGCATGAATGCCCCATACCACTATGTCGCCATATATAGGTTTACAATTAAAACCGCAAATGTCACGTATTTGGAAATTGGATTTCCGTCTATGAACCGAGGCAAAAGATAGTCCTCCACCGATTCGTGACTCTCTAGCCCGAGCCACAGGCAAGCGCGCAGGCAAGCCTTGGAGCGACAGGGCCGGTCCACCGATGTGGATTATTATGCCTGAACACTACGTTTCCCCACCCTATGGGGTGTAAGTCTGGTCCGTCAGCCGACCAGAATGCATCGGCCGAAACCGATATAACCGAGGCGCCTCGCAACAGCAACAACCACATAAGTCAAACTCGTCAGGGCGTGTAAAACCACTGACGCCACTTCTAACTAGAAAGAAACGCAAGTCCTCCCTGAGGTCCGTCTCCCGTTTTTGGTTCATACCTGGTGTGAAACACGCGAGGTAAACGTTACACAAAGCTACGCCACAAAGGCCGTGCTTTGATCATCACCACAAGACTTTGCTTTTCAACAGAAGCCTTGATCATTTGCATCTTAGCATGCCACACAGGCAAATCATCCTATGCAACCGATATCAGTCACACAGAATGAAATCCGATGTCAGACACACAGTCCATTTACAAGTCCGTTCTGGGTCTGAACGAAACCGGAGGCACCTAGTACCCCGCATCTCCATCGATCTCCAAGTACGTCTGGACGATCACCAACTGTTTCCATCTTCTTGGGTGTACAGCCCAATCAAGATCATCAGCTATCACCCAAACGACGTGAAGACTTCCGGTCTTCGACCATCGTCTTCATCTTCGACTTATCGTCGTATCAGTTATTCAGAATGGGATAAACCCGGTCTTCCCGAATAACTCGCATATATTTTATAAAAGTGTTACACAAACACAACATACGCCTCATTCCAATTCATTAGTCACTAACCGTAAATTAATCAAGAGAATAATTCCCCAAATATTAACCCCGAAGGCCGAAACCAACATCAGATCAATATCCAGAAAACCATTCTGCTTGGCTAACCGACAGTTAGTTTCTAAATTTCACATTCATAGGGAAAGATTCCCATTAATTTTATAAAAGATAAATTCCTTGAATTTATTCTTTAATCCATTTTTGAATATCAATTCAAACTAGTCGGGATTAGCGAACCTTACCGAAGTAATCATTTGTTTTAATTTCCCAATCCCAACCTATTCATCCCATGAAGTAAAACTGGTAATACTTCATATCTAACACCACAGTGTTATCGGTAAATTCAATTACCATTTCACGTTCAAATCTAATTAAAGATTTAACTATCGCCTGGAGCAAAACTGGTGATACTCCACTTTCGATCATTTCAATCTAATTAAAGATTCATTAAAACTCCACTTAGTTTTAATCTTCGACTGGGTTAAAGAATCAGTGTCATTTAAAACACGGTTCACGATAAACCCAAAATCACATTCATTAATTATCGGGTTAAAGAACGAGTGTTATTTAAAAACACTGCTCACGATAAACCCAAAAATCAATATCAATTCAATTCCAATTAAATATTATTTAATTGGTACACTTCATTAAATCTAAATAAAAAGATTTAATCTTTTCTCAACTAGGTTCAAGAATAATGTTAGTGAAGACACCATTCACGACAAACCCAAATCACATTCGATATTCAATACAAGGCTCTGAATAGAAAATATATCGGCTTATATTCAATATCGAATTCTACGACTAACAAATGTCGTATTGGAAATAACGATATACATATATATCTTTCAAATTTCCATAACAACACCTGTATAATCACGAATTCCAACATCGAAACATTCCGAAGACAATTTCGATTCAAATCCACTCCAATGCAATCATTGGAATTTTGGTTACTTTTAAAACCCTTTTCGAATTCAATTTATTTATTTAAAAATAAATAGAATTATAATTCTAGTTCAAAACTAGTTCATTTCGATAAAAATCCATTTTTATCTTTTCAAATATGGAGTTTTTCATCCCAATTCTTCACAAATCATTTCTTATGATTTTACACAAATTATTACTATTTTTAATAATTTTATCAAGGCCCGTACAGTCGATTTCCATCAATGGCCATCGAACTGCACTTACAGCGACCTTTTTCGAATTTGATTTGGACATAATTCCAAATCCAACCGTTAGATTTCAAATTTCTAATCTTCGTTAGAAAGCTCTTTTCGATACGAACCCAACGGTTCCGGTTTTAGGAGAATCCGACGGTCGGATCTCCCGCAATGTCCGTTTGAAATAAATGGTCGAAATTCACGAACTGCCGCGGCGCGGCGCGTTCTATTCAGGCCATTATATTATATATATAATATATATAATATATACTTCGTCGATTTTTATTTAAAACGAATTATATAAATAGTTTTAAATTCGTTTCAAAACATTTTCAACTTCCATTTCAATTCAAATCAAAATTGAATTCTTCTTTATAAATTCGTTTTAAAATCCATTTCTATTCAATTCAAATTTCAATTCAATTTGAATTCGTTTTCAATTCAATTCATTTCGAAATCGTTTTCAATTCAATTCATTTCGAAATCGTTTTCAATTCAATTCATTTCGAAATCGTTTTCAATTCAATTCATTTCGAAATCGTTTTCAATTCAATTCATTTCGAAATCGTTTTCAATTCAATTCGAATTCGTTTTCAATTCAATTCATTTCGAAATCGTTTTCAATTCAATTCATTTCGAAATCGTTTTCAATTCAATTCATTTCGAAATCGTTTTCAATTCAATTTGAATTCGTTTTCAATTCAATTCATTTCGAAATCGTTTTCAATTCAATTCATTTCGAAATCGTTTTCAATTCAATTCGAAATCGATAAAATCGATATAAATATCGTTCACGTCAAAATGGCGTCAATCTAATCAACACGGCTTCATAAAGTTCTATTTTCAAATATTCTATTTCAAATATTTCTTTTTCAAATATTTCTATTTTAAAACTGGAATGAGGCCCAATCAATTACCATATAATGTTAATTATATGGATTTTCTACAACACATGTATATATCAACAACGATGAATAATCAACCATCAACCAAAGTGCACTACACTGTATAAGCATCAAATATAGACATTTAACGCTTATAGCAGCTTGTCAATCTATCGATCGACATATTTAATCAATCAGGATGAGTGAACTTCAAATTTCATCCTAACACCCGTGTGGGGTTTCAAACAATCAAACACATATTTTATTTGTGCAGTTAGGCGATGTGTAAAATTTATCGACCCAATCAACGTCATTCAAATAGGTGTACATAAACAAACCGTCTGGTTTGTAAATGAATATTTATTTATTCACATTCACGTTAAAAATTATATTTTTAACGATAACACATTTTATTTTAACATATGAATTTCTATTCAGTTCATTCGTTAAATAAAATGCTATTTTTATTCTTCTAACTTATTTTAGAAAATTTCGGCGGCATAACGGCACGATACTAGAAACGGGACGAGGCCTAGCCTTATCCCCGGACTAGTGAAGGCCCACGCCATTCACACATCAATCAAATCAATTTCATTATGCAAACCACAAAATTTGGAGTAAGGGTCTAACCTAGCCTTACTCCTTCGCCTTATAACGGCGCACGTCTAATCCTAACCAATTTATCGATTCGATTTTTCACACCACAAACCACATTCAAACCAATATCACAATCAATAACCAAACAGCCAAACAAACAAGTCCATGGTCTGTGGACGATTGTGTCGGGTGCTACTAAGCACCGTCTGCATCCTAGTATATATATATACAACTAGAAATAAAATTGAAAGGTGAGAAGTTCTCACATATAGCTATCCTAGCTCCACGGCTCTTCTTTTGCAGAAGTCTTCGTCGTTTCGCCTTTTTGTCACCTTCGTTGTTGCTTTCACTACATATGTAAAAATCGAATTTTTACATCGCTATTCTATATATAAAAATCATATTTTTAGTTCGAAGTTCAATATATAAAAATCATATTTTTAGTTCGAAGTTCAATATATAAAAATATGATTTTTATTTCAAAGTTCAATATATAAAAATATGTTTTTTAGTTCGCTACTCAATATATAAAAATATGTTTTTTAGTTCTAAAAGTTCAAATCCTTTCCCTTTTTAAAATCTAAATCTTTTCCTTTTTAAAGTTTAAATCTTTTCACTTATAAAGTTTAAATCTTTTCCTTTTTAAAGTTTAAATCTTTTCACTTATAAAGTTTAAATCTTTTCCCTTATATTTCTAAAGTTCAAATCTTTGCTAGTTTTTAAAAAAACTATTCTTTGCATAAATATAAAAATTAAACCTTTCTCTTATCTAAAAATTAAACCTTTTTCTTATTTAAAAATTAAACCTTTTTCTTATTTAATTTTAAAAATTAACAAAAAAAAAAAAAATCAGTTTTATCATTAACATAAAATCAGTTTTTAAACAAAATGAAATTCAGATTTTAAACAAAATAAAATTCAGTTTTTAACCTAAATAAAATTCAGTTTTAAAACCTAAATAAAATTCAGATTTTCTAAACAAAAATAAAATCAGTTTTCTAATAAAATAATAAAAAAAAAAAACAGTTTTCATATAAAATAAAAATCAGTTTAAGAACTTACAGTGTTTTTTTTTTTTTAGAATGGGGGCCCACTGGTCGGACCGGGGTGGTGAACGCCGGCGATGGGGGTCTGCAGGCGGCGGGGGAAGTGACGGTTGGCCGGTGGTGGCACTGTGGGGGAGGCGGCTCGATTCCAGAGCGTTAGGGGTTGGGGAGGTCTGAAAATCAATGGAGAGAGAGAAGCGGAGGAGCGAGAGGGGGAGGGTGGCTCTCGACGGCCGGAGGGGGAAGCGGACCCGATGGCGGCGGCTAGGGCAGCGCGACGCTGGCCCTCGATGAAAGGCTCTGTCGGGTTTTTTTTTTTTTTTTCTTTTTCTCTCGAACCTGACGAATGATAGAAAAGGGGGGGGGGGGCAGACGGTTAAAGGGGGAGGAGATAAGATTTTAAGATTTTTTTTTTTTTTTTTTTAATTAATTAATTTACCACTAAAAAGCAACTTTTATTTACGACCTCTAAACGAGGCCCACCGCCTGTCGTCCATAGCGTTTTACCCCCATTCCGAACACAATGGAATATGTATCGCTAGCTGATTTGACCGTTTCGATCAGTTTCCTTTGAATTTACATTTAAATCTCTATATTGAATTATAAACGTACATTTCAAATTACCGGGGTCACATACTAACTAGAAAAATTCCAGAAAAACATTTTCTAGTTTCGTATTGACGATACGGTCCTAACAAAACTAGTTTCATCGAATTCTGAGACCGTTTGAAAAATGGCCAATTTCCAGTCGATTAAAATCAACTGAAACTGGTCAAACGCGTTTTCCTTTGCCACGCTCACATATTGATTCGAAAAATTATGAAATTTGAAACCTAGCAATAACTTAACATCACGGACCCAACAAAACTGGTTTCGTCGAAATCCGAGGTCGTTTGCAAAATTGCTATTTTTAAGGGCCTTATATATATAAAAATATATATAAATTCCACAGCGACTATTTCTAATTTTAAACTGGACATATCTTATCATTTCTAAAATGAAATCTCAGTTTGTTAACTTCGTTACAAAGATATAGTTATACAGATTCAAATATTTCTTGTTTCGTTCAATTCTGACTTATATTGAATTCTGTATATTCATTTGAAATTAGAAATCGAATTTTCGAACTACCGCGCCATTTTTAATTCCTTTTATAATTATATATAATTATTATATATTCTAACGACGACGTATATAATATATACGTCGAATTTCAACTCAAAATAAATTTTCTCGTCGATATTATTTAAAATAATTCATTTTAAATAATCAAAATTCGCTAAAATGGCCAAAATAAAAATTTTAAACTGGCCCAGATTTTCCGGGTTGTTACATGCATGCTTCGGATCGATTCGTGCAATGGCAACTCCTCCGAGTCGGATCGTGATGCTCCAGTCCGGGTCGTGGTACCACACTGGTTCGGGTCGACCTTATAGATTCATGATAGTCCGCTCATGGTACTTCGGTTCGTGGTCACCAGGCGGTTCAGTTCGTGATGTCTACTCTAGAGCATCAGGTCGGTTCATTCTTCCTCCACTGGATCGGGGTACTTCGGATTGTGGTGTCTAGACCAAGCCGGTTCGTAGTGCAGGGCTCGTGGTGATGCTCGAGGACTTCAGGAAGGCAGTTCGGTTCGGGCGAGGCGACTCGGTTCGTGGTTAGTATAAAAGATCCCATGGGCGATCTAATCCGACCCTCAACCTCGAGTCCGATCCGAATTCCTATGCCATTTCCAGCAAGCTATTTACGCCACACGACGACGTTTTCAACCATTCTAACTTTGCTAAACAATCGTGAAGCATTCCAAACAGTAGTAATAACATATAGGATCAACCATAAACACCAAAACAACAATTTAGCATGTTAATATGGATAAAACATACCCAAAACCCATGTTTTCCCCATTATCATGTTTAACTAAATCTAACATTAGGATTAGCAAACTTAAACCAAATCAACCCAAATTTCTAACGTAGGCATAAAATAATATTTAAGAATTTCTACATATTTTTCCAGATTTTTTAAAGTCATATTTCACTAATTATCATTAATTACCCCTAATTAGCCGTAATTAGTGTAAAAACATGCTAATCACTCACCTTAGCTACAAATAAAACTCAGATCTGAAAATATTTCGGATTTGGTTCGAATCCCAATGCAACACAGCAGCCCTACCTCAAATTTGATGTTAATTTGCCTTGATTTGATGTTGATTAGCATAATATTGGATTAGAAAGTGATTAGGGTGAATTTAGAGGATGGAGGCCATTGCTAGGGTTAGAGGAAGGTAAATGACGGCTAGAAAAATAAATAAACTTGATTTCCCAAACCCTATCAGCCCTCCGATAACCCTAATCCTGAAATGGGTTATGGGCTTAGCTGCTAATCACTCGGTTAAGCCCAATATGATGTTTTTCATCTTCTAAACCTTATTTCAGCCATATCTACCAAACGATAAGTCCGTTCCATTCTATGGAAAGGTAAACCATCATCCGAATCTAATGGAAGTAGCTTCAGGTCAAAAATCGTTATCAATCAAAAGTTATAGGCGAAACAAGATTCGCTAGGGGCAAAAAGGTCAATTAAAATTTGGCAAAAATCGTGAATAGGGGAAATGAACACAATAGTCATTTCCCAAAGTTACACGACCATACGACTTGTATGAAAATGAAATAAATATTCTACGATCCTTCGATGTGTAGAATGCGCGTCGCTACATTCTCCCCCCATAAGAAATTTCATCCCCGAAATTCCTTAACTAAGAAAACAACAAAGGGTCCCGCATGCCTATCAACCATTTGCAACAATCAAACATATATAATAAACACAACAGGCCTATCCAAGCATGCAGAATTACTATATTGCTAATGAAACCTTACCAGGCAAAGAGTTCTGGATATGACTTTTTTATGCCTTTCTCAGTTTTCTAAGTATAGTCGTTCTCATCATCACCCCACTTGATCTTAACCAGTCTTACCGTCTTCCTCTGAAGTTACTTCGTGTCATGTCCAACAATACGAATCGGTCTACGGTTTTCAACTCCCTCGGGTTCTATATCGATATCATCCAACTGATAAGGTGAAATAGTCATATCTAAATCATGCATGAACTTCCTTAACTGGGAAACATGAAATACGTTGTGCACTCCCGACATCTTGCCTAGTAATCCAACTTTGTTTGCTAAATTCCCAACTTTTTCGAGAACTTGAAATGGACCAACAAACCTTGGTGCCAACTTACCTCTCCTACCAAATCGAATCACACTCTTTAATGGAGAAATCCTGATGAATACGAAGTCGCCAACGGAGAATTTCAAATCTCTTTGCCTTTTATCAACACAACTTTTCTGCCTACCTTGGGAAGCCTTCATTCGCTGCTGAATAACCTTTATCTTATCCAACGTTTCTCTTATTACATCTGGCCCAAGCACAAACTCCTCACTAGTCTCCAACCAACATGATGGTGAGTTGCACGGTCTTCCACACGAAACTTCAAATGGAGCCATACCAATATTGGACTAATAAGTATTGTTATATGCAAACTCAACCAGATGCAAATGATCATTCCATGATCCACTAAAGTCCAATATATATGCTTTCAAGAGATCCTCTGATACACGATTCACCCTCTCTGTTTGACCGTCGAATTGAGGATCATATGCGGTACTGAGATGCAATTCTGACCCTAAAGCCTCTTGTACGCTCTTCCAAAACCCATTAGTAAATAATGGATCTCAGTCACTCACAATACCTTTAGGTACTCGTTGAAATCTCACCACCCACTTCATGTACAGTTTTGCTAACTTAGCTGCCTTTCTATTCGATTTGACCGGTTTAAACCTTGCACTTTTGGTCAATCGATCCACAGTCACCCAAATGTTATCATGACCCGATCTAGTCCTTGGCAAACCGTCAATCAAATCCATTGAGACTTGTTCCCATTCCCATTCGGGAATTTCCAGCAGTTGTAACAAACCACTAGGCTTCTTTTGCTAGGCTTTAACTAACTGGAAATTCGTGCACTTGGATATAAACTTCCCAACATCTCTCTTCATCCCTTCCCAGCAGTTTGTTTGCTTCATGTCTCAATACATTTTGTTATCACTGGGATGTATAGTCAGTTTCGAGTGATGACACTCTCTAAACACTTCATCCCTCAATCCATTGATATTGGGTACAACTAGTCTTCCATTCTTTCGAAGCCATCCTTCCCTATCAAATCCATACTTGTTCATCTCCTCAATATCGATACTTATCTCTACCTTGGAGATGATTTCTAATAGGTTAGGGTCGTCCCTCTGACTAGAACCGATCCGCTCAATCAAAGTCGGTCTAATCTCAGACTTGCTAACATTTCTGGATCTAACTTGCACTTAGGTCTGAAATCATATCCTGCAATATACTCTAGTTGCTTCCATTCAAGAAACATAGCCCCTAAGATGGCATGTCTTATGCTCAATGCATCAGCTACCACATTTCCCTTTTCGGGTGTGTATGCGATATTGAAATCATATGAAGCCAAGAACTCTAACCATCTCTGCTGTCGAAGATTTAAATCCTTTTGAGAGAAAATATACTTTAATGATTTATGATTAGTAAACAACTCGAATCTTTCTCCGAAGAGGTAGTGTCTCCACATCTTCAATGCAAATATGATCGCTGCCAATTCTAGATCATGGTTAGGATATCTTTTCTCATGCAGTTTCAGTTGTTGACTAGCATAAGTTACAACCCTACCTCCTTGCATCAATACAACACCTAGTCCAGTACCACAGGCATCCATGTAAACCGCCATCTCTTCGTTCCTCTTAGGAATGACTAACACTGGCATACACATTAACTTTTCCTTTAGGCTCTTAAATGCATTCTCACTCCTTTCCTCCCAAATGAAAGCCTGATTCTTCTTGGTCAACTGAGTTAATGGTGCTGCTATCTTGGAGAAGTCTTGGATAAACTTACGATAATATCCAACTAACCCCAAGAAACTTCTCACGTATGTTGCATTCTTGGGCGTAGACCAATCTTGCACCGTAGCCACTATCGCTGGATCCACGACAATACCATTCTCTTAAACAACATGGCCCAAGAACCTCACTTCCCTCCTCCAGAAGTGGCACTTAGAAAATTTTGCTTTCAATTGGTGTTTCCTCAACACCTCCATCACTGCCCTTAAATGCTCCTTGTGTTCTTCCTCTGTGCTAGAGTAAACCAAGATATCGTCCACGAACACAAGGAAAAACTTACTCAATTGATCCCTGAATACCCTATCCATAAGATCCACAAAATATGTTGGTGCATTGGTCAACCCAAATGGCATGACCAACCACTCATAAAATCCAGACGGCGTGCGAAATTCCATTTTTAGGAATAGTCTCAGCTGTTATTCGGAGCTGATAAATCCTATCGCAAGATCTACCTAGGAGAACACTTTTGCTCCATTTAATTGATCAATCAGATCATCTATATGTGGAATAGGATACTTATTCTTCCTCGTCACCTTGTTCAACTCGCAGTAGTACACACATAAACGAAGGGAACCATCGGCTTTACTAGCAAATACAACTGGTGCTCCCCATTTGGAAACACTTCTTCGGATACATCCCTTCTTCAAAAGATATCTTACTTGCACCTCGAGCTCTCACTGCTCTCTTGGCGCCATACGACGAAGTGGCATCACTATAGGCCTGGCATCTTTCACTAAGTCAATATGAAACTCGATCTCTCGGTGTGGTGGATGCCCGGTCACTTCCCCGAAGATGTTCGGGTACTCCCCAACAATAGGCACATCTGACAACTCATTATGCGGGATGTCGAGGGAATTTAGAAAACTAGCCATCACCCCATCACTAGGTAGGCAACCAAATAGTACCCTCCGCCCATCATCCACTTTAATGGTCACCGAAGACCCCTCACAGTCTACTATCACCCCATACCTTTGGACCCAACCGACTCCCAAAATAATGCCAAAGCCAGTAAAGCCCAAAACAAAGAAATCACAAGCAAACATACATCCATGACTCGATAAGACCAAATTTTGACAGATCATACTAAGGCTAGCCGAACCACCGATCGGGTTCATCACAAGTAAAGGTCTACCCACATTCTTGGGTTCCAATCCCAACCTATCTACCAGGTCACTAGATATGAATGAGTGAGAAGCCCCGGTATCAAAAAACACTCGAACAAGAACAAAATAAATAGAAAGCTTACCTTGAATAATGACATCCTTTCCCTTCTATGCTGCAGTTGGGGGATTCGACGAAGAAGGAACAACATCGATAGCATATGTTTTAACAATCTGCTTCTCTTTAGAAGGTTGTGGACATTTATCCTTGTGATGTCCCACTTAGCCGCAAATGAAGCACTTTCTGTATGTTGGCTTTGCTCGACATTCTTTGGCATAGTGGCTCATCTTGCCATAGCTATAGCACTCTACATCTATCATTTTCTTATTTTTCTGACCATCCTTAGCTTGGTTCTGTTTTCTCTTATTATGCGAATTATTCTTGCCTCCACTGCTTGCCTGCGGCTTTGGCTCCCCTGTATATGTAATAGTAACCTCGGTCTTCGTATTAGGGTGAAGGCTCTCCGACCTCAATGCCTTTCCCATTATAGATTCGAAGGTCTCATCGATGTGGTATATAAATCTTTCCCCCAAGTACTTATCTAAGCCGGTTATGAACTTCTCGTTCTTCTTCTCAGCAGTATCGATAAGAGATAATCCATACTTCAATAAAGTATCGAATTCAGCAATATATTCCAAGACTGCACTACCATTCTGCTTAAGCTCCAAGAATTTCCTAAACAATTCTGATTTCTGAGCAGCTGGAATAAACTTATCCCTGAAGCGAGTCTTAAACTGATTCCAAGTAACTTGATCCTTAGGAGTAGCTACTTTAATGGCATTCTACCAATTCATAGCCCGTCCTTGAAGTTGACACGATGCCAGCTTTCTCTTCATTGCATCATCGATTCTCAAATCCTCGAAGATGCGCTCACAACTATCAAGTCAATCTTGAATCTCCGTAGCCGATTCGGAACGGCTTTCCACCAAGATTAGTATAATCCTTGCCGAGCTTGGCGAAATCGGCCGTAGGCGCCTGCACTGCTACACCACCGTTAGCAGCATTAGGAACTGCTCCCTAACATTCCTAAGAATCTCTCTCATGAAGGTAGTAAACATCGTCCTCATATAAGGGGCATTCCTATTATTGGCCCCTGAACCCATACTCCTCGAATATCGGCTCATCGTTCAATCTTTAAAGAGAAAACGATTAACCATCTTCATATTGGTGCCTTTGCAGTGCGACTTCATCCTTCGATATACTAGTAGTACATATATATACTTTTTGAAAACCAAAATATCACAAATACGTGCTCTCATATACGTATACTATCTCTCCCTGATGTCTTCCCCTAAGTTAACTACGCAAACTAGGCTCTGATGCCAAGTGCGACGGCCACCCCGCACCAGCCGATATTTCTCTTGAAACGCGTTGTGCCAATGCCCAACTAGAACGGGACGGTCACCAAAGGAAAAGGATTTGAAAATATGAATCACTAAAGAACCTGTAGTATATCTCACAACGCATGGAATAAAATATAATAATAACATACTTGACATAAAACAGGCAAGACGGTGCATAAGCTGAAAACTAAACCATCACAGCAGCAGAATCCAAAATACAGCTTATTATCCAAACCATCATTATTACAACTTCAAAATACTGTCTCTAAAGCAAAATAGAAAAGGTACACTACTAATGCCCAAAGCAGTGACCAACAACAACATAGGAAGAATATATGTAAATAGTACGTGGAAGCCTCCTGCTCGTCTCTGGACAACTACTCCTGCATAACAACCTAACCTATCTGTAGTCTACTCGTCTAGGAGCACCCAGAGTAATAGAAGGGACATAAAACTCTAGGTCAAGCAAAAGTCTGGTATGAGCAGTAGCAGCAAAACAAAACAAAACAATAACAGGTATAAATAATCATACCTGAACCTAGACTAGCAACCAACGAGTTAGCACAATAGGATATACAGTGCTCTAACATGACACTAACATAAAGTGTAAATAGGAGTGTGCGTGTCATGGTGATAGCAAACATCAAACATAGCAGTCATCCTCACATCTCTCACTCGGTGCGTAAAGCATACGATATCCACTGCTTTGGTCACCAGAACTTTTACGGCAATGATGGGCCCTAGCTCTGTACAACCTTACTACGACCACTTTGCCCTTGGGGTCCTGATGAAGGTCTAATCCATACAACTTTGACCCCACCGCACTGGTCCATAGTCAGTACCCCTTCCATCAATAGTGATTCAAAGTTATAGATATCGATAACCCATTTGCACACGTCCCACAGCAAAGCCCAACTCATGAAGTTAACTCATTGGTTCCTATCTGGATCCAGAGTAATAACCTCCCACTTGGACTTCCTATGCATATCGGGTTCTAGTCATCTCTAGTTCGGTTCAATCTCCATTCAGTTCGAGTGGGAGCTTCGGTTCAATTCGTGATGCACATCTGGGTTGAGTCATGCTTGCATGCTTCGGATCGATTCGTGCATGGCAACTTCTCCCTCCAGTCCGGGTCATACATGGGTTTGGGTCAGGCTTCTCGATTCATGATAGTTCGCTCGTGGTACTTCGGTTGGTGGTCACCAGGCGGTTCGGTTCATGATGTCTACTCCAGAGCATCGGGTCGGTTCGTGCTTCCTCCACCGGGTACTTCGGATCGTGGTGTCTGGACCATGCTGGTTCGTGATGTAGGGTTCGTGGAGATGCTCGAGGACTTTAGGAAGGCGGTTCGGTTCGGGGAAGGAGACTCAGTTCGTGGTTAGTATCCACGATCCCATGGGCGATGCGATCCGATCCGACCCTTAACCTCTGGTCCGATACGAATTCGTGCGCCATTTCCAATAAGCTATTTACGTCACACGACGACTTTTTCGACCATTCTAACTTTGCTAAACAATCATGAAGCATTCTAAATAGTAGTAATAACATATAGGATCAACCATAAACACCAAAAGAACAATTTAGCATGTTAATATGGATCAAACATACCCAAAACCCATGTTTTCCCCTTAATCATGTTTAACCAAATCTAACATTAGGATTAGCAAACTTAACCCAAATTTCGAGCAGTGGCATAAAATAATGTTTAAGAATTTCTACATATTTTTCCAGATTTTTCTGAGTCATAATTTCGCTAATTATCACTAATCACACCAAATTAGCCGTAATTAGTCTAAAAACACGCTAATCACTCAGCTTAGCCACAAATAAATCTCAGATCTGAAAGCATCTCTGATTTGGTTCAAATTCAAATGCAACACAGCAGCCCTACCTCTAATTTGATGTTAATTTACCTTGATTTGATGTTGATTAGCTTAATATTGGACTAGAAAGTGATTACGGATGAATTTAGAGGATGGAGGCCATTGCTAGGGTTAGAGGAAGGTAAATGAAAGCTAGAAAAATGAATAAAACTGATTTACCAAACATTACCAGCCCTCCCATAACCCCAATCCCAAAATGGGTTATGGGCTTAGCTGCTAATCACCCGGTTAAGTTCAATTATGCGGTTTTTCATCTTCTAAACTTATTTAGGCATATCTTCCAAATGGTAAGTCCGTTTGATTAATGTGACCACTCTACGAAAAGGTAAACCATAATTCGAATCCAATGGAAGTTGTTTCAGGTAAATATTCCTTACCAATAAAAAGTTATAGGCAAAACAAGATTCACTTGGGGCAAACAGTCATTTAAAATTCGGCAAATATTGTGAATAGGGGAAATGACCCAAATAGTCATTTCCCAAAGTTACAGACCATACGAATTTGCATGAAAATGAAATAAATATTCAATGATCCTTCGATGCGTAGAATGCGTGTCGTTACAATATAGGAAGTTTTAAGTACTAAGCTCATGAAGTTGTTAAAACATACATTTGATTATACACTTACAACAATTATCAGAGTTAACTGTTGTATAACATACCAATATTTGCAGCAGCATAATAATAATAATTCGCCTGTCAAGCTCCATCTTCATAACGTCATCTTCAATAACTGAAAACTCTGGCTGAACCGAGCATAAATTAAAAGATAAAAAACTCGGATCAGAACCAAAATATTCTTATATCAGTTAAATCAAGTTCATGTGATAATATGAGTGCAATAACTTAAGATATGTTACGGGAAATTACATCTTTTAAGGATCTGTCAAACTAGATAATATATAACATAATACGCTATTATAATAGTGTCTATGGTTAAATATAAAATATTAAAACAGTGTAAGCGGGATTACATTTTTACCCTTACACGTTTATACTTTGTCGTAAACATTGCATGTAAAACACCTGTAACGGTCAGTGGATAGGGATGCACTGCTATACGACAACATTAAATCAAAATCATAGGGGGCTCGATCAGGATAATACGACAAGGCATACGAGGAATGCCCAAAGTATGAATATACCAGTTGCATGCCCAGACTGGTGGTAACGCACAGTTCTCCCAAATCACGGATGCGCATCAAATCAAATCAATCAAACCAAGGGACTATAGTAATAAAGGAAGAAGTGTTGCCGATGGAGGTAGCTTACCCCACTTGGTCACGGTATAGCCCTATTTTAGTCATTTTAATTATGATCCGAAGGTCAAGGACATCCATCATCGTTCTCTTACTTCATTCTAGTAGCGTTCGCCAAACCAACCTACTTCATTCCGGAACTCCACCGCATGCACAGTTGTTAAAGTGATTTTCGATATTGGCAAAGAGTATGACAATATCCGATCCTGGTTTCTTTAGCAACCAAATGTTTACATTTTCCACATCAGTCGGTTATTTTACATTACAAAGGGTTCATAATTCACATCAAAATATCATACTTTACTTTAAACTCGTTTCAATAGTCGAGATAGAATATTTCATAATAAAATCTCTATTTAAAACCAAACTTGAATCTTGAAACAATTTCAACTTTTTTAATAATTTGAATATTAAAATAGTTACTATATATATTTAA
Source organism: Allium sativum (assembly GCA_030737875.1). Lineage (NCBI taxonomy): Eukaryota > Viridiplantae > Streptophyta > Magnoliopsida > Asparagales > Amaryllidaceae > Allium > Allium sativum. The sequence goes on along the minus strand of CM060912.1, from coordinate 762,559,686 downwards.
ATAGTGTAGATATATAATTGAAATAGTTTGAAAGTAAAAAATTTGTATTTTAAATAGAATTTCAGATTTAGTGAAATCTATAGGTAAGATAATAAAATATTTTATAAAATAAGTAGTTAAATATTAAAATAGTTAATCTAAAATAAATAATAAAATAAAATAGTTATAAGGTAAATAGTTTATAAAGAAAAGTAAATATTATTAAAATAGTTTATAAAATGGTTTAAAATACTATAATGGGAATTATAATCGTTTCTTCAAAATTTAACCAAACTAGAAATCATATTCCACTTTCAAAACAATTCAACTAAATTTTGGTATCTTAATTCAAAAAGATTTGACTTCCTATTTATATTTCAATTCGATTCAACAATTTGACTTCAAACAATTCGATTTAATAATTTGATTCAAATACACTACAAAGAAAACAATCTATTACAACATCATTTTTACAACGGGAATCGGCTGCCCGTTGTAATAGAGGGTTATTACAACGGTCAACCAAGGCCCGTTCTAATTAATGCCATATACAATGCCTTTTTTTACAATAGGCACTGGAAGCCCGTTGTAAAAGGTGTCTATTACAACGGTTCTTTCTGGCCTGTTGTAATAGATATCAATTTTACAACGTTCACAAAATGCCCGTTGTAATAGATGTCAATTTTACAACGGGCAAAAACGAACGTTGCAATAGGTACCAATTTTACAATGGCCAAAAAATGCCCATTGCAATAGTTATAACGAATGTCTACTGTGAATTTTCAGTAATAAACAATTAATAATCATAATGTTTTCTTAAAATTAATATTTATTAGTATTTAATAATTTATCATTAAAAATATTATATATATTAGTCATATGTTACTAATTACTAACTATAATATTGCATTTCTAATAATGTTTATCATATGCTACTAATATTTATTAATCAAAAATAATATTATATTAATCATATGTCACTAATATTTAATAGTTAATCATTAATAACTAATTTACTACTATGCGAATTGGTAAAAGTTTTCGAGGGAATCTCCGCCGTATGAAAGGATCGAATCAACATGATTTTTTTTTAATATGTGTGTTATATACATTTAAGCAAGAACAACGTGTGAATGAAGTATAAGTTTGCAATTATGAACAAGATATTCGAGAAGAGCACCTAATTAGGGGAATTTAATTCATGATTTTTAATTCAACTAATTTATAATTAATTGATTATTTATTTTTAATTATGTAATATGCATTTAATAATTGCGAATTGCATGAAAAAAATTGCAAAATTTCATTAAATAAAAAATTATTTCAAATAAATAATTGTAAAATTTTAACTTGCTTGATTTAGTTCAAAATTATAATTAAATACTGGTAAATTACAGTTAATATCGATTAATTACATTAGATACTTAATAAGTATAATTAAGGATGAATAATTATAATATTAAATATTACTATTAAATATTTTTCAATTAATATTCAGTATTTAATTTGGTTATGTAGTTGTAAATAATTGTTAATTAAATATTACTAATAAATAATTTAAAAGCGTTAACTAAAAATTGTGACAAATAATTAATAAATGATATGCATTTAACAAGAGAGATACTATGAAAAAATCTATTATAATCAAGTGGCAGTATTTATTTCTAAGAATTTAATATTTAAGAATTTAAAATTTCACAAACCATACTGGTGTACTAAAAACAACGGCAGTGACATACTCACTAATTTAAAGCGCTAGATTTAATCTAACCATCGCTACTATCCGTCATTCACAAAATTAACTAGGGCTTTTTTTTTTCTTTTCCAATTTTCCGATTTCCATGGAATTCCATTCGCTAATATTGTTGGAAGGAATTTCTTCCAACAAGAGATGAAAGTTCCTTGAAATGTTTTACCATTTCCTCCAGAAAAGTTTTCCTTCCTGTTTACGTTTTTGGGCCAAGCCCATCTAGTAACTGTTAACTAATACGCGGCGAACAAAGGAAGGCAGCGGGTTCCAATTTTACATTTTTGCGTTTCATTCCCAATTACAATTTCCTTAACCCTAATTGCTTTTCTTCGTTCTCAATCTATTTTCCCGTACTCCCTCGCGACCTTGCCTCTCCTCCACGCTCTCGGTGTTTTCAGCAGTGCTCGCATCTAAACTCATATGCATCTGGGGTTCAATCAGAAATCAGAACCGCTTTTTTTCTCAAGGTACTTCGAATTTTTTATTTTTTTTGGGATTAAGTTTGATCATGATTTTTTTTGGGTTTAAGCTTATTTATTGCTATGCTATGAGAGTTGAAATCAGGCCTATGGAATTGATTATTATAAGTGGGTTCTTAATTTTTTACTTGTGTATTGTGTTAGTTTGTTTTGTGTCTAAAAATTGCTCGAACTATTCACTGCTTAATGCAATGAATGTTTGTAATGAACTATAGTTATTAAATGTTATGCATCTTCTTTTAGTGAAATTAGAGAGCTTGAAGTCATACGTGGATAAGGGCTCACCATCACCATTTCTGTTAGTGAAGCTAGTTCAGGTGGAGGACCCAAGAAGCAGAAAAGGCTGCAGATTAAGCTTAAGAACCAGTTCAGAGGAAGCAAAGCAAAGAAGTGAGTAGATCCTTTTGGTTTTATTTTTTTCTTTTTCTCTTGCTAATGCTGTGCAGAGACTGTATTTTTTCCTTTTGTGTCAGTAAGGTCGAGATTGTATGGGCATTGGCCTCTGTTATTTGAGTCCATATCATGTAAAAATGTGTTATGCTGTAGTGATAATCTATTTTTTTTTACCTATTTGAATTACCGTATGTTCACAAATCAGAATAAAAACTCATGTTTATAGTTGGATCAATTTGACTACATGAATCATCCGAGCCTCTTATAGATAATAAGCCTATTTTATTTCTAGATAATAAAAATATTATATTTTGTAAGGTGAATGGAGACTGCATTATGCTGTAGTTACAGTGTAAATATAACCTTATCATGTTGTTTTCCCTTTTTTGTTTTATTTTCCTAATCAACTCAATGAATTTCTTTTTTAATTTATCTATTTTTAATTCTGGCAAATTCCAAAATAATTTATACTTTAACATCAATATTTAACATTTATTCAAAAATATGTAAAAAAAAAGCAATTTAGAAAAAAATACAACTGTCTTTCTCGGCATAATAGCAAGCTCAAACATCTTTTAAATTGGCAGAGAAATTCGACAAGTAGTCCTTCCGCTTACGAAGATCCACGGTCTTCGATTTCTCCATCTTGATCAGCTTCTTCCCGTATTTGCTGGTCGGAATGATTTTCGAATATAAATTCGATCCCGGTCTTTCCATACCAACAATCGTGTTGGTCAAGTTTGACAGTCGATGATTTAACTATCAAAGGACAAATGTGTGAAAAAAAATGAGTTTGCTGATTCAGTATTTGGCACTACTTGGCCTATTTATAAATAAATGGTAATTCAACCTTTGATTCTTTCAATATAATTAAACCTTATATTTATTCTCAGTCATAACCAAAACTATTTTAAATACTTTAAAGCCTGTATATATGTATATACCCAGCTTTCCATATATTTTGGAAATCTCGATATATTTCTTTAAAACTTTTTCCCCTTTTCTTTATATTCGAGTATCTCGATGTATACATATATATATTATACTTCAATGGTATTAACAAAATTACCCATTTTGATATGACAAATCAAATGTCAAATTTACGTAAATTAAAACCAAATGTTCTTATTTGTCTTGTAACCAACATTTATATTCAAAAACTTCGTAATCATTTCAATATTTATCGTATGGAATAATTAACCAATTACAACACCTTTCACTCGTTTCAAACTAATATCATTCCTCGATAATAATGAAGCCATTGAAATTGGGGTATTTTATTAACCTCTCAGACATTGATCGACAACGTTTTTATCTCAGAATAGTATCAGTTCGTCACTTAACCCGTGATATAAAAATCTCATTTATCACCTAGATTTCAAATCTGGTTTTATAAACCATTTCATACATTTGAAATCTTCTTTTAATATAACCCCCTTACTTAATTCGTTTGATTAAGTAAATGTCCATGAAACATCACTTTCAACTCGAATCATGCCTCGTTTATAACATTTTGATTTCTTTATAAAAATCATTCGTCAAATAATCTATTTCCATATACTCGGGCATTCTTATACTGAACTTTATCTCGGATAAAAATCCACTTACCACCGTCTTTACAACATGACCTTTTTCTTGGATTTTATTCCTAAAAATCATTTACCAATATTTAACACTAACCAATGGTATGTATTTCCCTTGTTTTTGAAATCCTTATTTCAATCCCCTTATTTCGCTTAATTTAATTCTCTAACATTACACTCATCAATTTGGTTTTAAAAATCCTTTTAATACCTCACTTTGATTTCTTTAGTAATCCATTTACAATCCTTTCGCAACTTAGCTTGGATTTCGTTTTGAAACCATTAACATCTTTCGATCCATTTCAAACCTATTAATTATTTTCATTAAAACTTCATTCAGTTGAATTCACTTTAATTAAGAAAAATCTTATTTACATCTTTATATGCACTTACATATCTCATTTACAAATTTCGGTTTGAACTTGGATTATACATTTCCTTATAAAACTTTTATTTGACTTGATCGAATTTATCGACACTTAATTACTTCTAATGGAAATCCAATTAAAGGTAATTTCTTTAATTATTATAATAATTAACATTACAATTAATTATGTTAAAATAGTTAATTGTTTTGCTATAAATAGGATCATTATCATTTTTAAAATCATATTGAATAATAATTAACTTTATTAACACTAAACGATACAAGAATTACTTTAAATTATAGTTAATCAAAGATTAACTAATATTTTATGCCGTTCATTAAATTTAACGAATATTCTGAAATTTAAATCCCATTTGTCAATTTCAGTTCAAAATGGTTGATTTCGTCAACCGTACAAATCAGTTAGCGGTTGACTAATTTCATTTGTCATTTCCATTTTAAATTAATTAAATAACTTAATTTATTTAAATACGCCTTTTTATTGTTTAAAAAACAATTATTCTATTTTACCATCCTGTATGTACATTCTTTGGTTTTCTGCTTGTAAAACTTGTTTGGCTCATAAATTTTTACTACATAACCCATTTAAATAATTCTTTTATAAACATGATTAAAATATTTATTTATAAATTTCTAATTTTATCCCTTATATAAAATGACTGAAAAACTTCAGTTTAGTTATAAAATAATTTATAACTTTAAAAATGCGTCGATTCACCGAACGGTAGAATGACATCTAAAACAACACATTTATGTCTATTCACTGCCAATTACCCAATCAACACTGTCGATTGAATTTAAACGCAACAAAGGTGAATATCTATTCAACAATTACATTTAAACAGAGTTTTCTACCATATGGGGTTCAACCAGTTAAAATATAAATAATATAAAATAAACAAACCACATATATAATATTTGAGGAATCCGGTCGGATCCCTCCAACCTGTTCTTCCCTGCACCACAGCTCTTTATAACATTTCGTAACAATATATGAAATAAATTTCCATAATCTACTATTTAAAACTATAAAATAAAAATGACAGCAACAGATCAAACAAATAAAAAGCCAATAGCAACCAATCAACAAATTTATACTTTGAATGGTAAATTATATTTTAGTATGAATTTACCGCATCATAGGATTCCAGAAGGTGTGAGAATTAACTCACTAGTTTTAATTCTGGTTGACGGCTGACGCGTTTGTTCCTTTTACTTCAGTCGAGCATTTGAGATTATCTAAAATTTTAGCTATGTCCAAATGATTCCTAGTCAGCGCCATCACCTAGGTCTCGTCCCTGCGATCCCAACGGATCCAGTTTCATGGAATTTCGTTATTGTATGAGGTAGTTACACCTAAATTAAGTTTGCGTATGTTAATCGATTATTAAATAAACTAATTATTCTTAATTAATAATATTAACTAATTAATAAAACCCTTAATTACCATCTTACCTTAATTACCGTTATTAATGATCCTCGTCATCATCGTACATTGAAAAACGCGTTATTCCCAATTCTGATTCCAGAAACCCAATTCACCCTTCTTTCTGATACACCAACGAACCCATCAACCCATTTAAGTCACCGTTGATCAGCCACCGGCCCACCTGACGCCGACCAGACACTGTCATCGCCACCGCCTGACCACCATCTGCCGTCGCCCCCAGAGCCGGACCCCAGAAATTCACGACGCCGCCAGAAAGGTCTTCGAAGTGTTTTTCGTTTAAACCCACGAAACAAGCGCCACCGACACCCATCGATGACCGGGCCATCGCCATTATACGCGACTGACAACCCAGCTCCGTTTTTCTTCACCCCCACCATCTGAAAGTCATCATCGGCGCCGGAATTTGCTCAAACCGGTCACAGCTTTTGAAAACAGCCCAAAAACAGTACCCTCCGTTCATTTCCTCGCCCCGACCACCACAGGCGATGTCCGACCCCGAGACTAGAGCCAAATCAAAGCCTGGTCTCCCCTCTTCATCCTCCCACTGGTTTGAGCTTCCGAAATTTAACACAACCCCTCAAAAATAAAAAAGAACGAAAGTGATTTCTCTCAGTTTTTGGCCGATTCCGGCCACCTCCGGCCACCGTTCCATCCCAATTTTTCTTAGTAGCTAGGTATTGACCAGATCTACATATTTCATTCGGATTCCCTTCACTAGTTCGCAACAGATTTGGAGATATAAGTTGTTTTAGGTTGGAGCGCTTTTTTGCAAAAGTGGCTGACGGGAATTATGTTTGGGTTGTTTATATAGGTTGGATTTATTATATTTTAAGTTGATTTGACGAACTATGTTGACTAATGATTTTTATTTCGTGCCTATCGCAATTTCGAATGTTGTTTATTCGCTCCTGCGCTCACATACAAACCCCGTTCGAGACAGAAAAGGAAGACGTAGTGTAATTTGACGATACGGTCCTAATGAAACTTTTTTCGTCGAATTCCGAGTCTATTTGATCAAATGGCCCTCGTTCACATTCAAATGGTCGTTTTTATTTACATTTTATTTTTCCATGCTCGCAAAATAACTCCGATTGATGCGCCACTTGAAATCTAGCAATAATTTACTGTTGCGGTCCCAATAAAATTTGTTTCGTCAAAAATGATGGTCGTTTGTATAAAGGCCCTTTTATAACTGCCCAATTCAAATAAAATAAACCAATTTTAAAATACCTCAATATAATAATATTAAAACATAAAAATTGGCCATACACGACCAAAATATCATATACCACTAAAATAAAATAGCTCGGGTTGAGTTTGAAGCCAAATTGATATTATAAATATCAACAAAGCTACTATGCCCGAATATAATTTTGTCAAAAATTGAGGCTGCAATCATCACTGTTGAATTGTTTAATCCTCCCTGATATCCGACCGTTGCATGTATTACCCTTAATTTCCGCAATGAATTCCGGATCAGAAATGAACTATCCGCATTATTTGACAAAAAATTATTCGGTTACCATAGCATTTCTCTATAAATATTTAAAAATCCTTTATTTAATATGAATAAACGTTATAATTTATAAAGAAATTCCATAGTGACTATTTTAAAATTTGATTTGGACATAAAACAAAATCTATAACATGAAAACTCAATTTTCTCTTTCATTAGAAAAATATTATCCAACAGATTCGGACGTTTCTTATTTTGAGAAAATCCGACTCATATTGGGCCCTGTGCAGCCGTTTAAATTTCAAAACGCCAAATTACAAACTACGCGCCGCTGCAGCTCGTTTTATAATTAAATTATAAATTAAACGTTCAAACATCGTTTCCTAAACGAAATCGCCATGATAATTTCAATACGAACGATATTAAACCATTTTAAATTGCCCATTCACATTATACAACATATTCAGCATTTTCCAAATATTTTGAAATTAAAATATCATTAAATTATTATTATAATTAAATATTCAAAACAAAATGGTTCAATTCGATTATTTAAACTCAAATCAATATTTTAAATAATAAAATATTTCAATAAAATGGCCAGAAATTACGAGACGTTAAATTCCTTCCCCCTTAAAATAATTTCGTCCTCGAAATTGCTAAGGTAGAAAGAACGCTTCAACTTATTATCTTTACAAAAATATTTAATTTAAAACTCGATTTTATTTCCAAAACAAATCTAATCGGTTTTAAAACCAATTTATTTCAAATAAAAGAATTTTCCGAAAATCTTCAAAAAAATTTCAAACACCTTAAATTTTTGAAATTGTTTGGCATAGTCTTTCCTATACGGAGGGACATCTGCAATACCGCAGGTTCAAGAAATACATATACATCGACCAACATGGTCGGAAAAATAAAAAATTCAAACTCAAACCCAAATAAAAACCAAAATTTCATATTTTTGTAGGCGTACCTTTTTGCGAGCGTTATTATGTGATAAGTGATATATTATATATGAGCTTGCTTAATTATAATGCGGCTTTATTCAAACGAGATCTGATTAACCCCAGAATTTTCTCTCTTGGACGGATTTTAAAGCTGAATTGACACTTCTGCACCTGTTCTCAACTCAAACCAATTTATTAGTCTTTATAACCAATGTCAATTATGTTCAAAACATCCATATTGTTCACATCAACCAATTATACACACAATTCAATCCACACGAGATTATAACCACGTCTTTAGCAATTCATTTATATCTTTAATTATCCATTCGGATTTATTGAATTGGATTGATTTATTCAATTTTTTTTTTCGGATTGGTTTTAACCAATTCGATTTATGTTCAGGTTTATCCATCGAGCACACCATCCAAACATATCACACAAATCAATATTAACAAATCCAATCGATTTCCCATATGAAAATTATTCGTGGAAATCATCACTTTTATTATTTTACAAAATATATTGGTTAAAAATATTTTCAAAAATAAATTTTATATAAAATTACAAATACGCTTTCTCATATATCCATATCCAAACTCAATCTAGGGTATTTCTAAACCCATCTCAATTGATTTACAACATAGAGCCAAGGTTATCTCTAAACCTGGCTCTGATACCACTGTAACGACCCGGGGAAAAATTCGACGCTCGAATTTTTGACAATAACACCTAACTCGTATTACTTGCCAAAACCCAAGTATCGAATCCTAGATTTTTATTAGAAAGATGTTAGAGGATGACAAATAGAAAGAAAGAAATATTAGAATAGAAGAAAGAAGAAGAACACCACATTAGAATCTCACAGCGGAACAAATAAAATATAATATCAAATATCTTTATATAAAGAACTGTATATACATACCAATCATCAGAGTACAACATATATCAGACACAGCGGAATAATAACTTTATATATCTAACGGTGAAGCCTCCCGCTTCCAGCTCCTAAAACTCCAAGCGAAACCTAACCTGGAAATACACTCGGTCTGACCCGAGCACATTTGAAGCAAAAAAAATACAGCGGGTCAGTATGGAATACTTTCAGTGATAAATTCACATCAACAAACAACTTATTTAACTTTGGAAAAATCCTTTATGAAATCAAAGGATAATAGTAAGTCCAGCCCACTCATAAACACAGAAGGTTTTTACCTTACTATAACCCAAAATGTTTTTGAAATCATAACTTGTTTTGGTATTATCGTAATGTCTAAATACAAATAAATAGCAATCTAGCAGATCGCTTGCATCTCACGCTCCACATATATATTATAAAATCAAAAACCGCAGGCTCTTATTGGATATTGGATTCCAGCCATGACAAGGTATGGGACCACCTGTCGATAGTGCATCTCTGGAGGTAAATACACTTGGTTTAGACAGAACGTCTTGCAACCCGGCCCGCACATGACCGACCACTCATTTCGCTTGAGTGCATCGAATGTATATCACCGACGGTTGGGATCAGCAACCGCCTCCCGAAAAAGGGATAGCATTGAATATAGATTAAAGAAGCAAATGGAATTTCTCTAGATAGGTGATTAGACGCCCTAATGGGAGCGACCCACATAGCCATGCTGCCTACCCAACTTTTTGTCATTTCCCGGTTGATGAGGCTTGAGGTCAGAACACATCTGGTCATCATGCACTTTGAATGCCACATTGTCAGATCCGCCAACACTAATTGACATCCACAAAAATACTCTTCTCATTAAGCTAAGAGAGGTGCCCCTCTCCGCCACTTACACGAATACATTTGTAAAAATCAACGTACACGATCCTTAAGAAATACTCTACCAGACATTCGTCCATACAAGTCATCCAGGAATAGGATGAACCGAAGGCACCCTCCTACTGCATCCAATATAGGAATCACTCCATGGATCAGTAGCGAGAAGTCCTTGCTAATCCGTAGATTTCAACCATGACAGAATAACAAACCAAATAACTCTGGTTGCAAGCAAGAGAAATTCGACAAGTAGTCCTTCTGCTTATAAGGATCCACTGTCTTTGATTTCTCCATCTTGATCAGCATCTTCTTGTATTTGCTGGTCGGAAAGGTTTCCGAATATAAATTCAATCCCGGTCTTTCCATACCAACAATCGTATTGGTCAGGTTTGATAGTCGGTGATTTAACTATCAAAGAACAAACGTGTGAAAAAAAATGAGTTTGCTGATTCAGTACTTGGCACTACTTGGCCTATTTATAAATAAATGGAAATTCAACCTTTGATTCTTTCAATATAATTAAACCTTATATTTATTCTTAATTATAACAAAAACTATTTTAAATACTTTAGAGCCTGTATATATGTATATACCCAGCTTTTCATTCCTTTTGGAAATCTCGATATATTTCTTTAAAACTTTTTCCCCTTTTCTTTATATTCAAGTATCTCGATATATACACATATATATTATAATTCAATGGTACTAACAAAATTACCCATTTTGATATGACAAATCAAACGTCAAATTTATGTAATTTAAAACAAAATATTCTTATTTGTCTTATAACCAACATTAATATTCAGAAACCTCATATCATTTCAATCTTTCTCGTATGGAATAATTAACCAATTACAACACCTTTCACTTGTTTCAAACTAATATCATTCGTCGATAATAATGAAGTCGTTCAAGTGGGGGTGTTTTATTTACCTCTCAGACCTTGATCGACAACGTTTTTACCTTAGAATAATATCAGTTCGTCACTTAACCCCTGAAATAAAAATCTCATTTATCACCTTGATTTCAAATCTTGTTTATAAACCATTTCATGCATTTCAAATCTTCATTTAATATAACCCCCTTACTTAATTCGTTTGAATAAGTAAATGTCCATGAAACATCACTTTCAACTTGAAATCATACCTTATTTATAACATTTTGATTTCTTTATAAAAATCATTCGTCAAATAATCTATTTCCATATACTCGGGCATTCTTATACTAAACTTTATCTCGGATAAAAATCCACTTACCGCCTTCTTTACAACAAGTCCTTTTTCTTGGATTTTATTTCCAAAAATCATTTACCAATATTTAACACTAACCAACGGTATGTATTTCCCTTGTTTTTGAAATTCGTATTTCAATCCCCTCATTTCGCTTAATTTAATTCTCTAACATTACACTCGTCAATTTGGTTTTAAAAATCCTTTTAAAACCTCACTTTGATTTCTTTAGTAATCCATTTACCATCCTTTCGCAACTTAGCTTGGATTTCGTTTTGAAACCATTAACATCTTTCGATCCATTTCAAATTTATTAACTATTTTCATTAAAACTTCATTCAGTTGAATTCACTTTAATTAAGAAAAATCTTCTTTACGTCTTTATATGCACTTACATAGCTCATTTACAAATTTCGGTTTGAACTTGGATTATACATTTCCTTATAAAACTTTTATTTGACTTGATCGAATTTATCGACACTTAATTACTTCTAGTGGAATTCCATTTAAAGGTAATTTCTTTAATTATTATAATAATTAACATTACCATTAACTATATTAAAATAGTTAATTTTTTTGCTATAAATTGGTTCATTATCATTTTTAAAATCATATTGAATAATAGTTAACTTTATTAACACTAAACGATACAAGAATTACTTTAAATTATAGTTAATCAAAGACTAACTAATATTTCATGTCGTTCGTTAAATTTAACGAATATTCTGAAATTTAAATCCCATTTGTCAATTTCATTTCAAAACGGTTGATTTTGTCATTCGTACATATCAGTTAGCGGTTAACTGATTTCATTTGTCATTTCCATTTTAAATTAATTAAATAACTTAATTAATTTAAATACACCTTTTTATTGTTTTAAAAACAATTATTCTATTTTACCAACCCGTATGTACATTCTTTGGTTTTCTGCTTGTAAAACTTGTTTAACTCATAAATTTTTACTACATAACCCATTTAAATAATTCTTTTATAAACTTGATTAAAATATTTATTTATAAATTTCTAATTTATTCCCTTACATAAAATGACTGAAAAACTTCAGTTTAGTTATAAAATAATTTATAACTTTAAAAATGCGTCGATTCACCGAATGGTAAAACGACGTCTAAAACAACATATTTATGCCCATTCACTGCCAATTACCCAATCAACATTGTCGATTAAATTTAAACACAACACAGGTGAATATCTATTCTACCGTTACGTTCAAACAGGGTTTTCTACCATATGGGGTTCAACCAGTTCAAATATAAATAATTTAAAACAAACAAACCACATATAATATTTGAGGAATCCGATCGGATCCCTCTAACCTGTTCTTCCCTGCACCACAGCTCGTTATAACATTTCATAATAATATATGAAATAAATTGCAATAATCTACTATTTAAAATTATAAGATAAAAATGACAACAACCGATCAAACAAATAAACAGCCAATAGCAACCAATCAACAAATTTATACATTGAATGGTAAATTATATTTTAGTATGAATTTACCACATCACAGGATTCTAGAAGGTACGAGAATTAACTCACCAGTTTTAATTCTGGTTGATAACTGATGCGTTTGTTCCTTTTACTTCAGTCGAGCATTTGAAATTATTTGAAATTTCAGCTACGTCCAAATGATTCCTAGTTAGCGCCATCACCTAGGTCTCGTCCCTGCAATCCCAACAGATCCAGTTTCTTGGAATTTCGTTATCGTATGAGGTAGTTACACCTAAATTAGGTTTGCGTATGTTAATCGATTATTAAATAAACTAATTATTCTTAATTAATAATATTAACTAATTAATAAAACCCTTAATTACCATCTTACCTTAATTACCGTTATTAATGATCCTCGTCATCATTGTATAGTGAAAAACGCGTTATCCCCAATTCTGATTCTAGAAACCCGATTCACCCTTCTTCCTGATTCACCAACGAACCCATCAATCCATTCAAGTCACCATTGATCAGCCACCGGCCCATCTGACGCCGACCAGACACCATCATCGCCACCGCCTGACCTACATCTGTCGTCGCCCCGAGAGCCGGACCCCAAAAATTCACGACGCCGCCAAAAAGATCTTCGAAGTGTTTTCCGTTTAAACCCACGAAACAGGCGCCACCGACACCCATCGACGACCGGACCTCCACTATTAGACGTGGCTGACCGCCCAACTCCGTTTTGCTTTATCCCCACCATCTGAAAGTCGTCATAGGCGCTGGAATTTGCTCAAACCCGATCACAGCTTTTGAAAAAAACCCAAAAATAGTACGCTCCGTTCATCTCCTCGCCCCTACCACCACAGGCAATGTCAGACCCCGAGACCAAAGCCAAATCAAAGCCTGATTATAATGACCCGCATTGGCAGAGGTACTATAAATAATATATTTAATTATATAAATAGTGATATAGTGAATTAAATGGTGGTTTAATTAAATAATGGTGAATATTTAAATTAAAATAATAAATTAAATAATATATTTAATTCTGAAATAATCAGAATTGGCTGAAATGACAATATGGTGTGAACCGGATCATTTGTGATATTTAATTCAGCTTGGAATTGAATTTGAATAACGAATATATTATATAAATGATAGTTTGAACGTAGAGCTATAATATAATTAAAATCGAGCTTGAAATGGCGCTGCAGTTCGTAATTTGGTGATTTGAACTTCAACTGAATGTACAGGATTCGTTTTAAGCCGGATTTCTATGAAACAAGAAACGTGTGGAGCTGGTGGAGTATATCTTTCTAGTGGAAGAGAAAAATCGGGATTTCGTTGGGTAAATTTTGATTTACGTTCAAATCAAATTTCAGAAAAGTCGCTGTGGAATTCCTTTATAATTTATAAAGGAATTATTTATATTTTAAAAAGGGATTTCAATATAAATCGAATATCGGGTTGACCCAGATTGAAATATCAAGTTATTAATCCCAGTAGAGTTGTATGGTATTCCACGGTGAATATATACGATTATATTTATTTATAAATATTTAATTTAATTATAATTACATATATTTATATATTTAAATAGGTCATTCAGAGCTGTAAAAATAGCCAGTTTTGCAGACGAAGTCGGAATTCGACGAAACTAATTTTGTTGGATCCGCAATGTTAAATTATTATTAGATTTCCAGTTTCTTGATTTTTAGAGTCACTGTGTGGTCGTACGGATTTTTAGAGTGAAAAACAGTCAGTACTTTGACGGTTAAAAATACGCTGTGTGAGCAAACGAAGTCGGAATTCGACGAAACCAGTTTCGTTGTGCCGTAATGTCGAACTCTAACTACATGTCCATTTTCGTGATTTTTAGGTATCATATGTGATCGTACGGATTTTTGCAAGGGAAACCGAATATTATAATAAAATATAATGAAAATATCTAAACAAAAATATCTCAACCCTTTTGTTTATAAATAACCGTTCAAAACCTTAAGAACTAAAAATCACTTTTCCATCTTCTGTAGGAAATAAAATGTGCCGCAACTTCTTCATCTTTCTTTCAGAAAATGTGGAAGTTAGAAAATCAAATACAATCCACAGAAAATTCGTAAAATCATTTAACATGGATTAATTAACTTCTTTAATCCTCCTCAACAACTCTATGTCAGTTTTACATGGTTCGGCGCCTTTTTCTGGCGCTGTACTTTTCCAGCTTTGGTCACAGTAAAGCTAGGGTTCCAAACGTCGGCAAATAGGAGGCGTTGATCTCGAGTTCGATACTAGTTTTGAAGTTGTGGGAAGGGGATGCTTCGTTTGTGGAAGTTTGATGGATTTTGGTCACGAAAAGCATCGCGGGTTTTATGTTGAGCAGACGATCGAAAGTGCTCGACGGGTTGCGATGGCCATGATCGAGCATTACAGTGAGGGCGTGATGTTAAAGAGGAATCGAAAAGAGGATTTTTGGTGAAGTTTGATTTTGAAATTGTGTAGTAGAATTTGTGCGGTGGAAAGATGAAATCAGGGTAAAGGGGGTTCGAAGTTTTTGCTGGAACATCGTATTCTTGGTTTGGGGAAGATGAGCGAACGGGTCTTGGGTTTTAAATATGAAGATGGGCCATAATTCAAGGTGAAGGCCCAATTTGAAATGAGTTAAGTTATTTTTAAATATAAATTAGTGTTTAACTTGTAAAATCTAATATCTGGGTCATATGTTATCGGAATTGGACGGAACTGGATCCGTTGGGATCTTAGGGACGACGACTACACAATGAGACTGACTGGGAGTGGAGTGGAGCTTGTTTGAATTTATGGCGAAATAAATTGTTTGATTCAAATCAAACAACAGTTTATCGTTCTTTAGCGATGAATAAGAACGATAAACTGCAAATGTGAGTAAATCTCACTAACTCTAAACAATTTATAATTTCATGTTGTATTTTTAGAACTGTTAAATATTGGCTGATTGACTGTGTGTTGACTGTTTGATTGAACTACTAGTCAGTTAGTTGAATTTCTATATTGATTCTGTTTAACAGAATATATCATATGGAACTGAAAGTGATGTTATCTATATTGTGTAACATCTGTGGATGCAGGGAAACAGGTTGGAGGGACCAAACTGGGTTCCTCAACATTTATTTTACTGTTTTTCATATATTGTGATATATGATGTGATATATACTCTGTTGTCGATTATATGTGTTTGGACGATACTGATCATCGTGATTTGATATGTTGAATACCATAACGTACCAAAATGTTGATAAGGGAATATTTTCAAAGTGATATTTGAAAATAAAATATTTATAAATGGAATATTTATAAATAAGAAGTATTTATAAATTGGAATATTTATATATAGGAGATATTTAGAAAAAGGGAAAACGTTATAAAAAGGAAACTGTTATAAGCAGGAAATCATTTTAAAGTGGAGAACCGTTACTAAAAGTAAATCTTTAAAATGAATAAATGTTGTTAAAAAGGAAATCATTATAAAGAGAATAAAGGAGTTAAATCAAATATGGTATTCGAAAGGAGTTAAATCGAATATGGTATTCAAAAGTTAGTAAATCGAATTAGTTATTCGAAAGGGGTTAGTCGAGTCGAGTTAGTTAAAGAGAGTTAATCGAATATTAGTTATTCGAATAAGAGTTAACCAGTTGGAGTAAAACCATTAGAGTAAATCAGTTAGAGATAATCGAGTTAGAGTAATTGATTAGAGTGATCAGTAGGGTTGACCAGTAGGGTAAATCAATTAGGGTTACCAGTTAGATTTAAACCATTAGAGTTAACCAGTTAGAGTTAAACCATTTGAGTTAACCAGTTAGAGTTAAACCATTAGAGTTAACCAGTTAGAGTTAATTAGTTAGAGTTAATCGATAGAGTTAAATCGAACTAGAGTTATTCGAATAGAGTTAAATAAATAAGAGTTATTCGAATTAGTTATTCGGGTAGAGTTAAACACATATGAGTAATTGAATGAGTTATTCGTAAGAGAGATTATCAAATATAGTTATTCGAAGGGAGGAGTTTTCGAATAGAGATTTATTTGAACGAGAGTTACGTAAGGCAGTGTTAAAGAGTTAAAAGGTGAACTTTGTGTCTATTTCAAGGTTAGAAACGTTGTTCGGTTAAGGTCTGAGAGATAGTATTACCCCAACTTGATTGACTTCGTTTTTAATTTAGAAATGGTTAAGATTCGAGAGTGAAAGTGGTTAAGTGTATTTAGTAAATAAGTAAAGTGGTTTGAGTTGTCGTCGCAAATGTTGATTTAAACATCTGTTTAAATCCAAGTAAAGGAATTTTGGAAATGTTTTCCAAATAAGAACCAGAAATGTTTTCTGATATAGAAAACAAGAAATGGAAATGTTTTCCAATGGTAATAACATATATATTTTCTAAACATAGAAAATAAGAAATGTTGAATATAGGGAAATAGGAGATGAAAAATGGAACAAGGAAATATATATATATATATATATATATATATATATATATATGATTGATGATTGATTGATAGAATTTCCGTTTGGAAATAATATCGTTGTTTGCACACTTGTTTTTTTTGATAGTTAACTCACAGACTATCAAAGTTTTGACCATTTTAAAGTTGTTAATATGGAGAGACCGGTTGGATTATTATCCAAAGAACCACTCTTTATTGGCATAAGCGTTGCGAATCATATATGCCAAAGATAATTGAAGACGGAGTAAAGTGCAAGGGCTATTGTATAAGTCTTAGATAACAGTGTCTAAGATGGATGTATTGAATAGTGCCTTCGGTTCATCCTGTTCCTGGATGACTTGTATGGATGGATGTCTGACAGAGTATTTCCAAACGATCACGTATATTGATTTCTTCAACCGTACCAAGAGTGGAAGCGGAGAAGGAAACTTCTTTTAGCTAACACATAATGTATGGTTGAGGACATCAATCGGTGATTTAATGGATTTAATGATGTGGCATTCAAAGTGAATCTGATGCGATGATGAAGCGTAACCTCAAGCCTCACATCCGGTAAATGACAGAAATCGAGCAGGCAGCATGGCTAAGTCGGTCGCACCTAAGAAGGGTGTATAATCCCCTAATCTAGATTTTCATTTATTTCTAAAAATCTATTGTTGATGCTGTCCCATTCGGGAAACGGTTGATGATCCCAACCGTTGGTGACATACATCCGATACACTCAAGCGAAATGAGTGGTCTGTCATGTGTGGCCGGGTTACAAGATGTTCTTGTTGAACCCAGTGTATTCCTCTCTAGAGGTACACTAGCGGAAGGTGGTTCCATACCTTGTCATAGTTGGAAATCCATTACCCAATACATGCTTGTGGTTTTGATTGTATACTATATATGTAGAACGTGAGATGAAAGCATTTCTGCTAGATGATTATTATATTGTGTTGATAGACATTATTATAATATCAAAAGGTTTTTGATATAAAGATATTTGGATTCTCATAAGGGAAAAACCCGTTCCATTATACCGCGTGGTCTTATGAGATATCGATTACATGCTTGAACTATTTTATATTGTTTTACACACACCAGTCCCATGACTGACCCGGAGTTTATTTGTTTATTTCCCAAAACTCTTGGGTGCCTAAATTTGTACGGGCAGTCAAGTAGTCGGGATTTACATATATATTGGAAGAGATTGGAGCAGGAGGCTTCAGGATTTTATAGCTATAGTTATTTCCGCTGTGTTGTAAGTATTGTACTTTGATAATGATGTATATTCAAGTATAGATGTATATTTAAAGGATATGTTATTCGTTCCGCTGTGAGATTCGTGTTACTCTGATGTTGTGTTCTTCTTCTTCTTCTATTCTAAGTTTCTATCTCATCTATCCTCACCCTCTAATTTCTTTCATTAATCACCAGTATTTTCGATCCTTGGATGTTCGATATATGTTGTATATCGGATAACCAAGATCGCCAAAAACCCGGGTCATTACAGTTGTTATCATAGCTTAAGTTAAGAATTTCCTTGGCTCTGTGGCGTAACTCAGTAGAGATAGGGTTAGTAATACCCTAGATTGAGTTGAGTGTATATATACGAGTGAGCGTATTTGTTATTGATATAAAAATTGTTTTATATTGTTGAGATTTATTGGTTGAGTCGTTTATGAGTTTGGTCGATCAGTTTGATCCACTGTATCGGTAGGAGTTACTAAACACTCGAATACGATGGGTCGATACGATATGTTTTGAAAAGAGGGTAAATTAAAATAAGTTTACCCAAGGTATATCTTGATATAGAGAAGATATATATATATATATATATGTCAAAATTATAATATAGTGGATATATTGGTTGTTATTATAATCGAGTAAGATTATAAATTAAATGGTTATGTAAATAACCAATCAGAATTCATATAAGTGAAATACGTGAAATCAGATGAGTTAAATCTGAAAATTTAAGCCAGAAATTGAATTAAAATTCTGTAAAATTGGATAAGTGTTTGTAAATGGATTTGGATTAAAAAGTACGAAAAATTTAAGATCCTGGGAGATTTTAAATTGTTTTACAAGCAGTGTGAATTATATCTTGAATTGAATTTCAAAGTGGAAATGTTTAGAAATGGTTTTATAGTATTGAACTCACTTCGATCGCTGGAAAATAGATTCCGATGATGACAGCTACATCATCAGTATTAATTTTTGAGTTGTAAGTGACGAATTACTACTAGAGATACAGTTTTGAATTTGTTTTGGAAAAGACAAGTTGTGTTGAATTTCAAAATTGGATTTATAATAAAGAATGACAAAAGAAAGTTTGAAATAGAAATTGAATATAGAAATTCAAAGGGAGTTTGAACATATGAAATTCAACGAAAGTGATATAGAATTTGATATATAGAATTTGATATATAGAATTTGAATAGAATTTGATATATAGAATTTGAATAGAATTTGATATATGGAATTTAAACTATAGAATTTGATATATAGGATTTGAATATATTGAATTTGAATATAGAATTCAAATGGAATTTAAACTATAGAATTTGAGTATATAGAATTTGAATAGAAATTGAATAGTATAAACTAAGTCGAAGAGGAATTAGTTGATCGAGTTTTGAATTTGATGTTGAACTTTGAAAGGTGAATTGGATTTGTAAATGGATATTTGAAATCGAATATAGAACTTAAATTTGAAATTTGGATTCAAATTAGTTAATAAGCAAGTTAAAATATATTTGAACATGTCATGTTCAAATATAAAAGTGAAATAGACAAAAGAGTTAATTAACAAATTAATTAACGAATTGAGTTAAAACAATCAGGTATTGTTAAAATAGATTGGGCAGGTATAAATACACATGAGATAGGTATGGATAAGGTATGAAGGTATATAAGTAGAATGCTCGACGAAAAGGTATGTATTTAATTCATATATGAGATTTTATGCGCCGTATTGGCTAGCCGCTTGGCTTTTTCTTTTTCTTTTGGATTGGTGAGGGCCATGGGAGGCTATTTGAAATATCCCGGTGCTCCTGATACAAAGGAGGTTATGGCGAATTTTTCCCGGAATTTAAGGAGTTAGAATATTTTTAAAATAATTTGATAGTTAAAAATCAACGTATCGATATATATATATATATATATATATATATAGAAGTCGATAAGGAAACGAACTTAGAAATAGAATAGTAAAATCAAAAAGGAAGACTAAGAATAAAATCTAGTAATAATAGAAAGAGGAAGCGTATACGTGTTTAAAAAGTGAATATGTAGTTGTATGGTATTGATTATTCGAGTAAGTAGTCATATCTGTTTTGACATTATAAATGTTATTCCGTCAAGGTCTGAGAGGTAGTTATACCCCAACTTGATTGATTTCATTATTAACAAATAAAAAGTAAGATTTCAGGCTCGAAGATCAATGTTAAATAAGAGTTAGTTGAATATAGTATTTGGGTTGTCGTAACAATGTTTTACACAACATCCGTCTTAACCCAAATAAGTGTAAGCTTTGAAATATAATAAAGAATATTTCCTAAGTATAGAAATAAACGAGATCGGAAAAGAGATAAGTAATCGGAATATTTTCCAATTATAAATAGCATATATTTTCTAAAGTTTAGAAATTAAAGGAAGGCGATATTCGGAAATGTTTTCCCAAATAACATAAAAGGCCAATATGGTGATTGAAAATATTTGGTTAACAAATATTGATAAAGAAATAAAGAAGTGATTTAACTAATGGAATATTAATTAAGGGCTCATTGACATGTTCAAAAGGAAAATTTGATTTTTGAAAAGAGTAAATAGTTTAAAAACTCCTAGGGAAAGACCGTTTGAATTAAAAACAAATTTAACAGAAATTTGTGAATGTAAATCTGAATTAAAGTAAAGCCAGTAAAGTGGTAACTGAGATTGAATTAGAATGATATCAAGACAAATTGGATTGTGAGATTCAAATTTGAAGTGAAATGTGACAATCAAGTTAAGAGTTGGGAATCGAGAAGAAACTCGAGTTAAAAAGATATTTGGCTCGGATATAAGCGAATGATTTGGTTTGAAGATATAAATTGAATTGAGTTGGATTGAGATGACTTAGGTATATGCTGAATTAATAACAGGTGAAAGAGATAGAGTTGATATGCCGACAAAAGGTACAAGTTTATATTTCATATGGTATGAGATTTTGATGAGCCAAATTTGGCAAGCCGCTTGGCTGTTGGATTTTCTTTTGGGTTGGAGATGGCCCAAGGAGGCGAGTTGGGATTTGATGTATTGACCAGTACAAAGGAGGTGCTGGCGAAATTTTTCAAAAAAGTTAAGGTGTTAGAAAACTTTCATGATTTTTGAAAATTTTCGTTGATAAAAATTAATTAATAATTTAATTGAAATTAAATTGGTTCAGTTGAAACTGAAGTTTAGAAGTGAACAAATATGTTCTAACCAGTCGGTAGGGTCGTTCTCTACCTTAGCAATTTCGAGGACGAAATTATTTTAAGTGGGGAAGATTGTAATAACCCGCATTGGCAGAGGTATTATAATTAATTTATTTAATTATATAAATAGTGATATAGTGAATTAAATGGTGGTATAATTAAATAATGGTGAATTTAAAATAATAAATTAAATAATATTTAATTCTGAAATAATCTGAATTGGTTGAAATGACGATATGGTGTGAAACGGATCATCTGTGATATTTAATTCAGCTTGGAATTGAATTTGAATAACGAATATATTATATAAACGACAGTTTGAACGTAGAGTTATAACATAATTAAAATCGAGCTTGAAATGGCGCTGTAGTTCGTAATTTGGCGATTTGTACTTCAACTGAATGTACATGATTCGTTTTAAGCCGGATTTCTGTGAAATAAGAAACGTATGGAGCTGGTGGAGTATATCTTTCTAGTGGAAGAGAAAAATCGGGATTTCGTCGGGTAGATTTTGATTTACGTCTAAATCAAATTTAAGAAAAGTCACTGTGGAATTCCTTTATAATTTATAAAGGAATTATTTATATTTTAAAAAGGGATTTCAATATAAATCGAATATCGGGTTGACCAAGATTGAAATTTCAATTTATAAATCCCAGTAGAGCTGTATGGTATTCCACGGTGAATATATACGATTATATTTATTTATAAATATTTAATTCAATTATAATTACATATATTTATATATTTAAATAGGTCATTCAGAGCTGTAAAAATAGCCAGTTTTGCAAACGAAGTCGGAATTCGACGAAATTAATTTTGTTGGATCCGCAATGTTAAATTATTGTTAGATTTCCATTTTCGTGATTTTTAGAGTCACTATGTGGTCGTACGGATTTTTAGAGTGAAAAACAGTCAGTACTTTGACGGTTAAAAATACGCTGTGTGAGCAAACGGAGTCGGAATTCGACGAAACCAGTTTCGTTGGGACCGTAATGTCGAACTCTAGCTACATGTCCAGTTTCGTGATTTTTAGGTATCATATATGATTGTACGGATTTTTAGAAGGGAAACTGAATATTATAATAAAATATAATGAAAATATCTAAACAAAAATATCTCAACCCTTTTGTTTATAAATAACCGTTCAAAACCTTAAGACCTAAAAATCACTTTTCTATCTTCTGTAGAAAATAAAATGCACCGCCACTTCTTCATCCTTCTTTCAGAAAATGTGGAAGTTAGAAAATCAAATACAATCCATAGAAAATCCCTAAAATCATTTAACAAGGATTAATTAACTTCTTTAATCCTCCTCAACAGCTCTATGTCAGTTTTACTTGGTTCGGTGCCTTCTTCTGGCGCTGTACTTTTCCAGCGTTGGTCACAGTAAAGCTAGGGTTCCAAACGTCAGCAAATAGGAGGCGTTGATCTCGAGTTCGATACTAGTTTTGAGGTTGTGGGAAGGGGATGCTTCGTTTGTGGAAGTTTGATGGATTTTGGTCACGAAAAGCATCGTGGGTTTTGTGTTGAGCAGACGATCGAAGGTGCTCGATGGGTTGCAATGGCCATGATCGAGCGTTACAGTGAAGGCGTGATGATAAAGAGGAATCGAAAAGAGGATTTTTTGTGAAGTTTGATTTTGAAATTGTGTAGTAGTAGAATTTGTGCGGTGGAAATATGAAATCAGGGTAAAGGGGGTTCGAAGTTTTAGCTGGAACAGCGTATTCTAGGTTTGGGGAAGATGAGCGAACAGGTCTTGGGTTTTAAATATGAAGATGGGCCATAATTCAAGGTGAAGGCCCAATTTGAAATGAGTTAAGTTATTTTTAAATATAAATTAGTGTTTAACTTGTAAAATCTAATATCTGGGTCATATGTTATCGGAATTGGATGGAACTGGATCCGTTGGGATCGTAGGGACGACGACTACACAGTGAGACTGACTGGGAGTTGAGTGGAGCTAGTTTGAATTTATGGCGAAATAAACTGTTTGATTCAAATCAAACAACAGTTTATTGTTCTTTAATGATGAACTGCAAATGTGAGTAAATCTCACTAACTCTAAATAGTTTATAATTTCATGTTGTATTTTTAGAACTGTTAAATATTGGTTGATTGACTGTGTGTTGACTGTTTGATTGAACTGCTAGTCAGTTAGTTGAATTTCTATATTGATTCTGTTTAACAGAATATATCATATGGAACTGAAAGTGATGTTATCTATATTGTGTAACATCTGTGGATGCAGGGAAACAGGTTGGAGGGACCCAACTGGGTTCCTCAACATTTATTTTACTGTTTTTCATATATTGTGATATATGATGTGATATATAATCTGTTGTCGATTATATGTGTTTGGACGATACTGACCATCGTGATTTGATATGTTGAATACCATAACGTACCGAAATGTTGATAAGGGAATATTTTCAAAGTGATATTTGAAAATAAAATATATATAAATGGAATATTTATAAATAAGAAATATTTAAAAATTGGAATATTTATAAATAGGAGATATTTAGAAAAAGGGAAAACGTTATAAAAAGGAAACTGTTATAAGAAGGAAATCACGTTCCTGTTATAAAAAGGAAACTGTTATAAAAAGGAAACAGTGTCTAAGACGGATGTATTGAATAGTGCCTTCGGTTCATCCTGTTCCTGGATGACTTGTATGGATGGATGTCTGACAGAGTATTTCCAGACGATCACGTATATTGATTTCTTCAACCGTACCAAGAGTGGAAGCGGAGAAGGAAACTTCTTTTAGCTAACACATAATGTATGGTTGAGGACGTCAATCGGTGATTTGATGGATTTGACGATGTGGCATTCAAAGTGAATCTGATGCGATGATAAAGCGTAACCTCAAGCCTCACATCCTGTAAATGATAAAAATCGGGCAGGCAGCATGGCTAAGTCGGTCGCACCGAAGTAGGGTGTATAATCACCTGATCTAGAGTTTCATTTATTTCTAAAAATCTATTGTTGATACTGTCTTATTTGGGAAACGGTTGCTGATCCCAACCGTTGGTGATATACATTCGATACACTCAAGCGAAATGAGTGGTCGGTCATGTGTGGCCGGGTTGCAAGATGTTCTTGTTGAACCCAATGTATTCCTCTTTAGAGGTACACTAGCAGAAGGTGGTTCCATACCTTATCATAGTTGGAAATCCATTACCCAATACGTGCTTGCGGTTTTGATTGTATACTATATATGTAGAACGTGAGATGAAAGCGTTTCTGCTAGATGATTATTATATTGTGTTGATAGACATTATTATAATATCAAAAGGTTTTTGATATAAAGATATTTGGATTCTCATCAGGGAAAAACCCATTCCGTTATACGGCGTGGTCTTATGAGATATCGATTACCTGCTTGAAGTGTTTTAAATTGTTTTACTCACACCAGTCCCATGACTGACCCGGAGTTTATTTGTTTGTTTCCCTAAACTCTTGGGTGCCTAAATTTGTACAGGCAGTCAAGTAGTCGGGATTTACAGATATACTGGAAGAGCTTGGAGCAGGAGGCTTCAGGATTTTATAGCTATAGTTATTTCCGCTGTGTTGTAAGTGTTGTACTTTGATAATGATGTATATTCAAGTACAGATGTATATTTCAAGGATATGTTATCTATTATATGTTATTCATTCCGCTGTGAGATTCGTGTTACTCTGATGTTGTGTTCTTCTTCTTCTTCTATTCTAAGTTTCTATCTTATCTATCCTCACCCTCTAATTTCTTTCATTAATGACCGGTATTTTCGATCCTTGGATGTTTGATATGTGTTGTATATCGGATAACCAAGATCGCCAAAAACCCGGGTCATTACACTGATCTCCCCTCTTCATCCTCCCACCAGTTTGAGCTTCTGAAATTTACCACAACCCCTCAAAAATAGAAAAGAACAAAAGTGATTTCTCTCGGTTTTTGGCCGATTCCGGCCGCCTCCGGCCACCGTTCCACCACAATTTTTCTTAGTAGCTAGGTATTGACCAGATCTACATATTTCATTCAGATTCCCTTCACTGATTCGCAAAAGAATTGGAAATATAAATTGTTTTAGGTTGGAGGACTTTTTTGCAAAAATGGCTGACTGGAATTATGTTTGGGTTGGAGAATTCTGATTTGGGTTGTTTATATAGGTGGGATTTATTATATTTTAAGTTGATTTGACGAACGATGTTGAATAACGAAATTTATTTCATGTCTATCGCAATTTCGAACGTTATTTATTTGCTCCTGTGCTCACATACAAACCCCGTTCGAGACAGAAATGGACGGCGTAGTATAATTTGACGACGCGGTCCTAATGAAACTCTTGTTTCGTCGAATTCCGAGTCTGGTTGATCAAATGTCCCTCGTTCATGTTCAAATGGTCGTTTTTATATACATTTTATTTTTCCATGCTCACAAAATAACTCCGATTGTCGCGCCACTTGAAATCTAGCAATAATTTACTGTTGCGGTCCCAGTAAAATTTGTTTCATCGAAAATGATGGTCGTTTGTATAAAGGCCCTTCTATAACTGCCTAATTCAAATAAAATAAACCAATTTTTAAATACCTCAACATAATAATATTAAAATATAAAAATTGGCCATACACGACTAGAATATCATATACCACTAAAATAAATAGCTCGGGTTGAGTTTGAAGCCAAATCGATATAATAAATTTTTAAAAACCCTTTATTTAATATGAATAAACGTTATAATTTATAAAGAAATTCCATTGTGACTATTTTAAAATTTGATTTGGACATAAAACAAAATATATAACATGAAAACTCGATTTTTCTCTTTCATTAGAAAAATATTATCCAATAGATTCGGACGTTTCTTGTTTTGAGAAAATCCGACTCATATTGGGCCCTGTACAACCGTTTAAAATTCAAAACACCAAATTACGAACTACGCGCAGCTGCAGCTCGTTTTATAATTAAATTATAAATTAAATGTTCAAACATCGTTTCCTAAACGAAATCGCTATGATAATTTCAATACGAACGATATTAAACCATTTTAAATTGCCCTTTCACATTATACAGCATATTCAGCATTTTCCAAATATTTTGAAATTAAAATATCATTAAATTATTATTATAATTAAATATTCACAACAAAATGGTTCAATTCGATTATTTAAACTCAAATCAATATTTTAAATAATAAAATATTTCAATAAAATGGCCAGAAATTACGGGACGTTATAGGATTCGAAACCCTAGAAGCAAAATTAGGGATTTTAATCCGGACGATAATTAGCGAAATCGATATATGGATTTTGTAGAGATACGTTAGTATAATTGAACCATATTGTTTCGAAGGTATGGAAGTGGTTGTAGTGGTTGAGTTTTTGGGATAAAAGGGCCGAAACCTGGTTCGTCTATGGCTGTGGCGCGACAGCATACGGGCATCAGAGGTATTATGGCGGCGGTCGTTGGATGCGGTTCAAGGTGGGCATCCTTTTACTGACAGTCAGAGGTCCTAACTAGGTCAGAGGAGGGAGCTGTGTTTGGTCAAAAGTGCTATTTTTGGGTTGTTTACACGATGTACTGTTCAACGCGACAAAAGCAGGAGCGGGAAGGAGAACTCCCAAGTGCTGACGTGTCGCCATTTATTTGGTGAGGAAATACTTTATTAATTCTTTATATATTTAAAATTCAAATGAGAAAAACACTAATAACTTTCTCGTTTTAATCGGATTTGGACGCGGCTAGGTGAGTCGGGATCGTGACGGAAATGCGGTCGATCTGAAACTGGTTTGAATGAGTTTGGGGACTGTGAAATTTTAGGCTTTGGTTGGATGTCCGATCCACTAAGGACCCAAAGGTGTGTTTTGTTTGGCGATTAATCCCATTTCAACCTAGATGTTACGGGCATCGAATAAACCCGGGATTGATCTATTAAAATCAATTAAGAACACAGATTGAAATGATAAATATCTATGACACTGATTCGGATTGAAATGATAGATCCATCCCTGAATATCGAGAAATTGAATTTAAAATCACTAGGCCAAAGGGTAGCAAATTATATATTGACATCGGTTGGTTAAATGATTTTAAATTCTATTTATGAGGAATTTACTTAAAGGAAACATCATTTGAAATGAATTTAGTTTTGAAATGAACATCATTTGAGGAAGTTCGAAATCGCCGTAATTTTTGATATGAATATGGGTTTGATTCCTCTAAATTGAAAGAAATGGGGTTGAATGGCATTTGAAACAAGATATTGAACTATGTGACTCCATTGAGACTGGGTATGGGTTCAAGTATTTGAAGTTCAGAAGAAAGGAACGATTATGGTTAAAGAATTTAATTATATATATATATATATTTATTTACACATTTGGTTTAAATAAGTTATTTTTTCCGTAGAATTTATTATTTAACCTTTACCTATAAATTATTTTATTATAAATAAAATTTTCCTTATAATTTATTATTCAAAACTATCTAGTAAACTTTTAATTTATGTATATACATAATATTTGAATCATTTTATTTATTTTTAATTATTATATTATATATATTTATTTATTTATATAAGATTTTCTTATAAACATTTATTTTCATAAGTATTTTTAGAAATTGTAAATTTCTTCCGAATGGAAAATGTTTGAATTTAAACCGTTGGTTCAAATGGAGTTGAGATAAAAATTTCATTCTATTTGAATATGAATTGATTTAAATTGATTTTTATACGGAAATATGAATTATATTCTTCTCGAATAAAATGAATTTCCTAAGAGATTTGAAATGAGTTGAAATGAAAATATATATTCTATTTGAATATTAATGGATTCCGAACATCAATCGATTTTAAAATAATTATGATCATTGACATGAAGTGTATTCTATTTCAATATGAATCAATTTTGGGTATGGAATTATGATGTATGGATCTAGAAATAATATTCTAGTTGAAATATAAATCAGTTTGCAATGATTATGATATGTTGATATTAAAATTATATTCTTTTTGAATATAAATTGGGTTTAAAACAAAACAGGATATTTTGGATATAAAGCGAACCTTTGTGAAATGTAAAAGAACCGATCGATGTGGAAAAATGTAAACGTTGGTTGTTAAAGAGGCCGGAGACGACAAGTGGCATACTCTCTGTCAGTGTCAATACCACTTTAACAACTGTGAATGTTATGACGTATCCAGAATGAAATATGATGACTTGGAGGCGATTACTTGATTTGAAGAAAGAGAACGATGATGGAATAGCCTTGACCTTCGGGTCATAATTTAAATGACTAAAACATGAGCTATACCATGACTAGTTGAGGCAGCCCCTCTGATCGAACGCACTCCTCCGATACTATTTCTATGACTATGATGATGAATTAGGGCTCTTTTTGATTTGGGAGCGGGTTCCGAGGTGGGCGGTTGTAACGAACCAGAATTTTCTAGATTTAAATATGAATTTCATAACACATTTTGAGATTTTCTGAATACATATTTCTGGAGTTAATAAGATTTAATATTTGAAATTTCCTTTTTATTGGTTTGGATTTTTTTTTAATTTTGTATAAAACTTATTTTAAAGATTTTATATAAAAATATTATAATATTAGGATTTTGTAATTTTATAATGGTTTTTATATTTATAGATAGTAATATTTTGTATTTATATATATATAAATGTTTTATAATATGAATTTTATAATTGAAAGATTTGTTTTAAGAAATATTTAATATATAAAGATTTTAAAACAATTAGATATGGATTCTATATGGATTTTATATGGATTTTTAAATTTTTATAATTGATTGACTTGAAAATAAATTTTAATTAAAAATCAGTTTAAAATATTCGTCCGATTTCTGTACGCGTAATTTTAAAATAATTTTTAGAATTTTTCTGTAATTTTTAATTTGAAAAATAAGCAGATAATTTTTCAACGTATTTTGGGTATAAATGTGGTCCTTTAGACGCTTTACAGAATTGATCAATCAGACCGGTTTTATTGCTGTTTTTGAATCAGAGCGTGTTGTTGTTTACGATGATGGTCTTATTTCAGTACAACTCGCGGTAAATAACTCTAAAAATCAAAAATTGGAAGTGGAACATAATAATACACTATGTATGGACTTAAAAATATGGATGGATGTGTTCATGAAAAGGTGGAACGCATGGATGGTTCTCACAGCTATGAGGTGGCAAGTGTCCTTGAGGTAGCTTTATGCATGCATGAGTTTTGTTTAGGGAAGACACGTTTGCACATATGTGTAGGAATGCATGCATATTGTTTTGTTTTATGGACGTGTGTCCTTTTTCCCAAAAATGCCCTCAACTGCCCTTTTGATAGCATGCACGCACACATGTTTTCCCACTCCACTCTCACGGCAAAAACTTCTCCCTTCTCTCGCATCTTCCATTTTTGCATCCTCACCACCTCTCTTCCCAAAGACATCCGCCTCCTCCTTGCGTGCTCACAGCCCTCCCCTTGCATTAATCTTTGCCGCGCACCCTTCGCGTCTTTCACCCCATCTTCTTGTTCTGTCGCCACACTCATCTCCCAGTCCACTCTCGTTCTCACTACTCTTAAGGTACTGTCGGCCTCCTCTCTCTACACTTCAAAACAGTTCGCACCAACCATTCTATCTCTCCAAGTATCTCGTCCACTTATGCCCTCAAGAGCGTCCGCATGCAGACCCCTCCGCATGGCCATCTCCCCTCAGTCCACTCAGCTCGCGTCCGCAACCTAGGGGTTCACCATGCGTAACCCGGTCCCTTTCCTGTAGTTCTGTCTGTCCGCTTTTTATATATATATATATATATATATATATATATATATATATATATATAAAAGTCTGTTCGAGAACAGTGGTCCATGTTGGATGCACGTATTGAAGCACATCTGAGTTGAAGTTGTCCGTTGATTCTACAGTTCGTTGTGAAGGAGTGTGAGCGTGCGGATAGCACGTCCATGAAGTTGAATGCGGTTGTCCGGAGTTTCATTTGCGGAGGATACGGAGTACGCAGTGTCTGTGAACAACCGGATTTCTTTCACAGTTGATACGGAATGATTACGGTGAAAGAACTGGATGGCAACGCAGGTGAGAACTTCACTTTAATCGTTTTATTTTGGTAGAATTAGTTAGTATAATTTATTTATATTATAATTAGTTGATTAAAAAAAAAAATTTGTGGTTGTGGATGTCTGAACTGATATGGATGATTTTCACTGATTGATCGATGAATGTGTAGGTTGTTGTAAACACCACAAAACACCGAGCGTTACCGACAATAACGCTCCGCACAGTTGATTTATTTTGTGGTTGTCATGGATGAATGATGTCTGTTATTGGTCAAGCTATTGTATTGTTCTGGTTGAATGAAGTCACACACTCGCCGTAGTTGCAGATCTTACGGTTGACCGATTTAAATACTTCTTCCGATTAAATGAATATTTTATTTTAATAATGATTTGAGAATTTGTTGAATTTAAATTTGAAAACCATTTGGAAGATAAATCTAGATGAACAAATATTGTATATATACCGACATTGGGAAAATTTCAGTTCTTTATTTATTCTTTGACCGGGTTTTAAGTTAAATTGAAAAGGATCGGAAATTCAGTATCGATTTTTTTTTTTTTGATAATACTTTTTGAAAAAATGATGATGGTTCAAATATAAAGAAAATATTTAATTTAATTTGAAGTGATTAAACAATTTATATTTTAAATCGATACTAGGCGTATAAGTATAGTTTGAATATTTGAACTATTGAAAGTTGGAACAAATTGGTATTTTAATTTTATAAGCATCAAGTGATATACATTTTCGAATATAAGTTGTTAATTTTCAAGAAAGGTATTTGAAAATAAATTTTCCGTTTCCATGAATTGTTTAAGTATGAAATAAGTTGAAATTAATCGAAGAAGACATTCCAAATTGATTTTGTCGAGAATTGGACCACCCTAGAGATCCGTAATTTCATGTGAAATGAAGATCGATAATGTGAAATGATTTTTGAATCAAAAGCGAAATATGTTACGAATATATTCTCAAGTTGTTTGTCTCATAATACTATGTCACATTTGAAATAAACTAGCATAGTAAATAAAAATGTTAAATCCATCGTATGCAAGTAGATTTGGAAAACGAATGTATACTTGAGAATTTGGTTTCAAAGAATCTGAAATACATTCGGTTTGTTAATATTGAAACAATATTAGTTGGAATTGGGATACGCCAAATCAGAGTATGTAATGGAAGTGTGGTGATATTATTGAAAAAGAGAGCTACAAGAGATTGTCCCGTCAATAGAAATATGATAAATCATATGTTAAACGCTTCAGTAACGCTTTAACGTTATTTGAACTGGTTAAATTTGAAGATTTCAGAACATGAATCATTATGGAATGGGTTGATTTTTAAACATAGGATATGGAATTGAAATTTATTAATGGAAATTTAAATCCAAATAAAATTTGGTCGTCTCGAGATAACGATGAAACAATGAAGTTGCTTTGAACTATAAGGTTGGGAAATGAATGTTGAATTTTAACGAATTTCCGGGAATTGAATCCAACTGTAATTCAAAGTAAACAATAATACTTTAGAAGGAGATTTGAATTGAGAAAACCCGTGTGATTTGTAACTATTGTTTTAAGATACGTTTGTTACTTGGAAAGTCCGGGATCGGATATAGGTCCGAAAACCATTCCAAGTAATATTACGACGTTATGAAGTAATTCAAGATTTGAAATCGATAAATGAAGACCGGAAATGTCCAGATTATTTGGATCGATTGCTGACATCTCGGATCGGGCCGTACACCCGATACGAGGGTGGCAGGAGATTTGAGTATATTTGGAAATTTTCGGATTGTGTTTCGTTCAGACCCAGAACGGACTTGTATGGATGGTGTGTCTGACATTGTAATTGACCACGTAGCACTGATCCGTGTGAATATATATATGATTTGTGGCAATTGAATATCTCTGTCTCTAAGTTACGTTCTTAGAGAATATGTATTAATTCGAATCAGTGATATGTGGAGATATTGACAATGTGGCATACCCAAGTATGATATGAGCTAATGATGATCAAAGCATGGCTTATCGAAGCGTAGCTTTGTGTATGACGTGACATCGACAAACCTCACACACCGGATGATGAGAAACTGGCGGTTTGGTCTGTATATATATATGATTCGATGATGAGTGCTGCAGCAGTGGGAAACCACTTGTGAACTGGGGATGGGGTATGTTCGGGGGGCCGCGTCTAGTCGAAAACCGTAGATACTGCCCTGGCGATTTGTTGCGTTACACTTCGCTCAAGTCCCTGATTGATCTTTCATGCCAGGAATCATCAAGTTGGAAATCCAAATCTCCAATACAAGCCAGACGATTTTTATTGTATATATATATGGCGACATATATTATGGGGTATCATGCCGTCTAGGATTAATACATTTAATTGCGAATTTGTTTTCCACACTATCTGATAATATTAAAGAGGATTTTTACGTATGAAATCATGTTTGGTTATCATAAGATAAAACTCGCCCATCTGGTGTGCGCTTGCATTGTGTGATGTGGGACGAGCTTATGATAGCTTCATTTTTCAAAAGTCATTGCGTATTTCTATGCACGGGAATTCATATGGAGTAAAACCCGTTCCGCATTAGCGGCGTGGTCCGTTGAATTACCCAACTTTAAAATGAAACCTAAATGATAACTGTTTTGAGTTCTCACACCAGTCCCACGACTGACCTGGGGTTTATTGTTCCTTCCTAAACTCTGGGTGCCCACTAATTTCCACTCGGGCAACTAGTGTTTAGTTTGCAGTTATGGATTGTGGAGAAGATTCAAAGTGCTTCCGGAGTTAGAGTTCACGCTAGAGTTGGAGCTTCCGCTGTATCAGATAATGTTCTTCCGCTGAGAGTTTTATTTCTTCCGCTGTGTATATTTATGTGTCACTCTGATATTCATGTAACTCTGATGTAATATTGAATTATTCAATGAAAAGTTCTGTTGTTTTGTTCAATGTATGTAAGTACCCATAACAATTCGTCTTTCTGAACGGTTTAAGTTGGTTTAATTACCGGCAAGAACCGGGCAAGAAGTCAGGTCGTTACAGTTGGTATCAGAGCTTTGGTTATACAAAGCTATTGGGTACGTACATATGTGGACAAAAGAATAGGACTCCTCAGAGTTATATTATCTCATTAGAGATAGGGTTAGAAATACCCTAGAATGAGATCTCGGAATATTATGACGAGAGAGCGTATATTTTTGAAACCTATATAAGGTATTTTTGAACAAGTAAATCATTTTGAAACGATGATTATTTGAAATATAATTTGAAATAAGGATTTCGAGTGTTTTATTCGACGTCATGATTGGACTATCGAGTATGTAAGGATTTTGAATATACGTTTGATCAACGTATATACGAAGTCCAATATATACTAGCTAGATATAGAATCACATTCTAGTCGCTCGAGGTTGATTCTACTGATGACCATGGCACCATCAGTGCTTATTTTCGAGTTTCAAAAGTGGGATGACTATATGATTCCGGTTAAGACGTCGAGAAATACTTAAATGGTTTCGATATGATTAGAAATATTAAAAGGATTAACATAAGATAGATAAGATAAAAACATACTTAACCTAGATAACATACTAATTATAGAAGTAAATCTCACTTAAAGAACTGAGAATGAATTTTTGGTAATGCATGTAAGTAAGTTCATTCACTAATCATGTATGTGAACATTACTCAGTTTGAATAGAAGGAATTGATCAAATTCTAACCAAGGTTTGAATATAAAAGTAATAAGATATCATGCTTACACATGTAAATGAGTGCTAAATAAATATATTCGAACCTATACCTAGTATGAATTGTAAACACTAAAATGCAAGTTAAACTATTTTCTCGGAAATATATTTCGGCTACCAAACTCCCTCAAGAATTTTGAGAGTGATTTTGGACTTAAGTTAAGAATTTGGTTAAAAAGGTGATTTAAAATTTGTAACAAATATCTAAGTGGGGAAGGAAACCAATTTTTCCTCAATGGGAACTGTATGTGCTCGACTTCTCTATCTTGGCCTAAGTTAGTTCCATCGTTTAATTCGAACCGTTGAGTAGCGTCGTTCATCCCTTTTTCTTAAGCTTAGTCGAATACCTTGACTTGAATCATCGTTTTCAATTGCTTACACTCATATCCTTGGGTGCACTTGACTTTCTTGTCTTGATCCTGTTTAGAATTTGGACCCCACTTATTTGACCTTGAGTAGTTCATCTTTTGATTTAGGCGTGTTTTGATTTAGGCCATTATACCCTTTTGTGTCAAACTAATAACTTTGATTTATTCAAGATATTATGTTAACGGAACTTAAACAAATAAGTTTTGCATAGAAATTCAGAAGTATTTGATATATAATATAATTATGCAGGGAAAATGGATTTTGAAAGATGACTTTTAAGAATTGGTTCTAAAAAAAAAAAAAAATTTGAATAATGATGATTTGAAACATGCATGTACTAAATTAGAGTGCACAGCGAAAGCGTGATGATATATTTGAATAAGAATGAATAAAGCCTTATAGTATGGTTAAAATGAGTTATGTTTGAAGAGAAAGAGAAAAAAGGGTGCCGAACTAGTGCAGGTCGCACCAGAGGACATTAATTGGCCTATAGATCCTGTATTTGTTGAGCAGTTAGAAATGTTGATGCATGAACTGGGATAACCAGCAGTTATAGCTGAGGACGACCCACTCCTAGAGGCGGGAAATGATGGATTTGATGATGGTGTAGAGGATGTGGAGAAATCCCAACATGATGATGATGTCGTAATGGACGATAATGATGTTGTAGCAGATGAGGGTGATTTCGAATAATCTACATTCGAGGATGACCCACTTCCAGAGATGGGAGATGATGAGTTTGATGAGAAATGGAGTATATAGACCAGCCCTTGGATGAGGCTGATGAAGATGGATTTCTGGATAATGAGCACGATGGATTATCGTGGGAGTAGATGATGATGGCTTCATGGCAGACGATAAAGAGCCGTTAGCGGATGAAGAACCCGAGGAGATTGGCTTGACCGATCCACCAGATGATGGGTCAACAGATGTTTAGTTGCGATGAGTCTGGACCTTGTATATAGTGTTTATATGTTGTCTTAAGTACTAGATGCCTTAAGTTGTTCTGGGCTAGTATGGTTTTGAGGACTAGTAACAGATAACTAGGTGCACCCTTGATGACTGTATTTTTGACTGCCCAAGTGCGTAGTATGTGCTCAGGAAAGGTTAGATACGTTTTGTATGCTAACTTGAGAGATCGATATGACAAGATATGTTGGACTGACTATGATATGCGTGTCCCACTTTTTAAATTAAATCTGTTGTTTTGAAACCTGTTCCAAATCATATAGAAAAGTTTGATTTATAGTTCAAAATTTACTATCTTCCTTTTCGAGGACGAAAATTCTTAAGGGGGGAAGAATGTAACGAACCAGAATTTTCTAGATTTAAATATGAATTTCATAACACATTTTGAGATTTTCTGAATACATATTTCTGGAGTTAATAAGATTTAATATTTGAAATTTCCTTTTTATTGGTTTGGAATTTTTTTTATTTTGTATAAAACTTATTTTAAAGATTTTATATAAAAATATTATAATATTAGGATTTTGTAATTTTATAATGGTTTTTATATTTATAGATAGTAATATTTTGTATTTATATATATATAAATGTTTTATAATATGAATTTTATAATTGAAAGATTTGTTTTAAGAAATATTTAATATATAAAGATTTTAAAACAATTAGATATGGATTCTATATGGATTTTATATGGATTTTTAAATTTTTATAATTGATTGACTTGAAAATAAATTTTAATTAAAAATTAGTTTAAAATATTCGTCCGATTTCTGTACGCGTAATTTTAAAATAATTTTTAGAATTTTTCTGTAATTTTTAATTTGAAAAATAAGCAGATAATTTTTCAACGTATTTTGGGTATAAATGTGGTCCTTTAGACGCTTTACAGAATTGATCAATCAGACCGGTTTTATTGCTGTTTTTGAATCAGAGCGTGTTGTTGTTTACGATGATGGTCTTATTTCAGTACAACTCGCGGTAAATATCTCTAAAAATCAAAAATTGGAAGTGGAACATAATAATACACTATGTATGGACTTAAAAATATGGATGGATGTGTTCATGAAAAGGTGGAACGCATGGATGGTTCTCACAGCTATGAGGTGGCAAGTGTCCTTGAGGTAGCTTTATGCATGCATGAGTTTTGTTTAGGGAAGACACGTTTGCACATATGTGTAGGAATGCATGCATATTGTTTTGTTTTATGGACGTGTGTCCTTTTTCCCAAAAATGCCCTCAACTGCCCTTTTGATAGCATGCACGCACACATGTTTTCCCACTCCACTCTCACGGCAAAAACTTCTCCCTTCTCTCGCATCTTCCATTTTTGCATCCTCACCACCTCTCTTCCCAAAGACATCCGCCTCCTCCTTGCGTGCTCACAGCCCTCCCCTTGCATTAATCTTTGCCGTGCACCCTTCGCGTCTTTCACCCCATCTTCTTGTTCTGTCGCCACACTCATCTCCCAGTCCACTCTCGTTCTCACTACTCTTAAGGTACTGTCGGCCTCCTCTCTCTACACTTCAAAACAGTTCGCACCAACCATTCTATCTCTCCAAGTATCTCGTCCACTTATGCCCTCAAGAGCGTCCGCATGCAGACCCCTCCGCATGGCCATCTCCCCTCAGTCCACTCAGCTCGCGTCCGCAACCTAGGGGTTCACCATGCGTAACCCGGTCCCTTTCCTGTAGTTCTGTCTGTCCGCTTTATATATATATATATATATATATATATATATATATATAAAAGTCTGTTCGAGAACAGTGGTCCATGTTGGATGCACGTATTGAAGCACATCTGAGTTGAAGTTGTCCGTTGATTCTACAGTTCGTTGTGAAGGAGTGTGAGCGTGCGGATAGCACGTCCATGAAGTTGAACGCGGTTGTCCGGAGTTTCATTTGCGGAGGATACGGAGTACGCAGTGTCCGTGAACAACCGGATTTCTTTCACAGTTGATACGGAATGATTATGGTGAAAGAACTGGATGGCAACGCAGGTGAGAAATTCACTTTAATCGTTTTATTTTGGTAGAATTAGTTATTATAATTTATTTATATTATAATTAGTTGATTAAAAAAAAAAAATTTGTGGTTGTGGATGTCTGAACTGATATGGATGATTTTCACTGATTGATCGATGAATGTGTAGGTTGTTGTAAACACCACAAAACACCGAGCGTTACCGACAATAACGCTCCGCACAGTTGATTTATTTTGTGGTTGTCATGGATGAATGATGTCTGTTATTGGTCAAGCTATTGTATTGTTCTGGTTGAATGAAGTCACACACTCGCCGTAGTTGCAGATCTTACGGTTGACCGATTTAAATACTTCTTCCGATTAAATGAATATTTTATTTTAATAATGATTTGAGAATTTGTTGAATTTAAATTTGAAAACCATTTGGAAGATAAATCTAGATGAACAAATATTGTATATATACCGACATTGGGAAAATTTCAGTTCTTTATTTATTCTTTGACCGGGTTTTAAGTTAAATTGAAAAGGATCGGAAATTCAGTATCGAATTTTTTTTTTTTTTTGATAATACTTTTTGAAAAAATGATGATGGTTCAAATATAAAGAAAATATTTAATTTAATTTGAAGTGATTAAACAATTTATATTTTAAATCGATACTAGGCGTATAAGTATAGTTTGAATATTTGAACTATTGAAAGTTGGAACAAATTGGTATTTTAATTTTATAAGCATCAAGTGATATACATTTTCGAATATAAGTTGTTAATTTTCAAGAAAGGTATTTGAAAATAAATTTTCCGTTTCCATGAATTGTTTAAGTATGAAATAAGTTGAAATTAATCGAAGAAGACATTCCAAATTGATTTTGTCGAGAATTGGACCACCCTAGAGATCCGTAATTTCATGTGAAATGAAGATCGATAATGTGAAATGATTTTTGAATCAAAAGCGAAATATGTTACGAATATATTCTCAAGTTGTTTGTCTCATAATACTATGTCACATTTGAAATAAACTAGCATAGTAAATAAAAATGTTAAATCCATCGTATGCAAGTAGATTTGGAAAACGAATGTATACTTGAGAATTTGGTTTCAAAGAATCTGAAATACATTCAGTTTGTTAATATTGAAACAATATTAGTTGGAATTGGGATACGCCAAATCAGAGTATGTAATGGAAGTGTGGTGATATTATTGAAAAAGAGAGCTACAAGAGATTGTCCCGTCAAT
Source organism: Allium sativum (assembly GCA_030737875.1). NCBI lineage: Eukaryota > Viridiplantae > Streptophyta > Magnoliopsida > Asparagales > Amaryllidaceae > Allium > Allium sativum. The sequence continues at coordinate 762,520,486 of CM060912.1, read as the reverse complement.
AGAAATATGATAAATCATATGTTATGGTTTAAAAGTAGTTTATGATCTAAATTTTGAATTTGGGAGGATTTGGATTTATTTTTCACAAACGCTTCAGTAACGCTTTAACGTTATTTGAACTGGTTAAATTTGAAGATTTCAGAACATGAATCATTATGGAATGGGTTGATTTTTAAACATAGGATATGGAATTGAAATTTATTAATGGAAATTTAAATCCAAATAAAATTTGGTCGTCTCGAGATAACGATGAAACAATGAAGTTGCTTTGAACTATAAGGTTGGGAAATGAATGTTGAATTTTAACGAATTTCCGGGAATTGAATCCAACTGTAATTCAAAGTAAACAATAATACTTTAGAAGGAGATTTGAATTGAGAAAACCCGTGTGATTTGTAACTATTGTTTTAAGATACGTTTGTTACTTGGAAAGTCCAGGATCGGATATAGGTCCGAAAACCATTCCAAGTAATATTACGACGTTATGAAGTAATTCAAGATTTGAAATCGATAAATGAAGACCGGAAATGTCCAGATTATTTGGATCGATTGCTGACATCTCGGATCGGGCCGTACACCCGATACGAGGGTGGCAGGAGATTTGAGTATATTTGGAAATTTTCGGATTGTGTTTCGTTCAGACCCAGAACGGACTTGTATGGATGGTGTGTCTGACATTGTAATTGACCACGTAGCACTGATCCGTGTGAATATATATATATGATTTGTGGCAATTGAATATCTCTGTCTCTAAGTTACGTTCTTAGAGAATATGTATTAATTCGAATCAGTGATATGTGGAGATATTGACAATGTGGCATACCCAAGTATGATATGAGCTAATGATGATCAAAGCATGGCTTATCGAAGCGTAGCTTTGTGTATGACGTGACATCGACAAACCTCACACACCGGATGATGAGAAACTGGCGGTTTGGTCTGTATATATATATATGATTCGATGATGAGTGCTGCAGCAGTGGGAAACCACTTGTGAACTGGGGATGGGGTATGTTCGGGGGGCCGCGTCTGGTCGAAAACCGTAGATACTGCCCTGGCGATTTGTTGCGTTACACTTCGCTCAAGTCCCTGATTGATCTTTCATGCCAGGAATCATCAAGTTGGAAATCCAAATCTCCAATACAAGCCAGACGATTTTTATTGTATATATATATGGCGACATATATTATGGGGTATCATGCCGTCTAGGATTAATACATTTAATTGCGAATTTGTTTTCCACACTATCTAATAATATTAAAGAGGATTTTTACGTATGAAATCATGTTTGGTTATCATAAGATAAAACTCGCCCATCTGGTGTGCGCTTGCATTGTGTGATGTGGGACGAGCTTATGATAGCTTCATTTTTCAAAAGTCATTGCGTATTTCTATGCACGGGAATTCATATGGAGTAAAACCCGTTCCGCATTAGCGGCGTGGTCCGTTGAATTACCCTACTTTAAAATGAAACCTAAATGATAACTGTTTTGAGTTCTCACACCAGTCCCACGACTGACCTGGGGTTTATTGTTCCTTCCTAAACTCTGGGTGCCCACTAATTTCCACTCGGGCAACTAGTGTTTAGTTTGCAGTTATGGATTGTGGAGAAGATTCAAAGTGCTTCCGGAGTTAGAGTTCACGCTAGAGTTGGAGCTTCCGCTGTATCAGATAATGTTCTTCCGCTGAGAGTTTTATTTCTTCCGCTGTGTATATTTATGTGTCACTCTGATATTCATGTAACTCTGATGTAATATTGAATTATTCAATGAAAAGTTCTGTTGTTTTGTTCAATGTATGTAAGTACCCATAACAATTCGTCTTTCTGAACGGTTTAAGTTGGTTTAATTACCGGCAAGAACCGGGCAAGAAGTCGGGTCGTTACAGCGGTAGTGGCTGTTATGCATTACCACCGGTCCAGGAGTACAATTGGTAGAATCCTACCCTGGGCATTGCCTCGAGTGCCTTGTCATATTATCCTTATCGAGCCCCATACGATTTTGATTTGTATCGTACCTATGGAGTGCCCTCTGATGCCATCCGTATTAGGTTGGGTTTACTATACTGTATAGTCTACGATATTATAAACGGTGTAAGGGTAAAAATGTAATCCCGCTTAAGCTATTTTCATTATGTTTATTTTACAAAATAGACATTACAATAATAGCATATTATACTATGTATGTGTTAGTTTAACGGATCCTTGAGAGATGGAAAAACCCATAACATCTCTTTAGGTACTGCACCCATGACACTCAAGTTATTTCGTATTTTAATTTGACTAATAAGAGAATGATTTAGTGCTGATCCGAGTGTTTGGTTGTGTTTTCTTTTTATGAAATATGCTCGGGTCAGCACAAGTTGCAGTTAGTGAAGATTTCAATAGCTTGGAGGATGAAGACAAGGATTTGGTACATATATACATATATATATATATATATACCAATCATAAGTATGTGTTTCCGCTGCATTTATTTCCACTGCTTATTATGTACATCTGTATGTGTATGTAACTCTGATAAATCATTAAATGTTATAAACAATGTATTCATTTCAGCCGCTTTTAAACTGCTATTTGTTTATTATATGTTTCCTTCCGCTGTGAGATTCTGTGATTAGTTTTCCTATTCTTTCTTCCTTTTTCTTCTTTTCCCAATAAATACCTATATTTATGGTTTGTTTGGGTCGACATTTTTTACAGTTGGTATCAAAGCATAGGTTACCGATAACCTTGGCTCTGTTTGGGAATTACCTCATTAGATATAGGATTAGTAATATCTTAGAATGAGTTTGAGAGTATATATGAGAGAGCGTACTTGTATTTTGATATAAAATGGTTTTATATTGTGTTGATTGTTCTTTTGAATATTTATAGATTCTGGTCGATTTATGGGATGCCATAGGATCGATAGGAATTTCCAAATGACCGAACGAAATGGATCGACATAATATGGTTTTCGATTATATCTCTATATATATTAAATAAAATATTATTGGTTTTAGAGAATACGCATTTGTCGTTAGAAGGCGATAACAGAGAGTAATTATCTATTTGATCGGTTAAACAATAAATCTAATGGACAGACAAATTAAATGCTTAAAAAGAAAAAAATTGAATAAAAGACATTTGGGCGAATATATCTTGGAAATAGGATAGAAATGGACTTGAGAACCAGACTCTGGGACTTTGAAAATAGATTTGCCAGGATTTTTGGGAGATGTGGTACTTTGGTAAGTGTTTTCAAAAAGGAAACGATTTAAAGGAATTTAAGAAATAAAGTGTGAAATCCCTTCTCAGAACATCAGAAATGATTTCAGTGATGAGTGCACGCATTATTGACATTTATTCTGAAGCGTCTGAGTGGGGGGAGACCACCCTGTGTTTTCATAACTGGTTGATAAAGGTTTTTGGATTTTTAAATTCCACATGGTATAAATTTTTATATCAAATTATTAGTACATGTCATTCATTGGTTACCAGAATTGGAAATTTCTAGGTTCTTTGTAAAGTAAACATTTGGATTTAAATTTTATATGGTATGTTTTTCTATAAAATAGTATAAACATATATGTTGTTTTAAACTTGGTTTAAAACCCAGAATCAAGTATTTAAGTTCATTTTAACTAATAATGTTATGTAACGACCCGTATTTTTGGTAGCCAAATATTTTAGTTAATTTATTACTTTAAATATTATAATTGGAATTTTAATATTTAAATCATTATTAAAAACAAAGTTTGAATGTTGTATATTTATGTAACTATAAATCGAGCTCGAAATGGCATGGCAGTTCGTAATATGTGGTTTTTGTAACGACCAGGAAAATCTGAACCAATTTAAAAAATTTTAATTGGCTAAAATAGTGGATTTCAAATATTTAAAATAAATATTTTAAATAATATCAATGAAAACTGAGTTTGAATCGACAATTGAAAAGGAATATAATTAATTCTAACTATAAACAAGGCCTGAAATGGCGCGGTAGTTTCAAAATTTGAATTCAAACTTTGACGGACTGTATCGGGTGCAAAACAAAACGGATTTGAGTGAAACCAAAAATATTTAAATCTGTTAGTGAATACCTTTCTAACAATCTGAAAAATAGAAGTTTCATAGCGAGAAGCAAAAGTTATGGCCAAATGAAACTTCAAAAAGGTCGCTTTGGAATTTATATAGCCCGTGAAATTGGCCATTTTGCAAATGACCTCGGAATTCGACGAAACCACTTTTGTTGGATCCGGGATGTGAAGTTATTGCTAGGTTTCAAATTTCATAATTTTTGAAGCTAGTATATGAGCGTGGCAAAGGAAAACTTGTTTAAGTCAATTACAGTTAAATTGGTTCGACCAGAAATGGGCCTTTTTGCAAACGGTCTCAGAATTCGACGAAACTAGTTTTGTTGGGACCGTATCATCAAAACATAACTAGATTTATTTTTTTGGAATTTTTCGAATCAGTTTGTGGCCCTGGCAAATTGAAATGTACGTTCAAATCAAATACTGAATGTTTTATATTTTAATTTAAAGGAAAACTAACTGAAACAGTCGAATGGGCCTATGAAACATATCCCATTGTGTTCGGAATGGGAGTAAAACGCTAGGGGTGACAGTCGTTGGGTTTGAATTGGTGTTCGTGTGGGACAAGGGGTATTTTGGAGATTTTAAAAATTATAAAATAAAATAAAAAATCCCATTGGTCCACACTATTTCTCTTTCCCCGTCGTCACGCCCAAGCCCCAGTATCGAACGGCGACTACTTTTCACGACTTCTCTCCTTCGGGTCTCCAAATACACGCAATAAAATCGAATGCTCATGTCGGGGATTTTGTAGAGAATCGCCAGACCTTCAAATCCACATAAATTTTAGAAATTATCGTGAAGTATACGAAGAGATTCAGATCCTCAAAGTTTGGCCATTCAAAGACCCACCGGAGCACCATCCTACCATCGATCAGAACGCCACCACCGACGCTGGGAAGCCCTCTCCTCCCTCTTCGACGTGGAACAGCCCGATCATCACCAAGTGCGCTGGTTTCACGAAAAACGATGACGTAGTTTTGAACAGTTTGCTGAAGGTACGGCTATGTTTTATTTAAACAGTTTTAACTCCTTTAAACCATTGCAAACTTTGAAAAATCATATATTTTTTGTGTATTGACGAAATTCGATGAAACAGGAAACATCGTGACTGTGTGGACGTTTTTTACATTCTAGAAGAGACCGCATATTTTTCTGAGCCTTCTGCTATTTTTGGTGGAGTGGAACCCAATGTGAGATTTCTAAATTATAAACGATATGGAAAACGACGATATATAAATTATATAATCGATGTATGGGTTATATAAGCGTTGTACACCTCATGTATAAGCGTTGTATAAGTTGTACGTTCGATGTATAAGTTATATAGGCGTTGTAAAAATTATATATGTGTTGAAATAGAAGTGAATTGCTATATATATATATATATATACGCCCCTCGTCCACAAACCATGGACGATATTTATTTGTTGTGATTGGTGTGAAAACTGATTGATAGCGAATGGTTGATTGGAATTGTTTGTGGTTGAGAAATACCCGTTTGTGGTTTAGAAATATTTGGTTGAAACCACATAGGATTAGTTTGTGGAAATGAAAAAAATACACATGCCACCTGCGTGCGAACTAGATGCATGATTCCCCATTGTCAAAAGCTGCGAGGCTTTAAGGTAGAGCGAGGAGCCGTACTAGGGAAGGTCCCGGTTTTAACTACCCTGCCGTTATGCTGCCGAAATTTTGAACAATATTCATGTGTTAGAATTATTTTCATTTGTTGAATAGAAAACCTTCATGTGCTGAATTGAAACTCATTCGTTGAATAGAAATTCATGTGTTGAATGGTATTCGTGTTTTAAATATAAAAATCACCTTTTTATCTATATATGTAAACTATAGAAAACCTTCATGTGTTGAATCGATATTCATTCGTTGGATAGAAATTCATGTGTTGAATGGTATTCGTGTTTTAAATATAAAAATCACCTTTTTATCTATGTATATAAACTATAGAAAACCTTCATGTGTTGAATCGAAATTCATTCGTTGAATTGAAATTCATGTGTTGAATGGTATTCATATTTTGAAAGAAATTGTTTTATAATAAAAATCCCATTTTTATAATCAACATGAAATATATAAAATAATCTTGTTTTGAAATAAATTGTTTTATAATAAAAATCCTATTTTTATCACCTATATTAACTATATAAAATAGTCGAGTTTTGAAATAAATTGTTTTACATTAAAAATCACATTTTTATTATATACATGAAGTGTTAAAAATAGTGAAGTGTTGAAATAGGAGAGAGTTAGATAAAAATATCATTTTTATCAAATGTATGAAAATCACATAGTTTTGAAATTGAAGAATCGATATATATATATATAAATAGAATTGAAATATATCGAATAACGAAGCTGCAGTTCGTATTTTGAAACCGTGATTTCAAACGATTAGTGCGGGAGATCCGACCATCGGATTTTCCTGAAACCGCAACCATTGGGTTCGCTTTGGAAATATCTTTCTAAGGGCACCAACTTTGTAAAAATCCAACGGTTGGATTTTCTGGAATGTTTAATTCAAATTTGAAGAAAAACAGCGCCAGAATCGATTATAATTATATATATATGTATAATTATAATTAAAATGAATCGAAAAACGATGATGCAGTTCGATATTTAAAATTGAAACTTCAAATGATTATTGCGGGAGATCCGACCGTCGGATTTTCCCGAAACTGGAACCGTTGGATTCGTTTTGAAAGGATCTTTCTAATGATGTAAATTTTGTGAAGATCCAATGGTTAGATCTTCAGATATGTATAAATCAAATCTGAAGAAAAACAGCGCCACGGCCGCGTTATGGCCCGAAGCGTCGTTTGAATAAATTGGCTATTGTAAAATAAATATAAATAGCGATAAATCGTTATAAAATATTATAAACAATATGGATGTGAAATTTAGAAACTAACTGAAGGTTGGCTAAGTCGAATGGTTTCTTCGGTATTGATCTGATGTTGGTTTCGGCCTTCGGGGTTAATATTTGGGAAATTGCTCTCTTACTGATTGACGGTTAGTGACTAATGAATTGAAATGATGCGTAGTAGTGTTTGTGTAGAACTTGTTTATTATATACTCAAGTTGCTCAGAAAGATCGGATTTATCCCATTTTGAATAACTGAATCGACGATAAGAAATCGAAGATGAAGACGGTGGTCGAAGGCCGGAGATCTTCACCTCGTTTGGATGGTAACCGAGGTCCTGATTGGGAGGCATTCCGAAATATGGATAATGAGTGGTGATCGTCCAGACGTACGTGGTGATCGATGGGTTTGCGAGGTATATAGTGCCTCCGGTTTCGTTCAAACCCAGAATGGACTTGTAAATGGACTATGTGTTTGACATTGGATTTTATTCTATGTTGATTGATCTCTATTAAATATACATCCGTTTGGCGGCGGAGAATTTATTCTTTTGCTTAACGCCCTTCTTTGAAACGCACGTGCTCAGAGGTTGTATATCGATGGATATCAGTCGCATGGCATAGTGTGGCATGCCTAAGTGGAAAATGATCAGGGCTTCTGTTGAAAAGCAAAGTCTTGTGGTGATGATCAAAGCACCGCCTGTGTGGCGTAGCTTTGTGTATAACGTGAATTCGCGAGCCTCACACCCCGGTAGGAACCAGAAAGGTAGAAGGACCTCAGGGAGGGCATGCGTATCTTTCTAGCTAGGAGTTGTGTCGGTGTTTTTACACGGCCTGACATTTTACTTATGTGGATGATGGATAGCGAGGCGCCTCGGATATATCGGTCGATCCGGGACCGATGGAGTCATTCGTTGGCTCATTTACGCCCCATAGGGCGGAGAAATGTAGCGTTAAGGAATTTTAATCCACATCGGTGGACAGGCCCTGTCGCTCCAACGGCCCACCTGAGTCTGGGCCCTGAGACATGGGCTAGATTGTCTCGAATTCGGTAAGGACTATCTTTTGCCTTGGTTCATGACGGAAATCCAATTTCCAAATACGCGACTATGCGGTTTTGATTGTATACCTATATATGGCGACATAGTGGTATGGGGCATTAATGCCGTCTATGATTGATACTTATGATTTAAAATTGTTTTTGAAATATATAAACACTAGTAATAATATCAAAAGCTTTTGTTTTACTCGTATCAAGCGTATCTTGGCCATTATAAGGTAAAACTCTATCCTCCGGTTACGTTGCATTGTGTGATGGGAACTAAGTCTTATAATGGCTTCATTTTTATAAAAAGCCTTGCGATATTAAAAAGAAAGATTTGTTTTAAAGCACTGGCAATCCAATGGAGTAAACCCGTTCCACGAAAGTGGCGTAGTCCTGTGATTAGCCATATTATAAATGTGTTGAGTAGATTTCTCATACCAGTCCCATGACTGACTCGTAGTTTGTTTCACTTTCAAACTCGGGTGCAACTTTTTCTACACGGCCAGCCTTGTATTCAGGTTTTTGCTGGCTCTTTCTGGATAGCTGGAGCTGAAGATGGATTCTATTATTTATCTCTTTTTATGTTGTTCAGCTCCTGTTGTACATATTATTTTGTTTCCGCTGTAAACATTTATGTATAGCTGAACTGTATGTGTTCTAAGTATGATCCTATATACTATGTAACACTGATGATTACGTTTATCCAGTATATTCTATTGTTCATTGTCTGGTGTATTTATTTAATTCTATTCTGCTGTTATCTGTTTATGTGTTATATTCCAAGGATTACCCTTGCCACCGTCAGTACGGGGTTTGGGGTCGTCTCATTTGGTATCAGAGCTTTGGTTAAGCTTAGTTATGGAATATAACATATTAACGAACTCGTCAGAGATAGAACTAGTAGTGTTCTAGGTCGGGCAACTCATTACAGATAGGATCAGCAATATCCTAGTATGAGTATAGCAGAACCAGAACAACTCGTTAGAGATGGGGTTAGAAGTGCTCCAGAACGAGTCGAGAGTTATATGTTTATAAATAACGTATTTGTGAATATATATAGTTTGGTTTTAGAAATATAATTTTTTGAATATATAAAAGATAAAAGTTAAAAAAACAATTTTATTGTTGTTTGTGTTGCGTGATAGTAGATTTGATTAATTAAAATTATTAAAATGATAGTTAATTTAACTAATAAGAGAATGAATGGTAGGATTTACTTAATTATATCACTCATTGAACTGATTTAAAAATAGATAGAAATATATACATGTGCATTATATATGTTTGAACAGGTAAATGGATAGCTGTTGAGAAAAAAAATTATTTGCGTGCCCGAATAGGTAAACCTTAATGAGTTGGATGCGAAATATTATTATATCAACTCCTGTGAATGCCATTGGATGCGGAGTGCTGGTAATTCTATGTGTAAAAATAAATGTCGCCATAGGATAGTAACAATTAATTTTGAACTACATTACATGGCATACTTCTGGAAGATAGGCATACTTCACCATATACCACATAAGCATTTGGAGCTTATGTGACGAGGTGGAATATTTACCATACGAGCGAGAGGCTTGTATGGCAATGACTATATTTTACAGGTTGAACTGATGACTGATATGACCATATAAAAATGTAACGATAAATTGCCAAATTAATAAAAAAAAAACCACACGGGTCTGGAGTTGACAATAATCACGTCTCTCTAGTTATTAGATACGGCACATGGACTATTTATTTCCCACACGGGACGAGGTGACGAGGATTTATCCTCTGGAGCAATTAAAATACACACTCCCTCAGGCTTTGATAGGGTGACGAGAATTTATTCTCTGGAGTTATTATCTATACACGCTCCCCTGTAAACACCAGATTATATCAGTATAAATATGTGTATGCTTTATAGGATTTATTGGGTACCTAATACGGCCTAACAAATTTCCAAACCTCTCCCCATACAAATGAGGTTATGGCAAAATTTTTTGAAAATTGTGGGTGTTAGCCAAATTTTTGAAGGATTTGAAAATTCTTAGAAACTGAAAAGTTAGAGAATGGAAGCCAGATTGAATGTAGAGTTGATTAATCAAACCACTATCGACTTTGTTCCTTTTCGGGGACGAAAAGTTTTAAGTGGGGGAGACTGTAACGACCCGGAAAATCTGAACCAATTTAAAATTTTTTAATTTGCTAAAATAGTGGATTTTAAATATTTAAAATGAACATTTTAAATAATAGCAATGAAAACTGAGTTTGAATCGACAATAGAAAAGGAATATAATTAATTCTAACTATAAACAAGGCCAGAAATGGCGCGGTAGTTTCAAAATTTGAATTCAAACTTTGACGGACTATACCGGGTGCAAAACAAAACAGATTTGAGTGAAACCAAAAATATTTAAATCTATTAGTGAATACCTTTCTAACGAATCTGAAAAATCGAAGTTTCATAGCGAGAAGCAAAAGTTATGTCCAAATGACTTTTCAGAAAGGTCGCTATGGAATTTATATAGCCCGTGAAATTGGCCATTTTGCAAACAACCTCGTAATTCGACGAAACCACTTTTGTTGGATCTGGGATGTGAAGTTATTGCTAGGTTTCATATTTCATAATTTTTGAAGCTAGTATGTGAGCGTGGAAAAGGAAAACGTGTTTTGGTCAATTAAAGTTAAATTGGATCGACCAGAAATGGGCCTTTTTGCAAACGGTCTCAGAATTTGACGAAACTAGTTTTGTTGGGACCGTATTGTCAAAACATAGCCAGATTTATTTTTCTGGAATTTTTCGAATCAGTTTGTGGCCCTGGCAAATTGAAATGTACATTCAAATCAAATAATGAATGTTTTATATTTTAACTCGAAGGAAAACTGACTGAAACAGTCGATTGGGCCTACGAAACATATCCCATTGTGTTCGGAATGGGGGTAAAACGCTAGGGGCGACAGACGTAGGGTTTGAATTGGTGTTCGTGTGGGACAAGGGGTATTTTGGAGATTTTAAAAATTATAAAATAAAATAAAAAATCCCATTGGTCCACACTATTTCTCTTTCCCCGTCGTCACGCCCAAGCCCCAGTATCGAACGGCGGCTCATTTTCACGACTTCTCTCCTCCGTATCTCCAAATACACGCAATAAAATCGAATGCTCATGTTGGAGATTTTGTAGAGAATCGCAAGACCTTCAAATCCACATAAATTTCAGAAATTATCGTGAAGTATACGAAGAGATTCAGACCCTCAAAGTTCGGTCGTTCAAAGTCCCGCCGGAGCACCATCCTACCGTCGATCAGAATGCCACCACCGACGTTGGGAAGACCTCTCCTCCCTCTTCGACGTGGCACAACCCGATCATCAACAAGTGCGCTGGATTTCACAAAAAAAGATGACCTAGTTTTGAACAGTTTGCTGAAGGTACGACTGTGTTTTATTTAAACAGTTTTAACACCTTTAAACCGTTGCAAACTTTGAAAAATCATATCTTTTTCATGTATTGACGAAATTCGATGAAACAGGAAACATCGTGACCGTGTGGACGTCTTCTACATTCTAGAAGAGACCGCATATTTTTCTGAGCCTTCTGCTATTTTTGGTGGAGTGGAAACCAATGTGAGATTTCTAAATTATAAACGATATGGAAAACGACAATATATAAATTATATAGTCGATGTATGGGTTATATAAGCGTTATACACCTCATGTATAAGCGTTGTATAAGTTGTAAGTTCGATGTATAAGTTATATATGCGTTGTAAAAATTATATATGTGCTGAAATCGAAGTGAATTGCTATATATAAATATATATATATATATATATATATATATATATATATATATATACGCCCCTCGTCCACAAACCATGGACGATATTTATTGGTTGTGATTGGTGTGAAAATTGATCGATAGCGAATGGTTGATTGGAATTGTTTGTGGTTGATATTGATTGATTGTGGTTGAAAAATACCCGTTTGTGGTTGAGAAATATTTGGTTGAAACCACATAGGATTAGTTTGTGGAAATGAAAAAAATACACATGCCGCCTGCGTGCGAACTAGATGCATGATTCCCCATTGTCAAAAGCTGCGAGGCTTTAAGGTAGAGCGAGGAGCCCTACTAGGGACGGTCCCGGTTTTAACTACCCTGCCGTTATGCTGCCGAAATTTTGAATAATATTCATGTGTTAGAATTATTTTCATTTGTTGAAACTATATTTATTCGTTGAATAGAAAACCTTCATGTGTTGAATTGAAACTCATTCATTGAATAGAAATTCATGTGTTGAATGGTATTCGTGTTTTAAATATAAAAATCACCTTTTTATCTATATATATAAACTATAGAAAACCTTCATGTGTTGAATCGATATTCATTCGTTGGATAGAAATTCATGTGTTGAATGGAATTTGTGTTTTAAAATAAAAATCACCTTTTATCTATATGTATAAACTATAGAAAACCTTCATGTGTTGAATCGAAATTCATTCGTTGAATTGAAATTCATGTGTTGAATGGTATTCATATTTTGAAAGAAATTGTTTTATAATAAAAATCCCATTTTTATCATCAATATGAAATATATAAAATAATCTTATTTTGAAATAAATTGTTTATAATAAAAATCCTATTTTTATCACCTATATTAACTATATAAAATAGTCGAGTTTGAAATAAATTGTTTTACATTAAAAATCACAATTTTATTATATACATGAAGTGTTAAAAATAGTGAAGTGTTGAAATAGGAGACAGTTAGATAAAAATATCATTTTTATCAAATGTATGAAAATCACATAGTTTTGAAATCGAAGAATCGAGATATATATATATAGAATTGAAATATATCGAATAACGAAGCTGCAGTTCGTATTTTGAAACCGTGATTTCAAACGATTGGTGCGGGAGATCCGACCATCGGATTTTCCCGAAACTGCAACCGTTGGGTTCGCTTTGGAAATATCTTTCCAACGGCACCAACTTTGTAAAAATCCAATGGTTGGATTGTCTGGAATGTTTAATTCAATTCTGAAGAAAAACAGCGCCAGAATCGATTATGTTTATATATATATATATATATATCAATATAATTATATTTAATCGAATAACGATTCTGTAGTTTGTATTTTGAAATCGAAACTTCAAACGATTATACCGAGAGATCCGACCGTCGGATTTTCCCGAAACTGGAACCGTTGGATTCGTTTTGAAAAGATCTTTCTAATGATGTAAATTTTCTGAAGATCCAATGGTTAGATCTTCAGATATGTGTAAATCAAATCTGAAGAAAAACAGCGCCACGGCCGCGTTATGGCCCGAAGCGTCGTTTGAATAAATTGGCTATTTTAAAATAAATATAAATAGCGATAAATCATTATAAAATATTATAAATGATATGGATGTGAAATTTAGAAACTAATTGAAGGTTGGCTAAGTTGAATGGTTTCTTGGGTATTGATCTAATGTTGGTTTCGGCCTTCGGGGTTAATATTTGGGAAATCGCTCTCTTACTGATTGACGGTTAGTGACTAATGAATTGAAATGATGCGTAGTAGTGTTTGTGTAGCACTTGTTTATTATATACGCAAGTTGCTCAGAAAGACCGGGTTTATCCCATTCTGAATAACTGAATCGACGATAAGAAATCGAAGATGAAGACGGTGGTTGAAGACCGGAGATCTTCACCTCGTTTGGATGGTAACTGAGGTCCTGATTGGGATGCATCCCGAAATATGGATCATGAGTGGTGATCGTCCAGACGTACATGGTGATCGATGGGTTTGTGAGGTATATAGTGCCTCCGGTTTTGTTCAGACCCGGAACGGACTTGTAAATGGACTGTGTGTTTGACATTGGATTTTATTCTATGTTGATTGATCTCTATTAAATATACATCTGTTTGGCGGCGGAGAATTTATTCTTTTGCTTAACGCCCTTCTCTGAAACGCACGAGCTCAGAGGTTGTATATCGATGGATATCAGTCGCATGGCATGAATTGCTAGTGTGGCATGCCTAAGTGGTAAATGATCAGGGCTTCTGTTGAAAAGCAAAGTCTTGTGGTGATGATCAAAGCACCGCCTGTGGCGCAGCTTTGTGTATAACGTGAATTCGCGAGCCTCACACCCCGGTAGGAACCAGAAACGGGAAAAGGATCTCAGGGAGGGCATGCGTTTCTTTCTAGTTAGGAGTTGTGTCAGTTTTTTTACACGGCCTGACATTTTACTTAAGTGGATGAAGGATAGCGAGGCGCCTCGGATATATCGGTCGATCCGGGACCGATGGAGTCATTCGTTGGCTCATTTACGCCCCATAGGGCAGAGAAACGTAGTGTTCAGGAATTTTAATCCACATCGGTGGACCGGCCCTGTCGCTCCAAGGGCCCACCTGAGTCTGGGCCCTGAGACATGGGCTAGATTGTCTCGAATTCGGTAAGGACTATCTTTTGCCTTAGTTCATGACGAAAATCCAATTTCCAAATACGTGACTGTGCGGTTTTGATTGTATACCTATATATGGCGACATAGTGGTATGGGGCATTAATGCCCTCTATGATTGATACTTATGATTTGAAATTGTTTTTGAAACATATAAACACTAGTAATAATATCAAATGCTTTTGTTTTATTCGTATCAAGCATATCTTGGCCATTATAAGGTAAAAACTCTATCCTCCGGTTTGCGTTGCATTGTGTGATGGGAACTGAGTCTTATAATGGCTTCATTTTTATAAAAAAGCTTTGCGATATTTAAAAGAAAGATTTGTTTTAAAGCACTGGCAATCCAATGGAGTAAACCCGTTCCACGAAAGTGACGTGGTTCTGTGATTAGCCATATTATAAATGTGTTGAGTAGATTTCTCATACCAGTCCCATGACTGACTCGTAGTTTGTTTCACTTTCAAACTCGGGTGCCCCTTTTTCTACACGGGCAGCCTTGTATTTAGGTTTTTGCTGGCTCTTTCTGGATAGTTGGAGCTGAAGATGGATTCTATTATTTATCTCTTTTTATGCTGTTCAGCTCCTGTTGTGCATATTATGTTTGTTTCCGCTATAGACATTTATGTATAGCTGAACTTTATTTGTTCTAAGTATGATCATGTATACTATGTAACTCTGATGATTACGTTTATCCAGTATATTCTATTGTTCATTATCTGGTGTATTTATTTAATTCTGTTCTGCTGTTATCTGTTTATGTGTTATATTCCAAGGATTACCCTTGCCACCGTCAGTACGGGGTTTGGGGTCATCTCAGTTTTGAACTTCAATTGGATATACATGATCCGATATAAGTCGGATTTCTATGAAACAAGAAATGTTGGAATCTAGTTGATTTTAATTTTCATACGGAAGAGAAAATTCCAGATTTTGTATTATAGATTATTAGTTTATGACCAAATCAAATTTTAAATTAATCGCTATGGAATTCGTTAATAAATTATAACGTTTATTTAATTTATTAAATAAGGATGCGTATATATATATATGTATATGTATATATATATATATTGGGATATTATTTAACTAGAATGTTAATGTTGAGATATTAATCCATATCAATTGATTTTGAGGTGATATATTATTTTATTTGAAAATATTCGATAATAATAATTTATTATCATTTAATTTAATTGTTGGAATTCAATATATAATATAACAACATTATATAAGCCAAAAGAACAATTATTTTTCAAATAATCTCCTTTTTTGACAAAACGAATTCTAATGCAATACATATCAGTAATTTTCCAGTTTGAAGCCAAACATAGTTGCTTTGTTGGTAGAAGAAATTTAGAGGTGAACTGATAATTTAAAATATCGTCTTTGTGCAAACAAAGTCAGTTTTCTACAAAATTAATTTCATTGGATCTGAAATGCCAAGACGTAGCGGTATGCCAATTTTCGTTATATTTGGGTTAGTGCATGTCGGTATGAATATAGAACGTTGGTAAATATCGATAGAAATTTAATACTCGAGTAAAAGCAACCGTACCAAATAATAACAAAGTAGAATAAAATGTAAAAACCTCATTCTTAAGGAATTTTCTATCCCTATCCTACGCTCTGCGTTTTCAAAACCCAACAACTACTTCACATCCACGTAAGCACGTGCTACTCTACATTTTTCTTTTCAGTAAACCTTTCTTGTGCCAGGCTTCTAAAATTTCTTGTGTCTCAATCCTTCTTTTTGTTGATCCCCAAACCATCGTTACCGTGCTTGCCAGTCCATCTCTTTCTTGCCTGCCAAACCAAAGGAAAACGTGGCCCCCACTTACTTTTCTATTATAAAAATAGGATGATGGCATATTTCATTTTCTTCCTTCCAAGTGAGCAAAACGAAATCCACTTTCTTTTGAAACTCCTTCAGAGCCTCATTTCCAGCAACATTAAAATGAAACCAAAGCTTCGTTTAAAAATCCAAAACAATAACAACATGGGAAGAAAGTCGGCTTCGAACTGTGTAAAACGCGAATGGGAAGAATGAGGATCTGTTGAACAGTGAGGAATTCATACAGTATTTTCTGGTGGTGATCGTCGGCACTCGGATCTAACTCCAGTGGTCGGGAATCGCGGCCGGGGGAGGGGGGACTTTGAAGCGAAGCTGGGGTTTAGTTTCAGACGAGAAGCAGGAGTTACGTATTGGAGCTAGAACGTGGTGTAGGTGGGATCTCAAACCAAAGCAACACATGAAATGAATACTTGAATTAACGAGCAAGGGAATTGGATGCTTGATGTGTTATATGATGTAGAGCAGTGTAAAGAGGAACGAAGAAGGCCTAGGGAGAAATTAGTTTGGCCTGTGTAAACTTTGGGTGATTAGCAATGTAATAAACTTATCATATTAATTAAACAATTTTTGTTTAAAATTAAGTATATTGGTTATAAACGTTTAACAAGAGGATCGCTTGCAAATCAAAGACTGGAAGGCAGCGTGACCGTCAGGAAGTAGAAGATGGAATAGGAAGAATGGACCTTAAACCAAATGTAACTACCATTATTAAGCTTATAATTATGAGTTAATAATTAAAGGATTTTTATATTTACTGTCAAATGTGTACAGGCCCTGGGGAAAGAAAGTTCGGTCTGTTGAAAAAGAACGGGAGCAGTACACGTGGGGAGGAGAAGAGAAAGCTGGTGTTTGGATCTTTCGGAAACGAAGGACGTAGAGGAAGCCAGCTCAATTTTCCTTCAAACCGACGTAATGTAAATTAAACACTGGTCAAATTAAAGTAATATATGATTAATAATTAGTTGACTAATTAAATTGGTGTTAGATCTACACAGATAGAACCGAGAGCAGTTCACGTGAGGACAAAGAAACAGAAATGAGAAGGGTTGGCCACTTTGTCAAAACTAACGTAATTATACAAAGTTAATAAAGGTAATTAAGGGATTATAATTTAACCAAATTCGAAGTTAATAATTAGTTGTGGTATCATGACTGGTTTTGAACAGGAAATGCATGAATACTAGATAAAAGGAAATGGATGGCAGTAAAAGGGGTATCACCACTTGTGACCATGTACTGAGAGTAATTTGGGACGGCCTAGAACAATATTAAATTAAGCAATGAATTGAAAACGAGAGGAAAGAAATACGATATGCCTATAACCTTAATCAAAAGTAATTAGTTTAGGGTAATTAGATATTTGGTTAAGAAGACAATTATTTAATTTAAATATGTGTAACCTATACCGTTGATAACTCAGTCATTTATTGTCAGAATTCAACAAACCATATATCGTTGGAATCATCTTGATGAATACTACGCTATGGAACAGAACTGGACGGAATTGGAATCAGCTGGATTTTTCTGTTAAATTAAACGTTGTTTAATTTAACTGAATCAAGCCGTTTAAACAACAACATCAGATCAAGGTGAGTTAAACTTACTTAGTTCTTCCCATTTATAATTTATATAAATTGGGTTTTTATTTTGTGTGTTCTGTTTGCCAATGGTTGACTGTTTTCTTATTATTTAATTATTTGTTGATTTAACCAATAAAATTGAACTGTTGTTTAATTTCAGTGAAATACCAAATCGTTAATTTAACGATTGGATCCAATAGAGGTAACTCACCTTGATTGGTCACATTTATGATATAAACGTGATTAAATTGTTTGAATTGTTTGGATTGCTGGTGAATTGGTTGATGTTATACCCTCGTTAGTTGCTTTTATAGAAATTATCAGTTAAATGGAATTTGACTGATCTGATTTGAGCTAACCATTTCGGATACATGGAAGAACAGGTTGGAGGGATCCAATGGGATTCCTCAAATACGTTATTTATTTTTCATATTATTAATATGTGAACTGTCCCGATTTTATTACTGGTAGTTGACTGAAAATTCAACATTTGTTTTGTTTAAACCGATGGGCAATATTGGTTGGGTAATGGGCAGCATACGGCCTATAAAAATAAATTGTTTTTTATTATTGATTTACCGTCAGGTGAATCAATAACACTGAAGTTTTAAAATTTATATTATAACTAGAGATAGATTTTTAAAATATACACATTATTTCGAATAAAATTTATTAAAAGAAAATAATTATTCATTATTTATTATTTAAATTTATAATTAATTATTAATTGATTTTATAAAGTCAAATCTGATGTTAATCAGATTTATGAATACGAGGATAGAAATAAACCTAATGGTTAAAATTTGACAATTGTTTTTGTTAAAGAAACAATTAAATGGAATTATATAAATTAATTATATTATTAGTTAATTAATAGTGAGAACTAATTGGAATCGGTTAACGAGATAACCGGGGTTTTAGTTAATTAAATTGACTGTTTTAACTGGAATGGACTGTTAAATTAGTTTTGTTTCGAATTTACCCAATTAAGTAGTTAAAGAAATTTTTGTTTCAATTTTAATAAGTTTTTTAAAAAAAGGATTCACTATTCATTTTAGTAAGTAAAGAAATTAATTACAGAAGTAGTTAATGATCAAAATAAATAATTATTTTAATTAATAATTAATTACAGAAGTAGTTAATGATCAAAATAAATAATTATTTTAATTAATAATAAATTAGGGAGTTACTTTTTAATTGAAATTCATTTAAAAAGTAATCGAAGGTGAAATGAAATCTAATGGAATGGCGAAAGGAGTTTATATACGGGTTTTATATTTAAAACCTGAATTTTTATAACAAAGTTATAAAAGGAATTTTAAGCGTATACGATAGCTTAAAATAAATGTTACTTGAATATTGGAATTAATCGAAAGCGAATTAAGATAAAAGGGTTTATAGTAAACCAGGGTTATACAAATGAGGTTTAAGATGCTAAAGCGTGAAATTGACAATTAACCTTACTTAATGATGAGATTAAGTAAAAGTAGGGAATTCAAATGAGAAATTTAAGCGGGAAATAGTTAAATGGGTCTGAAAAGGGATTGTTAAAAGTGAGTTTGGCAAAAGAAGTGAGTCATAGGATTTTGAAACCAAATCCAAATTAAAATGAGTTTGTTTTTAAGAGGTAGAGGTTAAATGGTGTTGTTAATAGGAAATCACTTAATTAGTGAATTAAGGAAATGGTTATATCCGAAAAGAGATTTTCAAAAAGTAAGAAAGTTTTCTAAAACAGTATTTTGAATAAAATAGAAATGTAATTTATATTGGCATTAGAATGAGGTATTGGTTTTTGGATTTTCAACTTGTATCTATCCTAAAATATTAATGTTGTTGATCAAGGTCTGAGAGGTAATTAAAATACCCCAACTTGAATGACATCAGAATATATAAGGAGGATATGAGTTGGTAATGGTAAAAGGAGTTCGTAACAATTTATTATTTCCATTATAGGAATAATAAAGCAAGTGTAATGAAGATTTTGAAAATATATATAATGAGGAAGCCAAAGTGGAAAGGGAATATAAAAAGGGGTTGCGTGGAATTATAACAGTATTTCCAAGTTAGAAAAGGAAATGTGAAAGTTGAGTTTTTATTCAATAAGAATAAGCAATGGTTATTATTTTCAAGTAATGAAATAAAATATATTTCATAAATTAGTTTTACAAGTAAAAGGTTGAACGAATTTTTCCAATATTAAATGATAATGTGGCTAATGTTTTGAAAGTAAAAATAGAGAACTGGATATGATACAGGATTTTCCTATGTAATAAAAATTAATCCGTTTAAAGAATAATCATATACTAAGAAGCCAAGAACTATATTCATACTATCAAAATATTTAAGAATTTAAATTTACTTTTATTTTAAATGAAAAGCCAAATGATGCTGAATAGTGAACCAGTAAACGCATTGGATTTTCATGATTGAATCACTGTTTATTTTATAGTTAAATAACCGACTATCAAATCTGTCCAATACGATTGTTGGTACGGAAAGATTGGGACCGAATTTATATTCAAAAACCATTTCGTCCAACAAATAAGTAATAGAATATTATTGAAAATGGAGCAATTGAAAACCGTTGATCTCCATGAGCGGAAGAACTACTTGTTGAGTTTATCTGGTTTAGTGACCAGAGATATTTCGACAGTAATTTTATCGTAATTGGAATCTACGAGTTTGCAAGGACTACTCGCTACTAATCTATAGGGTGATTCCTTGGATGTGGTAGGAGTGTGTCTTTGGTTCATCCTGTTCCTGGATGACTTGTATGGACGGATGTCTGACAGAGTATTTCCAAAATAATTACGTACGTTGATTTCTTCAAACATACCGTAGTCGATGGCGGAGGAATGATTTTTCTCTAGCCAAATAACTAGAGTATTTTTGTGGACATCAATTAGTGATATCTGGCGGATCTGACGATGTGGCATCAAAGTGAATGGTGACCTGATGTTCTAAATGGAAATTCAAACATCAAGCCTCATTAACTGGGAAATGACAAAAATCGGGCAGGCAGCATGGCTATGTGGGTCGCTCCCATTAGGGTGTATAATCACTTATGTAGAGAAAGTCCATTTCCTTTTTTAATCTATTTCGATGTTGTCCCTTTCGAGAAATGGTGGTTTGAGCCCAACCGTTGGTGATACACATTCGATACACTCTAGCGAAATGAGTGGTCGATCATGTTTGGGCCGGGTTACAAGACGTTCTTGTTGAACCCATTGTATTCCCCTCTAGAGGTACACTATCGGCAGGTGTCCCCATACCTAGTCATAGTCGGAATCCAACCTCCAATAAGTGCCCACGTTTTTGATTGTATACTATATATGTGGAGCGTGAGATACAAGCGTTCTACTAGATTGATATCTACTTGTATTTAGACATTATTATTTTATCAGAAAAGATAATGATTTCAAAAAAAAATTGGGTTATCGTAAGGTAAAAACCGTCTATATTTATGTGCAGATTTGGTCTTACGATTACCCTTTTCTTTCGAAAAGATTTTTGAACTTTAAAATCAAGTTGGATGAACCCCCTTAATATTGTGCGAGTTTTCTCACTCTGGTTCACTAGACTCACCCGGTGTTTGTAATGCTCGGGTTAGACCGGGTTGTACATGTTCAGGTTATCAGATGTTGCGAAGCCCAGAGACGAGCTGGAGGTGTTCAGACGTATGATATTATATAGCCACTATTCCGTTGTGTGTTGTATATGAGGATAGGTTATTATAACTGTCCAGATTTGTGATGTACTATAATATTGTAACTATTTTTAAAAGCTCTCAATAGAGATTTATTTCAGTATTATATTTTGTTCCACTGCGATGTGAGACTCTGTGTTGTGTTGGTTCTTCTTCTTCTTCTATTCTAATATTTCTTTGTTTCTTATCTCACCCTCTAATTTCTTTCTAATAACTATCCAGAGTTTTCGGTGTTTGGAAGGTCGGAATAGGGTACGTTAAATGTATTTATGTCAATTTCCAGGGCCAAAAATCCTTGCGTTGTTACAGTGGTAACAGAGCTATTGGTTTAGTAATAACCTTGGCTCTGTTGTATAAATCAATAGAGATGAGGTTAGTAATGCCTTAGATCGAGACTGAGTGCATATATATATGTATATATATATAAGAGCGTAATTGCAAATTTTATATACAAATGTTTTGTATTGGGTTGATTGATCGGTTCAAGTGTTGAGAAGCATTGAACTGGCAATGAATACAATATTGATTTGTAAAGGGGGTAAATGAAATAATTTTACCCAAATTATAATTTTATATAAAAAAAAGAAAAAAAATATTTTATCAAATTATTGAGATACTAGTGTGTTTGATCGATTTGAATGTAATTCAAATTGGATAGAAAATTTTAATTGAGACTTAACCTTGTTAAGTGTAATTCAATTAAGAATGATATTGAAATTAAATAGAACAAATATGGAAATTGAAAATTCGATGAATAAATGAAAATCTAATAGAATTTGATTGGATATTGATCGGTTGATGTTCGAACATGTGAAAACAAAATAAAATATTAATACTAAATGTAAATTCAATTGATTTGATTGATTTGGTTGTGTACTGGTTGTTGATTTTGAATTGTTTGTTATTAGATGATAGTTTGTTTGACTGGAATAATCAATAATTTAATGGAGCTAAATGAATTATAAACTAAAGAATAAATTTCCGGTATAATCAAACTGGAATGAAACTTCATATGAATTGGAATTTATGATTTAACCCTGTAATTGATAACGAATCGATAATATCGATTTGATTTTTGAATTGGTGTGGTTATACTTGTCGATTAGTGAAATAGTACTTAAGACTGTCTTATATTTATCACTTATATGTGAATTGAGTTAAGTACAGGTGCCGATGGCTACGCAGATTGATATTGGTTGAGTAAATCGAATATACATTGAGCAACTATGCTCAATAGCACCCGTAAAAGGTACGTCTATGTGAAAATATAAATTTTGGGTTTTGATTTTTGTTTTCTGGCCGTGTGGGGTATGTGTATATATATATATATATATATATATATATATTACTTGTTCTTGCGATATCGCAGATGTCACTCCGTACAGGGGAGACACTGCCGAATTTTTCCGGGAATTTAAAGTGGTAGAATATTTTCGATATTTTTGAAAATATTTATTTACTATGTTGAATTGATTTTAATTTAAAATAAACTGGATTTGGAAATTAACGGGATTTGTAGCATTTTTCTCACCTTAGCAATTTCGAGGACGAAATTCTTTTAAGGGAGGAAGAATATAACGACCCGTATTTTTGCTAGCCAAATATTTTAGTTAATTTATTATTTAAATATTATAATTGGAATTTTAATATTTAAATCGTTAATAAAAACGAAGTTTGAACGTTATATATTTATGTAATTATAAAGCGAGCTCGAAATGGCACGGCAGTTCGTAATATGTGGTTTTGAACTTCAATTGGATATATAGGATCCGGTATAAGTTGGATTTCTGTGAAACAAGAAATGTTGGAATTTAGTTGATTTTAATTTTCATAAGGAAGAGAAAAATCCATATTTCGTGTTATAGATTATTAGTTATGACCAAATCAAATTTTAAATTAATCGCTATGGAATTCGTTAATAAATTACAACGTTTATTTAATTTATTAAATAAGGATATATATATATATGTACATATATATTGCGATATTATTCAACTAGAATGTTAATGTTGAGATATTAATACATATCGATTGATTTTGAGGTGATATATTATTTTATTTGAAAATATTCGATAATAATAATTTATTATCATTTAATTTAATTGTTGGAATTCAACATATAATATAACGATATTATATAAGCCAAAAGAATAATTATTTTTCAAATAATCTCCTTCTTTGACAAAACGAATTTTATTGGAATACATATCACTAATTTTGCATTTTGAAGCCAAACATAGTTGTTTTGTCGATAGACAAAATTTAGAGGTGAACCGATAATTTAAAATATCGTCTTTGTGCAAACAAAGTCAGTTTTCTACAAAATTAATTTCATTGTATCTGAAACGCCAAGACGTAGCAGTATGCCAATTTTTGTTATATTTGGGTTAGTGTATGTCGGTATGAATATTCAACGTTGGTAAATATCGATCGAAATTTAATACCCGAGTAAAAGCAATCGTACCAAATAATAACAAAGTAGAAAAAAATGTAAAAACCTCATTCTTAAGGAATTTTCTATCCTTATCCTACGCTCTGCGTTTTCAAAATCCGACAACTACTTTACATCCACATAAGCACGTGCTACTCTACATTTTTCTTTCCAGTAAACCTTTCTTGTGCCAGGCTTCTGAAATTTCTTATGTCTCAATCCTTCTTTTTCTTAAGCCCAAAACCATCGTTACCGTGCTTGCCAATCAATCTCTTCCTTGTCTGCCAAACCAAAGGAAAACGTGACCCCCACGTACTTTTCTACTATAAAAATAGGATGCTGGCATATTTCATTTTCTTCCTTCCAAGTAAGCAAAAAAAAAAAAATCCACTTTCTTTTGAAACTCCTTCAGAGCCTCGTTTCCAGCAACATTAAAATGAAACCAAAGCTTCATTTAAAAATCCAAAACAATAACAACATAGGAAGAAAGTCAGCTTCGAACAGTGTAAAACGCGGATGGGAAGAATAAGGATCCGCTGAACAGTGAGGAACTCGCACAGTATTTTCTGGTGGTGATCGTTCGCACTCGAATCTAACTCCGGTGGTCGGGAATTGGGGTGGCAAGGGGACTTTGAAGCGAAACCGGGGTTTAGTTTCAAACGAGAAGCAGGAGTTACATGTTGGAGCTGGAACGCAGTTTAGGTGGGATTTCAAAACAAAGCAACACTTGAAATGAATACTTGAATTAACGTGCAAGGGAATTGGATGATTGATGTGTTATATGATGTAGAGCAGTGCAAAGAGGAACGAAGAAGGCCTGGGGAGAAATTAGTTTGTCCTATGTAAACTTTGGGCGATTAGCAACGTAATAAACTTATCATATTAATTAAAGAATTTTTGTTTAAAATTAATTAATTTAGTTATAAACATTTAACAGGAGGATTGCATGCAAACCAAAGACTAGAAGGCAATATGGCCGTTAGAAAGTAGAAGATGGAATAGGAAGCATGGACCTTAAACCAAACGTAACTACCATTATTAAGCTTATAATTATCAGTTAATAATTAAAGGATTTTTATATTCGCTAAGTCAAATGTGTACAGGCCCTGGGGAAAGAAAGTTTGGTCTGTTGAAAAAGAATGGGAGCAATACATGTGGGGAAGAGAAGAGAAAGCTGGTGTTTGGATCTTTTGGAAACGAAAGACGTAGAGGAAGCCAGCCCAATTTTCCTTCGAACCGACATAATGTAAATTAAACACTGGTCAAATTAAAGTAATATATGATTACTATTAGTTGACTTCACGTGAGGACAAAGAAACAAAAATGAGAAGGGTTGGCCACTGTGTCTAAACTAACATAATTATACAAAGTTAATAATGGTAATTAAGGGAATAGAATTTAAACAAATTTGAAGTTAATAATTAGTTGTGGTATCATGACTGCTTTTGAATAGGAAATGTGTGAATACTAGATAAAAGGAAATGGATGGCAGTAAAAGGGGTATCGCCATTTGTGACCTGTATTGAGAGTAATTTAGGACGGCCTGGAACATTATTAAATAAACCAATGAATAGGAAACGAAAGGAAAGAAATACAGTATGCCTGTAACCTTAATCAAAAGTAATTAGGTTAGGATATTTAGATATTTGGTTAAGAAGATAATTATTTAATTTTAATACGTGTAACCTATACGTTGATAACTCAGTCATTTATTGTCAGAATTCAACAAACCATATATCGTTGGAATCGTCTTGATGAATACTATGCTATGGAACAGAACTAAGTGGAATTGGAATCAACTGGATTTTTCTATTAAATTAAACGTTGTTTGATTTAACTGAATCAAGCCGTTTAAACAACAACATCAGATCAAGGTGAGTTAAACTCACTCAGTTCTTCCCATTTGTATTTTATATAAATTGGGTTTTTATTTTGTGTGTTCTGTTTGCCAATGGTTGACTGTTTACTTATTTTATATTTATTTGTTGATTTAACCAATGAAATTGAACTATTGTTTAATTTCAGTGGAATACCAAATCGTTAATTTAACGATTGAATCCAATAGAGGTAACTCACCTTAATTGGTCACATTTATGATCTAAACGTGATTAGATTGTTTGAATTGTTTGGATTGCTGGTGAATTGGTTAATGTTATATAGTCATTATTGGCTTTTATAGAAATTATCAGTTAAATGGAATTTGACTGATCTGATTTGAGCTAACCATTTCGGATACATGGAAGAACAGGTTGGAGGGATCCAACGGGATTCCTAAAATATATTATTTATTTTTCATATTATATGTGAACTGTCCTGATTTGGTGATTGATTACTGGTAGTTGACTGAAAATTCGACATTCGTTTTGTTTAAACTAATGGCAATATTGGTTGGGTAATGGGCAGCATATGGCCTATAAAATAAATTGTTTTGTTATTATTGATTTACCGTCAGGTGAATCAATAAAACTGAAGTTATAAAATTTATTTTATAACTGGAGATAGATTTTTAAAATATATACATTAATTTGAATAAAAGTTTATTAAAAGAAAATAATTATTCATTATTTAAGTTTATAATTTATTATTAATTGATTTTATAAAGTCAATTCTGATGTTAATCAGATTTATAAATACGAGGATAAAAATAAACCTAACAGTTAAAATTTGATAATTGTTTTTGTTAAAGAAATTAACGAGATAACCGGGGTTTTAGTGGATTAAACCGACTGTTTAACTGGAATGGACTGTTAAATTAGTTTTGTTTTGAATTTACCCAATTAAATAGTTAAAGAAATTTTTGTTTCAATTTTAACAGTTTTAAAAAAAATAGGATTTACTATTCATTTTAGTAAGTAAAGAAATTAATTACGGAAGTTGTTAATGATCGAAGTAAATAATTATTTTAATTAATAATAATTTAGGGAATTACTTTTTAATTGAAACCCATTTTAAAGTAATCGAAGGTGAAATGAAATCTAATGGAATGGTGAAAGGAGTTTATATACGGGTTTTATATTTAAAACCTGAATTTTTATAACAGAGTTATAAAAGGAATTTTAAGCGTATACGATAGCTTAAAATAAATGTTACTTGAATATTGGAATTAATCGAAAGCGAATTAAGATAAAAGGGTTTATAGTGAACAAGGGTTATACAAAGGAGGTTTAAGATTTTAAATCGTGAAATTGACAATTAACGTTACTTAATGATGAGATTAAGTAAAAGTAGGGAATTGAAATGAGAAATTGAAGCGGGAAATAGTTGAATGGGTTTGAAAAGGGATTGTTAAAAGTGAATTTGGCAAAGGAAGTGAGTCATGGATTTTGAAACCAAACCCGAATTAAAATGAGTTAATTTTAAAGAGGTAGAGGTTAAAGGGTGTTGTTTATAAGAAATCACTTACTTAGTGAATTAAGGAAAATGGTTATATCCGAAAAAGAGATTTTCGAAAAGTAAGAAGGTTTTCTAAAACCGTATTTTTAATAAAATAGAAATGGAATTTATATTGGCATAAGAACGAGGTATTGGTTTTTGGATTTACAACTTGATTTATCCTAAGATATTAACGTTGTTGATCAAGGTCTGAGAGGTAATTAAAATACCTCAACTTGAACGACATCGGAATATATAAGGAGGATATAAGTTGGTAATGGTAAAAGGAGTTAGTAACAATTTATTATTTCCGTTATAGGAATAATAATGCAAGTGTAATGAAGATTTGGAAAATATATATAATGAGGATGCCAAAGTGGAAACGAGAAATAAAAAGGAGTTGCGTGGAATTATAACGGTATTTCCAAGTTCGAAAAGGAAATGTGAAAGTGGAGTTTTTACTCAATAAGAATAAGCAATGGTTATTATTTTCAAGTAATGAAATAAAAGATATTTCATAAAGTAGTTTTACAAGTAATAGGTTGAATGGAATTTTCCAATATTAAATGATAATGTGGCTAATGTTTTGAAAGTAAAAATAGAGAACTGGATATGATACAGGATTTTCCTATGTAATAAAAATTAATCTGTTTAAAGAATAATCTTATACTAAGAAGCAAAAAACTATATTCATACTATCGAAATATTTAAGAGTTCAAATTTACTTTTGTTTTAAATGAAAGGCCAAATGATGTTGAATACTGAACCAGTGAATTCATTGGATTTTCATGATTGAATCAATGTTTATTTGATAGTTAAATAACCGACTATCAAATCTGTCCAATATGATTGTTGGTACGGAAAGACCGGGATCGAATTTATATTCAAAAACCATTCTGACCAACAAATAAGTAAAACAAGATTATTGAAGATGGAACAATTGAAAACTATTGATCTTCATGTGCTGAAGAACTGCTTGTTGAGTTTCTCTGGTTTAGCGGCCAGAGATATTTCGACAGTAATTTTGTCGTAATTGGAATCTACAGATTTGCAAGGACTACTCGCTACTAGTCTATAAGGTGATTCCTTGGATGTGGTAGGAGGGTGCCTTCGGTTCATCCTGTTCCTGGATGACTTGTATGGACGGATGTCTGACAGAGTATTTCCAAAATAATTATGTACGTTGATTTCTTCAAACGTACCATAGTCGACGGCGGAGGAATGATTTTTCTCTAGCTAAATAACTAGAGTATTTTTGTGGACATCAATTAGTGATATCTGGCGGATCTGACGATGTGGCATTCAAAGTGAATGGTGACCAGATGTTCTAAATGGAAATTCAAACCTCAGGCCTGATCATCTAGGAAATGACAAAAATCAGGCAGGCAGCATGGCTATGTGGGTCATTCCCATTAGGTTGTATAATCACCTATCTAGAGAAAATCCATTTCCTTCTTTAGTCTATTTGGATGCTATCCCTTTCGGGAAACGGTGGTTCGAGCCCAACCGTTGCTGAGAAACATTCAATACATTCAAGCGAAATGAGTGGTCGGTCATGTGTAGGCCGGGTTGCAAGACGTTCTTGTTGAACCCAGTGTATTCCCCTGTAAAGGTACAGTATCGACAGATGGTCCCATACATAGTCATAGTCGGAATCCAACCTCCAGTAAGTGCCCGCATTTTTGATTGTATACTATATATGTTGTGTGTGAGATGCAAGCGTTCCGCTAAATTGATATCTACTTGTATTTAGACACTATTATAATATCAGAAAAGATATTGGTTTCAAAAATGTTTTGGTCTTACGATTACCCTTTTCTTTCGAAAAGATTTTTGAACTTACCCCCTTAATACTGTGCGAGTTTTTCTCACTCTGGTTCACCAGACTGACTCGGTGTTTGTAATGCTTGGATTAGACCGGGTTGTACAGGTTCAGGTTATCAGATGCTGCGAAGTCCAGAGACAAGCTGGAGGTGTTCAGACATATGATATTATATAGCTACTATTCTGTTGTGTGTTGTATATGAGGACAGGTTATTATAACTATCCAGATGTGTTATGTACTTTGATATTGTAAGTATTTTTAAAAGCTCTCAGTAAAGATTTATTTTTGTATTACATTTTGTTCCGCTGCGATGTGAGACTCTGTGTTGTGTTGGTTCTTCTTCTATTCTAATATTTATTTCTTTCTTATCTCACCCTCTAATTTCTTTCTAATAACTATCCAGAGTTTTCGGTTTTTGGAAGGTCGACATAGGATACATTAAATGTATTTATGTCAATTTCCGGGGCTGAAAATCCTTGGGTAGTTACCAGTTATGTCCTATGTTAAGGTAAATCAATTCATTTGAATATATATATTGTGGAATCATGGAATTGTCTTAAGTATTTATAAGAATCATCACATAAACTCTTAAATAAGAGCGATGATAAAGTTTAAGCAAATTCCAATTTTAGTCGATATAAGTGTTAGAGAAAATTTTAAGTTAACTATGAAATAAAGCCCAACTAAAATCAACCAAAATGAAATGGAAGATTAAGTTGTGTAAATAAGAAAGGAAACGGCTTGTTACTTGGCTAATTAGTAAGTATGTGAAGTTAGCCGAGAAGGAGTTGAAAATAAATTTATGTTAATAAAGTGTGAATGGTCGATAAATTAAAATAAGGAATTAAAATGGAAAATTAGTGTACATGTGAGATGAAGGCGTAGAAAATCTAAATAGGGTAAACCTAATAAGGACATTATGAAAGGTAAATAATGGGCATGGAAAATGAAATGATGGGATGTAAATGCTATAGTCAAATGGAGTATAACCTAACTTGAGTAGAGGAATCGAGTTAAATGAAGTTTGACTTAGGAAATCGAATAATAACGATTTGAGAACTAACACTTGAGTTATGAATAGAAATGCCAAAACAAGTGAAATGTGATGCAAATCTAAGATTTTTCTTACTTGGAATAAAATAATGGAGATAACCAAGTTCTTATTTAGAAAATGGAAATATTGGAATGAGATAAAAATAAATCCTAACATGAGTTAAATGGATTGATAAAACGAATCGACTTAGGGAAATTAAACAAGTCGATATCAAGTTTATATAGATGGTTGGATTGAGTAAGTATAAATTGATTCATACGAACAACTAACGGGTAAACCATTGCACTAATAAGTGATAACCAAATCTAGTGGTCGAGGTTTGCTAAGGTTGGAAATTCGAAGGTTTGAAACCCCAACTCAAATGAATCAACATTTAAGAGAAAATTTAGCTGAGCTAAATAGACATAAATGTGAATTTTAAAATCTCTTTTGGAAAAGAAACCATTGGTAATGGAAATTGAGGTAAATGAGTTGGCAAATGGATTCATGTTAAGGAGTTAAAGGTCTAGTGTAATTAAGTTCGTTGAAAATTTTAAAATGAATCCATGTTTTATTCAAAATTTAATACTAGAAATAAAGTGTGAAAACGAATAGAAAATATTCAGGAATTAAGTAAGCAGTTCAATATGAACCCATTGCCCGGATAATGAAATAAATGCAAATGATATAATGGACTTAAATAAATGAATGATAATGAATTATGAATAAATGGTATGGAACTTATTTAATGAATGAATAAGAACAACTATAATGAATCAGTTGGAATTGAACATGGGTATACTTAAGCGATAAGGGGTAAACCATATTTTGAACATAATGGATCGATAACCATTTTAGATGGCTAAACTTGGCTTAAGTTTTGGAATTGAAAGATTTAAACTTTAAGTAAAATAAATCGGTGTTATGCAAAAATATGAAATAGGCAATAAGATGAAACTAAAATGACCATAACTTTTGATGGGATACTCGGAATTCGATGATTCCGGACTTTTCGGAAACCTTAGCAATTGAACTAAAACTACTGTTAATAGTGCCTTGCCCAATTTTCAAGTTTGTTAGGTTGAAATCCAAGAAATTTGTTGTAATGGTATGCGCAGAAATTTAAAACCTGAAGCATATGTTGATATTGTTTTGACCATAACATCCTAACGGAATGTCAGAATTTAATGTGCAAACACAATTTGAAAAGCCCAAGATCTGAACAAAAACTTTCTCTTAACATGCTTTGTAAAATTTTTTGATTTAAAGGGGTGAAAATTGGGTTGAACAACTCAGACCTGCATTTCTTAGTGTACGGGCTGAGGTGTTCGCCTTCACTAAAATAGTCTTAACTTTTGAATAAATTATCCAAATTCGACGAATCCGGACAATTCGGAAAGTCTGAGATGAATGTAACAACTTTTTCTTGGTGTGCTTTAGTCAAATTCCATCATCTAAGGGGTGATAACCCTCAATTTGTTCGCTAACCTGTTATGAATATCCTAGTTTGTAGTTGAAATGTTCAATACATGTTGTGTAGGTTATGTGCATTTGATATGTATTGTTTATATGTTGGATTCTTATGCCTATGTGAGTATTTAGCAGGTGTAAAGAAGGTGCGCTACGCTTTGGAGCTCGCTTGCGCTAAATACTAAAATGCTAAGGTAAATAAATTGCATATAATGGTAAAGAAGGTACGTATTTGTGTTACTTGGTTTTGGTGGTTTTATATATGTATTTTTTTTTTCATTTTGGGATGCCTCATCTAGTGATGAGATGAATATTTGAGTTTACATATGTATTGCGAATTTTTCCGGACCTCTCTGTACAAAGGAGATGCTGCCGAAATTTTTTCGTGATTTCAGGAGTTAGAAAAATTTATGAAATTTTACAACTACATAATTTATTCTATCAATACTATTTTATAATTATGGATTTGAATGTATGAATGTGCTCAATACCTTATGTCGTTCTCTTTTCAAGGATGAAAAGATTTTTAAGTGGGGGAGAATGTAACAACGGTGAAATTTAACAGTTATAGTAACTAGCTCGAAATCCGACGAAACCAGTTTCAACGGATCCGGAATGTCAAATTATTATAGAGTTCAAATTTACGTTAATCGAACTGGTCGTTTGATCGTACGAGAGAAAATGTGAAAGAGATCAATGTAATAGGATAATTGTTGTTCCTCATATTTAACCATCTATACTTATATATAATAAATCCCTTTAACTCCATCAGCCCATTTTTCACTCCATGTATGTTTCCTCCATCAAAACTTTATCTCCAATGGCTAAAAACAAACCTCCAAACCCTAGAAATAAAAATTTAAACATGAAAATCAAATCTCCTCAAACCCTAACAAATTATATATCATTTTGATGCCCTCGACAGTTCGAAACTACCGGTACCATTTACGTCAACATGCAGTAGCTAGATTGGACGGAATTTGCAGTCAAAGGAGGATGGATTCGAAACCCTAGAAGAAAAATTAGGGCCTTTTAATTCGGACAATAATTGGAGAAATCGATATATGGATTTTGTAGAGATACGTTTGTAGAATTGAACCATATTGTTTCGGAGGTATGGAAGTGGTTGTAGTGGTTGAATTTTTGGGATAAAAGGGCCGAAACCTAGTTCGTCTATGACCGTGGCGCGACAGCATACGGGCACCGAAGGTCTTATGGAAGCGGTCGTTGGATGCGGTTCGAGGTAGGCATCCTTCTGCTGGCGGTCAAAGGTCCTAACTAGGTTGGAGGAGGGAGCTATGTTTGGTCAAAGGTGCGGCTTTTGGGTTGTTTACACGATGCACTGTTCAACGCGTGAAAAGCAGAAGCGGGAAGGAGAACTCCCAAGTGCTGACGTGTCGCCTTTTATTTGGTGAGGAAATACTTTATTAATTCTTTATATATTTAAAATTCAAATGAGAAAAATGCTAATAACTTTCTCGTTTTAACTCAGATTTGGATGAGGTTGGGTGCATCGGGATCGTGACGGAATTGCGGTTGATGTGAAACTGGTTTGACTATGTTTGGGGACTATGAAATTTTAGGCTTTGGTTGGACATCCGATCCACTAAGGACCCAAAGGTGAGTGATTCTCTCACTTACGAAATACTGAATTATTCCCATATTTATTAAATTAAATTATGAAACAAGTTTGGTTGCATGGTTGTGTTTGATTGGTGATTGGTTGCTTAAAAATGACATGCAAGTATGTTAATCTGAAATTTAGGTCGGTAATTAGTTATTTAAATTTATTAAATTACTAGTTGGAAATTCCGATCCTTGCAAACCCATGAAAAAGATTAATATTGATTAATTGGACGAATGATTGTGATGGATACTTTGGGTTAATTTCTGAATGGATATTGCTATGTTCCGGTATTCAGTATATGCATGTGTGTGTTGTTTGGCGATTAATCCCATTTCAACCTAGATGTTATGTCCATCGAATAAACCCGGGATTGATAGATTAAAATCAATTAAGAACACAGATTGAAATGATAAATATCTGCGACCCTGATTTGGATTGAAATGATAGATCCATCCCTGAATATCGAGAAATTGAATTTAAAATCATTGGCCATAGGGTAACAAGTTATATATTAATATCAGTTGGTTAAATGATTTTAAATTCTATTTATGAGGAATTTACTTAAAGGAAATGTGTCGATATTGATAAGATTTTATGTTCCCTTTAAACATGAATTTGAATGTTAATGAATTTGTCAGGGTAAATTATACAAACAAATCGAGATTTGTAAAGTGTGATTTTAATATACATTGGAGTTTTCAAATTTTATGGTAAGATTTGGAATTGATAATTTTTCATGTATTTAGTTTTGAAATGAACATCATTTGAGGATATTCGAAATCACCGTAATTTTTTATATGAATATGGGTTTGATTCCTCTAAATTGAAAGAAATGGGGTTGAATGGCATTTGAAACAAGATATTGAACTATGTAACTCCATTGAGACTGGGTATGGGTTCAAGTATTTGAAGTTCGGAAAAAAGGAACGATTATGGTTAAAGAATTTTATTATATATATATATATATATTTACACAATTGATTTCAAATAAATTATTCCTTCCTTAAAATTTATTATTTAACCTTTAACTATAAATTATTTTATTATAAATAAAATTTTCCTTATAATTTATTAATCAAAACTATCTAGTAAACTTTTAATTTATGTACATACATAATATTTAAATCATTTTATTTATTTTTAATTATTATATTTTATATATATATTTATTTATATAAGATTTTCTTATAAACATTTATTTTCATAAGTATTTTTAGAAATTGTAAATTTCTTCCGAATGGAAAATGTTTGAATTTAAACCGTTGGTTCAAATGGAGTTGAGATAAAAATTTCATTCTACTTGAATATGGATCGATTTAAATCAATTTTTGTATGGAAATATGAATTATATTCTTCTCGACTATAAATGGATTTCCTAAGAGATTTGAAATGAATTGAAACGAAAATATATATTCTGTTTGAATATGAATTGATTCCGAACATAAATCGATTTTGAAATAATTATGACCTTTGATATGAAGTGTATTCCATTTGAATATCAATCGATTTTGGGATATTACGGAATTATGATGCACAAATCTAGAAATAATATTCTAGTTGAAATATAAATCGGTTTGTAATGATTATGATATGTTGATATGAAAATTATATTCTTTTTCAATATAAATTGGGTTTGAAACAAAACATGATATTTTGGATATAAACCGAACCATTGTGAAATGTAAAAGAACCGACCGATGTGGAAAAACGTAAATGTTGGTTGTTAAAGAGGTCGGAGTCGACAAGTGGCATACTCTCTGTTAGTGTCGATACCACTTTAACAAGTATGAACGTTATGATGTATCCAGAATGAAGTATGATGACTTGGAGGCGATTACTGGATTTAAAGAAAGAGAACGATGATGGAATAGCCTTGACCTTCGGGTCATAATTGAAATGACTAAAATAGGAGCTATACCGTGACTAATTGAGGTAGCACCTGTAACGACCCAGGATTTTTGACTCTGAAAATCAACACACAACTGCCATGTTGACTATTCGAACATTGAAAATACCTGATCATTAATAGAAAGAAATTAGAGGGTAAGAATATGTAACGACCAGCGATTTTTCGGCCCTGAAAATCGACATAAATACCTTTCTCCGTACTCATGACAACCTCCCAAACACCAAAAACACTGGACGTTATTAGAAAGAAATTAGAGGGTGGGATAAGAAAGAAAGAAATATTAGAATAGAATAAGAAGAATCAACACAGAGTCTAACATCGCAGCTGAACAAAATATAATACAGAAATAATTTTATTGAGAGCTTGAAAAAAACTTACAATCATCAGAGCACATCAACGTATCTGGACAGTTATAATAATCCGTCCTCATATACAACACATAGCGACAAGATACTAGATCTGAGCACCTTCAGCTCATCTTTGAACTTCACAGCATTCGATAACCTGAACCTGTACATCCCGGGCTAACCCGAGCATTTACAAAACACCGGGTCAGTCTGGTGAACCAGAGTGAGATAAACTCGCACAGTATTAAGGTATCACACAACTTGATTTTTACAGTTAAAAATCCTTTCGAAAGAAAAGGGTCGTAAGACCAAATACACACATAAATACAGACGGTTTTTACTTTATGATAACCCAAAACGGTTTTTGAAATCAATGTCTTGTCTGATATTATGATAATGTCTAAATACAAGTAATATCAAATCTAGTAGAACGCTTGCATCTCACGCTCTACATATATAGTATACAAACAAAACCGCGGCGCTTATTGGAGATTGGATTCCAACCATGACAAGGTATGGGACCACCTGCCGATCGTGTATCTCTAGAGACGAATACACTGGGTTCAACAAGAACGTCTTGCAACCCGGCCCACACATGACCGACCACTCATTTCGCTTAAGTGTATCGAATGTATATCACCAATGGTTGGGAGCTACCCACCGTCTTCCCGAAAAAGGACATCATCGAATAGATTAAAGAAGCAAATAAGATTTCCTCTAGATAGGTGATTATACACCCAAATAGGAGCGACCCAGCCATGCTGCCTGCCCGATTTTTGTCATCTACCGGCTGTGAGGCTTGAGGCCAGAATTTTCTTTGAAACATCTAATCGCCATTCATTTTGAATGCCACATCATCAAATCCATTAGATATCGCTAATTGACGACCCCAAAAATACTCTAGTTGGGAGCTAACCAACTATGGCACGTTTGAAGAAATCAACGTACGTGATCCTTTTGGAAATACTCTGTCAGACACTCGTCCATACAAGTCATCCAGGAACAGGATGAACCGAAGTCACCCTCCTACTGCATCTCATATAGGAATCACCCCATGGACCAGTAGCGAGTAGTCCTTGCAATCCACGGGTTTCAACCACGACAGAACCCTAGTATATCTCCGGGTCGAATCAGAGATTGTAAGTGGTTCTTCCGTTTTATTAAGATCGATGGTCTTCAATGCTCCATCTCGATCATCATCTGATGTCTTCTACATTTTCGTATTTGTTGGACGGAATGGTTTTCGAATATAACTCGATCCCGGTCTTTCCGCACCAACAAACGCATAGGCCAAATTTGATAGTAGGTGATTTAACTATCAAATAAACAACCATTCAACCATAAAATAAAAATAGAATTTATTGTTCAGTATTCAGCATCACCTGCCCTTCTAACTCAAATAACTAAAACATCTTATTTCCCAATATCTTGGAGACTCAGTATTTACTTCTTATTTAACAGAAATTATCAATGAAAAATCTCTCAATTTCCTTTCCTCTAATGTTTGCAAAACATTGGCTAAACATTATATAAAAATCCATAATAGAAGGATCAAATCAACTTATTATTTGTAAAAACATTGTGAAATATGTTCCATTTATTTACTCTGCAGCTACCAGTGTTTATTCTTATTGAATAAAACCAAATCTTACGTTTTTTTTTCTGTGATAATTTCCTTATATTTCCCTTTGACTTTGGGATTCTCATTCTATATGTATATCCCCAATGTTTCACTAAACATTACATTATCATTTCTAAATGAAATAATAAACTCTTACTGTCCTTTATATCATCACAACTAATATCATCTTCATGTAATTTCGAAGTCGTTCAAGTTGGGGTATTTTGATTACCTCTCAGACCTTGATCAACAACGTCCTTATCTTCAGATAAATATAAGTCATGATCCAAACCCCAATACCTTATTCCAATATCAAATCAAATTCTGATTAGCTATTTAATCCAAACTATAGCTTTACAATTCACTTTTTCTTTTGGAAATCTCTTTTTTTTTTTTAAAAAATAAAAATAAACCAATATTGCTTAATCCATTGATTATTTAATTTCTTACTAAACATCGCTCGTATTAACTTCCCATTTTGATTCAGTACTTTGTTTCCTAACTGGGTTATTATCACATACCTTATTACTTAATCCTTTTACCAAACTTAATTATAAATCCCCTTTTCCCATTTCCTTTTTTCCTTCTGGGAAATCTCAAGGTCCAATTACCACCCTTAAGTATTTCTAATTCCAAATCAATTTCTTCACTTCTCACTCGCTTTATAAACCTTGTTTTTCATCTCAGGTTAATCATAACTCCTTTATACCTTCATTTTCCTTTACTTAATCAAATTGTTAAGTAACCCTCCCATTTAAGCTTATAAGTTCGCTTAAATCCCCTTTATAACTTCATTATAAACTCGAGTTAAGATATAAAACTCGTTCATAATCTCTTTCAAAATTTAAATCAATCCCAGTAAATTTCTCCTTTAAATTAATTAATTAATAATATAATTAATTCAAATAACTTGATATAATTGTTTCTACGAAACAAATTAATCGAATTCTTAACTGTTGGGTTATTTTCTGCCCATCTGCTTACACTTTCTCTTAACCGAAGCATTTACTTTATCAAAACAATTTACTACTGACTTACAAACCTTTGAATAATAATAATAATACTTATTTTCTTTAAGAGTCGCATTATTCAAAATAATAAATTTAAACCCTATTTTCGTTATAAACTAAATTTATAACTTCAATACGGTCAGTTCACTTGACGATAAACATCTATAATTTTAAAATGATTAAATTCCAGGCAGTGATGCCAAAATACTCAACCAATAAATTCACCGGTTAAAATAAATCACATGTTGAATTTTCAATTCAACTTTTATCGATCAAATACATTTGTCCAATCAAACTATTTCCTCTGATAATAACACCCATCAATCAGCAAACAGATCACGCAACAATTCAAAACCATTTCAATCACGTTTATTTTAGAAACGTGTACAATCAAGGAAAATTTCCTTTATCGAATTAGAACAAGTGTCGGTATCTTACTGGAATTAAATGTCCGTTTAATTCCACTGATTAAATCAAAAATAAATATCCATAACTAGCAGATGGTCAATTACTAGAAATCAGAGCACACAGAAATAAAACCCAATTTATATGAAATATAAAGGGGAAGAAACTGAGTGAGGTTAACTCATCTTGATTGGTTGGGTCATTCAGCGCTGGTTTTAATTAAATTAAACAACGTTTAATTTAATTTAAAAATTTCCATCCTTCCAGTCCTGACAGACATTGCTCCATCTCGATCTTCTCGTTTCTACGGTCCCATCAAGACCAACCATGCTTAAATCTGATAATGCACGCTCCAGATATCGTATAACGAATTTTGATAAGCGATTAAACTTTAAAACTTTAGTTTATAAATTTAAATTGGGCCTTCACCCTTACCTTGTTCGGCCCATCAGCCCACTCATCATCAACAAAACCCTAGCCTTCATTTGTTCCTCCAAACATTCCACCGCCTCCACACAAAAAATCATCGACTCCAGAACATTCGGTCATGGCCGAAACCCTCCCCTTTCGCCTTCGTGATCTTCAACAAAAATCGCAACCAACTTCGACGCATGCCACCGACCCTCCGATCCTCCTTCGCTCTCCATCTTCACTTGGTCAGTTCCGAAACCCCAAACCCGTCCTTTCCAACTTCGAGCGCCACCCATGTCCTCCTATCTACCACCAGCGAGCGAGCCTCTTCCCCCTTTCGCTTCGTTCTGCTAACCCTAGTCTCCCGAACTGCTTCATCACGAAGTCGGTCAAAGCTCCCAGACCCGAAAGCTAAGTTTTCCCTTTACCAGATTTTAATTTACTGTATATTTTGTTTTTTATTTTTAGGTGGATACGAATTGGTTTTCTTTGCTGGTTTGGTCTCTTGTTTGTGCGTGAATACCCTATTTATAGTGGTTGATTTGGTTAGATAGGATCAACGTCTATCAAACCCTTCTAGGTAGGTTTGGCTACCCCCACATAGGCCATTTGGTGTTTTCATCTTTTCAGATTTTGTGTTGGTGATAGTTGATGGATTTAACAGAGATTTTGTGGGATTTTATACTTCTTTTAGTCGATCTGTTCATTGTATATAGATTTTATGGTATGGATTTGTTTATTTGATCAGTGATTTTGAAGTCACATGTTAGATTCTTCATTGGATTTTTAAAGATATGGCAGTGTTTGAATTGGTATATGAATCAACATCTATTTCGATCTGAGTGAAACTGATAGTATATACATTGGATTTGATTTTACTTAGTTGTCCCATACTGTTCTATAGCTGTTCATTCACTGTTCCCATGTGTATGTGTTACTGTTTTGAGCTGCTCATACCATGTGCCTTAGCTGTTTATTTTTATTCTTCAGCTATTTCAAAATCTTCAAGAGTATCTTTGTTGTTTATTCATTGTTCGAATGTGTATATGAATTCACTACCTATAGACTTAGTTGTACCTACATTTTTTTCATCAGCTATTCATTGACAATACATATGCTCTGAATATAAATATAGATTTAGTTCTTTACATAGATTTTGTTGTTCACTTAATCTTGTTTCTTATTTCATTTTCTCTCTTTTCCTATTCGGCCATTACTTTAGCTGTTCCCTAGCTATTTATTGTCATGTCTTTTAGCTGTTCACTGATCCCTTTAGACGTTGATGCCTAGTTGCCTTAGCTGTGCAATGTTGTTTCCATAGTTGTTCATTTCTAGCTGTAAAGATTTGATAAATTGTACATACATTTTATTGTTTATTTGTTTTCCGTTTAAAAAAATTGGTTGTACAATACCCACTTGCTCAGTCGTTTCCACTTGTTCTGTCTAGCTGAAATCTATAACAGTTTAGCTAGTTTTCTTTGGCTTTGTGTTGTCATGTTTGTTCTAGCTGTACACATCCCTCTTTTAGCTGTTTGACTTTTTATTTATTTATTTTAGTACTGATAGGTTCACTGTTTTCTTCCTTGCAGCTCATGATCAAGGAATAAGATCTTGTTTTACTCTTTCCTTGGAAAAGAACAAAACATGAAGAAATTTATTTTGACAGAAGTGACTATGTCAAATTTTCTTTGTATTGTACAACAAGTCTGGTGTATTATTTTTTTTTTCCTTTTTATTTTAACTTGTCTATTTGTGGGTTGGCACTTGCACAAACAAGTATATTGTTTTATTTTAGTTCAAGATTTATTTTTCAAGTCTTCCTTGGTTTTGTGTTGGCCGAGAATTATATATATATATATAATTTCCATTTGTACCAAGCATGAACTTTTTGTTCTCTTTGTATTTATATTTTTAGTCTGATGTTATACACATTCCAGTTTTTGTTTTTTTCATGTAGCAATGTTTTATCCGTAGAGCGAGCGAGATGAAAGTATGTATTTAGTTTCGAATATTTTTGCCGAACCTAGTTAAAAATGTTGATGGCATATACATGTTGAAAGTATGGTCTATATTTATGTTGTACTCAAGCTTTAGATTGGTTTAATATTTTAAATCTCATAAAACCTCGATACACTACAAATTAAATTCAACTAGCTAAATAAACGATAATGGATTAATAACAGTTTCAAATCCAATCTGTAGAAAATTCAAGATTCAACAATGATATTCTATTTATATAAAAATCCAATGTATAATTATATATAATTAGCACGTCTATATATTATTTAATAAACGAACTACACCTTGTAATTTCATTTAGAAATTCTAAATCAATATTTAAAAATAAAATATATTAAATATTTAACACTCAAAAATATGGGTCGTTACATTCCTTCCCCCTTAAAATAATTTCGTCCTCGAAATTGCTAAGTAAGAGAAATGTTCTCATCCCAATTATTCAAAATTCTCAGTTTGCGAAAAATTCGTCAGTATCTCTAGAGCGTTGCTTGACCAGACCAACTACATCCACCATTCTGGGCCTAGCTTCGATCCAAGAAAACAAGGACCCAAACGAGTACCCTTTCAGGGTTATAAAACAAGTCACCAATCCACCTTTCCAATAACCAATCAACAATGCGCAATCTATCTAACCAAATTGATCACTTTTATTTCCAAATTCCTAATTCCAGTTCCAATATCCAACTTTTAACCATGTTATGTTTCCAAATCATATTTGATTAACTATTTATTCTCTAATTCATATATCTCCATTTCAAATTCAATTTTGATTTCTAATTTAAATATTATACATTTTTCTCCTTTCTAATTCCATATATGGAAAATTAGAGTTACATTTGACCCTTTCCATTCATAGCCTGATTCAACTTTGATTCAAATAAACCAAACAACTCAAAATCAAACTTATATATATATATATATTTTATACAATATATAATATGGCCAAAATTATTTCATCTGACCATTTTTATAAACAATACCGCGTCAATTGCTAGCTTAAAATCGAACTAGTCAAATAACACAATATAAAACAATTTATATAGAATTTACAAATATGCTCTCATATATATACACTCAAACTCAATCTAGGGTGTTACTAACCCCATCTCTATTGAGTTACGCCACAGAGCCAAGGTTACTACTCAACCAATAGCTCTGATACCACTGTAACGACCAGCGAATTTTCGGCCCTGAAAATCGACATAAATACCTTTTCCGTACTCATGACGACCTCCCAAACACCGAAAACACAGGACATTATTAGAAAGAAATTGGAGGGTGGGATAAGAAAGAAAGAAATATTAGAATAGAAGAAGAAGAATCAACACAGAGTCTAACATCGCAGTGGAACAAAATATAATACATAAATAATTTTATTGAGAGCTTGAAAAAAACTTACAATCATCAGAGTACATCAACTAATCTGGACAGATATAATAATCCGTCCTCATATACAACACACAGCGGTAAGATACTAGATCTGAACACCTTCAGCTCGTCTTTGAACTTCACAGCATTCGATAACCTGAACCTGTACATCCCGGGCTAACCCGAGCATTTACAAAACACTGGGTCAGTCTGGTGAACCAGAGTGAGATAAACTCGCACAATATTAAGGTATCACACAACTTGATTTTTACAGTTAAAAATCCTTTCGAAAGAAAAGGATCGTAAGACCAAATACACACATAAATACAGACGGTTTTTACTTTATGATAACCCAAAACGGTTTTTGAAATCAATGTCTTGTCTGATATTATGATAATGTCTAAATACAAGTAATATCAAATCTAGTAGAACGCTGGCATCTCACGCTCTACATATATAGTATACAAACAAAACTGCGGCGCTTATTGGAGATTGGATTCCAACCATGACAAGGTATGGGACCACCTGCCGATCGTGTATCTCTAGATACGAATACACTGGGTTCAACAAGAACGTCTTGCAACCCGGCCCACACATGACCGACCACTCATTTCACTTGAGTGTATCGAATGTATATCACCAACAGTTGGGAGCTACCCACCGTCTTCCCGAAAAGGGACAGCATCGAATAGATTAAAGAAGCAAATAAGATTTCCTCTAGATAGGTGATTATACACCCAAATGGGAGCGACCCACATAGCCATGCTGCCTGCCCGATTTTTGTCATCTACCGGCTGTGAGGCTTGAGGCCAGAATTTTCTTTGAAACATCTAATCGTCATTCACTTTGAATGCCACATCGTCAAATCCATTAGATATCGCTAATTGACGACCCCAAAAATACTCTAGTTGGGAGCTAACCAACTATGGCACGTTTGAAGAAATCGACGTACACGATCCTTTTGGAAATACTCTGTCAGACACTCATCTATACATGTCATCCAGGAACAGGATGAACCGAAGGCACCCTCCTACTGCATCTCATATAGGAATCACCCCTTGGACCAGTAGCGAGTAGTCCTTGCAATCCACAGATTTCAACCACGATAGAACCCCAGTATATCTCCGGGTCGAATCAGAGATTGTAAGTGGTTCTTCCGTTTTATGAAGACCGATGGTCTTCAATGCTCCATCTCGATCATCATCTGATGTCTTCTACATTTTCGTATTTGTTGGACGGAATGGTTTTCGAATATAACTCGATCCCGGTCTTTCCGCACCAACAAACGGATAGGCCAAATTTGATAGTAGGTGATTTAACTATCAAATAAAAAACCATTCAACCATAAAATAAAAATAGAATTTATTGTTCAGTATTCGACATCACCTGCCCTTCTAACTCAAATAACTAAAACATCTTATTTCCCAATATCTTGGAGACTCGGTATTTACTTCTTATTTAACAGAAATTATCTATGAAAAATCTCTCAATTTCCTTTCCTCTAATGTTTGCAAAACATTAGCTAAACATTATTTAAAAATCCATAATAGAAGAATCAAATCAACTTATTATTTGTAAAAACATTGTGAAATATGTTCCATTTATTTACTCTGCAGCTACCAGTGTTTATTCTAATTGAATAAAACCAAATCTTACGTTTTTTTTCTGTGATAATTTCCTTATATTTCCCTTTGACTTTGGGATTCTCATTCTATATGTATATCCCCAATGTTTCACTAAACATTACATTATCATTTCTAAATGAAATAATAAACTCTTACTGTCCTTTATATCATCACAACTAATATCATCTTCAGGTAATTTCGAAGTCGTTCAAGTTGGGGTATTTTGATTACCTCTCAGACCTTGATCAACA
The DNA here is from genome assembly GCA_030737875.1 of Allium sativum. Lineage (NCBI taxonomy): Eukaryota > Viridiplantae > Streptophyta > Magnoliopsida > Asparagales > Amaryllidaceae > Allium > Allium sativum. The sequence continues at coordinate 762,476,190 of CM060912.1, read as the reverse complement.
ACGTCCTTATCTCCAGATAAATATAAGTCATGATCCTAACCCCAATACCTTATTCCAATATCAAATCAAATTCTGATTAGCTATTTAATCCAAACTTTAGCTTTACAATTCACTTTTTCTTTTAGAAATCTCTTTTTTTTTAAAATAAACCAATATTGCTTAATCCATTGATTATTTAATTTCTTACTAAACATCGTTCGTATTAACTTCCCATTTTGATTCAGTACTTTGTTTCCTAACTGGGTTATTATCACATACCTTATTACTTAATCCTTTTACCAAACTTAATTACAAATCCCCTTTTCCCATTTCCTTTTTTCCTTCTGGGAAATCTCAAGGTCCAATTACCGCCCTTAAGTATTTCTAATTCCAAAACAATTTCTTCACTTCTCACTCGCTTTATAAACCTTGTTTTTCATCTCAGGTTAATCATAACTCCTTTATACCTTCATTTTCCTTTACTTAATCAAATTGTTAAGTAACCCTCCCATTTAAGCTTATAAGTTCGCTTAAATCTCCTTTATAACTTCATTATAAACTCGAGTTAAGATATAAAACTCGTTCATAATCTCTTTCAAAATTTAAATCAATCCCAGTAAATTTCTCCTTTAAATTAATTAATTAATAATATAATTAATTCAAATAACTTGATATAATTGTTTCTACGAAACAAATTAATCGAATTCTTAATTGTTGGGTTATTTCCTGCCCATCTGCTTACACTTTCTCTTAACCGAAGCGTTTACTTTATCAAAACAATTTACTACTGACTTACAAACCTTTGAATAATAATAATAATAATACTTATTTTCTTTAAGAGTCACATTATTCAAAATAATATATTTAAACCCTATTTTGGTTATAAACTAAATTTATAACTTCAATACGGTCAGTTCACTTGACGATAAAAATCTATAATTTTAAAATGATTGACTTCCAGGCAGTGATGCCACAATACTCAACCAATATATTCACTGGTTAAAATAAATCACATGTTGAATTTTCAATTCAACTATTATCGATCAAATCCATTTGTCCAATCAAACTATTTCCTCTGATAATAACACCCATCAATCAGCAAATAGATCACGCAACAATTCAAAACCATTTCAATCACGTTTATTTTAGAAACGTGTACCATCAAGGAAAATTTCCTTTATCGAATTAGAACAAGGGTCGGTATCTTACTGGAATTAAATGTCCGTTTAATTCCACTGATTAAATCAAAAATAAATATCCATAACTAGCAGATGGTCAACTACTAGAAATCAGAGCACACAGAAATAAAACCCAATTTATATGAAATATAAATGGGAAGAAACTGAGTGAGGTTAACTCAACTTGATTGGTTGGGTCATTCAGCGCTAGTTTTAATTAAATTAAACAACGTTTAATTTAATTTAAAAATTTCCATCCTTCCAGTCCTGACAGGCATTGCTCCATCTCGATCTTCTCGTTTCTACGGTCTCATCAAGACCAACCATGCTTAAATCTGATAATGCATGCTCCAGATATCGTATAACGAATTTTGATAAGCGATTAAACTTTAAAACTTTAGTTTATAAATTTAAATTGGGCCTTCACCCTTACCTTGTTCGGCCCATCAGCCCACTCATCATCAACAAAACCCTAGCCTTCATTTGTTCCTCCAAACATTCCACCGCCTCCACAAAAAAAAATCATCGACTCTAGAACATTCGGTCATGGCTGAAACCCTCCCCTTTCGCCTTCGTGTTCTTCCACAAAAATCGCAACCAGCTTCGACGCATGCCACCGACCCTCTGATCCTCCTTCGCTCTCCATCTTCACTTGGTCAGTTCTGAAACCCCAAACCCGTCCCTTCCAACTTCGAGCGCCACCCATGTCCTCCTATCTACCACCAGCGAGCGAGCCTCTTCCCCCTTTCGCTTCGTTCTGCTAACCCTAGTCTCCTGAACTGCTTCACCACGAAGTCGGTCAAAGCTCCCAGACCCGAAAGCTAAGTTTTCCCTTTACCAGATTTTAATCTACTGTACATTTTGTTTTTGATTTTTAGGTGGATACGAATTGGTTTTCTTTGCTGGTTTGGTCTCTTGTTTGTGCGTGAATACCCTATTTATAGTGGTTGATTTGGTTAGATAGGATCAACGTCTATCAAACCCTTCTAGGTAGGTTTGGCTACCCTCACATAGGCCATTGGGTGTTTTCATCTTTTCAGATTTTGTGTTGGTGATAGTTGATGGATTTAACAGAGATTTTGTGGGATTTTATACATCTTTTAGTCGATCTGTTCATTGTATATAGATTTTATGGTATGGATTTGTTTATTTGATCAGTGATTTTGAAGTCACATGTTAGATTCTTCATTGGATTTTTAAAGATATGGCAGTGTTTGAATTGGTATATGAATCAACATCTATTTCGATCTGAGTGAAACTGATAGTATATACATTGGATTTGATTTTACTTAGTTGTCCCATACTGTTCTATAGTTGTTCTGTAACGACCCGTATTTTTCTACCAACTTAATTGGATTATTTTAAATATTTTAATAATTTAAAATATTGGTTTGAGGTTGGATAATCGAATTTAACAATTATATTGTGAATATATTATTTTAAATAAGTAATAAATATTATTTTAATTTCCAAAATATGGGAAATTGTCGAATTTGAACTATATTGTGATGGGACAGTTTAAAGTGGTCAAATATTGTTTATACTGAAATTTTAGTGACAATTCGTTTTGAAAAAGACGACGAATATATATAGTTTATAATTTAATAAATTAACGAGCTGCAGCGGCGCGGTAGTTCGCGATTTGGCGTTTTGAACTTCAATTGGTCGTACCGGGTTCAAAATAAGTCTGATTTCATCGAAACAAGAAACGTCGGGACCGGTTTGACGATATCTTTCTAATGGTAGAGAAAAATCCAGTTTTCGTCGTGTAGATTTTATATTATGTCCAAATCAAATTCTCAGAAAAACAGCGCCAGGAATTCCTTTATATATATAGCGCTGCGTTTATATAAAATAACTGTTTTTAAATATTTTATATATCAATTTGGCTTTGGAATTCAACCCGGGATATTTTTCCTTGGTAATACATCAAATTCTGGTCGTGTATGGCCAACTGCAATATTTTGATATTATTATATTGAAGTACTTTAAAATTGGGTTATTTTATTCGAAACTGGCCAGTTCAAAAGGGACATTTTTCAAACGACCTCTGTTTTCGACGAAATAAATTTTATTGAGACCGTAACGGTAAATTATTGCCAGATTTTCAGACGGCACGTAAATCGGTGTTATTCTGTGAGCGTGGCAAAATAAAATGTGAAATAAATCAATCGATTTGGACGTATACAAACGTTGTTTGAGCATACGAGCACAGAATTCGACGAAACAAGATTCGTTAGTACCGTATCGTCAAAATATACTATGCCGTCCAGTCGCGTCTCGAACGGGGTTCGTATGTGAGCGCAGCAGCGAATAAACGATGTTCGAAATAGCGATATGTACGAAATAAAAATCGTTAGTCATCATCACGCGTCACGTCGACTTAAAATAATATAAATCCACTATATATACCCCCACCGAAACATGAAATTTCAGCCACGATTCATTCTTCTCATGTAAATTTGCACAAAAGTCCTCGAACACAAAATCAGTTATATCTTCCGATCCGGGAAGAATTTGCGGGGGCAACCAAAGACAAAGTTGTAGATCGGGGTGAGGGGAAGCTCCAGTAAAAATCTGGTGAGGTTTTGTTGTCGGAGGTGGTCGGAATTGGTTGAACAGCGGAAGATTTCAGTTTCGTTCTTTGTCCAAATTCGGGAGATTTAGCCAATTTCAAATGTCGGGACTTTGGGGCTTTTGTAGAGGGAAGTTCAGGCTTGGATTTGGCCGTGGTCTCAGGTCGTACAAGGATCTGTGGAGAGAGAAATTAGAGATGAACGGAAACCCTTGTTTTGTGGTCGGTTTTGAAGTCGAGGTGTTGTTTTTGGAGATTCCGGCGTCGTTGGTCATCAGGGAGGTCGCGGCCTAGGGGGGTTCGACGCTGGACAGTGTGGGGGGTCGACTGGTGGTGGTCCGGTGGCTTGGAGTGGGGTGTGGCGGCGTAAATTCGTGGATGAACGGAAATTGGGGACGGGCGATTTCAGGCAAGGCGGAGCAGAGTTGGGTGCTGACGTCGCTGGAGGGTGGAGCTCTCGGTTGGGCGGTGGCGGCGAGCAGGTCAGGTGATACTCCGGTGGGGGTATGGCGGCGCTAGGAGACTTGGAAGGTGGCGAGGTTTGAACGAAGAAGAGGAAGTAAGAATGATCGGGTTTTGGAGTAACGAAGAAGAGAAGACGCGTTTTTTTCTCTCCTTAATTAAGGATGACGTGGCATGGGGGTTTAAAGGTAAAACAGTTTTAATTATTTAATTTAATAATTAACTTAGTTTTAATAATTGTATTTCATTTCAAACTTTAAATAGCCGTATCTTACTCGTACGTTAACGGATTTCAGCGAAACTAGATCCGTTGGGATCGCAGGGACGAGACCTATCCGATGGCACTGACTAGGAGTCAATCCGACACTATTGAAAATTCAGCTATTTTTGAACGGTCGTTTCAAATTAAAAGCAACAAACGCGTCAACCGCCAACCAAATAATCTGGTGAGTTAATTCTCAAACCTTCTGGAATACTGTGATGTGGTAAAGTCACAGTAAATTATATTTTGCGGTTAACAGTTTAAATTGGCTGATTGGATGCGATGGATGCAAGTTGCTTGTTGTTGGTTGATGGTTGCAGTTATTTATATTCTGCAAATTGTTTAATTCGCATATTGTTACCAACTGACATCTGTGATGCAGAGAAGGACAGGTTGGAGGATCCGACCGGATTCCTCAAATTTACTGTATTTGTTTTTGTTGTGCATATATATGGATTGTTCACATCATCTGACACCAAAACTATTTGAATGTTGATAGTTGAATATACAACCATCGTTGTTGTGGTTAAAGTCAATTGTTTGTGTTGACTGAGTAGATGGGCAGTAATGGTCTAGTCGTAGGGTTTTGACATTGTTCTACCGTCAGGGAAATTGATGGGGTTTCAAAGTTATAATTTATTTATAACTGAATTTTAAGTTATTCAATTATTTCATACGAGTATTTAAATCGGGAATTTAAATTAAATAAGTTAAATCGAGTTATTAAGAGAATTTAGTTAAATGGTTTTGATCAGTTGAGAAGCAGAAATCAAGATATTCCATAGGTTGTTAAAAAGGGAAATTTATTGTTTCAAACAATTAAAATGTGACTTAAATTAATTAAGTTAATTAATTAATTTAAGAAAGGGGAAATGACAATTGGAATTTTCAGTTAATAGTTAACTAATGTGTATGGTTGGTAAATCCACCATTTGCAAGTAGAATGGTCAAAGGAAATAAAAGTTGGTTAAATATTTATTAAAGTTATCAAATAGTGTTGGATATTAGTTAATCTTCGATTAACTATAGTCTAAAGAGATAGTTGAATTGGTTATTGTTAATAACCTGGATTATTATCGAGTAAGCACGTAAACATGATAATAATGCTATTTTGGGTTAAGATTAAAGTTAACTATATTTTGATATAGTAGATGTTAAAGCAAGTTATTCTTTAAATTTCAAATAATTTAAAGTGGTGAATTCAATTTAATGCCAAGTAAGAATTTATTAAAGGGATTTGTAAAATCCAAGTTTCAACAAGATTTAATATATGGAATTCATTTAACCAGTGATCAAATGACGATGAGGTTTAGCCAAAGAGGCGATAAAGGTTTATTATAAAATGTCCAAGTAGATGAAATCAATTTATGTGACGAGGGATTTATATTATAAATCAAAAGGTTTTAAGTGAAAGAATATTTGAAGTTAAAGTGATGTTTTAATGGATATTAATTTAGATAAGGGAATTAAGTAAAAGACTTTAAAAGAAGATTTCAAATGTAAGAAACAATTTATGGGATCGATTTGAAAACGATAAGGTAAATAAGATTTGGGAAAATGGTTAAGTGATAGACTGATGTTATTCCGAGATAAGAACGGGTTGACCAAGGTCTGAGAGGTAACTAAAACACCCCAACTCGGTTGGCCTCGCTATTATCGAGGAACAGTATTAGTTTGAAGTAAGTGAAGTTGTTGAAATTGTTTTACCCTATACGAGGTACATCGAACTCTAATGCAAGATTTTGGGAATTAAATAATATTGCAATGATGGTTCCAAAGGAAATAAGAATAAGTGGTTTAAAATTATATTAAACATTTGTTATTCAATTAGAGTTGATCGAATATAGTTAGAGTTAGTCAAACAAAGTTATCTAGGAAAAAGTTCTATTGCGTACGACTGCTAGCGTAATTCGCAGGGCTGCAGATAGCCTATGGCGGTCGGATGTTTCCTGAGGGAATCAGGCGTAACCATTGTGATCGCTGCGATCTAGAGTCGAGCGAATGGAGTTAAGTCGAGTATTAGTTAATAGGAGTAATCAAGTCAAGTTTGTCGAGTTAAATAAGTCGAGTCAGTCAAGTTAGAGTTAATCAACCAAAGTAAATTTGTTAAAGTTAGTCAAAAGGGAATTTGGTTAAATATATTTTAAAGGAGGTCGAGTTGTGCCAAGTACTGAATCAGAAAACTCATTGTGTTCACACTATTGTTAATTGATAGTTAAAACACCGACTATCAAACCCAACCAATACGATTGTTGGTTCGGAAAGTCCGGGATTGAATTATATTCGAAAACCATTCCGACCATCAAATACGTGAAGACGTCGATTGAAGACGGAGCAAGTGAAGACCGTGGATCTTCATAAGCGGAAGGACTACTTGTTGAATTTCTCTGGCCTGCAGCCAGAGTTATTTTGATTTGTGATTCTGTCGTGGTTGAAATCCACGGGTTGCAAGGACTTCTCGCTACTGATTCATGGGGTGATTCCTATATGAGATGCAGTAGGAGAGTACCTTCGGTTCATCCTGTTCCTGGATGACTTGTATGGACGGATGTCTGACAGAGTATTTCCAAAAGGAATTACATGCGTTGATTTCTCCAAAAGTACGATAGTTGACGGCGGAGAAATGGTTATTCTCTAGCCAAATAAACTAGAGTATGTTTGTGGACGTCAATCAAGTGTGATTTGGCGGATCTGACGATGTGGCATTCAAAGTGAATGATGACCAGATGTTCTAGAGATAAAGTTCTAGCCTCAAGCCTCATCAACCGGGAAATGACAAAAATCGGGCAGGCAGCATGGCTATGTGGGTCGCTCCCATTAGGATGTATGATCACCTATCTAGAGAAATTCCTATTGCTTCTTTAATCTATATTCGATGCTGACCCTACTCGGGTGGCGGTTGCTGATCCCAACCGTCGGTGGTATACATTCGATACACTCAAGCGAAATGAGTGGTCGGTCATGTGTGGGCCGGGTTGCAAGACGTTCTTGTTGAACCCAGTGTATTCGCCTCTAGAGATACACGTGCGGAAGGTGGACCCATACCTTGTCAAGTTGGAAAGCCAATATCCAATAAGCGCCCACGGTTTTTCGATTGTATACTATATATATGTGGAGCGTGAGATGCAAGCGTTCCTCTAGATTATTATTTATTTGTATTTAGACATTATGATAATATCAGAGAAAGATATTGATTTCAAAAATGTTTTGGGTTATAGTAAGGTAAAAACCGTCCGTGTTTATGTGTGGACTGGTCTTACTATTATTCTTTGATTTCATAAAGGATTTTGCAAAGTTAAACAAGTGTGTGTTCTGTGAATTTATCACTGAAAGTATTCCAGACTGACCCGGTGTATTTTGTTTTAAATCAAATGTGCTCGGGTCAGACCGAGTATGTTCCAGGTTAGGTTTCGCTTGGAGTTTCAGGAGCTGGAAGCAGGCGGCTTCACCGCTAGTTATTCAAAGTTATTATTCCGCTGTGACTAATGTATGTGTACTCTGATGATTGGTATGTTTTATATAGTTCTTTGTATAAAGAGATTTGATATTATCTTTTATCTGTTCCGCTGTGAGATTCTGGTGTGTTCCTCTTCTTTCTTCTATTCTAATACTTCTTTCTTTCTATTCTCACCTTCTAACTTCTTTCTCATGACAATCTGGGGGTTCGATACTTGGGTTTTGGCAAGTGATACGAGTTTATGTATTGTTGTCGAGAACCCGATTGTCGTTCTTTTCCCCGGGTCGTTACAGTGGTCATTCACTGTTCCCATGTGTATGTGTTACTGTTTTGAGCTGCTCATACCATGTGCCTTAGCTGTTTATTTTTATTCTTCAGCTATTTCAAAATCTTCAAGAGTATCTTTGTTGTTTATTCACTGTTCGAATGTGTATATGAATTCACTACCTATAGACTTAGCTGTACCTACATTTTTTTTTATCAGCTATTCATTGACAATACATATGCTCTGAATATAAATATAGATTTAGTTCTTTACATAGATTTTGTTGTTCACTTAATCTTGTTTCTTATTTCATTTTCTCTCTTTTCCTATTCGGCCATTACTTTAGCTGTTCCCTAGCTATTTATTGTCATGTCTTTTAGCTGTTCACTGATCCCTTTAGACGTTGATGCCTAGTTGCCTTAGCTCTGCAATGTTGTTTACATAGTTGTTCATTTCTAGCTGTAAAGATTTGATAAACTGTACATACATTTTATTGTTTATTTGTTTGCCGTTTAAAAAAATTGGTTGTACAATACCCACTTGGCTCAGTCGTTTCCCCTTGTTCTGTCTAGCTGAAATCTATAACAGTTTAGCTAGTTTTCTTTGGCTATGTGTTGTCATGTTTGTTCAAGCTGTACACATCCCTCTTTTAGCTGTTTGACTTTTTATTTATTTATTTTAGTACTGATAGGTTCACTGTTTTCTTCCTTGCAGCTCATGATCAAGGAAGAAGATCTTGTTTTACTCTTTCCTTCGAAAAGAACAAAACATGAAGAAATTTATTTTGATAGAAGTGACTATGTCAAATTTGCTTTGTATTGTACAACAAGTGTGGTGTATTATTTTTTTCCTTTTTATTTTAACTTGTCTATTTGTGGGTTGGCACTTGCACAAACAATTATATTGTTTTATTTTAGTTCAAGATTTATTTTTCAAGTCTTCCTTGGTTTTGTGTTGGCTGAGAATTATATATATATAATTTCCAATTGTACCAAGCATGAACTTCTTGTTCTCTTTGTATTTACATTTTTAGTCTGATGTTATACACATTCCAGTTTTTGTTTTGTTCATGTAGCAATGTTTTATTCCTAGAGCGAGCGAGATGAAAGTATGTATTTAGTTTCGAATATTTTTGCCGAACCTAGTTAAAAATGCTGATGGCATATACATGTTGAAAGTATGGTCTGTATTTATGTTGTGCTCAAGCTTTAGATTGGTTTAATATTTTAAATCTCATAAAACCTCGATACACTATAAATTAAATATAACTAGCTAAATTAACGTTAATGGATTAATAACAGTTTCAATTCCAATCTGTAGAAAATTCAAGATTCAACAACGATATTCTATTTATATAAAAATCCAATTTATAATTATATATAATTAGCACGTCTATATATTATTTAATAAACAAACTACACCTTGTAATTTCATTTAGAAATTCTCAATCAATATTTAAAAATAAAATATATTAAATATTTAACACTAAAAAATACGGGTCGTTACAGAATAGATAAGATAGAAAATTAGAATAGAAGAAGAAGAAGATCACCACAGAACAGAACTAGAGTAATACGAATCTCACTGCGGAATGAATAAAATATAATATATAACATAACTTTGAAATAAAACTGTATATATATATGCAACAACATTATCAGAGTACAACACTTACACACAGCGGAAATAACAATATCTATAAATTCCTGAAGCCTCCTGCTTCAAGCTCCTCCAAGTATATCTGTAGAGACCTGAAGTACTTGACTGCCCATACAAATTTGGGCACCCAAGAATTTAGGAAAAACAAAACAAAATAAACTCTGGGTCAGTCATGGGACTGGTGTGAGTAAACTCAAATCAGTTGTTTTAACCTTTCAAAATATTTTTCAAAAGAAATGATAATTGTAAGACGGATCTACACATAAACACGGATGGTTTTTACCTTACGATAGCCTAAAACAGTTTCAAATTCAATACTCTTCTGATATTATGATTCTAATCACAAGTAATTAACAATCTAGGAGAACGCTTGCATCTCACGTTCCACATATATAATATACAAATCAAATCGCGGGCGCTTATTGGAGATTGGATTCCAACTATGACAAGGTATGGGACCACCTGCCGATAATGTATCTCTAGAGGCTAATACACTGGTTCAACAAGAACATCTTGCAAACCGGCCCACACATGACCGACCACTCATTTCGCTTGAGTGTATCCAATGTATATCACCAACGGTTAGGAGCTACCCACCGTTTCCCGAAAAGGGACAGCATCAAACATAGATAAAAGAATGAAATGGATTTTCTCTAGATAGGTGACATATGCCCTAATGGGAGCGACCCACATAGTCATGCTGCCTGCCCGATTTCTGACATTTCTCGGTTGAGGAGGCTTGAGGTCATTACGTATGTTTTGAAACACTTGACCACCATTCACTTTGAATGCCACATCGTCATACCCGCCAAATCACAAATTGATTTCCCCAAAAATACCACCTATATAAAGCTAAGAGAAATGAATTCCTCTGCCACCAAACGTAAGTACGTTTGAAGAGATCAACTTACGTGATCCGTTAGATATACTCTGTCAGACATTCGTCCATTCACGTTTGTCCTAGGACTGGACAAACTGAAGGCACTATTCTGTAAATAGGACAGCCCTTGCATAACTCTGTCTTCAATATTTGATCGCAACGCTAACGTCCATAAAGAGTGGTTTTCAGATAATGAACCTTATCCCGGTCTCTCCGTATTGACGATGGAAACATGGTCAAAAGCTTCGATAGTCGGTGATTTAACTATCAAAGAAAAATAGGTGTGCAAACAACGATATTATTTCCAGATGGAAATTCTATCGATCAATCATCATTCAACATTTATCTCTTTATGTTAAATTATCTTTAATTTATCCATTTCCCCATTTCTATATATTTGTAAATTCTTATTTTCTAAATTTAGAAAATGTTTCTGGTTCTTATTTGGAAAATATTTCCATACTCATTTCATTTGATTCAAAACGATGTTTAAATCTAAAATCACTATGCGATCTCGAACCATTTCACTCATTATCTGGATTCACTCAACCAACTTTCACTATCGAACCTTAACCATTCCTTAGTTAAAAATGAAGTCAATCAAGTTGGGGTATAGTTACCTCTCAGACCTTAACTGAACAACATTTTTAACTTTGAAATAGACAAAGTTCACTTTTTAGAACTTTGACCAAATTCCTTACGAAACTCTCGGATTCTATTTACGAATCCTCTTCTTTTACAAAAATATTTTGATTATAACAATAGTGTTATAATCCTATACTTCTGAAATAAAATATTTAAATATAACTTTCCCTACTAGTTTAAATAAATAATAATTACTTTATTAGATAAATAAACCTTGATTTAAAAACTGGAAAGAAATAGTACTTCCCCCATTCGATATAATCGAATCCCAATGTGTAATCCACTCTCGAATAATCACTATTCAATAACTCTCTTTCGAATAAAATATATGCGATTACTTTTTCTTTCGAATAACTATATTCAATTTGACTCTGTTCAAATAACAAATATTCGATTAATTCTCTTCGAATAACTTATATTCGATTATCAAATATCAGTCTCCAACCGAATACTAATTATCTTGTTAAACCCTGATTAATTCAATATATAATTTCTTCAAGTAAATTACTTTTAAAACATCTAGCGTAGTTAAATTCTAATTACAAATCTCTATGGATTTTATTTAATCCCTTTTTACATTTCGAATATCAAAATGGATTTCATCATTCCCTTTTTAAAACATATCAAAATTTCCCATTTTCCTAATTCACTATTGAATTTGCAAATCTCAAATTTCCACTGATAATTATATTTTAATTCATTTATAAACCTTGGAATTATAAATCACAACACTTGTTTTCATTATCAAACAAGTTATTTATTTCTCACCATTTGAAATCCCATTTCTGTTTAATTTCTTTCTTCAAAATCCACTTTCCTATATAAATGTGTTTATCTGCAAAATCCTTACTTAATCCCATTATTCACATCGAATGTGAATAATATTTCTTTTTCAGTATCTTTAGTTTTATTTCGTATTAATATCCCATTTGATTTTTCAGAATTCCAAAATCCCATACTCACTTCATACATTTCTTTTTATAAAATACTTTGATTTTATACGAATATTTTTATTTCAATATACACTTTGAAATTTCCTTTTATAGTGCTAGTATTACTTAGGGTATTTAACATACCATATAACAATGGTCATTACCAGCCAAACATACATAATCCCTAGCTGATTATAAATTACACCATATATCATAATATATGAAAACAATAAAATAATGTTGAGGAACCCAATTGGGTCCCTCCGACCTGTTTCCCTGCATCCACAGATGTTAATCAACATAAATAACATGAATATGAAATATTCTGATAACCCAAATTAATATTCGATATCGTTATCAATTTTTTTCAACCAATTAACTAGTGGTTCAACCAAACAGGAAACACACAACAAACAACCATCATTTATAAATTCTAAAAGTACATTATAAAAATATGAGTTGAGCATCATTAGTGAGATCTACTCACCTTGTTTGGTAACCATAAATTATCGATTTATGGTTGATCTATCAAATCAGGTATTTAATCCTGCCGTAAATTGAAATAATCTCCAAATCATTCCATGTCAGTGCCAATATGTAGCATGCGTCCATACGATCCCAACGTGCCAAACCGTTCCTTAATCCGATAACATATGAACGAAATATAACATCAATGAGTTTATATACTAAATTTCAAATTAAATAGACTTAATTTTTTTAGGAAATTGTGCTTTTACCTTTTGAAATTGTCGGCCCAATATACCACATATAAACCCACGCATGTTTAGTTCTCAAGAAAGAACATACGTCTTCTATTTCTCCTACCATACTTCTCAGTTCTCACGTCCCATTTATTTATATTCTTTTTCTTTTCATTTTGATTTTTCCCTTCTTCTCTTTTTTTTAGTTCTTTTATATGTGGGCCTCCACATTTACTTCGGCCTAATCATCTCTTGCCTACCCAACCGCATATACTTCTCCCACCACGTTTTCATCTCCAGACCACAGTGCTATTTCCGCAGCCTTCTTCAACTCCAACCCCATTATTTCTCCACGTAAATTCAAAACAAAACCACCCATTTCAGAATATTCAAACCCCCTGGCATGCTGATCGTAAAAACAGCAAACAGGATTTTTCGTGCTTACTCATAAAAGCCCAGCTCACTTCAGAATTTTCCGAGTCGTTAAGACTTGTCTTCAAGCTTCTCGTTTGCTGAGGCAAAGCTAGCATGCTACTGCCAAACCGCTTCGATCCTAGCCTCACCCTGCGCTTGATTCGTTTAAATCTCGGTCTCCACTTGAACCAAAACCTGCATACCCTTCTTACTCCAATTTCAAACGCAGGCATTACTTCTTTTGGTTTAATTTGTTGAAGTTCACAATTTCCTTTTTTTTAAGATTTGAGGAAAGACTTAAAAATAAAATAGAACAGTGTTTTATTCTTGATGCAGAACGAATGGGAAACCCCTGTATTTATAGCCGACGTTCCTTGGGTATGATGGAATAGCTCGGATAGGATTACAGTATACCTAGGTAGCTGAGGAGTTTTCATTTCGAAGAACTATTGGGTTAAAACGCAGATAATAGATTTGCAGATTTCAAAGAAAACAAGCTGCCACGAGATCTTCATTTCCTATTCTAGGTAGCTGTTTTGATACCGAAAGCATAGCTGGTGATGAGAAGTCTTTGAACTGTCTTGGGAAGTTTCAGGGTAGGATACGAATTCAATAGCAAATATCAGTGCTTGATTGATTTGGATATACATGCCAGTCCACAATAGGTTGGCTGAGAGAAGACAGTTCATGCTACACAAGTTAGGCTGTATGCTATAATATTAGGCACTGTTATCAAATCCATGAGGTAAGCAAGGTACCCTTTTATTGTTGTTAGGAAAAAGAGTTTGTGTCTTAGTATAGTAGTGTTCTTTTTTTCTTTGAGCATGTGTTTCGGTACTTTCTGTATGCTCTAGAGATATGGTAGCTGTAACTATATTAAGAGTTTTCATTTCATAGATAGTGGTTATTTTTGCTGCATCTATAAAAGATTTATGTACGAGCCTTGTGTGCAAAGTAGTCGAAAGATATGTATATTTTATTTGGTTTGTTTTATTTAATTCGTTCGATTAATGTCCATCATGCAGTAGATATATGTTTCACTGTTTCTTGTGTATTTGTTCATTTCCCTGATACACGTTCTGCTCTCTGAAGTAACCAATATGCTAGGTGATTGTCAAAACCATAAAGCATATGTTGTTTATGTTTTGAGTTTAGATGCTACCATCCCTTAATGGGACTTATCCATGTTTTATGCATGTGCGCAGGTAAGATGGAAGGGGAATCAAAGTTGGTTAACATAAGTGTTTTTATATGTTTTAAAGTTATAAGGGTTACTGGGTTAAATAAAATTATGTTCATATACGAACCGCTATGGACAGAAATAAAAACATTGCTATGTCAGGCAATGTGACACGATCACAAAAATATAATAATATCGGTAGTTTAACTCATATTGTGAAACCCCAAAATGTTGATATAGGATGTAAAATACTCCAAATAAAAAGTTACATATTTAGTTAATTAAAAATTACAGTAAAATTCTAAAAATTAAATTAACACTACGTCTCAAAAGAACCTTATCTAAATTCGAAATCTACATCTAGTTATTTCAAATAAACTGTTACGGTCGATAAACGATTCTATAGCAACTATTTGAAAATTTGATTTGGACATATCTTGCAATCTATACGACGAAATCTCCATTTTCCACTTCCGTTAGAAAAATATAGTTCAACAGATTTGAACGTTTCTTGTTCCGAAGAAATCTGGTTTAAAACGGGTCTTGTACACTGAGTTGAAGTTCAGAACGTTAAATTACGAACTACCGCGATATTACGGGCTTGATTATATTTAATATAATTATACGTTCAACTGTCGTTCAAATAATTATTTGTTATTATAATTCAACTTTAAACCGAATTATATCTTATAAATGATCAAATTCACACAACATTGAGAATTCAACTATTTCCGACCATTTCGAAAATAAATATATTATTCTATTGTTTATATTAATTAAATATAAATATTATTTAATTCAAGTTATAGATATCGCCAAATCGATATTTAATAATTAAGTTAATTAATTCTTAAACCGTGTAAAATACGGGATGTTACAGCACCTCTGATCGAACACACTCCTCCGATACTATTTCTATGACTATGATGATGATGATGAATTAGGCCCTTTTTGATTTGGGAGCATGTTCCGAGGTGGGCGGTAGTGGCTGCTATGCATTACCACCGGTCCGGGAGTACAATTGGTAGAATCCTACCCTGGGCATTACCTCGAGTGCCTTGTCATATTATCCTTATCGAGCCCCGTACGATTTTGATTTGTATCGTACCTATGGAGTGCCCTCTGATGCCATCCGTGTTAGGTAGGGTTTACGGTGCTGTATAGACTACGGTATTATAAACGGTGTAAGGGTAAAATTGTGATCCCGCTTACGCTATTTTCATTATGTTTATTTTATTGAATAGACATTACAATAATAGTGTATTATACTATGTATGTGTTAGTTTAACAGATCCTTGAGAGATGGAAAAACCCATAACATCTCTTCAGTTACTGCACCCATGACACTCAAGTTATTTCGTATTTTAATTTGACTAATATGAGAATGATTTAGTGTTGATCCGAGTGTATGGTTGTGTTTTCTTTTTATGCAATATGCTTGGGTCTGCAGAAGTTGCAGTTAGTGAAGATTTCAATAGATTCGAGGATGAAGACGAGGATTTGGTATGTATGTATGTGTGTGTGTATATATATATATATATATATATATATATATATATATATATATCATAAGTATGTGTTTCCACTGCATTTATTTCCGTTGCTTATTATGTACATCTATATGTATATGTAACTCTGATAAATCATAAAATGTTATACCCAATGTATACATTTCAACCGCTTTTAAACTGCTATTTGTTTATTATATGTTGTCCTTCCAGTGTGAGATTCTGTGATTGGTTTTTCTCTTCTTTCTTCCTTTTTCTTCTTTTCCCAATAACTACCTGTATTTGTGGTTTGTTTGGGTCGACATGTGTGGATTGTTGTCGATTTGAACGGTCAAAAAAATTTAGGTCGTTACAGAAACTCCTATAATTCTCTTGTGGAAGTAAAAAATTCCTTCATTACTTGCTTATCCTCAATCTTGGCAAGCCCTTT
Source organism: Allium sativum (assembly GCA_030737875.1). Lineage (NCBI taxonomy): Eukaryota > Viridiplantae > Streptophyta > Magnoliopsida > Asparagales > Amaryllidaceae > Allium > Allium sativum. The sequence goes on along the minus strand of CM060912.1, from coordinate 762,459,663 downwards.
ACATTGTTATCCTGAGCTTTCTTATATTACGACTTTACAAGGTTGCACCTAGGTGCATTCGAATCTACAGATGTGTACGTGCTAGGCAATATTTAGAATAAAAGAAAAAAAATATAGACTTTTATATTGAACACAAAAAACGAACTAAAATAAAAACTTTTAAAATATAAACCTAAATTTTTGTTTTGTTGTGCTTGACTATGTTAAAGCCATTATTTACCTCTTGTAATTGCAACTCATGCTTTCACTTCTTCATTGGTTAATAATTTGCCTAAGCTTGATATTTTAATAATAAAAATTTGCTATGCTATATGTAGTGTAATAAGTATAGTTGTGTATTGTGTTAGAATGTATAGTGTGCCTTTGTTATTTGTGAGTATGCGAGAGCGGTGGCTTTGTTTCTTGGGTTACGCTATTTGTGTTGTAGAGGTTGCACTTTAAATGTGCATGGCTGTGAATTGGCGAATGCATGGTAGTATAGCGTGCATGTATAGATATTGTGTTGTGTTTGTGCATGAGTTCATTTGGCTATGTTTTGTTTTATGAAATATGTATGTGTAATGAGTGATGCGCATGCTTGTTTTGTAAGGGAATTGTGTGATCTTAATGTTGGTTGTTTTCATACGCTAGTATAAGTCACTGATACGCTGAATTCTAAAAGTGTTTCCTTTAACAAAATTTCAGATAATTAAAAACAGACAAATATATACATAAGAAAGCATTGCTATTTGATAGTGAATTTGATTCATTAGCCTTTTGGGTTTTGATATATGCGTGTTTTGATTATTTGTAGGGCTAGACATTTCTTTTCAAGCTAGGACCAAGTTATTTTTACTTTAGGAAGATATTAAGGAAACTCAAGCTATTCCTGCATCACTTGAATCAATGTGTGACCCTCAGTTCTATGCTCAGTTAAAGGTATTAATGCTCACCCTAGTGCATTAACAGTTGATAATTATGTATGTTCATAATTTCTGTTCCTAATGAATTCCTTATCAGGAAATGTATGGGGCCTTACCCAATCTTCAAATTAACTATAAGTTGCACCACTAAATAATGCAGCATTTTAATTGCCTCACGTAGCGCCTCATTAGCTTAACAGTGAAGTATAAGAAATATATTCTTGGTAGGCAATGTAGGAGGCTGAATGTATCAAGTCATTGAATTAGGAGAGTTAGTTTTTATGTTCTTTGGACTTTGACTGAAAATACTGGTATATCTTTGATGTTTCCAATTAGAAATATAATCTACACTCCTACACATTGCACTTTGTTGTTTCCAGTTAAGTGCTAGTGCAATCGAAATAATGAACATGAAATTTTTAGTGCACTGTTGTGTCTTTCAGTCAGGAAGTTAACTGATGGCATAGTGCTTGTTTAGTGATATCGAAAGAGGTAGAGCAAGGTTTATATTTAGTGACATTTGTGGATTGTGCACCAGAGTATGTATTTTTTAACAACCCGGAAAATCTGAACCAGTTTAAAAATTTTAAATTAGCTAAAATAGTGGATTTTAAATATTTAAAATAAATATTTTAAATAATAGTGATGAAAAGTACGTTTGAATCGATGTTTGAAAATAAAAATAATTATTATAAATTATAAACAAGGCCTGAAATGGCGCTGCAGTTTCAAAAATTGAATTCAAACTTTAACTGATTGTACCGGGTGCAAAATAAAACGGATTTGAGCGAAACGAAAAATATTTAAATCTGTTAGTGAATACCTTTACAACGAATCTGAAAAATCGAAGTTTCATAACGGGAAGCAAAAGTTATGGCCAAATGAATTTTTAGAAAGGTCGCTATAATTTATATAGCCCGTGAAAATAGCCATTTTGCATACGACCTCAGAATTCGACGAAACCACTTTTGTTGGATCCGGGATGTCAAATTATTGCTAGGTTTCAAATTTCATAATTTTTGAAGCTAGTATGTGAGCGTGGCAAAGGAAAATGTGTTATGGTAAATTACAGTTAAATTGGATCGACCAGAAAAGGGTCATTTTGCAAACAGTCTCAGAATTCGGCGAAACTAGTTTTGTTGGGACCGTATCGTCAAAACATAGCTAGATTTATTTTTCGGGAATTTTTAGAAGCAGTATGTGGCCCCGGCAAATTGAAATGTACGTTCAAATTAAATATTGAATGTTTTATATTTTAATTTGAAGAAAAACTGACTCAAACAGTCGAATAGGCCTTCGAAACATATCCCATTGTGTTCAGAAAGGGGGTATTTAGCTAGGAACGACAGTCGTTGGGTTTGGATTGGAGTTCGTATGAGATAAGGGGTATTTTCGAATTTTTAAAAATATATAAATATAAAAAAATATCAATGGTTGACTTCATTTTCTCTCTCCCCGTATTTCCTTCAGGCGCATAGCGGAAATCGTTCCATTCTTCTCGATCATTTTCCAGTGAAACTTCTCATCAAAACCCACCAATCCTTTGCAACTTTTTGTAGCCCATCTCCTCATCTTCAAATCCATACCAAGAGCTCCCCTTATAGTTGCTCCATCGCGAAGAACAGACCTCCTGAAGTTGCCGCTTGGAAGCCGCAGCCACGGCCATGTCTGGAGTTCGAGCTCCACCATCTTCTCGGCGCAGGGGCGCCTCTCAAGGCCCATCAACGTGGTGCAGTTGGATTTCGATGAAGTGCAACGGATTTGATTTAAATTCGAACCCTAGTTTTGAAGAATCGAAGAAGGTAAACGACTTGATTTTTCTGAATTGAAGATAACACTTTTAAGCATTGCAAACTTGTAAAAATCGTATCTTTCTCATGAGTTGATGAAATTCGATGAAACAGGAAACATCGTGACCGTGAGGACGTCTTCTACATTTTAAAAGGGACCGCATATTTTTCTAAGCCTTCTACAATTTTTGGAGGAGTGGAACCCAATATGAGATTTCTATGTTATAAACGATATGGAATTGACGATGTATAAATTATATAGTCGATGTATGAGTTATATAAGCGTTGTACACCTCATGTATAAGCGTTGTATAAGTTGTATGTTCAATGTATAAGTTATATATGCGTTGTAATAATGAAATGATATTGAATTGAATTTAAATGGATTGAAATATATTTATATACGAATATATATATATATATATATATATATATATATATATATATATATAATCCCCTCATCCACAGACCATGGATGATATTTATTGGTTTTGTTGTTATTTGAATTATTTGGTTAATGAGAAATTTGGTGAATAATGCGAATGGCTGATATGATTGGTTGTGGTTGAAAAATACCCATTTTTGGTTGAAAACAACATTAGAATAGGTTGTGGAAATGAATGAAAAACATGCTCGCCTGTGTGCGAATTAGATGCACGAATCCCCACTGTCAAAAACCGCAAGGTTTTAAGGTAGAGCGAGGAGCCGTACATCGATACGGTCCCGGTTTTAACTACCCTGCCGTTATGCTGCCGAAATTTCCTAAAATCTTTCTGTGTTTGATTTATTTTCATTTGTTGAAACTATATTCATTTGTTGAATAGAAATTCATGTATTGAAAAATAATCGTGTTTTGAAATAAATTGTTTATAATAAAAATCACATTTTTATCACCAGTTTGAACTATAGAAATATTCGTGTTGTAAATAAATTGCTCTAACAATAAAAATCACATTTTTATTATATATTTGAACTATAGAAATAACATTCATGTGTTGAATAGAAATTCATTCGTTGAATAGAAATTCATTCATTGAATAGAAATTCATATGTTGAATGGTATTCGTGTTTCAAATAAATTGCTTTAACAATAAAAATCACATTTTTATTATATATTTGACCTATAGAAATAACATTCATGTGTTGAATAGAAATTCATTCATTGAATAGAAATTCATGTGTTGAATAGTATTCGTGTTTTAAATAAATTGTTTTATAATAAAAATCACATTTTTATCACCAGTTTGAACTATATAAAATAATCGTGTTTTGAAATGAATTGTTTTATAATAAAAATCACATTTTTATTGTATATATGAATTGTTAAAAATAGCGATATGTTGAAATAAATGGCTGTTGGATAAAGATATCATTTTTATCAAATGTATGAAATGAATATAGTTTTGAAATCGAAGAATCGATTTTATTTATATATATATATATATAATTAAAATAAATCGAATCACAAAGCTGCAGTTCGTATTTTGAAACCGTGATTTCAAACGATTATTGCGGAAGATCCGACCATCGGATTCTCCCGAAACCACAACCGTTGGGTTCGCCTTGGAAGTACCTTTCCAATGGCACCAACTATGTAAAGATCCAACGGTTTGATTGTCTAGAATGTTTAATTCAAATCTGAAGAAAAACAGCGCCAGAATCGATTATAATTATATATATGTATGTATAATTATAATTAAAATGAATTGAATAACGATGCTGCAGTTCGATATTTGAAATCGAAACATCAAATGATTATTGCGGGAGATCCGACCGTCGGATTTTTCCCAAAATTGAAACCGTTGGATTCGTTTTGAAAAGATCTTTCTAATGATATAAAATTTGTGAAGATCCAACGGTTAGGTTTTCAGATATGTGTAAAACAAATCTGAAGAAAAACAGCGCCACGACCGCGTTATGGCCTGAAGCGTCGTTTGAATGAATTAGCTAGTTTTAAATAAATAAAAATAGCGATAAATAGTAATAAAATATTATAAACGATATGGAAAGGAAAATAAACTGCATTTGCTCGGTTTATTAGATATTTGATGGTTGAATGTGTTTGGCGTGAAAATTACAATTAATGAACTGAATTAACAATGTCGAATAATTTAACCATTGAAATGAATTGATTTGAAATATTAAATATACATGAATTATTTGAAAAGGCCAAGTTAATTCTCATTTCAAATAATCGACGCTTAAAAGTCGAAGATATGAAGACGGTGCAAGACGGATGATCTTCACGTCGAATGGAGGGGTGCTATTGATGCTCAAGATAGGAGTAGCTACCTTGAAGGGGCTGAAGTAGTAACCGTCCGGACGTACATATTGATTGTACGGATGCGCGAGGAATAAAGATCCTCCGGTTTCGTTCGGACCCAGAACGGACTTGTAAATGGACGTGTGTCTGACGTTGTATATTGACAACGTGGCATACAGAGATGTCGTGATTAAGGCTTTTGTTGAAAAGCAGAGCTTTGTGGTTGATGATCAAAGAACCGCCTGTGTGGAAGAGCTTTGTGTCTATCGTTGTTTCGCGAGCCTCACACCCCGGTATGAACCAGAAACAGGAGAAGGATCCAGGGAGGACATGTGTTTCTTTCTAGCTAGGGTGGTGTCAGTGACCTACCAGCCCTGACATTTACATTACTTTCACCTATGTGGTTGTTACTATTGTGAGGCGCCTCGATTATATCGGTCGATCCGGGACCGATGGAGTCATTCGTTGGCTCGTTTATGCCCCAAAGGGCGGGGAAACGCAGTGTTCAGGCATTTTAATCCACATCGTTGGACCGACCCTGTGGCTCCTAAAGGTGCAGTTGCGGCTGTTCCTGAGACATGGTAGGCCAGATTGTCTCGAAGCAGTGAGGACGATCCCTTGCCTCGGTTCATGACGGAAATACAATTTCCAAATACGACATTGTGTGGTTTTGATTGTATACCAATATATGGCGACATAGTGGTATGGGGTATTAATGCCGTCTATGATCGATATTTATGATTGTATCTGAAATTAGAAACTAACTGGAAACGAGCTAGGACGGATGGTTTCCTGGGTATTGGTCTGATGTTGGTTTCGGTCTTCGGGGTTAATACTTAGGGAATCGTTCTCTTACTAGTTTACGGTTGGAGTCTGATTAAGAATTAAACGATAAAATTTACATTTCAAATTATTTGTTTTTCTCGTATCAAGCGTATTTGGCCATTATAAGGTAAAACTCTATCCTCCGGTTTGTGTTGCATTGTGTGATGGGAACTGAGTCTTATAATGGCTTCATTTTTATAAAAAGCATTGCGATGTTTAAAAGATTTATTTGTTTTAAAGCACTGGCAATCCAATGGAGTAAACCTGTTCCGCGAAAGTGGCGTGGTCCTGTGATTTGCCATATTATAAAAGATGTTAAGTAGATTTCTCATACCAATCCCATGACTGACATGTAGTTTGTTTCACTTGCAATTTCGGGTGCCCCTTTTTCTACACGGGCAGCCTTGTATTCAGGTTTTAGCAGGCTCTTTCTGGATAGTTGGAGTTGAAGATGGATTCTATCATTTATCTCTTTTTATGTTGTTCCACTCCTATTGTACATATTATGTTATTTTCCGCTGTAGACATTTATGTATAGCTGAACTGTATTTGTACCTTGTATGATCCTGTACTGTGTAACTCTAATGTTTATATTTATCCAGTATATTCTGTTGTTCATTATCTAGTGTATTTATTTATTTCTGTTCTGTTGTTAACTGTTTATGTGTTATATTCCCAAAGATTACCCTCACCTCCGTGTTACGGGGTTTGGGCCGTCACATATTTTCTATGTAGATGTTGAGTGTAGTGGTAGTGCAGAGATGTTGTAAAGGTTGTCGAGCAGAGGGAGTGTTTGTGGCGATATGTTTTAGGTTAAAATCAGGACAAAAGAGCTTGTTCAGTTTAAAGAATGCCATACCAAAGTTGTTCTTGTTCAAATTTAATGGAATATTAATCTCAGTTTGGGCTACATAATTGTTTTTGGTCTTAATTTGTTGTGGGCTACAAAATATTTAAATGTTTTGATGGGCACTTAACGTTACGAAATAAAAAAAAGGGAATCTACAAACAAAAGTAAGTTTATCAAATTATTATGTAAATGAATTAATAACTAAATATCATGTGAATAAAATTACTCCTCAAACCATATTTTTACTTAATTAATACTTCACTACAAACTAAAAGTGGAGTTTCTGTAACTTTCATCTAGCTTCTAAGGTGCATTGGGAATATATCTTAAATTAGTCATCATGGAATATTTCAGAGCTCTAATTTTTACGTCCTAGTCTTGGATATATGTGCTCCTTATTTTGCAAAGGGAACGGCAACACTAACATCATGGAATAAGTTTCTAGGTTACAATAACTAGTCAATATGGAATAAGTTTCTTGATTACACTAATTTCAAGTTAAGGATATGGGTGCTTTGATATATATACTGGGACCATATATATAACCAGCCTTCAAATATATCAATTCTGGGCATATCAACATTTTCATGTATGAGTTTTTAAATGTATACAATTAGGGTATGTACCAGTTTCTAATTTATGCAGTTTTGATAGTGCTGAACAAATAAAAATTTCACTTTTTTTTTAATGTTTCTTTGATTGCAAATAGGAAAGTTTTGAACCTCATCCATGCAAAGCAGTTTTAACTACATGGTTAATTGGTTATACGTTCTGGTACTAATAAATATGAAGGTGAAGCTTTGATGTATTCAACCTATATTCTCGTAATTTTATTCAAAGAAATTTGAGGGAGCCATGTGTGAAATTGATGTTAAAAAGGGTAAAAATATGTTTTGGGGAGTGATTTTAAGTGATGTGAAAAAAGGTAAAAATATTCTTTTCCTGTCATACATAACTTAATATCATGTTAGCTAATTTTAGCTAATTCACATGTATGATTCTCATAGGTAACATGATATTTGCCGAGATTTCTTGTTTTTTGCTTTTAGTTTATCATTTTGTCTTCATCACGGCCTTTGTATTTTCTATCGAGTATATATTTTTTGTAAATAATCATAATCATGTCAAATTGGTATGAATAAAGCACAATGAATAATAGATTAATGATTGCAAACTCTTTAGATTCCATGCGTAATTTTGGTGGAGGTTTTAATTAATGTGAATTTATCATGTAGTGTCTGTAAATCTTTTTTATGCACACCATTGTTACAAACAAATGGAAATAGTTTCTACTTGTTGTTCTGCTTCTAACAATGAAGTACTAATCATGAGTACAATCCAGTTTAGTGCAATGTTGTAAGGCTACAGCATTGCAAGACTTAAATGTTGGATAATAAGTTCTGAATGGTGTATAATAATATATTCTTTCTACATTTGGTAAATTTTTTTCTTCTTTTTTTACAGTCACACCGTGCTAGTAGCAATATGCAGACTCAAGATCAACAGGTCGTTGGATCTACCGTCGCTTGACACAAGATTACTTTTCCTTGGTCTAGTGTTGGTACTTATGAAACTAGTTATGTAATTTATGTTAGAACTATATCAACGTAACTTATCTAACCTTTTGGAATATAAACTTATCTAGTTTTTTGGAGTATAAACTTATCGAACTTTTTGACATGTGTTGGAATTATATGATTCTTGCTTCAGCCTTTTAGTATGTGTTATTATGTGATTTTGATTGTTGCATTACAATATTTATTGCATGATAAAATATTCAGTATTATTACGGACTTATATCACAGCAGTATATTTAAATTTGCATTTATTTCTCAAGGAGCAAAAACTGTTGTTATATGATAATTTTACAATGGTCCATGACCCGTTGTAAAATAGGTTTACCAAGTAGTATATATATTACAACGGTTGACGACCGTTGTAATATACTGTATTACAACTGGCAAAAGCCGCTTGAAATTTATTAGCTATTACAACGGGTTGATAACCATTGTCATAGAGTCATTGCACGTGACAGAGCAAGTTATTACGAAGGTCCTTTACAATAGTCATTGCCAGTTGTCAAATAGTTAGGAGCTATTACGATGATGCATATTAAGATGGGCATATGCCCGTTGTGAAATGCATATTACAACCGTTTTTGCCAGTTGTAAAAGGACTGTTTTGTTGTAGTGATAATTGAATTTCAATTATGATTTTCACTTGGATAAACAATTCAATTTTGATAAATCTAGTTCAAATTCAATTCTTTGTTTTAACTTCTGCTGTCCACATTTAAGAATTCTTTAAAAATTTAAATTATAAATATCAAAGCTCAAAGTTCAAATTTAAAGAAAATCAATTAATAATGTCATTTATTTTGTCTTTAAACAATATTCCAAAATTCACGGCTAAAACAATTTTTATTTAACCAATCGGTGTCCGTATATAATTTTCTATCCTACGGCCAAGTAAATAATTAAAATTTAATTTAGTATTTTGGGAAAGGATATATATCATTTCAATCCTAAACATGGCCATACGTATTTATCATTTCAACCTGCGTTCTTAATTCATTTTTAATGATTAATCCTAGATTTATTCGATGTCCGTAACATCTAGGGTACTGGTTGGGATTAATCAACAAAACCACTAACATATATAAACAAATGTCCATAACAAGATGAATTACATATCAATACATTAAATATATAATTTCCACGGCATCGATCAAAATCACTACATCTAAACAGTTCAATGTGATATCAGTTTGCTAGTAATTTGATATGAGGGTTTTAAACAGAAACTAAATTATGACTGTACAATTTATGTCAACAATTAAATTCAATTATACAGTTTATGCAAATTTAACATAAATAATAAGTTAAACAGTCAAACAACAACTAAAATAATCATATCATAACATGAATTCAGTTTAACTAACAATCAAATATTTTAGTTAGGTGTGAGTAGGTTTAATCACTCACCTTTGATTTTAAACGAGATTGAAATTCAAATTTTAGCTCAAAAATCAACAGTCTTAGAATCAGTGCATGACAGTTTCATGCTGTTCGGAATTTCGATACGATCCCAACGGATCCAACCATGCATAAATCTGAATTCGTATGTGGAAGTTATTACCGTTTAAACATTTGAATTTCAAAATAAAATAAAAACAAACTTCTCCTCACCCAACCCTAACATACTACGTAACCTCCTGGTACACATCATCTTCTCCTTGCGTTAAATAAACCGTAAACCCAACTCCACTGAATAACCTAAAATGCGCAATCCCAAATCAACGCCGGGCCCCATGCAAACCGCCTCTACGTGAGCGTCTCCACTCGAATCCACCAGGCAATATCGTAGTTGTCAATACCCTCATCGTCTTTGAGATAGGAGCGAAAATTCAAAACCAAACAGTCCCTAAATGCGGGCCAAAATATCCATCACCATCGCTCCATTCTTAATCACCACCGTTGGATGTGAAGAGGTCGTTGAGCTCTATAATTTTTATTCAAGAAGTTTTCGAAATTGTCAAAAGGAATGAGAGACCTTAAGCCAGGAAGAAATCGAAATTTTGGCCATCGAAATTAAAATAATGGCGGCTAGTCAATTTGGGTTCCGAGAGATTATTTTATCAATTAATTGTCTCGATTTACGTTTATTCAAAGCCAAAAACGAATTGAGTCCAAATCAGGCCCACTTACTACCTATCAATATGTTTTGATGCCTTCTGAACGCAATGGACTATGTTTCAAAGCCCAATTTCAAATTCATTAGCCGTTTATTTAAAAACTCGATTATTTAATTAAATTATATACGCAAATTTGTACGCCTTTTAATTTCTTACGATCAAACTATAATTCCGATGGCTGTGAAATTTTAGATTATAAAATAATTTACAATTCTAGATCCAATTAAATTAATTTCGTTGAATTATGAGATTATTTGCAAAATGACAAATTTAACCAGTTCATTAATATATTAAAATATTCATTTTTCGTTTATTCGCCTTTTAAATTAAATTCAAAGGTTTATAACTCTACTCAATCAATAGGAATAAATTAACATAACTTATAAATCAATTATCATCAATCGTTAATTCAATTTTCTCTATATTTACAAATTCAATTTTCATTTCAATTACTAATCACACTAATCAATTTCAGTAAATATTTTCATATTAATTCCAACTTTCAACCTTTATCGAAATAACTAAATCATAATTTTATTGCGATCAATGCAAGGTACTATCGCAATAATAGGCTGAATTTCATTATTTTAAACAATCCAATTATGTTTTCAACATAGAATTCCACAATTTAAATCATTAACTATTATTTACAACCGTATAATATCCAAAATAATATTAAATTTATGAAATGGCCCATATTTCTAGTAGTCAAATTTTTAATTTAATTTATTACTTTAAATATTATATTTGGAATATTAATCGATTTTAATATTGAATTCGTTTGTTTAAAACAAAGTTGGAATGTTATATTTATATATAATATAAATCGAGCTCGAAATGGCGCTGTAGTTCGTAATATTGAATTTTGAACTTTAATTGGATGTACAGGATCTGATATAAGTCAGATTTCTGTGAAACAAGAAATGTTGGAATCTTGTTGATTATAATTTTCCTATGAAAGAGAAAAATCGAGATTTCGTGTTATAGATTGTTAGTTATGTCCAGTTCAAATTTTAAAATAGTCACTATGGAAAATCGTTGATAAACGATAATGTTTATTTAATAAATTAATTACCAATTTTGCAAACGGTCTCGGTTTTCAATGAAATTAGTTTCATTGGAACCGTAACATTAAATTATTGCACAGTATTAAATTTAGTGGCGAACCGATGTTGTATGTGACCACGGCAGTCGTAAATGCCCAGTCATTTTATATAACGCTCAATTAATTTAATTTAATTTAATTTAATAAAGAGATATTTGAGTGTGAGTTGAGCAGATGATCGAATTAAGCTATGAAACCAGTTCCATTGAATTCGTTTTGACGTTTAGAGCCACGATAGATATATATCTTGTTATTTTTGGAGAACGTGAAATTTAGTGTCCAAAAAAGCAATGTAGTGCGTATAAAAATAGCGTACCGGGAAATAGTCTCAGATTGCAATGGAACTAGTGCCGTTGGATTTGTATTAATTAATTACTGCAAGAAAAACAAATTTCGTGGTAAACGGATGTCGTATGTGACAATGGTAGCCAAAAATGCCTTTGTTTTTATTTAATTGTTTATACAATTTAGACAGGGGTAGCTTTAAACGAATAAACGACTAGTCAAACGAACTCCAAATTTAAAGAAACAAATTTCATTGGATCCATTAGGAAAAGGTCTAGTAGAAGGTCAAGGTTTCAAAAAAAAATTCTGAAATTATAGGATTTTTTAATGCTTGATTTTTCATCGATATTTATAAAGGACCTTTTACAAATGACCTCGGGATTCGACGAAACCTCTCCCATTGGATCCAAAATATTTTTAATGCTAGAATTTGGTGTTTTATTTCGAATTAAAATCATATGAAGTGTTTTTTTCGAAAAGCTTGGCGTAACTTTTGGAATAATAAACTAATAATAAAATGGTCCCATTTCTTCCTTCTCTTTATAAATAGCATGCGTAACCTAACTTGTTTTGTCAAAACACATTGCGTCGTCAACCACTGAAAATGCAGCACCTCCACTACAGAACGAATGGCCACCATTCTTCGATCATTTCTCCTCTCTGTTCTCTAAATCCATCAACTATTTCATCAACTCCTAACTACTATACTGAAGAGCTTGGGAAGGGCTATCAATCCAAGGGTAATGACCGGTTCTGGGGCGTCAGTTTATCATGAATCAAGTCTCGAACTGCTGGCTTGTGTGGAGGATTTACGGGCTAAAGGAGACGCCAAATTGGACTATTTTTGGGGCGGAGGAGGGTAATGGTCAGGCGTTTGGAAGGGCAGTTTCATATCAAGTCAGGGTGAACTTGGAAGGCGGTGCAACGTCTGAAAGTGTGGTAGCACGTGGGGTTCAGTTGGAGGACACAAAGGTCAAAACGAGCAGAAGTAAACGATTTTGCCAGAAATTTTAAACGTAACTAAGACCTAATTTTATTTCATTAAAAGTTAATTAGTTTTAATACCAAAACATGCACTAAAACATTGTCATTTGTTTATGCCGTGAGCAGGAACCGTGAGCGTGAATGGGAAAGAAGGATCAAATTTGACCCGATTTAAGTTAACAAACCCAATTAGCTATTAATTAGTTATTAATTAAAGAATCTTTAATTGGAATTCTTAAATGCTCAAACGTGAATTTGCAGACCTAGAATATTGCAGATAACAGATGGAAAGGAAAAACAGGATTGACCTAACTTTGGGGATTTACAGTGTAATTTAGTTAATGAATTTTATTTATGGAATTAAATGTTAAATTAGAGCAGTAAATTTATATTGCCTATATCATTCAGAATTAAACTAAGGGGTAGATCTTGTTGTGAGCAACAAAGCAGCGTATAGAGGAGTAGCTGCCGGTCAGTAAATCATTGACCTAAATGTAATTAAAATAATTATATTATTATGGGATTTAATTCTTTAATTAAATCTTAAAAACAAAAATATTAATACCTTTTTATTAGTTGATCAAAATGGAAGGATTCGAGATGCATTGGACTCACATCGACGAGATCTACATTATGGAGCAAATCTGGACGGAAGTGGAATCAACTGGATTTTTAAATTAAATTAAACACCGGTTTAATTTAACTGGAACGAGACATTTAAACAGCAAATCATTTCACAGTGAGTTAAACTCACTCAGTTCATCCCAATTATATTTTATATAAGTTGGGTTTTAAAATTTTGTGTTATGGTTGCTAGTGGTTGATTGTTTGCTATTTATATATGCGTATATTGATTGAACCAGTGAAATTAAACGTTGTTTAATTTCAGTGAAAAACCAAATCGTTATTTTAACGATTGGACCCCACTGAGGTAACTTACCTTGTTGGTCACGTTTATAAAATAAACATGTTAAATTGTTTGTAAATTGGTTGTTGTTAAATGACTATTGTTTACTCTTATATCAGTTAAACTGAATTGAATGATATTATTTGAGATAACCAACTTGGATGCAGAGCAGAACAGGTTGGAGGGATCCAACAGGGTTCCTCAAATATATTTAACATTATTTATTTTCATTATATAAACTATTTAAACCCATCTGTTTGAATGATTGATTTGATTGTTGACCAGACCTGAAATTCAACATTTGTTCTGTTTTAAACCAATGAGTGATATTGGTTGAGGAATTGGCAGTATATGGCTTATAAATCAATCATTTTATAAATATGGATTTACCGCCGGGTGAATCGATAGTAATGAAGTTATAAATATTTTGTATAACTGAAAAGGATTTTTATATCTATTAGTTTGAATAAAACTTATTTAAAAAGGAAATAAATATTTATTGTTTATTGTTTATATTTCTATGTAATTATTAACTAATTTTATAAACCAAATTCTTATGTTAGTAAGAATTATAAGCAGACAAGTAGAAATCAATGTAACGATTAAGAATTGGAATAATTGTTTTTAAGAAATAATTAAACGCAATTATTTAAATTAATTATATTATTAATTAATTTAAAAACAAGGACTAATTCAGATCAGTTAACGAGATAACCATGTATTGATTTGATTAAGTCAACCGTTTTAATAGGGATTGATTATTAAATTAATTTGTTTTGAATTAATTTAATAAAATAGTTTAATGAATAAATATAATCGAAATATTAGTAGTCGATAATAATTTACAAATGGGATTTGTAAATGAGGTAAGAGTTTTGTAAAATGAATGTGTAAGCATTGTTACAAATAATAAATTAAACTATCTGATTTATAACGGTAGATCATTAGAAAGATCGCTGTGGGATTTTCGACAGGACATAAGTTGTCGCTATGATTTAAAAAGAGTATAAATAAAGAAAATAAAAGGGTTTGGAAATGAAATTTGTAGCGTTTGTTACAGATGATGAGTTGAATTGTTTTGATCCAAATAAATATAAGGATTCGTAAAAGATGTCATTATAAGGGTTGTAAAAGATAGAAAGGTAAGATTTATAAAGATAATTATATGAGATGTGTAAGGATATTTATATTAGATTGTTAAAGACAGTTATATATGATTTTAAAAACCAATATAGTATTGTTGTTGCAAATAAGTTGAACAATTATAAAGAGTCGTTGAAGAAATTTTATAAAGGATTCTATTTATAATGGAATCGAAGCTCGAGTAATATTATAAAGGAACATTAAAGATTAATAGAGAACTATTATTATAATAATAGTTTACTTAATAATTAATTAAGTAAACATTGTTGAGATTTAAATAAGATTTTTAAAGGGAAAAGTGTAGTTAATGAACTTCCATCTATTCTGAAGATATGGATGTTGTTTGTCAAGGTCTGAGTGGTAAATAAAATACCCCAACTTGAATGACTTCACGATTATCCCAGAATGGTATTAGTTTATAAATGAGAGAAACTGAGGGAAACATAAGTTATTCTTTCCGTAAATGATATTAAAAAGTGTATTCGAAAAGTTAATAAGTGAATGAAACGATTGTTTAGAATATTCTTATTTATAATAAGAAGTAAATGATAAACTCTAGATATTAGAAGATTTTCGAATATAATTAACATATGTTTAATTAAAGAGGCCAAGTAATGTCAACTACTGAATCAGTGAACTCATTTTATTCTCACGATTATTTATTTGATAGTTAAATAACCGACTATCAAATCTGGCCAACACGATTGATGGTACGGAAAGACCGGGATTGAACGTGTATTCAAAACCCATTCCGAACCAGCGAGTACATGAAGATGCAGAATGAAGATGGAGCAATTGAAGACCGTTGATCTTCATAAGCGAAAGAACTTTTGATTAAATTTCTCTAGTTTAGCAGTCAAAGATATTTCAACGGTAATTCTGTCATGGTTGAAATTTTCGGATTGCAGGGACTACTCGCTACTGATCCCTGGGTGATACCTATATAGGATGTGGTAGGAGGGTGCCTTTGGGTCATCCTATTCTTGGATGACTTGTACGGGCGGATGTCTGATAGGGTATTTCTTAAGAATCACGTACATTGGCTTTTACAAACGTACTCTGTTAGCTGTAGAGTATTTTTGTGGACGTCAATTAGTAATTTGATAGATCTGACGATGTGGTATTCAAAGTGAATAGAGACGTGTTGTTCTGAAGGATAAGCCAAATGTTCTAAATTAAATGAAATGAAATTAATTTATTAATAAATTTATTTAATAAATTTTGACCTCAAGCCTCATCAACCAGGAAATGGCAAAACAATCGGGTAGGACGCATAGCTATGTGGGTCGCGCTTATCAAAAGGGTATATCATAACCTTATCTGGTGAAATCAAATGCCTTTGGTTGTCCCTTTGTTTTATTTATATGCTATCGGTTCGGTTGGCTGGCCCCCAATCGTGGTAATGATATATTCGGTACTCTCAAGAGAAAGTGAGGGGCTAGTCATGTTTAGCCTGGGTTGCAAGATGTTCTTGTTGAACCCCAATGTATTCATCTCCAGAGGTACATTGTCCGAAGGTGGTCCTATTCCTTGCCAGGAAATCCATTCTCCAATAAAAGCCCGCAGTTTTGATTGTTTACTATATATGTAAAGCATGAGATGCAAGCGTTCTTCTAGAATGATATTTATTTGTATTTAGACACTATTATAATATCAGAGAGGATATTGATTTCAAAAATGTTTTGGGTTACCGTAAGGTAAAACCGTTCTTATTTATGTATGGATGTGGCCTTATGATCATCATTATCTTTCAAAAAGATTTTGGCTTTAAAATCAACTTGTGTGATACCTATAAAGTTAGTGTGTTTTCCTACTCTGGTTCACCAGACTGATCCGTCGTTTGTAATGCTCAGGTTAGCCCAGGGTGTACAGGTCTATATTATCAGATGCAATGAAGAGACGAGCTGGAAGAGTCCAGACATATGATATCTAGTTGTTATTCTGCTATGTGACTGTATATGAGGACAGGTTATTATAACTGTCCATACGTGTTGATGTACTCTGATGATTGTAACTTTTTATTTAAAAGCTCTCTATAAAGATTTATTTCTATATTATATTTTGTTATGCTGCGATGTGAAACTCTGATTCTGTGTTGTGTTGGTTCTTCTTCTTCTATTCTAATATTTCTTTCTTTATTTCTTTATTAGCTCACCCTATAATATTCTTTCTAATAACGTTCCTATGTTTTTTTATGCTTGAATGTTCAATATGGTGTTTGCATGTCAATTTTCACGGTCGAAAATCCCGCGTGTTCGTTACAGTGGTATCAGAGCTATTGGTTTAGTTATAACCTTGGCTCTATGGAGTAACACAATAGAGATGTGGTTAGTAATACCATAGATTGAGTTGAGTGTATATATATGAGCGCGTATTTGTAGATTTTATATACAAATGTTTTTTATTGTGTTGTTTGATCAGTTCAAGTGTTGAGAAGCATTGAACTGGTCATTTATACAATATTGTTTTGTAAAAAGGGAAAATGAAATAATTTTATCCGAAATATATATGTTTTCGAATAGAAAAGAAATAATTTTATCAAATTATTGAGTTATTGTGTGTTGATTGATCTGAACGAAATTCAAATGGGATTTAAAACTTGAATTGAAACTTAACTAGTTAAGTGTAATTAAATTGAGAAATGATTTTTAAATTTAATAATATTGATCGGAATGTGGAAATTTAATGAATAATAATTAAATTGAAACCAATTTGATATTAATCGTTTGATGTTCGAATAAGTTAAACCAAAGTAAAAATAGTATTGAATGTATGTTCAATTGATTGACTGAGTTGGTTGTGTTTACTTGTTGATTGTTGTTGGTAGATTGTTTGCATATCATTCATCAACAGTCGAAAATAGAGTTAATGAATTAAATACCCAGAAACTGAATTCCAGTTTCACAAATTGGAACAAAACTACATATGAATTAAAAATGGGTGATATAACATTATATTGTATCAAATGAATGAATATTTCATGTTTAGTTTTTAGAATTTGTGAAGATATACTTATTAACCAATGAAATGTTATTTAAATTTCATGTAATCGTTACTTACATGTTGAACTGAGATAAGTACAGGTGCCAGATGGCAAGGCAAATTGATATTGGTTGAGTAAACCGCTTATAGTTTGAGCAAGTATGCTCAATAGCTCTCGCATAAGGTACGCCTACGCGAAAATATAATTTTTGGGTTTTTGAATTTTGTTTTCTGACCGTGTGGGTTGATGTGTGTCTATATATATGTATATATATATATATATATACTTGTTCCTATGATATCGTAGATGTCCCTCCGTACATGGGAGACTATGCTGAATTTTTCCGAAAATGTAAAGTGTTAGAATATTTTCGATACTTTTGAAAATTTTTATTTAAAAAAGGGATTGGTTTTTGGATTTAAAATAAAACAGGATTTTTAAAATAAATGGGTTCGTAACATTTTTCTTGCCTTAGTAATTTCGGGGATGAAATTCTTTTAAGGGGGGAAGAATATAATGGCCCGTACTTCTGGTAGTCAAATATTTAATTTAATTTATTACTTTAAATATTATATTTGGAATATTAATCGATTGTAATATTGAATTTGTTTGTTTAAAACGAAGTTTGAATGTTATATTTATATATAATATAAATCGAGCTCGAAATGGCGCTGTAGTTCGTAATATTGAATTTTCAACTTTAACTGAATGTACGAGATCCGATATAAGTCGGATTTCTGTGAAATAAGAAATGTTGGAATCTTGTTGATTATAATTATCATATAAAAGAGAAAAATCAAGAGCTGTATTATAGATTGATAGTTATGTCCAATTCAAATTTTAAAATAGTCGCTATGGAAAATCGTTTATAAACGATAACGTTTTTTAATAAATTAATTAGCGATTTTTCAAACGGTCTCGGTTTTTGATGAAATTAGTTTCATTTGAACCGTAACGTTAAATTATTGTATAACAATAAATTTCGTGGTGAATCGATGTTGTATATGACCACAGCAGCCGTAAATGCCTAGTCATTTTATATAGCGCGCAATTAAATTAATTTAATTTAATAAAAAGATATTTGTGTAAGTTGAGCGGATGATCGAACTAAGCTGCGAAACCAGTTCATCGAATTCGTATTAACGTTTAGAGCAAGGATAGATATATAGTTTGTTATTTTTTGGAGACCGTGAAATTTAATATCTAAAATAGCAATGTGGTGCGTATAAAAATAGCGTACCGGGAAACAGTCTCAGAATGCGACGAAACTGGTGCGATTGGATTCGTATTAATCAATTATTGTAAGAAAAACAAATTTCGTTGTAAACAGATGTCGTATATGACAATGGTAGCAAAAAATGCCTTTTTTTAATTTTATCATTTATACAATTTAGACAGGGGTAACTTTAAACGAATAGATTACTAGTCAAACGAACTCCAAATTTAACGAAACAAATTTCTTTGGATCCGTTAGGAAAAGTTCTAGTAGAAGGTCAAGGTTTCAGTTTTTTCTGGAATTATAGGAATTTTTAACGCTTGATTTTTCATCGATATTTATAAAGAACTTTTCACAAACGACACCGAAATTCGATGAAACCTATTCCATTGGATCCGTAATATGTTTTTATGGTAGAATTAGGTGTTTTATTTCGAATTTGAAATCATATGAAGTCCTTTTTTTGAAAAGCTTGGCACAAATTTTGGAATAATAAAATAATAATAAAATGTTCCTATTTCTTCCTTCTCTTTATAAATAGCATGCGTAAGCTAACTTGTTTGGTCAAAAAGCATTGGGTGGTCAACCATTGAAAATGCAGCGCCTCCACTACAGAACGAATGCCCACCATTCTTCGATCATTTCTCCTCTCCATTTTCTAAATCTATCAACTATTTCATCATACTCCTAACTACAATACTGAAGAGCTTGGGAAGGGCTATCGATCCAATGGTAATGATTGGTTCTAGGGCGTCAGTTTGTCATGAATCATGGCTCAAAGTGTTGGCTTGTGTGGGGGATTTATGAGCTAAAGGAGGCGCCAAGTTGGACTATTTTTGGGGTGGAGGAGGGTGATGGTCAAGCGTTTGGAAGGGCGGTTCCCAATCAACATTAGGGTGAACTTGGAAGGCGTTGCTGCGTCGGAAAGTGTGGCAGCACGTGGGGTTCAATCGAAAGACGCAAACGTTAAAGGGAGCAGAAGTAAACTATTTAGCCAGAAATTTTAAACGTAACTAAGACCTAATTTTATTTCATTAAAAGTTAATTATTTTTAATATAAAAACATACACTAAAATATTGTCATTGGTTTATGCCGTGAGCAGGAACTATAAGCGTGAGCGGGACGGAAGGATGAAACTTGGCCTAATTTAAGTTAACAAACCTAATTAGTTATTAATTAGTTATTAATTAAAGAATTTTTAATTGGAATTCTTAAATGCTCAAACATGAATTCGCAGACCTGGAATATTGCAGATAACAGATGGAAAGGAAAAACAAGATCGGCCAAACTTTGGGGATTTACAGTGTAATTTAGATAAAGAATTTTGTTTAAGGAATTAAACGTTAAATTAGAGCAGTAAATTTATACTATCGACATCATTCAGAATTAAACTAAGAGGTAAATTTTATTGTGAGCAGCAAAGCAGCATATAGAGGAGTAGCTGCTGGTAAGTAAATCATTAACCCAAATGTAACTAAATAATTATATTATTAAGGGATTTAATTAAATCTTTAAAACAAAAATATTAATACCTTTTTATTGGTTGATCAGAATGAAACGATTCAAGATGTGTTGGACTTGCATCGACGAGATCTACATTATGGAGTAAATCTGGACGGAACTGCAATCAACAGGATTTTTCAATTAAAAAAGACAATTGTTTAGTTTAACTGAAATGAGCCATTTAAGTAGCGAATCAACTCATGGTGAGTTAAACTCACTCAGTTCATCCCACTTATGTTTTATATAAGTTGGATTTTTATAATTGTGTGTTATGGTTGCTAGTGGTTGATTGTTTGCTAATTATATATGCATATATTGATTGAACTAGTGAAATTAAACGTTGTTTAATTTCAGTGAAAAAACCAAATCGTTATTTTAATGATTGGACCCCACTGAGGTAACTTTCCTTGTTGGTCACATTTATAAAATAAACGTGTTAAATTGTTTGTAAATTGGTTGTTGTTAAATGACTGTTGTTTACTGTTTTATCAGTTGAACCGAATTTAATGATATTATTTGAGACAACCAACTTGGATGCAGAGAAGAATAAGTTGGAGGGATCCAACGTGATTCCTAAAATATATTTAACATTATTTATTTTCATTATATGAACTGTTTAAACCCATCTATTTGAATGATCGATTTGATTATTGACAGTTGACCTGAAATTCAACATTTGTTCTATTGTAAACCAATGGGTGATATTGGTTGAGGAATTGGTAGTACATGGCCTATAAATCAATCATTTTATAAATATGGGTTTACCGTCGGGTGAATCGACGGTAACGAAGTTATAAATTTATCGTATAACTGAAAAGGATTTTTAAATCTATAGGTTTGAATTGAAGTTATTTAAAAAGGAAATAAATATTTATTATTTATTATTCACATTTCTATGTAATTATTAACTGATTTTGTAATCCAAATTCTTATATTTGTAAGAACTATAAGCAGACGAGCAGAAATCAATGTAACGATTAAGAATTGGAATAATTGTTTTTAAGAAATAATTAAATGGAATAATTTAAATTAATATATTATTAAATAATTTAAAAAGAAGGACTAATTGAGATCGGTTAACGAGATAACCGTGTATTGAGTTGACAAAGTCAACCATTTTAACAGGGATTGATTATTAAATTAATTTGTTTTGAATTATTTTAATAAAAGAGTTTAACGAATAATTGTTTTGACTTTAATCGAATTTTAAAAAGGAAATTTACTATTTATTTAAATTAATAAAGAAAGTAATTACTGTTTCAGTAGTTAATGATGACATAAATTATTATCTTAATTAATAATGATTTAAGAGATTACTTTTTAATTCGACTTCATTTAAAAGTAATCGAAGTTGAAATAAAACCAAATTGAATGGTGAAAGGAGTTGACAAATGAGTTTTATATTAAAGTCGAGATTTTCGTAACGAAGTTATAAAAAGGATTTTAAGCGAATACGATAGCTTAAACTAAATATTTACTTAATATTTGAGGTTAGAAAAGGAAATTAAGAAATTGGGAAATTGTATGAAATAACGAAGTGAGATTTATTCCGAGGTTCGGAATACGAAATTCCAAGGTCCGGAATGTTAAGCGGAGTTGAGAGTATAAGCTAAGTAAAAGGTTTTGGAAATGGAAATGAATATAAGTTGTCGTAAATGATTTACAAACAATTTTGTAAATGGAAGCTAGTAGTTGAAATGTAATCGAAATATTAGTTGTCGATAATAATTTATAAATGGGTTTTGTATATGAGGTAAGAGTTTTGAAAAATGAATGTGTAACAATTGTTACAAATAATAAATTAAACTACTTGATTTATAACGGCAGATCCTTAGAAAGATTGCTATGGGATTTTCGACAACGCATAAGTTATTGCTATGATTTGAAAATAGTATAAATAAAGAAAATAAAATGATTTTGAAATGAAATCTGTAACGTCTGTTACAGATGATAAGTTGAATTGTTTTGATCTAAATAAACATAAGGATTCGTAAAAGATGTCATTATAAGGATTGTAAAAGATAGAAAGGTAAGATTTATAAAGATAATTATATGAGATGTGTAAAGATATTTATATTAGATTGTTAAAGAAAGTTATGTATGATTTTAAAAACCAATATAGTATTGTTGTCGCAAACAAGTTGAGGAACATTTATAAAGAGACGTTGAAGAAATTTTATAAAGGATTCTATTTATAATGGAATCGAAGCTCAAGTAATATTATAAAGGAACATTAAAGACTAATAGAGAATTATTATAATAATGGTTTTATTAATAACTAATTAAGTAAACATTGTTGAGATTTAAATAAGATTTTCAAAGGGAAACGTGTGGTTAATGAACTTCTATCTATTCTGAAGATATGAATGTTGTTGTTCAAGGTCTGAGAGGTAAATAAAATACCCCAACTTGAATGACTTCACGATTATCCCAGAATGATATTAGTTTATAAATGAGAGAAATTGAGGGAAACATAAGTTATGATTTCCGTTAATGATATTAAAAAGTGTATTCGAAAAGTTAATAAGTGAATGAAACGATTTTTAAGAATATTCTTATTTATAATAAGAAGTAAAAGATAAACTCCACATATTGGAAGATTTTTAGAATATAATTAACATATGCTTAATTAAAGAGGCCAACTAATGCCAATTACTGAATCAGTGAACTCATTTTATTCTCATGATTATTTATTTGATAGTGAAATAACCGACTATCAAATCTGGACAATACGATTGATGGTATGGAAGACCGGGATTGAATGTATATTCGAAACTTATTCCTAACCAGCAAATACGTGAAGATGCAGAATGAAGATGGGGCAATTAAAGACCGTTGATCTTCATAAGCGGAAGAACTACTTGTTGAATTTCTCTGGTTTAGCAGACAAAAATATTTCAGTAGTGATTCTATCGTGGTTGAAATTTTCGGATTGCAAGGACTACTCGCTACTGATCCTTGGGGTGATACCTAAATATGATGTGGTAGGAGGGTGCCTTCGGTTCATCCTGTTCCTGGATGACTTGTATGGATGGATGTCTGAAAGAGTATTTCTTAAGAATCATGTAAATTGGCTTTTACAAACGTACTCTATTAGCTGAAGAGTATTTTTATGGACGTCAATTAGTGATTTGATGGATCTGACGATATGACATTCAAAGTGAATAGAGACGTGCTGTTCTGAAGGATAAGCCAGATGTTCTAAACTAAATGAATGAAATTAATTAATTTATTAATAAATTTATTTAACAAATATATTGACGTCCAGCCTCATCAACCGGGAAATGAAAAAAAAAGGGTAGGTCACATGGCTATGTAGGTCGCACTCATCAAAAGGGTATATCATTACCTGATCTGGTGAAATCAAATGCCTTCAGTTGTCCCTTTATTTTATTTATATGCTATCGGTTCGGTTGGCTGGCCTCCAACCGTGTGAATGAAATATTCGGTACTCTCAAGAGAAAGTGAGGGGTCGATCATGTTTAGCTTGGGTTGCAAGATATTCTTATTGAACCCCAATGTATTCATCTCCAAAGGTACATTGTCGGGAAGATGGTCCCATCCCTTGCCAAGAAATCCATTCTCTAATATGAGCCCGCGGTTTTGATGGTATACAATATATGTAGAGCGTGAGATGCAAGAATTCTACTAGACTGATATTTTTTTGTATTTAGACACTATTATAATATCAGAGAAGATATTGATTTCAAAAATGTTTTGGGTTATCGTAAGGAAAGAACCGTCGGTATTTATGTGTGGATTTGGTCTTACGATCGTCATTTTATTTAAAAAAGATTTTGACTTTAAAATCAACTTGTGTGATACCTATAAACTTAGTGTGTTTTCTCACTCTGGTTCACTAGACAAATATGCTCGGGTTAGCTCGGGGTGTATAGGTCTAGATTATCAGATGCAATGATGAGATGAGCTGGAAGAGTGCAGATGTATGATATCTAGTTGTTATTCCTCTGTGTGATTGTATATGAGGACAGGTTATTATAACTGTCCATATGTGTTAATGTACTCTGATGATTGTAGATTTTTATTTAAAAGCTCTCTATAAAGATTTATTTTTATATTATATCTTGTTCCGCTGCGATGTGAAACTCTGATTTTGTGTTGTGTTGGTTCTTCTTCTTCTATTCTAATATTTCTTTCTTTCCTCACCCTCTAATAATCTTTCTAATAGCGTTCTTGGGTTTTTTGATGCTTGAATGTTCGACATGGTGTTTGCATGTTGATTTTCAGGGTTGAAAATCCCGCGTGTTCATTACAATTTAATAAAATAAATTATCGCAAAATCTCGGGTTGTTACAATGAACACCACTTACCAACCAAAGATGTACGTCCAAAGAAAATTTGAATATTGTCATGGAAGATTTGTTGAGAGCAGGTATGCTAGATTTCGGAGGACCATAGGAAGATCATTGCATTTAGGGAAATTTTCCAATAACAATAGTTATCAAACTAGTACAGAAATGACACCATTTCAATTTAGTGTGGAAGGGCATGAAAATCATTGATATGTCATGTAGAGATCAGAGATAGAATTGTTCTTGGTCCTATATATTGCTAAACAAGTCACAGAAATGTTAAATTAATTCGAACTAGGATAAAAAAAGCTCAGTTTAACAGAAAGTTATGCAAATAAGCAATGAAAAGATTTAGAGTTCTCATTTAAAGATTACATTTTGATCAAATGTCACTGATAAAAGGTGTGTAATCCAATTTGGAAGTCAGAAAATTTAACAGTATGAGAGAATCAAGAAACTCACTTATAAAATAAATATACCGAGCAATTTGGAATGAGTCCACAATGCATTTTATGTTTCTCATCTTGGAAAGTATGTACGAGATCCATCGACTACTTTTACTTTGACTGCATTAAAAGAATTGGTGGTGAAGCCGAACATGACTATTATAAGACATCCAATCCATATGTACCTAGACATAAGAAGAAGTTAAGGAAAATGATAACTGGGTTGTTGAAAGCATAGTGGCAATTAGAGAGACTGTACATGGGAGATAGAAAACAAGATTAAGGCCATTTATATTGATTTGCTTGATGGTATGTTTTACATTAATGCTTCTATTTTTTGACTTGCATATCTTATCGTATTTTTTAGGATGAAATTCTTTGTAGTGCGAAGTTTGTAAGTCTCCAGTTTTATTAACAATTTTTAGGATATTTAGTTAGATAAATTTAATAATAAGTGTTGATGAGAAGAATGAGCTCTTTTTAATTAAGCAAGTCACATCATGATAATAAACTAATTATACTAATAAAATCATTTAATAAGGAGGATAATATGAAGGAAAAATAAGGAAAGAGAACCTTGTTTATGCTTAAACCCTTATTCTCTCATCGTCCTCACTCCGTTTTCATTTGTACAAGCAAAATACAAATTATGGTCGACCTTAGCTTAGAAGAAAACAAGATGAAAAGCTAGAGATAGGGTAAACAAAGCATAGAAATTGAACTCTGGACTAAATTTTATATTTTCTCATCCGAATTAGTAATACCATCTCAATTTTGGCCATATTTGATTTATTTTTATGTTTTAATTCGAATGAATTATGTTTCTTATGCCATGTTTGACCGTTGAATGACAAAATATGCTTGTTGACGAATTATATGAACTATTTATGGAATTTCTTATAGGTTAATGTTAAAAATCCTATCAAATGAACTCCAACTATCCTAAAATTTAGTATGATGTTAGAATCATTATTTGTGAAGTAGGTTTTGAATTTCATAATTTTCTATGCAAGTATATATATTTGGTGAATTTTCTAGTTTAGATAAGGAATTTATTTTGGGTTTTGGTTGTTAAAATAATTAAATAATTTTTTGTCTCCAAAATTTATGTAATGAAAAGATTAAAAAAAGTGATTTTAATGAATTTTATAGTTTTCCCAGATGAATCAAAAAATTAATATGAATTTTCCAAGTCATAAAAGCTTAATTATTATATTAATACAAAGTAATGGATTTGCAAATATTTGATGAGTTTAGATTTTAGAACTATGATACAATTTTCAATAGTATTTCACAAATAAAATTGAAAACCAATTAGATTTTGATAAGAATGTGGAGTTGGTAAAATGTTATTACATTAAATAAAAAAATGTAGTTTTTATATCAAATATAGAATAATCATGGTTGATATAGGGGTGTCATTCTTCATTTATATTGCCTTTATTCATATCACCTCTATCCATTTCGTCTTCCTTGAAGACGTACATGATATCTCCAAGTGAAGTAAAGTGAGTCGGCCAAGGATGATGCAAGGGGAACAAAATTAGAATTAACATCCAAATGGTCGACATGGGTAATGCCACCTATTTTCAATAGCAACAGAAGTAGTTCCGCCTATTTTCTATAAACACCCTTTATATCAATTAAAATGTGTATCGACTTTGAGTTAAAAGGAAGCATACAACTTATATTCATAATGATTTCTACTTGTACTATTTAATAGGTTAGCACATATACATGTCAACATGAGTGTGCCCCTAGTTTTCTATAAAGATTAACAATGTATGTGGGTACCTCCATTTTCCATGTTGCCTTAAATGTTATAACTTTCACATTCTATGCTTAAAATATAATTACTGACATCCTATAGGTGCGGAGCCATTGTGCTTTGACCTTGTGGATTTTGACTTATAACACTAAGTTTTTATCATAAATTCTATTAACGTGATGACGATACCCCTCTGCTGACACTCTAATGTTTCCTTCTATCTAGTACTTAGTTTTTGAAGGTTTTGGTTGTATATCACCGAGTTTGGATGTATGCTAACTTCTAAAAGGTACTAACTTTCATCGGCAAAGTTTTATAAAGCATACATTTTAGCTTGATTGTTTAAGTATAAAAAGTTGATAAATTTCCTTCTTTTAAAGAAAGATTGAAAACTTTGTAATGGTCTATATTTTCAAGGAAATAGTAAGAGTATTTAACATAATATTTTACTACAGAGATTATTGTTACTATCACTATTAATGAAATTGTAATAAGAATAAATTTGATAAAATAATTAGTAAACAAGATAGGTGTAATTTTGGGTCGTGCTCTATACTTCATATATTATCCCTTGCTGATATTAGTCCAAGATGTCATTGCATAACGTTTTAGGGTAAAACTATAAGAAGGCAGGTTATTGGATAGCCCGTAAAATCATTAGGTTATTAGTTAGCGTAGTAAAACTTTGAGATGGACAAAATGTCATTTAAACGAGTATGAAAGGACAGACAATCTATAAATTTATATTTTCTTGTATTAAGTTAACCATATTTTTTTTGCAATTGTCTGGTTATAAAATAAAGTAGAGATAGATAGTCAAAAAATTTCATGTGGCGTGCATGCAAATGATTGATTATTGTTTATTATTATACTAATCATTTTGGTTGTAAGTGCAAGTTTGGTTATAAAAGCAAGTTTAGATTAGTGTTATAGATGATGCTAGATAGAGGGAAAACCCATTCTACTCAACGACAAGATCACACTAGATATCTATTTATAAAGGGAGACATAATACTGTTCACACCAAGATTTTTTTGTCTGGCCCAAGTTTTTTTTTCCTTGTTTGCTCTCAAGTACTCATTTGAGTAGTTTGAGACTAATAATTCCGCATACGTAGGTTGTTGGCTAATAAAGCTTCCGAGGAAGTGTAGGAAAAAGTGCTTTCTATATTACAGTTTATTTATTTCTATTATGTTGTTTTAAATTCATTTTATAGATGTATGTGATGGCAAAAAAATTATTCGTCTAATATTTAATCTGATCAGCCAAAGAGGCACAATACAAGAAAAGCTGAAAATAGCGACAAACAGCAGTGATGGAATTTTTCGTTGCTATATTGGTGACAGATTTGTAGGTGGTTTGCAAGGGATAATTTTAGGGTTTTTTTTAATTTTATTTTTCCTTATATTATCATGACCGTTTTTTACATCCATCGCTAAACTGTTGCAAATAGGGTCAATTTACCGACATAAAATTTTTGACACTAAATTCCATTGCAAATTGAGGCAGATTATCGATGGAAGAATTTTGAAGCTATTCTATGAGGGGTTTTCCAATGAATTTACAAGGGATGCTTATTTTTGAATTAGAATTTGGAAGGCTTATCCAATTTAGCCATGATAAATTTTGTAATATGCATATTTATTAATCAACAAATAATGATTAATATTTAATTATTAGAAAATAATTTTAAATAACTATTTTTATTCATCATTAGTTATTACAAAATAATTTTGGTAACTAACAATAAATACTAAATAATTTCTACTAATATTAATTAATAACAAAATTTCAATAACTAATATCAATAATAAATAGTGTATTGACTAATTAATAATTACAATTAAATAATTAAAATAGGTTTTTATTGTTTAACATAGTTAAATATTAATAATTAATGATTAATATGTAGTTTTTAATGATTGAGAAATATTATTTATTTTTTAGTATTTAATATTTAATAATTATGATTGAGATCATATTTGATATGTATTAATTAAAAAATTAAAATTTTGTAATTTTCTAAATTATACGTAAAATTATTCATAAATTTCAAATATAATTTTAAAGTTATCGTATGATTCGAAAATATTTTTGTGAGTAAATATAAAGTTTTGGAAAACATTCGAAATTTCAAAGAATCTCAATATCTTAAAAACACAAATATTACCTTGTAAATTATTATACTCATTCGTATTTACATGTTTTCAAATGTAATTATCTTCTTTGTAGGGTTCACTTGAACCTTAACATGGACAAAATTTTATCCTCTTTAAAGGCAACAAATGCCACAATGGAGGTCCCATAAAAATACACGTTGCATTCCCTACCAGTCGCAAAAATATATTTTTAAGAACTACACTCACTACAACAAGTAAAAAATTTTACAACTTATGTTTCACTATTTGTGTTTAAGATGTTGTAAAAAAAACTCTTTTAAAACATTTTTTTAAAAAGACCTACAACAAATATCTTTTTTACATGTTGAACATTATTTTTTACAATATTTCTGTTAAATACGTTGTAAAAGCACTGTTTTATTTTCAATGATTTTTTAAAAGTCTTGCAAACGTACCTTTCAACATTTTTTTTAAATGTTATAAAAGCATTATTTCATGAAATTGAAAAAAAAAATTTGAATTTTTCATAAAGTCAAAAATGAAAAATCATTTTCTTATAAAATATGCACGATGCACAATATTTTGTAAAAAAAAGATTAGAAAAAGAGATATAAACTAAATGTCGTGAATCTTAAAATACACCATGATTCATCTTTACTCATGATCACATTGCTAAATGTTACAACTTAACTTTATTTGTTAACATTTTCATTATGCCTGTACAAGTGTTCTTTTGGCTCCACGACCAAAATTTTGTCTCCTTTTGGATCCAAAATAAAAAACTGGCTTCAAAACAAAAATTCAAGCTCCAACTGACAATTTATTGCTATAACGAAAATCATCTGCAGTTTGACAACATTTCTCCTACCACTATCTATAAGCCTCAAATCCAAATCGAAAATAAAAAATCAACAGAAATCCTCAAAATATTTGATCTAAGTTAACAGATGATAAAAAGATCGACAAACTAAAGTAGCAGTGGACTTCTCTCATGTAGCAAATCGATGCTGAGGTGGTCGATCGAAAATTTGGCACGTAACGATGACCATCTAATTTCAATCAATGTTAAAAAAGAAGGGTTTTATAAAAATGGTGAGATGCAACTGTCGGAAGCTACTAGATCTGGCATGTTACCTCTATTTATTTCAGTTATTAGTTTCTCACATTTTCCAATGAATTTATGTGAGTGACCTATGAAATTAGTTAGTGCTAGAAACAAATTAATTGATTTTGATAAATGGCTGAAGGTGAGGAAGCTACTCACTACCTTGAAAGATATTTAGAAAAGGGACGCCATAATTTGTGCCTAGAAGAGGGAAACCTAGAGGAGAATATGGATGTTAATAGTCAGGCGGGACCAAGCAACATTATAAAAAATAAGTTTTTGAACATGATGGTGAAAACAAGATTAACAAGGTAAAATGAAAATAATTTATAACCAATATTTATAAATTGATCTAGAAGGGAGATTTAGCCGGCTATGTTATTTATAGGGAGGTCATATGCAGAAGTACAAGGGCAGTTATGCTTGAAATTAATACAATTTAGGTGACTTATCTGGTAAACAAATAACTACTTGTATGTTGTAAACAATATACAATTAGAAAGACATTAAAGGAGGAGAAAGAAGATACTTTTATTCATTCCAAAATTAGTACGCTATTTACATTACATGAGCTCCTTATATGTAACACCCCGTAATTCTGTTAATATTAATATTTACAAATTAAAGAATAACTAATCTCAGACGTGAGAATTGTGGGAAACGGGTTGCGTCATTGTGTTCGTCTCGGAATTCTAGTGGAGATAGAGTCCGAGTTTGCGGGAAATGAGTACCGGATGAAAGAGTTATGGATGAACGAAGTTTGGTGGCAAAGAAAGAAAAAAAATGCACTGGCGCACTTGGGAAGTGCGCCGGTACATATTTACACTGGCGCACCTGCCAAGTGCGCCCAGGCCGAGGCTGGAGCCTGCACAGCTTTCTAGTTCAGGCTGACCCGAGTTGTTGAGTCCATTCTGACTCCTTGCTGAGTCATTAGGGCTGACTCATCACCCTATCATAATTGAATGGTTTTGATTAACCCTAAGAACATCCGACGGCTTAAATTAATTTATAACTCTATAAAAAGACCCCCATACACAAACCCTAAATCAGAAAATAAACAAAGACCATGGCCGTCATGCTGATATTTTGAGACCTAGAGCAGCCGCCATCAAATTAAAGATAAAGAACAACAACCAAATCAGAACTACCCAACCCTAACAGCGATTCTTCATCAAAAGAGCGCCAATTCGACTCTATTTCTTCTCTAATTGTGAGTATGATGATCTTAACAAGATTATTATCATTTTAATTAGGTAGAGTTATGAATGGATTATGAGTAGATGATGTGAATTATCATATATGTTGTTGTAAACCCCTTTTGCTATCATGTATATTGTAAATCCAATGTTATGTGATGATAATATCTTATATGTTGTAAATCATGCTATGATGATGTTATGTATGTTGAAAGTTTCTATGCTAAGTTGTGATGAATGATACATGTTAAAAAGCCATGATGTTACCATCTATGCTAGTTAGTTCATGTTAATTAAATCATCATGTTTGGGTTATGTTGATCTATATGACAAGTCACATATGCAAGTTAGATTGATTAGAAAAGTTATGAACATATGCCAAGACATCTATTATGACATCTAGAATTATGCTATGACATATGTGATATCCTATGCTAGTTCACACCATCATTATGTAGCCTAAAAACCCCATATGCAAGTTTATGTATAGATTTGGGCTATGATCATATCATGTAAATTGTGACCTTTAACAAGTTGACACCTTTAGATCCTTAACATGTGTAGTTTATGCAAGTTTCATCCCTATTATGATTAGATTTATTTTAATTGTCTATATGTTGTGATAATTTATCTTTGTGCTAGGTGTTAGACTATACAAGTCTAGCCTATATTATGCGTTGAATAAGCGAACGTATAAACATGGGGTAGGGGTAATACTAAGGATTTAATATTAAAAAGTTGGAGTGCAATTGATATGATTTTGCATGCCATAAGTGGATGGCCATAATTGAGTCAATTATGGACATCATTAAAAGTTGACTTAATTAATAATTTGAATAGGGAATTATTAAAACTGGGGCAAAAGATTTAAGTGTTAATCAATGCTTAGGACACGAGGTTGGACTCGTTTGTGACGTAAACCTGCCCGGACCCGCCCGGCAAATCCAGTGGTCACAAATGTCAGCCCAATGTGAGAGGTCCGAGGCCTAAACTAAAGCATAACGGTTGTAAAGACACGAGGTTAGACTCTTTTATGGTGTAAGACTGCCCGGACCCGCCTGGCAAATCCAGCTGCCATAAATGCCAGTCTAATGTGAGAGGTCTTTATGAGGTTATGGCCTGAATGAATTAAGAAATACTTAACCAGATAAACATGTAAAGTGGGACATGGGGGTTAAGTAGGTGCCTTGGGTGGCACGAGGAATCTAGGGGGTGCCCTTGGTGGCATGTGAAATACAATTAGTAAGACTTAACCAAACACACATGTAAATGAACATGACTAAGAGGGTTAAGTGGGATATACTAGTGACAAGCTTAGGTGGGTAGCTTGTGGGGGCCCATTTCGACCAGTATCCTAAACGTATCTTTGTGGGCTCGACCCAAGTCGAGGACGGGACACGCATGCTGGGTTTGACTGTAAGAGGCCAAAACAGGGAGCGGTGGCAACGCAAGTCCAACGGGTTTCATATGCGTGTGTGGACCCGGGCTGGTAGAAAAGACGTTGTTGCATCGTGTAGGTATAAGTTGTGCATTCTCAAGTTGTATCGGGTTGCCACTTTAGGGGAGAGATACACCCCACTGTGGGGCCCGCACGGGTATCTACGAGTAGGGAGCCGATCGAAAGTGGGTAGTGGGGTACACCTAGTGGAGATAGGGGCAGACGGCACCTATGTAGTCAGCTAGGAGTACGTAAGGCTATTTATAAAGTTTCTGTGTGAAGCAAGTGGGATCAAACAATAGGGTGACTGGTGTGGTGCAGTGCAGTAATGTGCGGTGCAGTGTAGTAATCATTCGTTAGTAATTAGGTGCGCCTTTACCGTTATCTTTAACTTTATCTTAAACGCTCTCTTTATCTTCCTAGGAGTTCATAGACATTTACTTGTCTTCCAGCTTATGCCTTAGTCTAGTTATTTTGATAATAGTATTGTTAGAATTATCATACTCGCCAGACTTTATGTCTGACCCCCTCTATTTCTATCCTTTTTTCCCCCTCCGGGTCCTCAGGTTGGGCCCAGCTCTAGTGGAGTTTGATTGGATTGCTTCATCTCTCTTGGAAAGCTTGGACCGTTGAAGTAAAGTCCAGCTTGTTACCTTTTTTTTATGGCTATTTATGTAATGGGATTATGTATTTTGTTTTTTTATGAAGATGGATATTGTACTTGGTTTTATGATGTAACAAACATGTTTAATTTCTGCTGCAATAAAATGAAGTTTTAGATCTCCAAGTACTATTTATTATCTGTCTTGTTGTAATTTTTCTGTTCTATATTCACTTATAACCTCCATGGAAGTTAATGAATTCCCTTTGTGAGTGACATTAATGGACGTGGGGTGTTACATTATATAAAGGCTTGGGAGCTTGGAGTAAAACTTATCCAACAATGTGGGACTAAACAGAATACGACAAAAGCATATTCACTCATATATATTACAACACTCCCCATTGAATATGCATATGTAAAGATGATAAGATTAATTGCCTCATTAAAAACCTTTTTATGAAAAACCGTGTAGGAAAAAAAATAAACAAGGAAAAAAGTACAATTTTTATTTCATCTCTAGGTTACATATTGACAATGTTCCAATGAGGGTTGATACTTCTTGATCAAAATAATGCCTCATTAAAAAACTTATAAAAACACAGTGGGAAAAATATTAGCAAAGTAAAAGAGTACATTACAGTATAATGTATAATCCCCTTGATTCGTAACACATTACACAAATAGCTTAATGATGCAAGAGACGCATACCAATTTTATATATCATCTTCTGCAACATTGATTTTGGAAGTGCCTTCATGAATCGATCTACTGGATTTTCTTGAGATTGGATTGCTTCACTTCTATCTTATTGTCCCATTTTAGAGCTCATGTTTGAAAAATAATTTGGAAGAAATGTGTTTTATCCTATCACCCTTGATATAACCTGCTTGAATTTGAGCTACGCATGCTGCATTGTCTTCATCAATAATTGATCTTTCTGTAGTTGAGCGAATTTGACATGCACTTCGAATATGTTCAGTTAATTATCTTAACCAAACACATTCTTGACTTGCTTCATGTAGTGCTAGTATTTCATAATGATTGGATGATGTTACTACCAATGTTTGCTTTGTAGATCCCCATGAAATAGCTGCATTGTTGTTTATAAACACATATCCAGTTTGTGATTTTGCTTTACTTAGATCAGAAAGGTAACTTTAACACTCCTCCATGAATATGTGTCTTCAAATTCTTGAATGCTCTTATAGTAGCTTGAAATTATCCCTTTTGAAAGATTATTTCTACCACTAATAGTATATTGCTTGAAAATATCTATTCATATGACATAGATATTGTTTGTTGCCTCAATAAAAACCTTTATTAGGAAATCCCAATGGGAAAAACCTTGAACGAGGAAAAGACCGCAATTCTTGAAATTGTAAATAACATATTAAAATGATAATCTTCTAAGAGTTCGATACTTCAGGATCAATGTAATGCCTCGTAAAAAAATTCAAATATTACTTTGAAGATGATACTTCTAGATCCATAAATATGTATTTCATTAATAATGTTACTAAAACAAATCTTGTATAGAAAATAAAATCAAGAGATAATAATCTTTAGTCTTCAAACTTCCGATGTTCATCATTCATTAACATTTCCCTCATTAAATACTTCACAATGGAAAACCCTATGGGAAAAAACCAAAGAGAAGAAAAAAAAAGTACAACATCACAAGATAATTCTTAATGAACTTTTCTTTAAAAACTTTTGTGTGCATTTTCATGCTTCGGGCATGTTTTCTTATTTAAAGCACCTTTTGTTTGCACTTGCTTGCTATACACTTTGAGTGTTTACAATTTTGTGCTTCAATCAGGTTTGCACACTGTAATATATTTGTAATGAACGATAATAGTTTCATTACAGCAACACTTAAAAGTAGAAAGTAACCTACTCATCTTGAATTATATCAAAATTTTCATTACAATATTACTTAGAAGCATGTTGTAATCTATATTCTGTGTTCTTTGCATTCTTTATAATTACTAAAGTTATTCGTATTCTTTTGGAACCTGTACACCTCAATGAATTTTGCATATCGCAAATATACTCAAAAATATATTAAATGTTTCATTACAACAATACTTAAAAGCAGGAAATAATCTACTCATCATGAATTATATCATGATTTTCATTATAATAATACCTAAAAGAATGTTGTAATCAACTCTCTTTGTTCTTTTTATTCTATATAACCAACAAGGTAGTTTATGTTCTTCAGGAACTAATATTCTTTCATCATTTCATGTGATTTAACAAATATTCATCTTGAGGTTCATACACTACTTTGCGGACTACAGGTCCACATTTCTCAACTAGAGAAGGATTCATGATGGTCAATCATGATTTAACATAAGCGCTTTTATTTTCATAAATTTATCATCGATGATTATATATTGTCAGTTCTAGATATAATTTATTGAGATCTTGTTATTTATCTATTTTGGGTACCTAAACCACTTCTACGGTTATTTGATAATCATGTCATGAATCTCTTCAAGAGAGTCCTTAGGTGTTTCTTCAAGAAAACTCACATCCTTCATCTGGCATCTTTACTACTTATCTCAAAAGTATTTCAAACTAGCTTTTAAAGTAATCTTTAAATGTGATTTATGCATTTTGATCCTTCAAGGATTCAAATATATATATTGAAGCAAGTCTACAAGGGATATTATTTATAATTTATTCATATGTCAATTATTTAACACTGTTACTCGAAATGAAATTGTATCCCTTTATCTTCCCCCTCAATGTTGACAAACATTGTCACACTAAATAAAAATCATCATGAGATTCTCATTTTGATACATTATCACATTGCCTCTAGCAAATATATTATATGTATATCAGCTGTAGGAGAATAACCCTTTAATCAGTCGATAAGATGCATTCATTTTTTTTATTACTTATACTCTTTCATTGATCTAGCAATATTGTAGGAATTTTCTTATTATATAGATCATTTTAATACACATATGACTTCAGGTTTTTCAACATTCATGTTGATTGAAATTTAAATCACTAAATAATATTTATCATACTCTATAAAATAAGTTTATAACAAATTTCAGGTTGTTAGTCAAATATTTACAAATATGAATATATAAATACGTTCGTCCACGTATTATAAATTTGCATAGTCTTTATCATTTTAGTTAGTGATTTTAGAGTAAATTATTACAAAGATCAAACTATTGATTTCAATGTATTGATCGATGCCATTACAAATTCTTCAGGATCGTATGATAATGTTCAAAACTTCTGGTTTGAAAACTTATCAAACTTCTGGTCCAAATAAATATATAAACAACTTCAAGTTGTTAACTTGATGGAGTTTTAATATCACTTCTAGGATATTCAATAAACACCATTTGTGGAGTTTTAATACATATTTTCTCTTTCAGGAGAAATTTATGAAATTTTCTACAAATATTTATTACTTTTAATTGTAGAAATCTCTTCTGGAGATATTTTATTATTTTCAAATAAACAGATCTCTTCTAGATATATCTTACCATTTCCAAATATACAAATATCCTCTAAAGATATTTTGTTATCACCGCTTCTAGGATGAACTTATCTCCTCCAGAGATAAATATATACAAATTATTGAACTGTCATATCAATATACCAAAAATATATATCAAACTCTAAATGCAGTAACAAAATTAGATGCATTAAATAAAAATGATTCAAGAAAAGAAATCACTACTTCTGGAATGTAGGATATTCCTTCAAGGAATATATCTTTTATTTATGTAATTGCAATGCAACAAATTAAAAAAAAAAACTCTAACATCTCTTCTAGGATATCAGATTTGCTATATAAAAGTAAATCTCTGGAACATCTCTTCAAGAGATTAATATGCATATTATATTTTTAGGATATTCAGTTAATATAAATTGTATGTAAAAGATGTCAGTCAGATGAAACCTATTTAGAGATTTTATATTGAATCCAATGTTATTGTCACACATTATTACGTGTGTGTCTCTTTTAACTTCTTCTGGAAGTACAATCTTTTCATGTTACAACTTCAAGAAAGCTTCGGGTTCTATTTCTTAAGTATTATGATTTATTTATTTTTCTTTAACTTATTCAGGAAGTAAAATCTTATAATTTTACATAATTTCAACATACCTTCAGGCTACTTATTCATGAACTTCAAGTTCTTTAAAAAAAAATTAATGAACTTCGGGTTCTCTAATTATGTGTAAACTTCTTGTTTAGAAGCTTATAAATTTTGACAAGTTAAGAAAAATATTGATATGAATTCAAGACTTCAGGTCGTAGATTCTGAGTTATACAACTACTTGTTAAAATAATATCTTCACACAACTTCAGCTTGTTGTTGAACCAATTTCTTCCATTATATCATATATTACTTGCCAAATAAATACATAAAAAAATCATAATTATATCCATATCTTAAGCATGAACTTTTAACATTTAATTTACAATAACCAATGCATTTATGATAATAGTAACTGCAATTAACATTTATATAGCATAGGATATAACTATTGTCACAGTAAAATGATTTCATTACAAATATACGGATCAAATGAAAAATGGTACTTAAAGTAACACAATTTCATCAGGTTTAAGTTCAATATTACTCAATGATAAAATTAAAATGAATATCTTAATAATGAAATATATTTCTCAATAATTAGATTTCCTAAAATAAATATTTCTTCCTGATATATATACAATCTTCATACAAATATAATAGCATCTTCAGGATGTAACAAATCTTACATCTATAATTTTAGCAAATGAGATATATTGCATAAAAGATTTCTATCTCAAAAAACAAACGCATTCAATAATTCATGGAAACTCAAAATTTTGGACTATAAAGGAATTACAAGTTCTCAACTTTATTTCAAATACTAAAAATTAAGTTTGTCGTGTATGCTCTCACTAATATTTCCATTCACTTCAGGTGCTAAATCAAAATAAACTTCAATAAATGAAAGCTTTTCTTTTTCTTCTTCATTTCTTTTTCAAATCCTTTTTTATTACATGTCATTTGCTATAAGAAAAAAATTAAATGCACTTACATTCTTCGAGGCTTTTATTCCATCTTTCTCATTTGCATATAAACTTCAGG
The DNA here is from genome assembly GCA_030737875.1 of Allium sativum. Classification (NCBI taxonomy): domain Eukaryota; kingdom Viridiplantae; phylum Streptophyta; class Magnoliopsida; order Asparagales; family Amaryllidaceae; genus Allium; species Allium sativum. The sequence goes on along the minus strand of CM060912.1, from coordinate 762,421,102 downwards.
TTCTTCATTTGAATATGTACTTTAGGTTCCTCATTTGCATACGAACTTTAGGTTCCTCGTTGCACATAAACTTCACGTTCCTCATTTACATATGAACTTCAAGTTCCTTATTTTCATATGAACTTCAGGTTCCTTAATCGCATATGGACTTCAGGTTCCTTATTTGCATATGAACTTCAGGTTCCTCATTTGAAATTTTTTGTTTACATCATGAGTTTTCAATTTCACTTCCGAGGATAAATCAATATTGCTATTGAGTTTAAATGCTACATCATCATATTTTATACCCATAATACTGTTGGGTATACATAAAAAAATCATACAGATTTTATCTTCAGTCTAGCCAAAAGAATTACATAAGAAAAGTAATAGTAGATCGGAAAGGATTAAACTAGATCTACCTCTGCATCATCAATAATATAAATAATACATATACAATCGAATCTCCATCAAATTAGATTTCGAAAATTCAAAATTAGATCCATAAAGAAATAAAAGAATACATCGACACATATTTAGGATCAACAAAAATAATTAGATCTAAAAAGTTAGATCCATTAGAATATAATCTAGATCTGTAAAAAATATATAGGAAAAGCGAGCTTGAAGTTTGAGTCAGATCTAAAAGAAAAGAAGATATGACAAATTCATATATCCATTCATCAAATATTCTCGGACAAAAATATTTTTATAACAAATATATAAATCCATGAATTGATATCTTCGAGTAAAAATTACTTACTTGATAGATCCATAGATATAGATCTGGAATATTTCAATCAATAGATCTAATATAATCTCGTGCTGATAATGTGTTGTAAAAAATATACAATTAGAAATCCGTTAAAGGAGGAGAAAGAAACAAATTTTGTTCATTCCAAAATCAGTACGCTATTTATATTACATGAGCACCTTATATAAAGGCTTGGGAGCTTAGAGTAAAACTTATCCCACAATTTGGGACTAAGCAGAATATGAAAAAAGCACATTCACTCATTTATATATTACAACATTGTAGGTTTAATCTGAACATTGCAAATCCATAAAGAAACTCATTAATGAAGACATGGTAAAAGTAAGGCCTGGGCATGACAGAAGCTAACAAGTGCAGGACATGCTTAATTTCTGCAATTAGAAGGTTGATGCGAATTGGGGCCTGCTGCATGCATACTAAAGTGGAGAGTGGTAACTTGATACGACATTTAAATTAGGTACTCTACCTTCTTGTATAATTTTTGAAACGACCCGAACTTTCCCATCCTCCGAATAGAAGAGAAAGAACTGATTGTTTGAGAACAAGACAAATCAGAACACAAACAGAAGAACATTTCATTGCTTATTACAACAATTTCATCAGAATACAAGAATATACAGAGTATGAATAAATATTACACATTTGATAAACATCACAGATTTAAATACATTACAATGTAGCGGAAAATAATACAAAACACAACTGAAAGGAATATACGGATACAGAGATTTTCGAATATCGTTCCAGCTGTAAACCAGGATCCTGTGAATATAAGTCTACAAAACCAAAACTACTAGCTGCCCGTGCAGAAAATAGGGGCACCTAGAGTTTAGGTTAAAACAATAAACTCTAGGTTAGTCATGTGACTGACTAGAGAACTAAAATATTTGTTAATATTTATTTTAAAGTTAGGTAAATCCAGGGACCACGCCGTATAACACGGGACGGGTTTCCTCCTAAGAATACCAGTGCATAAAACAACAGCGCAATGCTAAATAAAGAACAATGAAGCTATTATAAGACTCAGGTCCCATCACACAATGCAACGCAAGCCGGAGGATAGAGTTTTTACCTTATAATAGCTACGAATGCTTGGTACGTTAAATTTCATGTTTTATTATTACTATAAGTGTATAGTGTCAAAACAATTTCAATCGTAAGTATCAATCATAGATGGCATAAGTGCCCCATACCACTATGTCGCCATATATAGGTTTACAATTAAAACTGCAAAATGTCGTATTGGAAATTGGATTTCCATCTATGAACCAAGGCAAGAGATCATCCTTACCGAATACGAGACGCTCTAGCCCGACCCTCAGGCAAGCACGTAGGCAACCCTTGGATCATCAGGGCAGGTCCACACGCAGTGGATTAAAATGCCTGAGCAATGCGTTTCCCCGCCCTATGGGGCGTCAACTGGTCATATCCCGACCAAACTATCAGCCTTGGAATGAACGATATAACCGAGGCGCCTCGCTATCCATCATCCACATAAGTAAAATGTCAAGGTGTGCAAAACGCGGACACCATTCGTAGATAGAAGGAAACGCATGTCCTCCCTGAAGTCCTCTCCTCTTTCTGGTCTACACCGAGCTGTGAGGCTCGCAAATTAACGCTACACAAAGCTACTATATATTAAAGCCGTGCTTTAATCATCAACCACAAGACTCTGCTTTTCAACAGAAGCCCTAATCATTTGCATCTCAACATGCCACACAGGCAATTCATGCTATGCAACCGATGTATATCAATCACATAGAATGAAATCCGATGTCAGACACACATCCACTTACAAGTTCCTTTTGGGTCTGAACGAAACCAGAGGCACCTTATTCCTCCCCCATATGTCAAATACAGGGGAGAGGCCCTCGCATATCCGTCGATCTCCAAGTACGTCTGGAAGATCACCACTTATTACCTCGTCTTAGGTGTACATCCCAATCAAGACATCAGTAACCATCCAAACGATGTGAAGACCTCCGGTCTTCAACCATCGTCTTCATCCTCGACGTATCGTCGAATCTATTATTCAGAATGGGATAAACCCGGTCTTTCTGAATAACTCGCGCATATAATAAACAAGTGCTATGAAAACACAACATACGCCTCATTCCAATCCAAAATATTCCTTTATTCAAATATTCTTATACTTGGGGAAAGGTTCCCATTAATTTTATCAAAGATAAATTCTTTAAATTTATTCTTTAATCTTCCTTTGGATATCATTTCAATCTAATCAAAGATACATTAAAACTCCACTTGGTTTTAATCTTCCCAAGAATCAATATTAACGATTGTTTAACTTGGGAAATCATATCCTGTCTTTGACTGGGTTAAAGAACTAATGTCATTTAAAACACGGTTCACGATAAACCCAAAATCACATTCCATTCCATCAGCCTTTAACCGTAAATTAGCAAGTGGACAATTCCCTAAGTATTAACCCTGAAGGCCGAAACCAACATCAGATCAATACCCAGGAAACCATTTAACTTAACTAATCTCTAGTTAGTTTTTGATTTTTGTAATTCCATTGGGTCTAAAAGCAGTATTATTAAAGATACCATTCACGACAACCCAAAATCTTATTCCGGTCTTTAACTGGGTTAAAGAACTAATGTCCTTTAAAACACTGTTCATAATAAACCCAAAATCACATTCCATTCCATTAGCCGTTGACCATAAATTAGCAAGTGAACAATTCACTAAGTGTTAAACCCAAAGGCCGAAACCAAAATCAGATCAATACCCAGGAAACCATTCAACTTAACTAATCTCTAGTTAGTTTCTGATTTTCTTAACTCCATTTGGTTTAAGAACAGTATTATTAAAGATACCATTCACGACAACCCAAAATCTTACTCCTGTCTTTAACTGGGTTAAAGAACCAGTGTCCTTTAAAACACGGTTCACAATAAACCCAAAATCACATTCCATTCCATCAGCCTTTAACCATAAATTAGCAAGTGAACAATTCCCTAAGTATTAACCCCGAAGGACGAAACCAACATCAGATCAATACCAAGGAAACCCTTCAACTTAACTAATCTCCAGTTAGTTTCTGATTTTCTTAACTGCATTGGGTCTAAGAACAATATTATTATGCATACCATTCACGACAACCCAAAATCTTATTCCTGTCTTTAATTGGGTAAAAGAACCAATGTGCTTTAAAAACCAATGTGCTTTAAAACACGATTCACGATAAACCCATAATCACATTCCATTCCATTAGCCTTTAACCATAAATTAGCAAGTGAACAATTCCCTAAGTAATAACCCCGAAGGCCGAAACCAACATCAGATCAATACCCAAGAAACCATTCAACTTAACTAATCTCCAGTTAGTTTCTGATTTTCTTAACTCCATTGGGTCTAAGAACAGTATTACTAAAGATACCATTCGCGACAACCCAAAATATTATTCCTTTGTTAATTGGGTTAAAAAACTATTGTTATTTAAAACACCGTTCACGATAAACCCAAAAACCAATTTCAATTCCATTTTCAATTAAATATTAATTAATTGGTATACTTCATTTAATCTAAATAAAAAGTTTTAATCTTTTCTCAGCTGGGTTCAAGAACAGTGTCAACGAAGACACCATTCGCAACAAACCCAAAATCACATTTGATATTAAATACAAGGCTCTGAATAGAAAATATATCGGCTTAAATTCAATATCAAATTCTGGAATCATTAAATACCGTATTGGAATAACGATATATATATCTTCCAAATTCCTCTACAGTATGCGTATAATCACGAAATCCAATATCGAAATATTCCGAAGAAAATTTCGATTCAAATCCATTCCAATTCATATATTGGAAATTCTAGTTATTTTTAAAACCATTTCAAATCCAATTTATTTATTTAAAAATATTGGATTTCATAATTTTAGTTAATAACTAGTTCATTTTGATAAAAAAAATCTATTTTTTTTCTTGCAAATATGGAATTTTTCATCCCAATTCTTTCCAAATCATTTATTATGATTTTACACTAATTATTGATATTTTTAATAATTTTATCAAGGCCCGTATAGTCGATTTCCATAAACGGTCATCGAACTGCACTTACCTCAACCTTTTCCAAAATTGATTTTGACCTAATTCCAAATCCAACTGTTAGATTTATAATTTCTTGTATTCGTTAGAAATCTCTTTTCGATATGAACCCAATGGTCCCAGGTTTAAGAGAATCCGACGGTCGGCTCTCCTGTAATGTCTGTTCGAAGTTAATGGTCGATATTCGTGAACTGCCGCGGCACGGAGCGTTGTATTCAGGCCATTATATATATATACACATATAATATATATATATATATATATATATATTTCGTCGATTTCCATTTAAAACGTATTTAAAAATCGTTTTCAAAATGATTTCAACTTCATATTTAATTTCAAATCAAAATTGAATATTCCATATCATTAATATATAAATGATAGTATTTTCAAAACATTAGATTTTGAAATCAATTACTTTTTGATATTCATTATAAAAATGAATAAAATCGATATAAATATCGTTCGCGTCAAAATAGCGCATCTCTAATCAACACGGCTATATATATTTAAATATATTCATGTCCATCCCAAATCAGACACATTCCATTACCATATAATGTTATTTATATGGATTTCATACGATACATGTATACAACAATAGTGATAAATAATCATCCATCATTCAGAGTGCATTCTACACTGTATAAGCATTAAATATAAATATTTAACGCTTATAACAGTCTGTCAACCAATCGATTGACATGCAACTAACTATTGGGATTAGTGTATGTCCATATCATCCCAATACCCGTGTGGTGTTTCAAACAAAAATAATTAATTTTATTTGTGCAGATGGGCGATGTGTAATTTATCGTCCCAATCCATATCAATCAAATGGGTGTACATAAACAAATCGTATGATTTGTAAACGAATATTTATTTTATTCATATACACGTTAAAAATTATATTTTTAACGATAAAATATTTATTCAATTCATTTGCATAATAAAAACGATATTTTTATTGTTCTAACATATTTTAGAAAATTTTGGCGACAAAACGGCGCAATATCAAAATCGGGTAATGTCTAGCATTACCCCTCTCCTGATATTGGCTTGCGCCATACACATATAACAATTGTAATCAATTCATTTCACCCAAACCAATTTCTACGAAACAATCCAATCAACCAAACCAAACAATCAAACAAGTCGTCCATAGTCTGTGGACGACGGGGAACAATTCAAATAAGCAGTTATAAAATAAATAACTGTATAAGAAAATTATGGTGAGGAGTTCTCACCTTCGGTTTCCACTCCGCTATTTTTATTTCTGAATTTCAGATCAGTCCTGAGTTTCCATAAATTCCAACGCAATCTTCTATACACTGTTCATAGTAAAAATCACATTTTTATTTCAATTCTAAAAAATTATATTTTACTTTGTTAGAAATTATATTTTTAATACTCTACATATATAAAAATCATATTTTTAATGTCGCTACATTTACATAAAAATCATATTTTTATAATGCTACTACATAGGTAAAAATCATATTTTTAACACGATGTTTACATTATAAAAATCACATTTTTATATCGCTACTACATATATAAAATTGGATTTTTAGCCAAATAATAATTATTCCTTTGTATGACCATTTTATAAATAACATATATAATCTAAAATCATATTTTTATCTTTCTAAAAACATTTCTATGACATACACTAGCTAAAAATCATATTTTTAGTCTTGCCAAAAATATTTCCTTCCTACGATAAAAATCCTATTTTTAACTAACCAAAAATGATATTTTTACATAACTAAAAATCATAACTTTATGTAATTAAAAAAATCATAACTTTATATACTTCATACGTCAAAAAGTATAGAAGATTTAAAGCGGAGAAAACTCACATATTTTCTATCGCCTGGATTTGCCGTTATGGTTCCATAATTTGCAAACGAGCTCTAACCTTCACACCACCTTTCTTTCTAATTTAAACGCGGCATTCCGGAAAACTTTCGCCTAGTGGTCTTCCTTTCGAAAATGTGCCATTTCGCCCGAAATCGCGAAAAGACAGTATTTGGACAATAGAATTTGGACACATTTTCCTGACAGCTCCGCAATCCAAAATAGGACTATCATATGTCAAATCGAAGAGAAAACCGTGCTCTTCGAATTTGGTACTCTGGAGTTTTGATCAGAAATGCAAGATTTGGGAGTTATTGGCGAAATAGTGATAGGGTGTTTTATGCAAAACGGGATTTTTGTTGAAAATGAGTTTTTGGACTTGGCGGGGCCCACGGCCAGAGCTGGTTGGCCAGAGGGTATAGTCGATCCTGAATGGACATGGGGAGGTGGCGGCGGTAGTGGTGGCTAGGGTGGTGGTGATTTGGGGGTTGGGTTTGTAGATCTAAAGAGGGAAAGAGGAGGAGAGAGAGGAGAGGAGGAAGAGGAGGAGGTGGAGGAGGGGTGCGGCGGATGTTAGTGGAGGGAAGGAGGAGGAGAGGCTAAAGAGGGAGCGATGGATACTGCTCTCTTTTTTATTGTGCGTTTTGAATGAGGAGAGATAAAGGAGGGTTGATCAGGTATATATTTATTTAATTTAATTCTCCCAAAAGTTAATTTTTCGTTCGAACTCCAAATCGAACCCACCGACTATCGTTCCTAACTAATTACCCACATTATGAACACAATGGGATATGTCTCGCAAGCAAATTCGACTGTTTTGATCAGTTTTTCTTTAAATTAAAATAAAAATCAATATATTTAATTTTAAACGTACATTTCAATTTACTCGGGCCACATACGGACCCCAAAAATTCCAGAAAAATTATTTCTAGCTTAGTATTGATGATACGGTCCTAACAAAACTAATTTCGTCAAATTTGAAGGCCATTTGAAAAATGGCCATTTTCTAGTCGATCCAAATTGATTGAAACTATCAAACACATTTTCATTCGCCACGCTCACATATTAATCCCAAAAATTATGAATTTTGGAATCTAGCAATAATTTGACATCCCGGATCCAACAAAAGTGGTTTCGTTGAAAAAAGAGGTCATTTGCAAAATTTCCATTTTTAAGGGCTACATTTCTGTAACGACTATTCTGAATATTCAACTGGGCATAACTTTTTATTCCCGCTATGAAATTTGAATTTTTCAGATTCCATGGATAGATATTTTCAAATAGATTCTAATATTTTATATTTTGCTAAAATCCGGTTTATTTTAAATCCTGTACGTTCATTTGAAATTTGAAATTTGAAATCAAAATTTCAAAATACCACGCCATTTTCCAATTCCTTTTATAATTAAAATAAATATTTATATTCTAACGTCAATTCAAATAAATATATACATTCTAATTCTATTCAGAATAAATTTCTCGTCGTTATTATTTAAATAAACCATTTTAAATATTTACAATTCACTAAAACTGCCAAAATAAAATTTTTAAATTGGTTTTGATTTTCCGGGTTGTTACAATCTCCTCCACTTAAAACCTTTTCGTCCCCGAAAAGGAACGGAGCTGAAAGTTGTTTTACAAACGAACTCAACTTTCATTATTTTCATTATGGCTTAAGTTCTTCAACTTTTCAGTTTCTAAGAACTTTTAAAAAATTTCAAAAATTTGGCAAATACCCTAAATTTTCAAAAAAATTCGCCATAACCTCCTTTATACGGGAGCACCGGGAAAATCCCCAAACCGCCACACAGGCTTCTCCAATCCAAAAAGAAAAAGAAACAGCTAAGCGGCTAGCCAATCGGCACATAAAATCATCAAATCCCCAAGAAATACAATAAACATGTACCAATTAGTTGGGCAAACAATTTTATTCCTCTCTTAGCTTCCTTGCTATGATATGTTCAATGTATATACATGTACATATATGCAAATTTCAAGAAAATTTCAATTCAGTCCAATATTTGACTCAATTTGGCCAAATTTACCATACATATACGAATTAGTTTAAACAATCAAGCAACACAACCGTCAATCAATTAATTGGTTAACGTTTCAAATTCATAATTTTTATATACCCAAAAATCATGTTTTTGATGCCAAGTCACAATTAATAACCCTATCTAAATTTTGGTTCTCACACCAATCTAACAGAAAAATATAGATATCCCACTTTCAAAACTCGAGCATAGACTCTGATGATGAGGCCTCATCATCAGGATCACCCTCGGGCGACTAGAGCGTGATCTTATATCTATCTAATATATTAAAACTTCGAATATACATGGATCAGACGTATACGCAAAATCTTTATATACTTGATTGTCCAAATTCATTATAAAATAATTTTTCAAATACGTATAATTTGGTTTAAATTTTCAAAACAAAAATTGTTTCATCTTTATTTGAAAACAACTCTCTTTCGACTCATTCTAGGTTACTACTGATCCTATCTCTAACAAGTCATTCTTATTTGATATTACTAATCCAATCTTTGATGAATTCTCTCGTTCGGTTCTAACGTATCTTGTTCTCCGAGCTTTGTAAACCAAAGCTCTGATACCAAACTGAAACGACCCGAACCTCCCCATCCTCCGAAGAGAAGAGAAAGAACGGATTGTCGGAGAACAAGATGAATCAGAACACAAACAGAAGAACATTTCATTGCTTATTACAACAATTTCATCATAATACAAAAATATACAGAGTATGAATAAATATTACACATTTGATAAACATCAAAGATTTAAATACATTACAATACAGCAGAAAATAATACAAAACACAACTAAAAGGAATATACAGATAAAGAGCTTTCCGAATATCATTCCAGCTGTAAACCAGGATCCTATGAATATAAATCTGCAAAACCATAACTACTAGCAGCCCGTGTGGAAAATAGGAGCACCCATAGTTTAGGTTAAAACAATAAACTCCAGGTGAGTCATCTGACTGGCGTGAGAAATAAAACAGTTATTAATATTTATTTCAAAGTTAGGTAAATCCAAGGACCACGCCGTATAACACGGAACGGGTTTCCTCTCAAGAATACCAGTGCATAAAACAACAACGCAATGCTAAATAAAGAACAATGAAGCTATTATCCCATCATACAATGCAACACAAGCCGGAGGATAGAGTTTTTACCTTATAATAGACAAGAATGCTCAGTACGTAAAATTTCATGTTTTATTATTACTATAAGTGTATGGTGTCAAAACAATTTCAATCATAAGTATCAATCATAGACGGTATAAGTGTCCCATACCACTATTTCGCCATATATAGGTTTACAATTAAAACCGCAAAATGTCGTATTGGAAATTGGATTTCCATCTGTGAACCAAGGCAAGGGATCGTCCTTACCAAATTCGAGATGCTCTAGCCCGCCCCTTAGGCAAGCGCGCAGGCAAGCCTTGGATCGTTAGAGCCGATCCACACGGAGTGGATTAAAATGCCTGAACAATGCGTTTCCCCGCCCTATGGGGCATCAACTGGTTATATCCCGACCAAACTATCGACCCCGGAATGACCGATATAACCGAGGCACCTCGCTATCCATCATACACATAAGTAAAATGTCAGGGCTTACAAAATGCTGACACCACTCCTAGCTAGAAGGAAACACATGTCCTCCCTAAAGTCCTCTCCTGTTTCTGGTCCACACCGGGGTGTGAGGCTCACGAATTAACGCTACACAAAGCTACGCTATATTAAAGTCATGCTCTGATTATCAACCACAAGACTCTGCTTTTCAATAGAAGCCCTGATCATTTGCATCTCAGCATGCCACACAGGCAATTCACGCTATGCAACCGATTTATATCAATCACACAGAATGAAATCCGATGTCAGACACACATCCGTTTACAAGTTCGTTCTGGGTCTGAACGAAACCGGAGGCACCTTATCCCTCCCCCATATGTCCAATACAGGGGTAAGGCCCTCACATATCCGTCGATCTCCAAGTATGTCTGGACGATCACCACTTATTACCTCGTCTTGGGTGTACAGCCCAATGAAGACATCAGTAATCATCCAAATGATGTGAAGACCTCCAGTCTTCAATCACCGTCTTCATCCTCGACATATCGTCGAATCAGTTATTTAGAATGGGATAAACTGGGTCTTTAGGAATAACTTGCGTATATAATAAACAAGTGCTATAAAAACACAACATACGCCTCATTCCAATCCAGTATATTCCCTTATTCAAATATTCTTATACTTTTGGAAAGGTTCACATTGATTTTATCAAAGATAAATTCTTTAAATTTATTCTTTAATCTTCCTTTGGATATCATTTCAATCTAATTAAAGATGCATTAAAACTCCACTTGGTTTTAATCTTCCCAAAAATCAATATTAACCATTGTTTAACTTGGGAAATCATATGCTTTCTTTAACTGGGTTAAAGAACCAATGTCATTTAAAACACGATTCACGATAAACCAAAAATCACATTCCATTCCATCAGCCTTTAACCATAAATTAGCAAGTGGACAACTGCCTAAGTAATAACCCCGAAGGCCGAAACCAACATCAGATCAATACATAGGAAACCATTCAAATTAGCTAATCTCCAGTTAGTTCCTGATTTTCTTAACTACATAAGGTCTAAGAACAGTATTATTAAAGATACCATTCACGACAACCCAAAATCTTATTCCTGTCTTTAACTGGGTTAAAGAACCAATGTCCTTTAAAACACGGTTCACGATAAACCCAAAATCACATTCCATTCCATCAGCCTTTAATCATAAATTAGCAGGTGAACAATTCCCTATGTATTAACCACGAAGGCCGAAACCAACATTAGACCAAAACCTGGAAGCCATTCAACTTAACTAATCTCCAGTTAGTTTCTGATTTTCTTAACTCCATTGGGTCTAAAAACAGTATAATTAAAGATACCATTCACGACAAACCAAAATCTTATTCCTGTTTTTAACTGGTTAAAGGACCAATGTCCTTTAAAACACGGTTCATGATAAACCCAAAATCAAATTCCATTCCATTGGCCTTTAACTAGAAATTAGCAAGTGAACAATTCCCTAAGTATTAACCCCGAAGGCCGAAACCAACATCAGATCAATACCCAGGAAACCATTCAACTTAACTAATCTCGAGTTAGTTTCTGATATTCTTAACTCCATTGGGTCTAAGAACAGTATTATTATAGATACCATTCACGACAACCCAAAATCTTACTACTGTCTTTAATTGGGTTAAATAACCAATGTCCTTTCAAACACGGTTCAAGATAAATCCAAAATCACATTTCTTTCCATCAGCCTTTAACCATAAATTAGGAAGTGAACAATTCCCTAAGTATTAAACCAGAAGGCCGAAACCAACATCAGATCAATACCAAGGAAACCATTCAACTTAACTAATCTCCAATTAGTTTCTGATTTTCTTAACTCCATTGGGTCTAATAACAATATTATTAAAGATACCATTCACGACAACCAAAAATTTTATTCCATTGTTAATCGGGTTAAAGAACAAGTGTTATTTAAAACACCGTTCACGATAAACCCAAAGACCAATTTCAATTCCATTCCAATTAAATATTATTTAATTGGTATACTTCATTAAATCTAAATAAAAAGATTTAATCTTTTCTCAACTGGGTTCAAGAACAATGTGAATGAAGACACCATTCACGAAAAACCCAAAATCACATTTGATATTAAATACAAGGCTCTAAATAGAAAATATATCGGCTTATATTCAATATCAAATTCTGGAATCAACAAATACCGTATTGGAATAACGATATATATATATATATATCTTCCAAATTCCTCCACAATATCCATATAATCACGGAATCCAATATCGAAATATTCCGAAGATAATTTCGACTCAAAACCATTCCAATTCATATATTGGAAATTCTAGTTATTTTCAAAACCATTTCAAATCCAATTTATTTATTTAAAAATATTGAATTTCATAATTCTAGTTAATAATATGTTCATTTTGATAAAAAACTATTTTTATCCTTTCAAATATGGAATTTTTCATCCCAATTCTTTCCAAATCATTTATTATGATTTTACACTAATTATTGATATTTTTAATAATTTTATCAAGGCCCGTACAGTCGATTTGCATAAACGGTCATCGACCTGCACTTATATCGACCTTTTCCAAATTTGATTTTGACATAATTCTAAATCCAGCCGTTAGTTTCTAATTTCTTGTATTCGTTAGAAATCTCTTTTCGATACAAACTCAACAGTTCCGGGTTTAGGAGAATCTGACGATCGGATCTCCCATAATGTCCGTTCGAAGTCAATAATCGAAATTCGCGAACTGTCGCGGCGCGGTGCGTTCTATTCAGGCCATTATATATATATATATATATATATATATATAGATATATCGTCGATTTCCATTTAAAACGTATTTTATAAATCGTTTTAAATTCTTTTTCAAAACTATTTCAACTTCATATTCAATTTCAAATCGAAATTGAATATTCCATATCATTAATATATAAATGATAGTATTTTCAAAATATTAGATTTTGAAATCAATTCCTTTTCGATATTCATTATAAAATGAATAAAGTCGATATAAATATCGTTCACATCAAAATAGTGCATCTCTAATCAACACGGCTATATATATTAAAATATATTCGTGTCCATCCCAAATCGGACATCAAAATCAAATTTTGATCTTTTACTGAATATTATTTTAAAATATTCGTTATTTTAAAATATTCATTCTTTCTAAACTGGAATCAGACACAGTCAATTATCATATAATGTTATTTATATGGATTTCATACGATACATGTATAAAACAATAGTGATAAATAATCATCCATCATCCAGAGTGCAATCTACACTGTATAAGCATTAAATATAAATTTTTAACGCTTATAACAGTCTGTCTACCAATCGATTGACATACAACTAACTATTGGGATTAGTGTATGTCCAATATCATCCCAATACTCGTGTGGGGTTTCAATCAACAAATAATGAATTTTATTTGTGCAGTTCGGCGATGTGTAAAATTTATCGTCCTAATCCATATTTGTCAAATGTGTGTACATAAACAAATCGTCTGATTTGTAAATGAATATTTATTTTATTCATATACACGTTAAAAATTATATTTTTAACGATAAAATATTTATTCAATTCATTTGCATAATAAAAATGATATTTTTATTGTTCTAACATATTTTAGAAAATTTTGGCGGCATAACGGCTCGATATCAAAATCAGGTAATGTCTAGTATTACCCCTCTCCTGATTTTGGCTTGCGCTATACACATATAACAATTCTAATCAATTCATTTCACCCAAACCAAATTCAACGAAACAATCCAATCAACCAAAAACAATCAAACATGTCGTCCATGGTCTGTGGACGACGGGGAATAGTTCATATATGCAGTTATAAAATAAACAACTGTATAAGAAAATTATAGTGAGGTGTTCTCACCTTCGGTTTCCACTTCGCCATTTTTATTTCTGAATTTCAGAACAGTCCTGACTTGCCTGAAATTCCAACGCAATCTTCTTCACATTGTTCATAGTAAAAATCACATTTTTATTTCAATTCTAAAAATTATATTTTTAATTCACTAAAAAATATAATTTTAATACTCCACATATAATAAAAATCATATTTTTAATGTCACTACATGTACATAAAAATCATATTTTTATAATGCTACTACATAGGTAAAAATCATATTTTTTAACACGATGTTTACATTATAAAATCACATTTTTATATCGCTACTACATATATAAAAATCGGATTTTTAGCCAACTAATAATTATTTCTTTGTATGACCATTTTATAAATAACATATATAATCTAAAATCATATTTTTATCTTTCTAAAAACATTTCCGTGCCATACACTAGTTAAAAATCATATTTTTAATCTTGCCAAAAATATTTACTTCCTACGATAAAAATCCTATTTTTAACCAACCAATAATGATATTTTTACATAACTAAAAATCATGACTTTATATAATTGAAATTCATAACTTTATGTAATTGAAAATCATAACTTTATGTAATTAAAAATCATAACTTTATATACTTCATACGTCAAAAACCATAGAAGCTTTAAAGCGGAGAAAACTCACATATTTTTTGTCGCCCGGATTTGCTGTTCTGGTTCCAAAATTTGCAAACGAACTCAAATCTTCACACCAACTTTTCTTCTTGCTTAAACGCGCCATTTCGGACAACTTCGCGTAGTGGTCTTCCTTCCGAAAATGTGCCATTACGCCGGAAATCGCGAAAAGACGGTATTTAGACAGCAGACTTTGGACGCGTTTTCCCGACAGCTCCGCAATCGAAAACAGGACTGTCATATACCAAATCGAAGAGAAAATCGTGCTCTTCGAATTTGGTACTCTGGATTTTTGGCCAAAAATGCAAGATTTGGGAGTTATTGGCGAAATAGTGACAGCGTGTTTTATGCAAAACGGGATTTTTGTTGAAAATGAGTTTTTGGACTTGGCGGGGCCCACGACCGGAGCTGGGTAGCCAAAGGGCGGAGGCGGGCCTGACTGGACGTTGGGAGGTGGCTAAGGGGTGGCGGCGGTTGTGGTGGTGGCCGTGGTGGCTAGGGTGGTGCTGATTTGGGGGTAGGATTTGTAGATCTAAAGAGGGAAAGAGGAGGAGAGAGAGTAGAGTGGGAATAAGAGGAGGAGGTGGAGGAGGGGTGTGGCGGCTGCTGGTGGCGAGAAGGAGGAGGAGCGGCTAAAGAGGGAGCGATGGTTTCTGCTCTTTTTTTTATTGTACATTGTGAATGAGGATAGATAAAGGAGGGTTGACCAAGTATATATTTATTTAATTTAATTCTCCAAAAAGTTAATTTTTCATTCAAACTCCAAATCGAACCCACCGACTATCGTCCCTAACTAATTACCCCAATTCAACTGTTCCAATCATTTTTTCTTTAAATTAAAATATAAATCAATATATTAAATTTTAAACGTACATTTCAATTTACTGGGGCCACATACGGACCCCAAAAATTCCAAAAAAATTATTTCTAGCTTCGTATTGATGATACGGTCCTAACAAAACTAATTTCATCAAATTTGAAGGCCGTTTGAAAAATGACCATTTTCCAGTCGATCCAAATTGACTAAAACTGTCAAAACACGTTTTCATTCTCCACGCTCACATATTAATCCGAAAAATTATGAATTTTGTAATCTAGCAATAATTTGATATCCCGGATCCAAAAATAGTGGTTTCGTCGAAAATAGAGGTCGTTTGCAAAATTTCCATTTTTAAGGGCTACATTTCCATAGCGACTATTCTGAATTTTCAATTGGGCATAACTTTTTATTTCCGCTATGAAATTACAATTTTTCGGATTCCTTGGAAAGATATTTTCTAATAGATTCTAATATTTTTTATTTCGCTAAAATCCGGTTTATTTTGAATCATGTACGTTCATTTCAAATTTGAAATCAAAATTTCAAATACCATGCCATTTTCCAATTCCTTTTATAATTAAAACAAATATTTATATTCTCACGTCAATTCAAATAAATGTATACGTTCTAATTCTATTCAGAATAAATTTCTCTTCATTATTATTTAAATAAATCATTTTAAATATTCACAATTCACTAAAACTGCCAAAATAAAAATTTTAAATTGGTTCTGATTTTCCGGGTCGTTACAATTTTGTATTTAGATAGCTGATTCCTTTTTAGTATAAGAAATAACCTTTAGTTTCATTAACCATTTCCTTCAATTAGTTTTTTTTAATTTTTTTTTAAGTTTTTGGTGTTCATTACATTATAAGAGTGCTTGTGAACATTAAAAATAGACTGAAAACATACACATCCAAAATTCAGCAATCACATGAATGGCTTTGATAAAACACGCAACCTAAACACGAAGGTCATATCAGAAAATAATTTTAGCTTTGTAAATTATGATTACAAATCAAGTGTATGTTTGCAAGATGTCTTATTCGTTCCTTCTTTATTACTGCACAAATACTTGTGATTAACCATAGAATGCAGCATAACCATAGTCCATATAGTAGAGATGATCTGGCAAAAATTATCTTCTTTTTCACCAACATAAGTGAATTGTCATTATATATGGTAGAACCATAAATCATAAGCTTGGATATAAGACTTTAGCTTAATTTCTGAATTATGTCAAACAGTACATGTTGAGAACCATCAACAATAAAATGAAATAAAAATGCATGATTCAACAATGTTCATTTCATGCTATAAACAAAATTATGCTCTGTATATTTCAACATTTAAGCAGATTACTCGGCTGTTATTGTGTAGACATTACAATGTTTTTATATGCTTTCAGATAATAATATCTTTTTGATTGTGACATTGTGATTGAACTCTCATTTTCTCTAACGAAGAAGGTGAACTTCATTAGTACATTCAAATATGCTTTTTCTTCCTCCTAATTTAGTAACATACTGTGCAGCCCTGATCCGCATTGACGAGCTCTCAGAGCCGAGTATTGAAAAGAAGTATGTAATAGAAACTGATGCGGAGAACTTGGATATTGCAAGAACTTGATGCGGATAATTGTTGAGGAGATGTGCATTGAGCTTGAGAATGAGATAGCAGTAGGAGCAAGACTCTTAGAAAAACAGAAGGCAGATAAGGAGAACATTGAAGTTCAACTGGCAAAGATGATGGCAATACCTAAGGGTCAAGATATAGTTTCACGTTCGCCTTCGTCTTCGATTTATGACAACTCCAAACTTCCGTAGTACGAAAGCAAGGATAATCATTGGAATATAACATAATTACAACAATAGAAGATCTCAGATAACATCATAACACATAATCATTGCATGGAAATAGGAATGCCATCAACATCGAAGACATTAGAGTGCACAGTTACAAGATACACTTAGCAAATAGAAGTCTCAACAGAAGAAATAAGTCTCAAACTCCATCAAATACATCGTAAATAAAAGATGTCTAAATGTCTCAAAGCATAAATAAAATATAAAATGATCTTCATCTTCAGCCCACAAGCATGCTTCAGTCCAGCATATTGCTTAAATACCTAAACCTCTCACTTGGCTGCCGTGTGAAAAGAGGGCACCCGAGTTTGCAAAGTGAAACAAACTACGAGTCAGTCATGGGACTAGTATGAGAAATCCTTCCTAACTTATCTAACAATATGGCTAATCACAGGACCACACGGAACGAGTTTACTCCATTGGATTGCCAGTTCATAAGTTAAATAAATTTTTATTCAAAAACAACGCAATGCTTTTTAGAAAAATGAAATCATTATAAGACTTAAGTCCCATCACACAATGCATCGCAAACCGAAGGATAGATTTTTACCCTATAATGATCAAACATTCTTGATGCGTAGAAAATAATATTTTAATATTATTATAATGTCTAATAAGTTTTAAAATACTTCAAAGTAAATGTATCAATCCTAGATGGCATAGCTACCATATACTATGTCTCCATATATAAGTTTACAATCAAAACTGTAACATCGTATTGGGAATTAGGTTTCCATCATGAGTCGAGGCTAGGGATCATCCTCTCCGATTCGAGACACTCTAGAAAATGCCTTAGGATCACACCTACGGGAAACCCTTGGATGCGGTAGGGCCGGTCCACAAATACTTTAGAGGATTGACAATTCCTGAACACATGCTTCTCGATCCTATTGAACCGGTAATTTGGTCACTATCGACCAATAAATCCGAGGTACCTCATATTCCATCAACCACATAAGTAAAATGTCAGGGCTTGTAAAACATTGATACCACTTCTAGCAAGAAAGAAGCGTGTGCACTCCCAACCGTCCTTATCCCGTTTTGACTCATACCGGGGTGTGCGGCTCGCGAGTTAAAACTATACACAAGGCTATGCCGAAATAGGCTATGCTTTGGTCATCAACCACGAAGCTCTGCTTTTCAAAAAAAGCCTCAATCAATTGCATCTTGGTATGCCACATTGACAATTCACGCCATGCCATCGATAACTACCAATTCACGCCATGCCACATTGGCGACCCTGGTGCTGTTTTTATCAAATTTTGATTTACATATCTCGAAATCTAACCGTTGGATTTTGACAAGAATTATATCGTTGGAAAGATCTTCCCAAAGCGGTCTTAACGGTTCCAGTTTTGGTAAAAACCCGATGGTCGGATCTTTCAGTACAATCGTTTAAAGTTAAGATTCCGAAACGCGAACTACCGCGCGCGATTCGTTAATTTTGTTTTATATATATATAATTATATATAAATATAAACCATTCGATGATTCCACTATCGTGTTTAACACGCCAAATAAAAGAATGTTTTAATTGGTATATCATATATTCATATTCATAACGTCAAATAAAATTTATTTTAACTTTACTACAAAATTAATTTCCTCGAATTTGGAGACCATTTGAAAAATGGTCATTTTTTGGTCGATCCAATTTGACTGAAATTGACAAAACACATTTTCTTTTGCCACACTCACATGTTGATTTCAAAAATTGTGAAAATTAGAATCTAACAATAATTTGACATTCCAGATCCAACCAAAGCGGTATCGTCGAAAACGGAGGTCATTTGCAAAATAGCTATATATACGAACTCTATATTATATTAAATTCTATAGCGACTATTCTGAATTTTAACTGGGCATAACTTCTTATTCCCGCAATGAAATTTCAAATTTTTTGATTCATTGGAAAGATATTTTTAAATAGATTTAAATATTTTTGGTTTCACTAAAATCCGATTTACTTTGAATCCTGTACATTCAGTCAAAGTTCAAATTCAAATTTTCAAACTACCTTGTTATTTCTAACTCTTTTAAAAAATAAATTAAATATATTAGTTTTAACTTTGATTAAAATAAACTTTTAGTCCTTATTATTTAAAATAAATCATTTTAAATATTTAAAATCCATTAAAAAATCTAAAATAAATTTTTTAAATTGGTTCCAAAATTCCGGGTTGTTACAATCTCCCCCACTTAAAATCTTTTCGTCCTCGAAAAGGAACGGAGCTGAAAGTTGTTCAACTAACTCAACTTTCATTCTTTTATTTTTTTTCTCTAATTTTATTAGTTGATTAACTTTTCAAATATATATAACTTTTATATATTCAAAAAAAAATCATATTTTCTAAGATCGGATTATATATATAATCATAAATACATTAATTATAAACTTGTCACCCTCAACTCATTCTAGGGCATTACGAACCCTATCTCTAATGAGTTTTCTAATTCTAGGATACTACTGATCCTATCTCTAATGAGTATCCTTTTATAGGATATTACTAATCCTACCTCTGATGAGTCTTTTGTTCAGTTCTAACGAGTTGTACCCCAAAGATTTGAGCTAACCAATGCTCTGATACCAACTGTAACGATACGGATTTTGCTCGGACCTAATCGATCGTTAAATCGACCAAGATTGTTCAAAAACCACATACTCTAACTCTGGACATACAACACGTAAGAACAAATAACAACAGACATTTATAGACATTATAATAATGTTACATCAGAGTACAGAATATCAGTGTACATTGAATATAATATAGCAGAAGATAAATTACAATGAATTTAATGCAGTGCAGCGGAACCAATAATCTGATACAGCAGAAGTCTATCAATGCTCTGGACACAGCTTTAAGCTTCGATCCAGAATCCTGCTCAATATATCTGGAAAATAAGCTATTCGACTGCCCATGTGGAAAAGAGGGCACCCGAGTTTGCAAAGTGAAACAAACTACGGGTCAGTCATGGGACGTGTATGAGAAATCTTTTCTAGCTTATCTAACAATATAGCTAATCACAGGACCACGCCGCTAACACAAAACGGGTTTACTCCATTGGTTTTCCAGTGCATAAATTTAATATTTTTTTGTTCAAAAACAATGCAATGCTTTTTAGAAAAATGAAATCATTATAAGACTCAAGTCCCATCACACAATGCAACGCAAACTAGAGGATAGAGTTTTACCTTATAATGATCAAACATGCTTGATACGTAGAAAATAATATTCGAATATTATTATTATTATCTAATTAGTTTTAAAATACTTCAAAGTAAATTTATCAATCCTAGACGGCATAGTACCCCATCCTAATATGTCGCCATATATTGCCTTATTGGAAACTGGGTTTCTAACATGAGTTAAGGCTAGGGACAATCTCCTTACCGATTCGAGACACTTTAACCATGTCTCAGGATTCGGACGCTGGCGAACCCTTGGATCCTACAGGGCTAGTATACAAATACATTAGTGGATTGACAATTCCTGAACACACGCTTTCCGCTCCTATTGAACCTATAAATTGGTCACTATCGACCAATATAACCAAGGCCTCGTAATCCATCATCCACATAAGTAAAATGTTAGGGCTTGCAAACCCTGATACCACTTCTAGCTAGAAAGAAACATGTGCACTCCCTGCGTTCCCTTATCCCGTTTTTGACTCATACCGGGATGTGAGGCTCGCGAAGTAACGCTATACACAAAGCTACGGCTAAACAGGCCGTGTTTTGGTCATCAACCACAAGGCCCTGCTTTTCAACAAAATCCTCAATTATTTGCAACTTGGCATGCCACATTGACAATTCACGCCATGCGATAGATAACTATCAATATATAACCTCTGAGCTCGTGCGCCTCAGAGAAGGGTGTTAAGCAAGAGAATAAATTCACCTCCACCAAACAGATATATATTAAATAGAAATCTATTCACACAGAATGAAATTAAACATCAGACACACATCCATTTACAAGTCCATTCTGCGTCTGAACGAAACCGAAGACACCTTATTCCTTGTCCCGTATGTCCAATACAGAAGAGAGGTGCTCACTTATCCGAACAATCAACAAATACGTCCTAATAACTACCACTTTAACCCTTTACTGGGAGCTAACCAATGCCGGGCATCAGTAGTCATCCATTCGATGTGAAGATCGTCGGTCTTCAATCACCGTCTTCAATGTTGTAACGACCCGCATTCTACGCATCATAGGATCGTAGAATATTTATTTCATCATCATAGAGGGTCGTTTGGTCATGTAACTTTGGGAGACGACTATTGGGGTCATTTCCCACGTTCCTAATTTTTCCGGATTTTTAAATGACCGTTTTGCCCCTAGCTGATCTTGTTTTGACCATAACTTTTGACTGGAAAGGAATTTTGACCTGAGACCACTTCCATTGGATTTGGATGATGGCTTACAATTCCATATAGTGGTCAGATTAGCCAAACGGACTCACCGTTTGGGAGATATGGCTGAAACAAGTTTCAGATGGTGAAAAACAGCTTAATTGGACTTAATCGGGTGATTAAGAGCTAGGCCCAAAGGGGAATTTCGAGATTAGGAGTTTAAAAGGGCTGTTTGGGTTTGGAGAATATCTTTTTCTCATTTTTCAGCCGTCAGCCACCGCTATTCATTCCTCTTAACCTAGCCATGGCCTCCAAAATCTAAAACACCATCAAATCACCGTTTAATCAAGTATTGGCCTAATCTACATTAAATTGAGGCGGATTAGCATAGAAATTGAGATAGAGCTGCTTTGTTTCCTTGGGAACATCGCCAAAGCAGAGAATCACTTCAGATCAAAAGTTTATTTGTGGCGAAGGTGAGTGATTTGCATAGTTTTGCACTAATTACGGTTAATTAAGGGTAACTAGTGGTGATTAACGAAATTAGACATGATAAAATTCTGGAAAAATATTTATAAATTGGAAAATAATGTTTTAGGCCTCTGTTAGAAAATTTGGTTAAGTTTTGTTAATCCTATCATTAATTATGCCTAAACATGCTTAAGGGGAAAATATGGGTTTTTGGCTATTTTTGATCCATTTTACATGCTATGGTTGTTATTTCGGTGTTTATTATTGATTGTACATGTTTCTATGACTGTATGGTATGATTTATGATTGTCTAGAAGTGTTAGATTGGTCGAAAACACCGTCGAATGGCATAAACAGCTTGCTGGACAAAGTGCAGGAAACTGTGCAGGACCGGATCGGATGGGGGAAGCTCGACCCAACCCGATGGAGGGAGTACGACCCGACCTGGTATGGTTGCACGACTTGAACCGAAGCGCCTCAACAAGCTAGTGACCCAGGAACTTATCTCCGACCCGACCCGCTCACCAGGAGAACTCCACGAGTTGCTACTCAAGCCAAGGGAGCCGATCCGAACCGTCTGGTGCCCACGAACCGAGGTACCCATTTGCGAATGGGAGCACCTGACCGGAATAACCTTCCACGACGCGAACAGATGTACTCTGAACCAGACTAGATGGAGACCACGAGTGGATCAGGGTGGAGAAACCCGACCCGACCTGAAGGGGAGCTCACGATCCGAACCAATGAAGGGAGGATGCCATGAACCGAACCAATGATGACTAAAGGACCGAACTGATCTGGAAGATACCAAAACCCGAGGTAAAAGGTAGTCCAAATGAGAAGTAGAACTTAGAATCCAGATGGGAACCATCGAGTCGACTTCATGAGTTGGACTTTGCTGCGGGACGTGTGCTAAGGGGTTGTCGATGTCTATGACTTTAGATCACTATGTGTAGGGGGTACGTGAACGGATTCAGGGCCATAGTGGCCTAGGTACGACTAAAGAGCTATAGACCAATGAAGTGGGGTCATTTGTAAAGATTTGGTCATGACTCCATGGGGTAAGCTTGGTGGTAGCAGTAGCTGTACAAGTCGAACTCTGTCACTACTTCGGTGGGTCTAGTGATTGACAGTGGTAGACATCGTATGCTTTACGCACTGAGTGAGAGATGTGACGAAGTTTGCTATGTTTGAGCTATGTTCCATCATTATGACATGCACACCCCCACCCCCGTATTCTTTACACCATATGTTATTGGCACCTTAGAGTATTGTACGGTATGTAGTGCTAACTCTTTGGTTGTAGGTCCAGGTTCAGGTATGGTTTAGTATACCTGTTATTGTTCTGTTTGGTAGCTTATCGCTCATACCAGACTTTTTGTCTGACCCAGAGTTTTATGTCTCTTCTTATTACTCTGGGTGCTCTCACGAGCAGACTAGAGACAGGTTAGGTGGTATGCACGAGTAGCTGTACCGGAGACGAGCAGGAGGCTCCCACGTATGATATATGTAGATATTCTCCCTATGTCGCTGCTGGTCACTACTTTGGGCACTAGTAGTGTACCCTCCCTTTCTTTTACTTTAGAGACAGTTTTAAAGTTGTAATAATAATGATGTGGAACATAAGCTGTATTTGGATTTTCCGCTGCTATGATGTTTAGTTTTCAGCTTATACACTGTCTCTCCTGTTTTATGTCAAGTATGTTGTTATTATATTTTATCCCATGCACTGTGAGAC
This sequence comes from Allium sativum, assembly GCA_030737875.1. Taxonomy (NCBI): domain Eukaryota; kingdom Viridiplantae; phylum Streptophyta; class Magnoliopsida; order Asparagales; family Amaryllidaceae; genus Allium; species Allium sativum. The sequence goes on along the minus strand of CM060912.1, from coordinate 762,396,982 downwards.
ATTCTACAGGTTTTCGATTAGTTCATTCTCTTCTTTCCTTTCTTTGGCGACCGTTTCGTGCTAGTCGGGCATGTGTACAGCGCACTTTCAGAGGAAATGCCTGCTGGTGCGGGGCGGGCCGTCACACTTGGTATCAGAGCTCTAGGTTGCGTAGTTAACCTAGGTAAGCTATCAGGGAGAGATAGTATACATATGTGAAAGCGCATATTTGTAATTATTTTGGTTTTTAAAAGCTATATATATATTATTAGTATAGCTAAGGATGAAATCACACTGCACTGACACCACAAAGAGGATGGTTAATCGTTTTCTCTGTGCAGATTGAACGATGGGCCGATACGCAAGGGGTACCGATAGGGGAGCCAATAATGGGAATTATGTGAGGACAATGTTTACTGACCTCATGAGAGAGATGCTTAGGGATGTGCAGAGGGCGCCTCCTAATGCTGGTAATGGTGGTGGTCCAATAGTGCAGGCGCCTAGGGCCGATTTCGCCAAGCTGAATAAGGATTATACTAGTCTTGGTGGGAAGCCATTCCACGGAACGGAGTCGGCTACGGATGTTCAGGATTGGTTGGATAACTGCGAGCGCATCTTCGAAGACTTGGGTATCGAGGATGCGATGAAGAGAAGGCTAGCATCCTGTCAGCTGCAAGGACAGGCAATGAATTGGTGGAATGCTATAAAGGCAGCTACTCCCGAGGATCAGATTACTTGGGATCAGTTTAAGGCTCGCTTTAGCGATAAGTTCGTTCCAGCGACTCAGAAGTCAGTGTTGTTTAAGAAATTCTCGGAACTCAAGCAGAATGGCAGAGCTGACTCAGAGTATATTGCCGAATTCGACACTTTGTCGAAATATGGGTTGTCCCTAATAGATACTGCCGAGAAGAAGAACGAGAAGTTCATAACTGGCTTGGATGGATACTTAGGGGAAAGGCTTATTAACCACATTGATGAGACGTTTGAGTCGATTGTGGGGAAAGCTTTAAGATCGGAAAGTCTTTACGCTAAGTCAAAGACTGAGGTCGCATCTGCAGAGGAACCAAAACCGTAAGCAAGCGGTGGAGGCAAGAGTGGTTCTCAGAACAAGAGGAAGCAGAGCCAAAATAAGGATGGCCAGAAGAAGAAGAAAGATGTTGAGTGCTTTAGCTGTGGCAAGAAGGGTCATTATGCCAGTAATTGTCGAGCCAAGCCAGCAGACAGGAAGTTCTTCAACTATGGCCAAGTGGGACATCACAAGGACAAGTGTCCGCAACCCCCTAAGGAAAAGCAGATGGCGAAAGCATATGCCTTTAATGCTATTCCTTCTTCATCGAATGCCCCAACTGCGGCGAAGAAGGGAAAGAATGTCGTTATTCAAGGTACGCTTTCTGTTTATGATGTTCCTCTTAGAGTTTTGTTTGATATCGGAGCTTCCAGTTCTTTCGTATCTAGTGACCTGGTAGATAGGTTGGGATTGGAGCCTGAGATTGTTGATAGACCTTTAGTAGTGACGAACCCGATTGGTAGTACGACTAGCCTTAGTATGATTTGTCGTAATGTGGTCTTATCGAGTCATGGATGCATGTTTGTGATTGCTTTGTTTTGGGCGTTACTGGGTTTGGCATTATTTTGGGAGTCGACTGGCTCCAAAGATACGGGGTGGTGGTAGACTGTGAGTGCTCTTTGGTGACACCTAAAGAAGATGATGGGCAGAGGGTAGTGTTTGGTGGTCTACCTAGTGATGGGGTAATGGCTAGTTTTTTAAATTCCCTCGACATCCCGCATGGTGAGTTGTCAGGTTTGCCTGTGGTTGGCTAGTATCCGGACGTCTTCGAGGAAGTGACCGGGCTTCCACTACACCGAGAGATTGAGTTCCGTATTGATTTGGTGAATGATGCCAGACCTATAGTGATGCCACTTCGTCGTATGGCGCTAAGCGAGCAGCGAGAGCTCGGGGTGCAAGTAAGCGATCTTTTGAAGAAGGGATTTATCAGAAGAAGTGTTTCTGAGTGGGGAGCACCAGTTGTGTTTGCTACCAAGGCAGATGGTTCCCTTCGATTGTATGTAGACTACCGCGAGTTGAATAAGGTGACGAGGAAGAATAAGTATCCTCAACCACGGATAGATGATTTGTTTGATCAGTTGAGTGGCGCAATAGAGTTCCCCCAGTTGGATCTCGCGACATGTTTTCATCAGCTTAGGGTGGAAGCTGAGAGTACAGCTAAAACGGCATTTCGGACGCCGTCTGGATTTTATGACTGGTTGGTCATGCCATTTGGGCTGACCAATAAACCAGCATATTTCGTGGATCTTATGAATAGGGTATTCAGAGATCAGTTGAATAAGTTTGTTCTTGTGTTTGTGGATGATATACTTGTTTATTCAAAGACAGAGGAAGAACACTGGGAACATTTGAGGATACTGATGGAGGTGTTAAGAAAACACCAATTGAAAGAAAAGTTTTCTAAGTGTCACTTCTGGAGGAGGGAAGTGAGATTCTTGGGCCATGTTGTTTCAGAGAATGCTATTGCCGTGGACCCTGCAAAGGTAGCTATGGTACAAGATTGGTCTACGCCCAAGAATGCAACAGACATAAGAAGTTTCTTGGGATTAGCTGGATATTATCGTAAGTTTATCCAAGACTTCTCCAGGATAGCAGCACCGTTGACTCAGTTGACCAAAAAGAATCAAGCTTTCATCTGGGACGAAAAGTGCGAGAATGCATTCAAGAGTCTAAAGGAAAAGCTGACATCTGCACTAGTGTTAGTCATTCCTAAGGGGAATGAAGAGATGACGGTATATACGGATGCATGTGGTACCGGATTAGGTGCTGTATTGATGCAAGGAGGTAGGGTTGTAGCTTATGCTAGTCGGAAATTGAAATTGCACGAGAAAAGATACCCTACCCATGACTTGGAATTAGCAGCAATCGTATTTGCGTTGAAGATGTGGAGACATTATCTCTTGGGAGAAAGATTCGAGTCATTTACTGATCATAAGTCATTAAAGTATCTTTTCTCTCAAAAGGATCTAAATCTCCGACAACAAAGATGGTTAGAATTCTTGGCTTCCTATGATTTCGACATCACATATACACCAGGAAAGGGCAATGCGGTGGCTGATGCATTGAGTAGAATACATGCCAGTTTAGGGGCTATGTCTGTAGAATGGAAGCAACTGGAGTACATCGCTGGGTATGATTTTAGACCAAAGTGCGAATTGGATCCAGAAATGTTAGCAAGTTTGACGATCAGACCCACTTTGATGGAGCGGATTGGTTCCAGTCAGAGGAACGATCCTAACCTATTGGAAATCATCTCAAAGTTAGAGATGGGAATCGACGGAAAAATGAACAAGTATGGGCTTGATCGAGATGGATGGCTTAGAAAGAACGGAAGACTTGTTGTACCCAATGTCAATGGACTAAGAGATGAAGTACTTAGAGAATGTCATCACTCAAAACTTACTATACATCCCGGTGGTAACAAGATGTACTGAGACATGAAGCAGACCTACTGGGAAGGGATGAAAAGAGATGTTGGGAAGTTTATATCCAAATGCATGAATTGCCAGCTGGTTAAAACTGAGCAAAAGAAGCCTAGTGGTTTGTTACAACCACTAGAAATTCCAGAATGGAAATGGGAACAAGTCTCGATGGATTTCATCGATGGGTTACCAAGGACTAGATCGGGCCATGAGAGCATTTGGGTGATTGTGGACCGATTGACTATCAGTGCAAGGTTTATACCCGTTAAGTCAAACAGGACAACAGCTAAGTTAGCTGAACTATATGTAAAGTGGGTTGTGAGGTTTCATGGAATACCCAAAGGCATTGTGAGTGACCGAGATCCGTTGTTCACTAGTAGATTTTGGAAGAGCTTACAAGAGGCGCTAGGATCAGAATTACATCTCAGTACCACGTATCATCCTCAAACCGACGGACAGACAGAGAGGGTGAATTGAGTATTAAAGGATCTCTTGAGAGCTTGCATATTAGACTTTGGTGGATCATGGGATGACCATTTGCATCTAGTAGAGTTTGCATATAATAGTAGTTATCAATCCAGTATTTGTATGGCTCCATTTGAAGCTTTGTACGGAAGACCGTGCAACTTACCGTCATGTTGGTTAGAAACTGGTGAGAAGTTTGTGCTTGGACCAGATGTGATAAGAGAAACTTCAGCTAAGATTAAGGTTTTACTACAGCGAATGAAGGCTGCCCAGGATAGGCAGAAAAGTTATGCTGATAAGAGGAGAAGAGAATTAAAGTTCTCCATTGATGACTTGGAATTTGTCAAGATTTCTCCGTTGAAGAGCATGATACAATTTGGCAGGAGAGGCAAGTTAGTACCAAGATTTGTTGGTTCATTTCCAGTTCTTGAGCAAATTGGGAATTTGGCATATAAAGTTGAATTATCGGACAAGATGGCAGGAGTTCACAACGTGTTTCACGTTTCCCAGTTAAGGAAGTTCGTACACGACCCAGATGTGACTATTTCACCTGATCAGTTGGATGATATCGAAGTTGAACCCGAGGCGGTTGGGAATCGCAGGCCTATGCATATTGTTGGGAACGATACGAAACAACTTCGAAGGAAGGCGGTGAAATTAGTCAAAGTTCAGTGGGGCGAGAATGAGAATGACTGTACTTGGAAGACAGAGGAGAACATTAGGAAGACGTATCTAGAACTCTTCGCCTGGTAAGATTTCAGTTTGATTTAGTCTTTCCGCATGCTAGGATAGGTTTGTTTTGCATGTTTGATTGTTGTATATGGCTGATAGGCATGCGGGATCCTTTGTACGTTTTGGGTTAAGGAATTTCGAGAACGAAATTTCTTAAGGGGGGAGAGTGTAACGACCCGCATTCTACGCATCATAGGATCGTAGAATATTTATTTCATCGTCATAGAGAGTCGTATGGTCATGTAACTTTAGGAGACGACTATTGGGGTCATTTCCCATGTTCATAATTTTTCCCGATTTTTAAATGACCGTTTTGCCCCTAGCTGATCTTGTTTTGACCATAACTTTTGACAGGAAAGGAATTTTGACCTGAAACCACTTCCGTTGGATCTGGATGATGGTTTACAATTCCGTAGAGTGGTCACATTAGCCAAACAGACTCATTGTTTGGGAGATATGGCTAAAACAAGTTTTAGATGGTGAAAAATAACTTAATTGGGCTTAACCGGGTGATTAATAGCTAGGCCCAAAGGGGAATTTCAGGATTAGAGCTACTGCGTTGCCTTGGGAACATCTCCAAAACAGAGAATCATTTCAAATCTAAAGTTTATTTGTGGCGAAGGTGAGTGATTTGCATAGTTTTGCACTAATTACGGTTAATTAAGGGTAATTAGTGGTGATTAACGAAATTAGACATGATAAAATTCTAGAAAAATATTTATAAATTCGAAAATAATGTTTTAGGCCTCTGTTAGCAAATTTGGTTAATTTGGTTAAGTTTTGTTAATCCTATCATTAATTATGCCTAAACATGCTTAAGGTGAAAATATGGGTTTTTGGCTATGTTTGATCCATTTTACATGCTATGGTTGTTGTTTCGGTGTTTATGATTGATTGTACATATTGCTATGATTGTATGGTATGATTTGTGATTGTCTAGAAGTGTTAGATTGGTCGAAAACACCGTCGAATGGCGTAAACAGCTTGCCAGACAAAGTGCAGGAAACTGTGCAGGACCGGATCGGATGGGGGAAGCTCGACCCGACACGATGGAGGGAGTATGACCTGATCTGAAATTGTTGCACGACCCGAACCGGAGCGCCTCGACAAGCTGGTGATCCAGGAACCTATCTCTGACTCGACCCGCTCACCAGGAGAACTCCACGAGTTGCTGCTCAAGCCAAGGGAGCCGATCCGAACTGTCTGGTGCCCACGAACCAAGGTACCCATTTGCGAATGGGAGCACCTGACCCGAATAACCTTCCACGACGCGAACAAATGTACTCTGAACCAGACCAGATGGAGACCACGAGCTGATCAGGGTGGAGAAACCTGACCTAACCTGAAGGGGAGCTCACGATCCGAACTGATAAAGGGAGGATGCCACGAACCGAACCAATGATGACTAAAGGACCGAGCCAATCCGGAAGAGACCAAAACCCGAGATGTAAAGGTAGTCCAAATGAGAAGTAGTACTCAGGATCCATATGGGAACCAACGAGTCGACTTCATGAGTTGGACTTTGCCGCGGGAAGTGTGCTAAGGGATTGTGAATGTCTATGACTTAGATCACTATGTGTAGGGGGTACGTGAACGAATTCAGGGCTACAGTGGCATATGTACGACTAAAGAGCTATAGACCAATGAAGTGGGGTCATTTGTAAAGATTTGGTCATGACTCCATGGGGTAAGCTTGATAGTAGCAGTAGTTGTACAAGTCAAACTCTGTCACTACTTCAATGGGTCTAGTGATTGACGGTGGTGGACATTTTATGCTTTACGCACTGAGTGAGAGATGTGAGGAAGATTGCTATGTTTGATTTGTTTGCCATCATTATGAAATGCACACCCCACCCCCGTATTCTTTACACCATATGTTAGTGGAACCTTAGAATATTGTACGGTATGTAGTGCTAACTCTTTTGTTGTAGGTCCAAGTTCAGGTATGGTTTAGTATACCTGTTATTGTTCTGTTTAGTTTCTTATCGCTCAAACCAGACTTTTTGTCTGACCCAGAGTTTTATGTCTCTTCTTATTACTCTGGGTGCTCTCATGAGCAGACTAGAAACAGGTTAGGTGGTATGCACGAGTAGCTGTACCGGAGACGAGCAGGAGGCTCCCACGTATGATATATGTAGAAATTCTCCCTGTGTCGCTGCTGGTCACTACTTTGGGCATTAGTAGTGTACCCTCCCTTTCTTTTACTTTAGAGACAGTTTTAAAGTTGTAATAATGATGTGGAATATAAGCTGTATTTGGATTTTCCGCTGCTATGATGTTTAGTTTTCAGCTTATACACTGTCTCGCCTATTTTATGTCAAATATGTTGTTATTATACTTTATCCCATGCGCTGTGAGACATTGTACATGTTTTTGATTAGTTCATTCTCTTCTTTCCTTTCTTTGGCGACCGTTCCATGCTCGTCGAGCATGTGTACATCGCACTTTCGAAGGAAATGTCGGCTGGTGCTGGGCGAGCCGTCACAAATGTCTTCGACTTTAAATCGTCGTATAATTATTTGAAATGAGATTGAACTCCGTCTTTTCAAATAATTCTCGAATAATTATAATTTAAAATCATATCATAACGTTAATATTATTTTATAACGATCTATCGCTATTTTTATTTATATATAAATAGCTCAATTTAATTTAACGATGCTTCGGGTCAATAGGCGCCCCTAGCGCTATTTTTATCAAAATTTGATTTACACATATCTCGAAATCTAACCGTTGGATTTTAACAAAATTTATATCGTTGGAAAGATCTTTCCAAAGCGGTCCTAAAAGGATCCAGTTTTGGGAAAATCCGACGGTTAGATCTTTCAGTATAATCGTTTAAAGTTACGATTCCGGAACACGAACTACCACGCGCGATTCGTTTAATTTTAATTTTTATATATATATATATATATATATATATATATATATATATATATATATATAAGTAACTCGATGATTCCGCTAACGGGGTTTAACTTGCTAAAGAATGTTTTATTGTCATAACATATCTACATGTTCATAATGTCAAATAAATATGTATTTTATTTACATGACAATTTAGCTAATGACAAATAAAAATATAATTTTTATTTGTATTTCTATTTTTAACTTTAACAAATAAAAAAGAATTATTTTATTTGTATATAGTTTCAATGTATGTTTTGATAATAAAATAATTCATATAAATTCTAATGTATGTATTGCTATTCAAAAGATATTTTTCACTTTGCATACAGATTCTAATATATGCATCGTCAATAAAAATGATTCTTTGACTTTGCATACAAATTTTAATATATGCACTTTCAATAAAAATGATTCTTTGACTTTGCATACAAATTCTAATATATGCATTTTCAATCAAAATGATACTTTGACTTTGCATACAAATTCTAATATATGCATTGTCAATAAAATATTATTTTATCTTTGCATATAAATTCTAATATATGCATTGTTAATAAAATGTTATTTTAACTTTCCATATAAATTCTAATATATGCATTGCAAATAAAATGTTATTTTAACTTTGCATATAAATTCTAATATATGCATTGTAAATAAAATGATTCTTTATTTAACATACAAATTCTAATGCATGTTTTAACAATAAAAATGATTCTTTAATTAATATAAAATTCTAATGTATGTTTTAACAATAAAAATGATTCTTATATTTGCATACAAATTTTATTTCAACAAAATGCATAAAGAGTGATTTATTCATTTTTGTTGACAATTCTACTTTCAATAAAATGATTAAAAGTAATATTCCAATATTGTTAACAATTCTAATTTTTACAAAATGGATAAAAGTGATATTTCATATTGTTAACAATTCTAACTTTTAATTAACTGAACAAAGTGATATTTTGTTGTAACACAATTATTTAACACATATGTTATTTTTGTTTTAACTCAAATCTATTTAACAAAAATGTAATTTGTGTTCTAACTCAAATCAATTTAACCAAAATGTAATTTTTGTTTTCAACCATCATATTTTGACAAAATGTACAATTTTGTTTCAACTAAACTATGTTGACAAAAATGTATATTTTGTTTTTCAATTAAACTATCTTGACAAAAATGTATATTTTATTTCAATTAGTCTTGCTTGGCAAAAATGTATATTTTGTTTCAATTAAACTATCTCGACAAAAATGTATATTTTGTTTCAATTAAACTATCTCGACAAAAATGTATATTTTGTTTCAATTAAACTATCTTGACAAAAATGTATATTTTGTTTCAATTAAACTATCTTGAGAAAAATGTATATTTTGTTTCAATTAAACTATTTTGACAAAAATGTATATTTTTTTTCAATTAAACTGTCTTCCCGTCACCTTCTTCATGTAATTTGGAAGAACCCATAATCGCAACCTACTAGGGCTTCAAACCGCACGTCAACTAAGACATTGTGCACTGATCGGAAGTCGCCATGACGGAGGGAGAAGCCTCCTCTTCCCATGCCCTAAGCCGCGTGGAGCTCGATAGGCCCACCTCCCTTGGAGTCCGCTATGAAACGATGGTCTTTGAGCCACTAATTCGAACTATATACAGCATAAAAATTGATCACAACTGTTGAAGTTGTAGATTATGTGGTGTTCTTCGATTTTGTCTTTGGAAGTGGGTTGAATTATTGATTCGATTTTGAGAAAATTGAGGAGTTTGATTGGAGCGTTCTAGCCGTTGAAGAAGAAAAAGGCGGCGGCCTGGGTATTAGAAATTAGGGTTTGATAATGTGTATTTATAATAAAATAATATTTAATTCCAAGTTTTGCAAATAAACCCATTATGTCTCAGTAGCTCCAATTTCAGTCCACTGAGAGTTGTCCCTACGCAAATACCCCCGTTTCTGCCACAATGGGCTAGGACCCGCCGGACCAATCGATTGTTTTCAGTCAGTTTTCTTCAATTTAATATATAAATCATTTTATTATTTAATTCAATCGTACATTTTAATTTACCGGGGCCGCATACAGATTCCGAAAAAATCCTGAAAAATAAATCTAGCTACGTTTCGACGATATGGTCCTAAAAAAATTAATTTCATCGAATTTTGAGATCGTTTGAAAAATGGTCATTTTCTGGTCGATCTAATTTGATTGAAATTGACAAGACACGTTTTCTTTTGCCACGCTCATATATTGATTCCAAAAATTATGAAAATTGGAATCTAGCAATAATTTGACATTCCGGATCCAACCAAAGCTGTTTCGTTGAAAACGGAGGTCGTTAGCAAAATGGCTTTTTATACGAGCTATATATTTTATCAAATTCTATAGCGACTATACTGAATTTTAAAATGGGCATAACTTTTTACTCCCGCTATGAAATTTCAATTTTTTCAGATTCGTTGTAAAGATATTTTTAAATAAATTTAAATATTTTTGGTTTCACTAAAATCCAATTTATTTTGAATCCTGTACATTCTGTCAAAGTTCAAATTCAAATTTTCAAACTACCATGCTATTTCTAACTCTTTTTAAAATTAAAATAAATATATTCATTCTAACTTCGATTAAAATAAATTTTTGGACATTATTATTTAAAATAAATCATTTTAAATATTTAAGATCCATTAAAATTTCTAAAATAAAAATTTTAAATCGGTCCCAAAATACCAGGTTGTTATGTAATAACCCGGGAATCCGAGCCAATTTAAAATTTTTATTTTGGCAATTTTAGCGAATTTTGAATATTTAAAATGAATTATTTTGAATAAAAGCATCGAGAAATTTATTTTGAATAGAATTCGAATGTATATATTTATATAGATCGTCGTTAGAATATAAATATTTTATTTTAAATATAAAAGGAATTGAAAATAGCGCGGTAATTCGATTTCAAAATTCAAATGAATGTACAGGATTCAAAATAAACCGGATTTTAGTGAAACCAAAAATATTAGAATCTAATTGAGAATTTCTTTCCAACGAATCAGAAAAATTGAAATTTCATAGCAGGAATCAAAAGTTACGTCCAGTTGAAAATTCATAATAGTCGCTATGGAATTCTGGCCTTTAAAAATGGAAATTTTGCAAAAGGCCTCGGTATTCGACGAAACCACTTTTGTTGGACCCGCGATGTCAAGTTATGGCTAGATTCCAAATTCGCAATTTTTCGAATTAATATGTGGGCGTGGCAAAGGAAAACGCGTTTGACCAGTTTCAGTTGATTTTAATCGACTGGAAAATGGCCATTTTTCAAATGGTCTCAGAATTCGATGAAATTGGTTTTGTTAGGACCGTATCATCAATATGAACTAGAAAATATTTTTTTGAAAATTTTAGAGTTTTTATGTGACCTCGGTAAATTAAAATGTATGTTCAAATTAAAAATATAAAGAACTATATTTTAATTTGAACGGAAACTGGTCGTAATAAGCGAATTGGCATATGGGACATATCCCATTGCGTTCGAAATGAGGGTAATTTGCTATGGGCAACAGTCGATGAGTTCGAATTGGAGTTCGAATTGTAAGCTAACTTTTTGAAATCAAACATATTTTTAAATATATAATTATATAAATAAAGGCCCCCCTTTTATATTTTCTTCTTCCTCCTTCGGGTTAACTATCGACTTCAGATAAAAAAAAGAAAATCAAAATCGAGCACCGCCCATCGCCTCCGCTTCCAGCACGATGGCGCCGCCACCCACGGCCTCTCCCTCCACCCATCGACGCTCCGCCTCTTCTCCCTCTCGATCCGAACGCTCAGATCCCCCAAACCTTCCAAAAACCGCCGCGCTGACCCCCAAACACCCCATTGCCACCACCACTTCCAGCCCACACCCTCCGGTGCAAGTACCCCCTCCTCCTCCCTACTGGCAGCGCCCTTCCCTTTCTTTTTATCACTGTAAGTTTTTTTTTTATTTGGATTTATTTAATAAAAATCGGGTTTTATATACATTATAGCTTAGAAAGAAAAAAAATCAGATTTTTATTATGAAGTATAAAGAGAAAGTTTAGGTTTTTTTATATAATATAAAGTTTAAAAGTTTAAAATACATGAAAGTTAAAATTTTAAAATACATGAAAGGTAAAAAATTTATCATATCAAAGAAGCGATTTATATCATAGCAAAGAAACGATTTTTAATAAGATAAAGATTTGATTTTTAGCTTTAAAAAGGTTAGATTTTTAATTTGAAAAGGATCTGCTTTTTTATATTTGAAAGATTAGATCTTTGATTTAGAAAAGATGAGATTTTTAATTATATAAAGACGAGATTTTTATTCATATAAAAATATGATTTTTATATGACGTAAAGAATAAAAATATAATTTTTATATGATGTAAAGAATAAAAATATAATTTTTTATATGATGAAGAGAATAAAAATATAATTCTTATATAATGGAAAGAATAAAAATATGATTTTTATATTATAGAAATAATAAAAATATGATTTTTATATGATAGAGAATATAAAGGTGCGATTTTTACATATGTAGTAGGAATATAAAAGTACGATCGAAATAATAAAAATGTGATTTTTAAGTAAAGAATGGCGAGATAAAAATATAATTTTTATATAGGAAGAAGCGTTGTAAAATGTATGAAGTAAAAATAAAAATATGATTTTTATTTATTGGGATGAAGCAGTAAAAATATGATTTTTACTGTGAACTGCGGGAAAATATGGCGATGGTATCGACTGAAATCGAAAAGAAACCCGAGCAGTTCAGAAGGAAAGCTAGGAGGAGTGGAACCCTCGATGAGAACTTCTCACTTTTATTTAATTTCAAGTTTGAAATATATACTAGGATGCAGACGGTGCTTAGTAGCACCCGACACCCCTCGTCCACAGACTATGGATGACTTGTCTGTTTGATTGCTGTGTTGTGAAATTTGATTGTGTGATGTGAGATGAACTGAAATATTTTTAAAGTGGAAAATATTTTATAGTTAAAAATATAATTTTTAACGTGTATATAAAATGAATATTTATAAACTAATCGATGATTTGTTTATATACACTGGTTTGACTGATATTGATTGGGACGATAAATTTTACACATCTCCCAACTGCATAAATAAAAATCTGTGTTTGTTGATTTGAAACCCCACACGGGTATTGGGATGATATTTGACGTACACTAATCCCGATTGTTTAGTTGTATGTCAATCAATGGGTTGACAGACTGTGTAAGCGTTAATTATTGATATTTAATGCTTATGCAGTTGTGTGGTGCACTCTGGATGATTGTTGATGATTTATCGTTGCTGTTATATACATGTGTTGTAAAAAATCCATGTAATCAACATTATATGGTAATTGATCGGCCTCATTCAAATTTGGAAAATAAGGAATATTAAATAAGAAAATTCATGTGTTGAATTGAAAGACAATCAATGTGTTGAATTGAAAATAAATTCATGTGTTGAATAGAAAATAAATTCATGGGTTGAATTGAAAATAAAATTCATTTGTTAAATAGAATAAACATTCATGTGTTGGATAAAAGCCGTGTTGATTAAATTGACGTCATTTTGACGTGAACGAGATTTATATCGATTTTATTCATTTTTATAATGAATATAGAAAAGGAAGTGATTTCAAAATATAACATTTTGAAAATATTATCATTTGTATATCGATAATGTGGAATATTCAATTTTGATTCGAAATTGAATATGAAGTTGAAATCGTTTCGAAAACGAATTTAAAACGATGTATAAAATACGATTTGAAAGGAAATCGACGTAATATATATATATAATATATATTATATATATAGAATGGCCTGAATAGAACGCGCCGCGCCGCGACAGTTCGCGAATTTCGACCATTGGCTTCGAATTGATATTACGGGAGATTCGAACGTCAGATTCTCCTAAAACCGCAACCGTTTGGGTTCGTATCGAAAGGAGCTTTCTAATGAATATTAGAGATTTGAAATCTAACTGTTGGATTTGGAATTATGTCCAAATCAAATTTGGAAAAGGTCTATGTAAGTGCAGTTCGATGGACGTTGATGGAAATCGAATGTACGGGCCTTGATAAAATTATTAAAAATATCAATAATTTGTGTAAAATTATAAGAAATGATTTGTGAAGAATTGGGATGAAAAATTCCAAATTTTAAAAGATAAAAAAAGATTTTTATCGAAATGAACTAGTTTTGAACTAGAATTAAAATCAATTTATTTTTGAAATAAATAAATGGGATTTGAAATGGTTTTTGAAGTAACCAGAATTTCCAATAATTGAATTGGAATGGATTTGAATCGAAATTGTCTTTGGAATATTTCGATGTTGGATCTCGTGACGATACAGATACTGCTATGGGAATTTGAACGATATATTAATATCGTTATTTCCAATACGATATTTGTTGGTCGTAGAATTTGTTATTGAATATAAGCCGATATATTTTCTATTCAGAGCCTTGCATTTAATATCAAGTGTTATTTGGGTTTATCGTGAATGGTGTCTTCATTAACACTGTTCTTGAGCCCAGTTGAGAAAAATATTAAATCTTTTTATTTAGATTTAATGAAGTGTACCAATTAAATGGTATTTAATTGGAATTGAATTTGAATTGATTTTTGGGTTTATCGCGAACGGTTTTAAATAACACTTGTTCTTTAACCCAATAATTAATGGAATGTGATTTTGGGTTTATAATGAGCCTTGTTTTAAATGACATTGGTTCTTTAACCCAATTAAAGACAGGATGTGATTTCCCAAGATAAATAATCAATAATATTGATTTTTGGGTAGATTAAAACCAAGTGGAGTTTTAATGAATCTTTAATTAGATTGAAGGGATCGAGAATGGAGTATCACCAGTTTTGCTCCAGGCGATAGTTAAATTTTTAATTAGATTTGAACGCCAAAAGGTAATTGAATTTACCGGTAACACTGTGGTGTTAGATATGATGTATGACCAGTTTTACTTCATGGGATGAATAGGTTGGGATTGGGAAATAAAATAAATGATTACTTTGGTGTGGGTCGCTAATCCCGACTAGTTTGAATTGATATTCAAAGAAGCTTAAAGAATAAATTTAAAGAATTTATCTTTGATAAAATTAATGGGAACCTTTCCCAAAGTATAAGAATATTTGAATAAAAGAATATTCTGAATTGGAATGAGGCGTATGTTGTGTTCGTGTAACACTTGTTTATTATATACGCGAGTTATTCAGAAAGAACGGGTTTATCCCATTCTGAATAACTGATTCAACGTGATGTCGAGGAAGAAGATGGTGGTCGAAGTCCGGAGGTCTTCACATCATTTGGGTGATTACTGATGATCTTGATTGGGTTGTACACCTAAGAGGAGGGAATCAGTTAGTGATCATCCAAACGTACTTGGAGATCGATGGATGTGCAAGGTACAAGGTGCCTCCGGTTTCGTTCAGACCCAGAACGAACTTGTAAATGGAATGTGTGTCTGACATTGGATTTTATTCTATGTGATTGATTTCTATTAAATATACATCTGTTTAGCGGCGGAGAATTTATTCTCTTTCTTAACGCCCTTCTCTGAGACGTACGAGCTCAGGGGTTATATATTGATGGATATCAATCGCATGGAGTGAATTGCCTGTGTGGCATGCCTAAGTGGCAAATGATCAAGGCTTTTGTTGAAAAGCAGAGTATTGTGGTTGATGATCAAAGCACGGCCTGTGTGGCATAGCTTTGTGTAGTGTTGATTCACGAGCCTCACACCCCCGTTGTGAACCAGAAACGGGAGAAGGATCCAGGGAGGGCATGCGTTTCTTTCTAGCTAGTGGTGGTGTCAGTGCTTAAACTGGCTGACATTTATATACTTTTCACCTGTGTGGTTGTTGCTGTTGCGAGGCGCCTCGGATATATCGGTCGATCCGGGACCGATGGAATCATTGGACTCATTTACGCCCCAAAGGGCGAGGAAACGCAGTGTTCAGGCATTTTAATCCACATCGGTGACCGGCCCTGTGTCTCTTAAGGCTTGACAGAGTACTTGCCTGAGGCTCGGGCTAGCCAGTCTCGAATTCAGTAGAGGACGATCCCTGGCCTCGGTTCATAGATGGAAATCCGATTTCCAAATACGTGACTTTGCAGTTTTGATTGTAGAATCTAGTATGGTGACATGATATATGGTACCCATGCCGTCTATGATTGATACTTATGATTGAAATTGTTTTGACACTATACACTTATAGTAATATCAAAATAATCTGTTTTTAAACGTATCAAGCATTCTTTGGCTATTATAAGGTAAACCCTATCCTCCGGTTTGTGTTGCATTGTGTGATGGGACCTGTGTCTTATAATAGCTTCATTGTTCTTTATTTAACATTACGCTGTTGTTTTATGCACTAGTGTTCTTGGGAGGAAACCCGTTCCGTGTTATACGGCATGGTCCCTTGATTTACCTAACTTTAAATAAAGATTAATAAATGTTTTAGTTCTCACACTAGTCACATGACTGACCTGGAGTTTATTGTTTCAGCCTAAACTCTGGGTGCCCTTATTTTGACATGGGCAGCTCATAGTTTTGGTTTTGCAGATTTATATTCACAGTATCCTGATTTACAAATGGAATTATACTCGGAAAGCTCTATGTTCGCGTATTCCTTTCAGTTGTGTATTGTATTGTTTTTCCGCTGCGATGCATTTAAATGTAATTTAAATCTCTTATATTTGATGATGTATATTATTTGTTTATACTTTGTATATTCTTGTAATCTGATGAAATTGTTGTAATATACAATGAAATGTTCTTCTGTTTGCGTCCCGATGTGGCTTGTTCTCAATTCAATCCATGCTTTCCTTACCGAGGATGTTCGTGTCGTTTCATGTTACATGCATCGTCCATAAAATGATGTTTAACTTCGCATATAGATTCTAGTATATGCATTTATAGTAAAATGGTATTTTCATTTTGCATATAAATTCTATTATATGCATTTACAATGAAATGGTGTTTTCATTTTGCATATAAATTCTAATATATGTATTTACAATAAAATGATGTTTTCATTTTGAATATAAATTCTAGTGTATGCATTTACAATAAAATGATGTTTTCATTTTGCATATAAATTCTAACATATGCATTAAAGATGTGTATTTTAATTAACAAAAATGTATATTTTTGTTTTCAACCGTTTTAGTTTACAAAAATGTTTCATCCTCTTTAATGAACAAAAATGTATATTTTTGTTTAATTCTTTTCAATGAACAAAAATGCCTCATTTTATTTAATGAACAAAAATGTATATTAGCGATGTTTTCATTTTCCTCCTTTCTAGCATGTTAAAAGTAATGTTTCTAACATACCAATCTTTTCTCACAAATGTTTCTAACAAGTTAAAAATATGGTTTTTAACATTTTTATATCTTCTGACGTATGTTTGTTAATGGATCAATTTTTTCATTAAAAATGGAATTGTTAATGTTTCAACATTTTTATTCAAACAGTCAATATTTCAAATGAATCAAACTTTACTTTATGATTTTTATTGTTTCAACACTTTTATTCAAATATGAGCAATTTTCTAATGAATCAAACTTTACATTAAAAATATGATTTTTAATGTTTTCAACACTTTTATTCAAGTATGAACAATTTTCTAATGAATCAATCTTTTTATAAAAATGAGAATTTTTAAAGTTAACATGCTTTTATGTTAAAATGAACATTTTCTAGTGATTCATTCCTTACATTAAAAATATGATTTTTAATGTTATTATGTTTCTATATTTAACATGAACACTTTTCCTAGTCTCTTACATTACATTAAAAATGTGATTTTTTAATGTAATCATGTTTTATTTTAAAACATGAACATTTCACAATTTTCTATCATTACATTAAAAATGTAAATTTTAATGTATACATGTGTTTATTTTAAAACATGAACATTCTTCTGGTTTCTAACATTATATTAAAAATGTAAATTTTAATGTAATCATGTTTTTATAAAACATGAACTTTTCTATTTTGATTCTAATTCCACAAAACGTTAGAAATTGATATTTCATCTTTGCTGAAAATTCAAATTCAACAAAGTGACAAAATTAGATATTTCATTATTTTTTTGAAAACTCTAGTTCAACAAAATGACCAAAAATGTATATTTCCCTTTTTTTGAAAATTCTTGATCGTCGCTAATCTATGAATTAGAAAAGCGCGATATTTGTAATAAAATTCTGCAAGCGCATAGGTGAGTAGCATACAGGTCGAACACAGGGAGGTAAATTAAAATCAAATTATTTATCTAATCTCTTGGGCGAGTTAGACGAAGCCTGGAGATTTTGTTGAAATAAAAATAAATTGAAATTGCGAACTTAGGATTATCGTTGAATCTAATCAACGATTAATCATTAAAGAAAGTAAATTGCAAAACAAGAACAATGCAGAAAATAAAAGTGCAGAATAATAAGAACAACAAAATAAAATAAAATTAGGATTGTCGTTGAAACTAATCAAACGACTAATCACTAATGAAACAAATGTAAAATACAATAGTACTCTACCGAATCTAATCGGGTAGATGACACTAGTTGCTAAAAAAATACTAGAAAATAAAAGAAGAAGAAGAAGAATTTTTATTAGAGTAATGAAATATAACAATAAGATAGCATGGTATATTTGTTACAATGGGTATACATGTGCTTTTATAGGTGAAATTGGCCAAACGCTAATCAGATTTGTATGAATATATGAGCCTCTTTTCCAAGAATTATTATCATATCACATGCCTTTCTTGACCAAGCTTTGTTTGGAAATGATCTTTTAAGAATATCTGAGCATATCATGGTGAATATCTTCCATATCATTCAAATCTTCCATGTGGCTAATTGATTGACAAAGATCTTCCAATGACATCTTTTGAGATCTTTTCTACCAATCCTCTTCTAATGTGACCAATGTGAACAAATCTATCTTCAATGAAAGCTTTAATGCAATTCTTCAAGTAAATGGCATTTATTCTTCACTTTTAAGGATGAATGAGGTCTGGTCAACATATCTATAAAAACAACAAGAAAATACCCAGCGTAACATTTATTTATATACAAAAAAAGATAAAATATAGGTGCATAAATTAACATATTTCTATGCTGATCAAATACCCCCACACTTATCTTTTACTCGTCCTCGAGTAAAAAGAAAATGAAAAACTAACTAGATAGGTCGCACTTTCGTAGGAAACACGATTGCATTGAGCGTATGCAACAAGCCGTTAAACCTCTAGGTGTCCCTAGTAGGACGAGTGGTGTCTCGTGAGGGTTTTCAGCGGATACTACCCACAAAATCCAAATGCAGTATGCTATGATTCTAGTGAAACTACATGAATGCAATGGACATATGCAATTGAAAACAAAAAAATGAAAACAAGACTTGTTTCTGAAGTGGTACAAAAAATTAAGTTAATAATTTCTAATCAGTTGATTTTATTTTAGATACCTCAACTTGTCACAAATTTTCAATATAAATCAAGTTTTCTAATGTTAAATTCCTGTTTGGCCAGTTAGTTCGGTCGATAACATAGTGCAGCCATGAAATAAATTCTTAGTTTGCTTGGCACAGTTTGCAAAGTGGTATTCTAATTTTCTCATGTATGGCTAGTCAAATCAATAAGGTCAAGAAGTGTTTGGGCATCATCGCTTATTCTTTATTCTATAAAATTTTAAAATTTATGATTAAGTACATACACCTAACTTAGAAGACCAAGGTTTACCACCCATACACAGCCTCGCGGACTAACGGAGAGTGGGTAAAGAGCTTGGCGGATTGTGCAGGCCGACTTTGACTTTTTCAACAACGTGTCGGTAATCCTTAGGTGTCCAATCTCATAAAACGAGACCAAGATATTCCAACGCTGACTTTGTCAACAACATGTCGGATAGAGCTTGGCGGTTTTGCACACCAACACTTGATATACAAGCAATGTTGGATACCCTTGGAATAATATTATTATTGAAAATATAAACACAAAAGAGAGTTACGCGAATTCAACTTAACACAACTTAGTTTTAAAGATTCGAAAAGCCAATATAAGTATTTTAAGTCCTCCACTTATTTAAAGAAAGTCTACAATATAGAATAGATTTCATGGCCATCACCTAAGAATCTCCCTATGTACCGGTTACACTATTATCCCTCAAAATTAAACTTTTCATTATATTTCTTATTCGATCTAAGTTGAGAGAAAAAAATACTATCAACTGGCTAAAAATTGTAAACTTATTTTGTTGTATCAATTAAAAATGAGTCATATTTTCCAAAAAAAAATTGGCATGTTACTACAGTCTAAAATGTATGATGGTCCTATTTAAATGATGAAAATGAAAAGAAAGAAAAATAAAGAAAAAATGAAAATGAGTGAAATGCAGACTCCCCCCCCCCACACTAGAACTAAACAGTGTCCACACTATGAACACGTTTCCTAAATGTGAAAGATCGTACCCAAAGGTGAATGAGATGCAAAATTATTTGTAGAATGAAATACAGTCTAACTATATGTAAAAATGGATCATATGTACAATGATATATGTGTTTGCGGTGCATGCGATGCAAAGAATTCCACCAACTTTTCCCCCACACTTGGTTCTAGCCCTATAAGTCCCATTCCCACTATGTCTAGGCATGTTTTCTAATAAGCAAAGGTTTTTGAAAACCATCTCATCTTTAAACCTAGATTTATAGTCCAGGAGAAAAATATCCAGGGTCGTCCTAACATGAAGTTTTTCAACCAAGCCAACATTCCAAAGATAATTCATGTGTTCAACAAATTTATCAGAGTAATTGTTCAAAAATTTGTGATCGTATATAAATTCAGTGAAATTTGAATTCTGAGTGTTGTTCAAGACTATGTGATCACATTTCTCATTTGACAAGGTATTTTCGACACTGACAATTTCAAATTCATTGGAAGTTTCTTCAAAGTTAAAATTTTCAAACTTGGATTCGTGGTTTGGTTCTATTTCACCCTCATTTGGCAATTCCTCTTCATTCAATCCAAAAAATTCATGTTCATTGAAATTCTTCTCCAACTCTGAGTTTTTGAAAAATTCAACATTTTCTTTTTGTTCAACTTCTAGAATTTCAAGTTTTTCACAGCCTGAAAGAGGAAGGTCAAAATCTAAGCTTAAATCTTTTTTCTGAAAAGGGTTGAAGTCCAAATCATTTGTTGAATTTTGAAAATCTTCATCAAGATGATTATTCTCAATTTCCAAAGTCGTTATTTGAAAATTTTCAATGTCAGTAGAAATTGGATTATTTTCTGATTCAAGGCTTGTTTGAATTTGATTTTCTTGCTCTTGTTGTTCTTTCAAAGATGTCAATAAACAAAGAAGTTCATCAGCCTTTTTATTTAGTCTTTCTTCCCTCTCTCTAAGAATGTTAAGACGATCGTTGATTAGAGAGCTCTCGTTTTGGATTTCTTGATTCTCAAAATTATAGTCCACATCAATTTCACAATCAAAATTATTTCCAATGTGGTGGTTGTTTGAATTTTCAGAAAAATGATATTGGAAATCATTTTGACTTTGAAAATTAGGTTCATAACCAAAACTGTTAAAATTGGTGGGAAAATTCCAATTTTGGTCATTCTCAAGATGTGGATATGGGTTGTAGTTTTGAAAATTTTGATCGATTTGAAAATCATTTTCAAAATTATTTTCGAATTGGTTTCCAACCCCATATTGATGTTGATCAAAGGTATGTTGCGATTCAAAACCGTTTTGATGTGGATGTGGCCCATAATCGGAATTATTGAAATTTGAATTGAAATCGTCATTTCGATTATATCTATGATTTTGAAAATGTTGGTCAGTTGGAAAATTTTGAAAATTGTTGACATTGGGCTCACAAAATTTTGGAAAATCTTGTTTCATGAGTTGCAATTCATACTCATACTCTTCAAGAGGACGTCTACTCCGATTATTATCCCACAATTCTCTCAAGGATTTTTTTGAATCAGACATTTGAATGAAGTCGACGGAAGACAGAAATTAATCTCACTTCAAAATAATATAAAATGTCGAGTAGTGCTCTATTAATTAACTGACTCAATTAGAAGGGGGAAGAGGGTCTTATGGCCGTTCACGTATAGTATAAGCTAAGGGATACGACCAATGTTTTACGGGTAGTATGCAACCTCTTTTGCTAATAGTTCAATAAATTGAACTACTATATATCCGCGATCCAATTATACGAGACAGTCAACTTCACAAAACACCACTTTTCAATTATATTATTTTGAAATATTTAATCAGATTTTATTGTTGAGAAACGATGAGAGTGATGAGAGTAGTTATGGAAATTTCAACTCATAACAATCAGATATAAATATCAGTCACAGAACAGCCACTGAATAATAGCAGAAAATTAAAACATTGTACAAGCAAGCCGCTGCCCCTGTAGAAGATTTTTACAAGCAATTTCTATATTTTTCAAAGTAGCTTCAGCACCTGTAGAGTTTAGAAAAATATTACCGTGGGGTATGGCAGTCCGTCCAGAAAAATTGAGCAATGTCAATGATTAAAATCCCAGTGTTTGCAATTTGTTCAACCCTTGAATTCTTGAATTGTTGCTTGACTTCTTCTCGCTTTGCTTTGATTGAACTATTTTCCTTGCATGGCTCTTTGATTTTGTTGTTTTTTCTGTTTTTTTGTGGTCTTTTTAAAAAAAAAAAAATAAAGGAAAGAAAACGAAATAAAAAAAAACGAAGGGGACAAAAAAAACTAAAACTAAAACCAAAAGCAAACTGACTCAGAAAGAAAACCAAAACAACTGAATAATAAAAAAAACTCAACCTTTAAAAATAACTAAAGAAAACAAACTAAACTAAACTAAATAAAAACTAAACAGGACTAGACTCAAAAAAAAAAACTAAACTAATAAAAAGCTAAAAATAACAATAACTCACACAATCAAATATAAAACCACGCCCAAATGGTCAAGCCACGGAAAAAAGGAACAAATCTATTTCCAAATCCCCACCCTTAAAACACGCTCTCCCTTGACATGCTCAGTAACCAGCCCAAAATAAAAATAAAAACAACCAAAATTCCTAAAGAACGAACGAAATCTAAAACAAAAATCACGGCCCTCTCCCCCACGGGCCTTCAGAAAAGGAAAGCCGAATCCTTTTTTATTTTATTTTTTTACAAAATTGATGCAAATTCAAATTGAAGATGGGATGATCGATGGACGATTTCGGATCTGGGTTCAATTCGAAACAGGGGAGATCGATGGATGCAATTGAGTGGAGAGAGTTGAGGTGTTTGTTGAGATTCAGGCAGAAAGTGAGTTGCTGAAATCGAAAAAGAGGCTTGTTGTAGCGGACGGTGCAATTTGGTGGGTTCGAATGTGGTAGTTTTTGAGGTATGATTGTGGTTTCAGGTTCTGGTGGAGATTTGGTGCGTGGAGATTGTGGGAGCGGTGGAGTGTGGTACGGGTTTGTGAGGTGGAAATTCGGATCTGCTATGGGGATGAAGGAGTATGGCTTGGTGAATTGCAGATGATGTTTGTGATTGGGTAAAAGAAGATGGGCAAGGAGCTGGGTTTATTACGTGATCATGACTTGGACAGAGTTTGGAACTGTACGGGGAAGTAATGTTTGCAGCGATGAGTGAGATGGGTATGCGACAGTGGGGTTCGTGACTTGGTGATTGATGCAGTGGCCTGGTTCGATGATGGAAGAAAGGTGCGGAGTTGCGTGAGTTTTGGAGTGGTACTGTAACGTTAGGCGTTGTGTAAAGTTTGATGATGTTAAAATCGATCTGAAGTGGTTCAATATCTGGAAGATTTGGCCATGGGGAGTTTGTGGTATCAGAAGATTTGGTGAGCAGGAACTGTGATAATGTTTGTGCAAGTAGAGGGTATGGACGCAAACTTTGTTGAAACGCTGAAGGTTGGCAGGAGGTTTGTGGTTTTGGCAAAACAGGAGTGAACTTGAATGGATGGTATTTTGGTAAGTGGGGTAGAAGATGACTTGGATGTGTTTGAAGGGGGGTAGGCGGCACTGTGATGTTGGATGCTGCTTTGATGGGGGGTGCTGTTGGTGTTTGTCAATGGACGGGGTTTGTGGACGGGCTGATTGAATTTCAGGGTTGAGTGGACTTTGTGGTCGTAATGGTCTGAAGTGGTGAGCTGTGGTGCGAGGTGATTCAGAAAGGAGATGCAGTAATCAAATACAAGGCAGAAAAATTAAGGATTTTTTTATTATTTTATTTATTTATTTATTTAAGGACTTGTAAAAGAAGAAGGAATTATAAGTATGTAAAAAAAAGATTTTTTTTTCAGAATTGTTGAGAGGAGGGAAGAATTGTAACAAAAATCAAGACAAGGAAAGAAATACACAAAAAATGGCAAGAACCCTTTTTTTTGGTTAGGCTTATTACTGAAGAAAATAAATAAATGTATTGAAAACAAGAAGGGGACTAAAGAAAGGAAGAAAATAGATATGAAGAAAGGAAAGAAATTGAAAGGAAAGAAATTGAAAGCAAATAATGGCAAGAATTTTTTTCTCTTATTTGAAAGATTATGGTATCATTGAACAACACCAAATCTACTCAATTAAGATTTTTTTTATATATAGAAGAAAACAAAAGAAAACTAAAATAAATAAATAAAAACTAACACGAATCAGAAATTAAATAAACAATAAAATTTAATTGTTGCCTCCCCGGCAACGGCGCCAAAAACTTGATCGTCGCTAATCTATGAATTAGAAAAGCGCGATATTTGTAATAAAATTTTGCAAGCGCACAGGTGTGTAGCATACAGGTCGAACACAGGGAGGTAAATTAAAATCAAATTATTTATCTAATCTCTTGGGCGAGTTAGACGAAGCCTGGAGATTTTGTTGAAATAAAAACAAATTGAAATTGCGAACTTAGGATTATCGTTGAATCTAATCAACGATTAATCACTAAAGAAAGTAAATTGCAAAACAAGAACAACAATGCAGAAAATAAAAGTGCAGAATAATAAGAACAACAAAATAAAATAAAATTAGGATTGTCGTTGAAACTAATCAAATGACTAATCACTAATGAAACAAATGTAAAATACAACTAGTACTCTACCGAATCTAATCGGGTAGATGAAACTAGTTGCTAAAAAAATACTAGAAAATAAAAGAAGAAGAAGAATTTTTATTAGAGTAATGGAATATAATAATGAGATAGGATGGTATATTTGTTACAATGGGTATACATGTGCTTTTATAGGTGAAATTGGCCAAACGCTAATCAGATTTGTATGAATATATGGGCCTCTTTTCCAAGAATTATTATCATATCACATGCCTTTCTTGACCAAGCTTTGTTTGGAAATGATCTTTTAAGAATATCTGAGCATATCATGGTGAATATCTTCCATATCATTCAAATCTTCCATGTGGCTAATTGATTGACAAAGATCTTCCAATGACATCTTTTGAGATCTTTTCTACCAATCCTCTTCTAATGTGACCAATGTGAACACATCTAGTCTCCAATGAAAGCTCCTATGCAATTCTTCAATTAAATGGCATTTATTCTTCACTTTTAAGGATGAATGAGGTCTGGTCAACATATCTATAAAAACAACAAGAAAATACCCAGCGTAACATTTATTTATATACAAAAAAAAGATAAAATATAGGTGCATAAATTAACATATTTCTATGCTGATCAATTCTAATTCAACAAAATGACTAAAATGTATATTTCATTTTTGTTGAAATTTCTAATTCAATAAAATGATAAAAATTGATATTTCATTTTGTTTGAAAATCCTAATTCAATCAAAATGACAAAAAGTGGTATTTCATTCTGATTAAAAATTCTAATTCAATCAAAATGACAAAAAGTGATATTTCATTCTGATTAAAAATTCTAATTCAATCAAAATGACAAAAAGTGATATTTCGTTTTGATTAAACATTCTAATTCTATCAAAATGACAAAAAGTGATATTTCATTTTGATTAAACAATCTAATTCAATCAAAATGACAAAAAGTGATATTTCATTTTGATTAAAAATTCTAATTCAATCGAAATGACAAAAAGTGATATTTCATTTTGATTAAAAATTCTAATTCAATGAAAATGACAAAAAGTGATATTTCATTTTGATTAAACATTCCAATTCAATCAAAATGACAAAAATTGATATTTCATTTTGTTTAAAATTCTAATTCAATCAAAACGACAAAAAGTGATATTTCATTTTGATTAAACATTCTAACTCAATCAAAAGAACAAAAAGTAATATTTCATTTTGATTAAAAATTCTAATTTAATAAAAATGACAAAAAGTGATATTTCATTTCATTTTGATTAAACATTCTAATTCAATCAAAATGAAAAAAGTGATATTTCATTTCATTTTGATTAAACATTCTAATTCAATCAAAATGAAAAAAGTGATATTTCATTTTGATTAAAAATTCTAATTCAATTAAAATGACAAAAACTGATATTTCATTTTGATTAAAAATTCTAATCCAATCAAAATGGCATAAAGTGACCAAAATATATGTTTCATTTTTGTTTTTGTTGACAAACATGTAATTTGTGAATTGACACAATTCTACTTTACAAAAAATGTCATTTTTGTTTTGATTATTTTATTTCAACACAAATGTTCATTTTTTTTCTTTTTTTTGTTATAACAATTTTATCTAATCAATAATAATCTACGTGTTCGTGACAATTTCATTTAAACAATAATGATCCACATGTTTGTGACAATTTTATAATAACACAATACTGTTCTACATGTTTATGACAATTTTATAATAACATACTATTGATCTACATGTTTGTGATAATTTTATAATACATACTATCACCAATTTAACAGATCTACACAACAATCACAAATTAAATCACGTATCGTAATAATTAGAAATTAACAGCGGATTGGTGATAATACAATCATAATTAATTTTAATTATTTAACAAGAAAGAATAAAATAGAATTCTTACTGTGCTGTAACTCCTATATAATTCAGATCTGAATTTTTTCGCTAAAATCTGATCTGCTCAGAATTCGTTCGACTCAGTCTAGAAATGCAAATCTCAAACTCACGATCGCAACGCTTCTGAAATTATCAATTTCGAGTTCGTATGAGTGAGATACAATTTATTTTACATTGATAATATTTTAAAATTAAATAAATTTTGTTTCACATCCACCTTCTTCCTCTTCTACAGACAAAGGCAGCGACTTTTCTATTCAGTTCTATTCTAGGGTTCAATTTTTCGTCCAAACAGACGAGCTTCGTCATAATCAGATGCCACCATGTCGAAGAGGAGAAGGAGTCGCATCACGGGGGTCCCACCTCAGTCAACTCAAACTGTGCAAGGGGGCTGAGCGACGGTTGCAAAGGCGCGGGTTTGGGGCTTGAAAACTCGGTGGTTGCACGACGATGGTGAGGGTTATCCGTATGGATAGAAAGAGGAGAGAAATCTCTTCGATAATGTCGAAAGGAGTGAAGGATTTTGATGTGTGGATCAATGGATTTTAATGGATGAAGGATCGACTATTCATTGCCATGGATTTTGAACGATGGCGGCTGTGAATAGTTTAGGGTATTAGGGTTTAGATTTTCTTAAGGGTTTTTGTAATAAAATAATATAAAACCCCTTAATTATTGGGTTTAAGCTCATTAATCCCTTTCTGCTCTAATTCCAGCCTAACGAAAGTTGTTTCCACCCAATTACCCCTGTTCCGGAACCAATGGGCTAGGTCCCGTCAGCCCAAACGATCGTTTTCACTATGTTTTCTTTAAATTAAAATTTAAATCATTTATTTATTTAATTCGATCGTACATTTAAATTCGTTGGGGCCACATACGGACTCTAAAAATTCCCGAAAAATAAATCTAGCTATTTTTTGATGATACGGTCTTAACAAAATTAATTTCATTGAATTTAGAGACCGTTTGAAAAATGGCTTTTTTAACGGTCGATTAAATTCAATAGAAATTATCGAACGTAGTTTAATTTACCATGCTCACATATTAATTTCAAAAATTATGGAAAATTAAATTTAGCAATAATTTGACATTCCGGATCCGACAAAAATGCTTTCATCAAAAACGGAGGTCGTTTGTATAATGGCCATTTATACGGGCTATAAATTGTACTATATTCCATAGCGACTATTCTGAATATTCAACTTGCAATAACTTTTTATTCCCGCTATGAAATTTCGATTTTTCGGATTGTTGGAAAGATATTTTTAACAGATTTAGATATTTTTGGTTTCACTAAAATCCGTTGTATTTTGAATCATGTACATTAAGTCAAAGTTCAGATTCGAATTTTCAAACTACTGTACTATTTCTAATTCCTTTTAAAATTAAAATAAATATATTCTTTCTAACTTCGATTTAAATAAATTTTAAATCGCTATTATTTAAAATAGATTATTTTAACTATTCAAAATTCATTGAAATAGCCAAAACAAAATTTTTAAATTGGTTCTGATTTTCCGGGTTGTTACAATCTCCCCCACTTAAAAGCTTTTCGTCACCGAAAAGGAAACAATAGTAAAGTAGAAAACAAAATGGAAAATGCAACATATTGTTAATGTACCTCAGCACAAGAGTTACTCGGAGATGTCCACTCTGCACTTGGGATAAGCCTGTTTGATGCTATCCTCAGTCTCCCATGTACAGTCTCTAGGATCCCCGCTCCACTGCACTTTGACTAAGTGGATCCTCTTGTTCCTCATAACTCGGGTTTCTTTGCCAATAATATTCACTGGCTCCCTTCTCATTGCTAAGCTCGGGATAGTCTCCAAATCTTGCTGTGTTGCTTCCTCCACAACTAAGTCTAGATCATGTACATGCTTCTGAAGTTGAGACACATGGAATACGTCATGAACCCCTAGCTACCAATCAGGCAACTTCACCCTATAAGAGAGAGTTCCAATCCTTTTGAGAATAAGGAATGGACCAATGAATCTCGACGCCAACTTCCCAGTCTTCCCAAATCGAATTACACCTCTCAGTGGAGAAACCCTCAAGTAAACATAATCGCCAACAGAGAATTCTAAATCCATCCTTTGTGAGTCTGCATAGCTCTTCTTTCGGCTCTGAACAGCCAGTAGTCGCTTCTTAATAAAATCAACTTTATCTGATGCTTCACGAATCATGTCGGGCCCCAATACTAATTGATTGCCTAGTTCCACCCAACATGCAGGAGATCAGCATGGCCTGCCATATAGTGCTTCAAACGGCAACATCTGCAAGCTTGCTTGGTAAATGTTATTATGAGTGAACTCAACCAAATGCAAGTGATCTTCCTATGACCCGCTAAAATCCAGAATGCATGCTCGCAACAAGTCTTCTAATATGCGGTTCACCCTCTAGTCTGGCCGTTTGTCCGAGAATGATAAGCGGTGCTCATATTCAACTTGGTCCCAAGCTTTTCTTGGAATGCTTCCCAGAATTTTCTAGCAAATATCGGATCGCGATCACTAACGATGCTACTGGGAACTCCATGTAATCTGACAATCTCTCTGAAATAAAGTTGCGCCAGGCTTCGAGCTTTTCTATTAGATCTGACAGGGATAAAATGGGTGGTCTTTGTGAAGCGATCTAGAATCACCCATATACTGTCATTGCCTTTTTTGGTTCAGGCTAAGCCATCAATAAAGTCGATAGAAATTTGGTCCCACTTCTAGCCTGGAACTTCAAGCGGTTGCAACAATCCTGCGAGTTTCTGCTGATCGCTTTTGACTTGCTGGCAAGTGGGACATCCAGCAACATATATAGAAATGTCTCTCTTCATAGATCTCCACCAAAATGTGCGCTTGAGGTCATGATACATCTCGCTCACCCCTGGATGAATACTGAGCTTAGATTTGAGACATTTATCCATTACTTCCTTTCTGAGCTCAGGAAGGTTCGGAACACAAATTCGGCCTAACAGCCTCAGAACCCCTTTGTCGTCAATCTGGAAACAAGTGGGTTCGCCTTCCCTAACTCTTTTACTAATTCTATGAATAAGTTCGTCATCCTTCTAAAGAGCAATATCTTATCAATTAATGTAGGCGTAATGATAAGACTGGCGATGAGATTGGTGCTGGCCGCATTCTTCCTGTTGAGTGCATCGGCTACAACATTGGCTTATCTTGGAGTATATAGGATGTCCAAATCATAGGCCGCAAGAAATTCTAACCAACATTGCTGCCTCAAATTCAAATCTCTTTGGGTGAATAGATACTTCAAGGATTTGTGACAAGTATACAATTAGAACTTCTCAGCCAAAAGATAGTGTCTCCATATCTTTAGAGAAAACACGATGGCCATCAACTCAAGGTCATGATTGGGGTATCTTTTCTCATGTGGTTTCAACTAACGGCCAGCATATGCGACTACTTTGTACATTTGCATTAACACCGCACCAATACCTTAAACGGATAAAAGGATATCATGTTAAAATAAGATTTGTCATTTAAAAATGTCATCTCTGACATGTTTGTTTAGATAAAAGGAATAACCTTCAATAGACGCATCTGTCTAGACTTTCAAATCTTGATTGCCATCAATAATGGTCAACACTGGAGCAGTGGTCAACCTCAATTTCAGCTCTTGGAAAGTTGCCTCACATTTGGGTTTCCAAATAAACTTTGTATGCTTCTTAGTCAGCTTCGTCAATGGACAAGATATTTTCGAAAAATCTTTGACGAATTTCCAATAATAGCCAGCCAATCCTAAGAAACTTCTAACTTCTATAGGCGTGCTAGTCTTCTTCCAATCTTGGATGGCTGGGATCTTTCCTGGGTCTACTGAAATGCCTTTCTTTGATACAACATGGCCAAGGAATTTCACCTCTTCTTGCCAGAATATGCATTTAGAGAATTTGGCTGTCATAGACTTCTTCCATATGCTTTTCATGCTCAGTAGTGGATTTACAAAAGATCAGGATGTCATTGATGAAAACCAGCACGAATTTAATTAAAACATCTCGGAATACTCTGTTCATCAGATCAACAAAGTATGCTGGAGCGTTACATAAGCCGGACGACATTATTAGCCACTCATAGAATAAGTCTGGCCCTCTGAAAGCGGTCAAAGGAACACATTCTTCGGCAATGCACAGTTGATGGAAGCCTGTAGCTAGGTCCCTCTTAGAGAATACTTGTACTCCATTCAAGCGGTCCAATAGATCATCAATACGTGGCAGTGGATATTTATTTTTCAGCGTTTGCTTATTGAGGTCATGGTAGTCCACACATAGTCTGAGAGTACCATATGACTTTGGGATAAACACTACTGCTGCACTCCAATTTGAGAAGCTAGGCCTAATCAGACCCTTCCACAAAAGCTGATTAGTTTGACTGCTCAACTTCTCTTTTTCTTTCAGCGTCATTCTCCGAATAGGATGCACGACTGGCCTTGCATTCGGAACTAAGTCAATCCTGAAGTCGATTTCTCTGCGTGGAGGTAAGCTATCAACTTCTTCGAACATATCCACATAATCTTGGATGAAAGGAATGTCCTCAACAGAAGTAGGAGCGACTTCTAGAGAAGACCAAAATTCTTTTCTTTATGTGGCTAAGACGTGACATGGTATAAATATATCTTCGAGCTTAGTTTTAACTTCGACAATCCTTTCTGCACATTTGACCTCGGCCTTATATTTTGTTAGCCAATCCATTCCAAGAATAATATCATATCTAGGGAAATTCATAATGATTAGATCGAAAGGAAATTGGTAGCGAGAATAAGAAACATGCACTCTACAATATTGATTGAGAATAAGAGAACCACCTATCGGACTATGGGCTCTAATCAATTCTTTATGTTTTCTTGGTTTCAGTTTTAACTTTTTAATTGTATCACTAGATATGAAACTTCTGGATGCACGAGTGTCAATCAATACTATAATAGGAATGTTCTTAATATTAAGAGTACCTCCTAAAACGTCAGGGTTACCTATTCCTTCGGAAGAAGCTGGTGCAGCTGCTCCATCGTACACATGTGCCACCTCAGATTTCTTTTACAGAGGACAATTTCTGATAAAGTTCCTCGCCTTATGGCAGTTAAAGCACTCCTGAGTATTAGAGGATTCTGACCATGATTCTAGTTGGGTCCAAACTCCTTCCTCCTTGGTTTCTTTGGAGCTCAGCATTCGTAGTCAAAGTGCCCCATCTTCTGGCAATTAAAGCATTTCACCTTGGATTTGTCCCTTTTCTTCCTTGAGGCTTGGCGGTAGAAGAATTGCTCACCTCTGGTTTCTGGTCAGCTTGCTTCCTTTTATTATTATTTTGATTCTTCTCCCTATCCTGATGCGAATTTCTGTTATTGTCTTCATAGCGGCAAGCCATCTCGATCACCTTATTAAATGGGAGCTCAATGTGAGTTGTGACTCTGTTCAGATATTTCCTGGAGAGGCCATTAATGAATCTTTTATTTTTCTGAGCAGGCTCCCGAATTAACTCTGGAGCCTAGCGTGAGAGTTCTTCAAACTTCCGTACATATTCTGAAACCGTCATATCTCTTTGCTGTAAATTGGCAAATTGATCGTGGAGCCGCTCTACTTCATGTGGAGGAATAAAATTCTCATTGAAGAGTTCTTTGAATTTGTCCCAAGACATGTCGGCCTCATTATTTCCAATTATGACAGTATCCCACCAATTTTCAGCCTCATCTTTCAACAGCCATGATGCCAAAAAGCGCTTGCGGTGTAACGACCTAGAAAATCTGAACCAATTTAAATTTTTTAAATCGGCTAAAATAATGGATTTTAAATATTTAAAATAAATATTTTAAATAATAGCAGTGAAAAGTGAGTTTGAATCGGCGCTTGAAAAGGAATATAATTAATTCTAATTATAAACAAGGCCTGAAATGGCGCGGTAGTTTCAAAATTTGAATTCAAACTTTGTCGGACTGTACCGGGTGCAAAACAAAATGGATTTGAGTGAAACCAAAAATATTTAAATCTGTTAGTGAATACCTTTCTAACGAATCTGAAAATTCGAAGTTTCATAGCGGAAAGCAAAAGTTATGGCCAGATGAATTTTCAGAAAGGTCGCTATGGAATTTATATATCCCGTGAAATTGGCCATTTTGCAAACGACCTCGGAATTCAACGAAACCACTTTTGTTGGATCCGGGATGTGAAGTTATTGCTTGGTTTCAAATTTCATAATTTTTGAAGCTGGTATGTGAGCGTGGCAAAGGAAAACGTGTTTTGGTCAATTACAGTTAAATTAGATCGACCAGAAATGAGCCTTTTTGCAAACGGTCTCAGAATTCGACGAAACTAGTTTTGTTGGGACCGTATCGTCAAAACATAGCTAGATTTATTTTTCTAGAATTTTGCGAATCATTTTGTGGCCCTGGCAAATTGAAATGTATGTTCAAATAGAATATTGAATGTTTTATATTTTAATTTAAGTGGAAACTGACTGAAACAGTCGAATGGGCCTACGAAACGTATCCCATTGTGTTCGGAATAGGGGTAAAATGCTAGGGATGACAGTCTTTGGGTTTGGATTGGGGTTCGTGTGTGAAAGAGGGTATTTTAGAGATTTAAAAATATATAAAAAAAATGATTGCTCAGCTCACTCCTTCTCTCTCCCCGCGCTGACTTCGAAACCCGCTCCCCCTTCAACCCTCGACGGTGAAAAAAGCGCCCGACTTCCCCATCGATTCCCAACAGCTCTGATCATCTTCAGCCTCGCCTCCAGTTAGGGATTTTGTTTGCCTCCCTCCCCTCTTCAAATCCGACCAGGTCTCAGCCCCCATCGTCGAGTGGTCGCGGAGATCCGACGACCTGAAGTTCATCACTTCAGGCCGCTGCCACCATCAGCAGGGACCACCGAAGTGGGCCCCCTCCCAAGCGCGGGTGCGCCCCTCCGGCCTCTTCGACGCAGCTCCCTCTGATCGCGGATTCGCTGAAAATTGGATCCCTAGTTTTGAACATTTCAAAATGGTGAATGTCTATTTTATTTTAAACTATATTATAGCAGTTAAAAGCGCTACCGTTTTTGATTTCACTATAAAAATCATATCTTTTTCGTGTATTAACGAAATTCAGTGAAACAAGAGACAGTGGACTCGTGTGGACGTCTTCTACATTTTATAAGAGACCACATATTTTTCTGGGCCTTCTGCTATTTTTGGTGGAGTGGAACCCAATGTGAGATTTCTAATTTATAAATGATATAGAAAACGACGATATATAAATCTTTATAAAATATTATAAATGATATGGATGTGAAATTTAGAAACTAACTGAAGGTTGGCTAGGTCGAATGGTTTCTTGGGTATTGATCTGATGTTGGTTTCGGCCTTCAGGGTTAATATTTGGGAAATCGTTCTCTTACTGATTGACGGTTAGTGACTAATGAATTGAAATGATGCGTGTGTATGTTAGTGTTGCACTAGTTTATTATATACGCGAGTTGCTCAGAAAGACCGGGTTTATCCCATTCTGAATAACAGAATCAATGATAAGAAATCGAAGATAAAGACGGTGGTCAAAGACCGGAGATCTTCACCTCGTTTGGATGGTAACCAAGGTCCTGATTGGGAGGCATCCCGAAATATGGATAATGAGTGGTGATCGTCCTGACGTACGTGGTGATCGATGGGTTTGCGAGGTATATAGTGCCTCCGGTTTCGTTCAGACCCAGAACGGACTTGCAAATGGACAGTGTGTCTGACATTGGAATTTATTCTGTGTGATTGATAACCATCAGTTGCACGGTGTGAATTGCCTGTGTGGCATGCTAAGATGCAGTGATCAAGGCTTCTGTTGAAAAGCAAAGTCTTGTGGTGATGATCAAAGTACCGCCTGTGTGGCGTAGCTTTTTGCATAACGTGAATTCGCGAGCCTCACACCCCGGTATGAACCAGAAACGGGAGAGGACATCAGGGAGGGCATGCGTTTCATTCTAGCTAGAAGTGGCGTCAGCGGTTTTACATGCCCTGACGAGTTTGACTTATGTGGTTGTTACTGTTGCGAGGCGCCTCGGTTTGATCGGACGATCCGGGTCCGATGGAGTCATTCGTTGGCTCATTGACGCCCCATAGGGCGGGGGGACGCATTGTTCAGGATTTTTCATCCACATCGGTGGACCGGCCCAGAAGATCCAAAGGCTTGACTGAGTACTTGCCTGAGACACGGGCTAGAGCGTCTCGAAGTCGGTAAGGACTATCTTTTGCCTTGGTTCATGACGGAAATCCAATTTCCAAATACGTGACTGTGCGGTTTTGATTGCATACCTATATATGGCGACACAGTGGTATGGGGCATTAATGCCGTCTATGATTGATAATTATGATTGGAAATGACTTTTAAAGTATATAAACACTAGTAATAATATCAAATGCCTTTGTTTTACTCGTATCAAGCATATTTTGGCCGTTATAAGGCAAAAACTTTATCCTCCGGTTTGCGTTGCATTGTGTGATGGGAACTGAGCCTTATAATGGCTTCATTTTTATAAAAAGCATTTCGATGTTTAAAAGAAAGATATGTTTTTAAAGCACCGGCAATCCAATGGAGTAAACATGTTCCCCGAAAGTGGCGTGGTCCTGTGATTAGCCATATTTTAAATGTGTTGAGTAGATTTCTCATACCAGTCCCATGACTGACTCGTAGTTTGTTTCACTTTCAAACTCGGGTGCCCCCTTTTTCTACATGGGCAGCCTTGTATTCAGGTTTAGCTGGCTCTTTCTGGATAGCTGGAGATGAAGATGGATTCTATCATTTATCTCTTTTTATGCTGTTCAGCTCCTGTTGTACATATTATGTTTGTTTCCGCTGTAGACATTTATGTATAGTTGAACTGTATTTGTACTAAGTATGATCCTGTATACTGTGTAACTCTGATGATTACGTTTATCCAGTATATTCTATTGTGCATTATCTGGTGTTTTTATTTAATTCCGTTCTGCTATTATCTGTTTCTGTGTTATATTCCAAAGATTACCCTTGCCACCGTCAGTACGGGAAATGGGGTCGTCACATGCGGTGGTCTTCTAATTCCAGGCCTCCAAATATTTTCTCGCAGTTTTTGAGCCGGGCCTGTGCTTCTATTACTGTCTCTCGCCCGGTGAATGATACAGCCCCTAAGTTTCTGAACTTCTTGGCCACCTTGTCCAAGTCAAAAGGCTGCGGGGGTGGAGGTGGTAGTGTCACAGCCTCGGCAGTGGGCTGCCTCTGAGCAGTGGGAGTCTCATCTCTTGCTGGTCCTCTGGCCCTACCTCTGCCTTGGGCTTTTGCACTCGCTCTAGTGCTCATTTTCTACTTAGTTCTGTACCATTAAGGAAAGGGTCAGACTAATAGAAATGATAATTTTAAAGGAAAGGTTAAAAGTAGAGACATATGGAAAGATGATAATGATGTAATGACTGATTAATATGTGCTATTATGTCGTACTCATTTTAGGACATTACTAGTCCTATCTCTAATTAGCTACTCGCCTTAGAATACTACTAATTCTATCTAGATGAATTGTTCTAAATATGTTAGACTCCGAAGCTAAGGTTAACCTTTAGCTCTGATACCAACTGTGACAACCCTAAACTTCCATAGTACGAAAGCAAGGATAATCATTGGAATATAACATAATTACAACAATAGCAGATCTCAGATAACATCATAATACATAATCATTGCAGCGGAAATAGGAATGTCATCAACATCAAAGACATCATAGTGCATAGTTACAGGATACACTTAGCAAATAGAAGTCTCGACAAAAGAAATAACTCTCAAACTCCATCAAATACATCATAAATAAAAGATGTCTAAATGTCTCAAAGCATAAATAAAAGGTAAAATGATCTTTATCTTCATCCCTAAAACATGCTCCAGTCCAGCATATTGCATAAATACCTAAACCTGTCACTTGGCTGCCTGTGTGAAAAGAGGGCACCCAAGTTTGCAAAGTGAAACAAACTACGAGTCAATCATGGGACTGGTATGAGAAATCCTTCCAAACTTACCTTACAATATGGCTAATCATAGGACCACATCGCTAACACGGAACGGGTTTACTCCATTGGATTGCCAGTGCATAAGTTAAATAAATTTTTATTCAAAAACAACACAGTGCTTTTTAGAAAAATGAAATCATTATAAGACTCAAGTCCCATCACACGATTCAACGCAAACCGGAGATAGAGTTTTACCTTCAAATTAGAAGATAAAATCAAATATCACAAATCCCAAAACAGTTAAACAAAAAAATCATAATAGTTCATAATATAGAAACACACTTCACATTTAAGAAAATGGATCGAAAGGTTAGTTTTTACATAATGAGGAGGATCTCATATATACATAATTTATTCTATTTCATTCCATTTTATTCTCTTTTCCTTTTTTCTATTTTTTCTATTTTAAGAGCACAATAACCACGCACAACCATAAGGACTTTTAAATGAGCTAGTTGCAAATTAAATTATAAGCATTCTCTAACTATGCAGGATCATATCTATGTTTTTTAAATGAGGTTAGAGTGACACTTATTATATAAAAATCCCCTTAATATATGAAACCATAATGAATGATATAAATATGGTAGGGATAAAGATGGTCGTGAAATAAATTTCTAAATTAATCATATTATGAGAGAAATTCAACTATACTAGGATTTTTGAAAATTTTCAGCTTTCTCTTATTCTAAAAAATAATATATTCACATTTTCATCATATATTTTTCAAAAATGTACTTTTTGTAAGATGCCCGAAAAAAAAATATCCACATTATATAAAACCATGATGAATGACAAAAAGATGGTAGAAAAAGAAGATGATCAGAAATAAGAACCATTTATCATGATAATTTAAATAAATTCTACTTATGTTATGAGACTACTATAGTCACATCTCGTCACAATTTCAGAAATCCAATAATAATTTTGATGGGTTCCAAAATAGTTCAATTTGGTCAATAATCTCATTTTTTTGAATAAATAAATAAAAATGATTTTAAAATTGAGAATATCAATTACAAGAGGGATTTTGAAAGAACTATCCAAATTCAAGATTAGTTTTAAAAAAATCAAACAAATGAAAGTGAAATTAGAAAAAATATATTTCTAAGTCTTATACCATTTAAAGGTCTAGAATGCCCATTAAAGTCAATAAGGCATATACACTGATTTTTCAACATTAAGTTCACACAAACACATCTTAACAATTCAATTTCCTTAATCAGAGCAGCAGCAAATTGAGACAAGCTTAACAAGAGAATTTTTTACAATATTTAAAACAAGCCTAAGGGACAGTCCATGATCCAAGATTAAAACAGTTCAAAATCAAAATATCCAAGTCAACCCTAAAAACTATGAAATTATCACAACATATAGCTTTAAAGTAATGTGCTATAATGAGTACAGTTTTTTAAGTCTTTCCAAGATGAAATAGAAGAAACTCAAAACTGTAAAGATGTATGAAATTTCATTAGCCTTTAGAATCCTCAAAAAAATTAGAATTTTGAATAAAAGTGTTTAAAATGTGATAAAAACTTCAGCACTGTCAAAAATTCAGGAATTAGTCAAAAAAATAAACTTCAAATGAATTGCAATTATTCACAAATTTAAGTTCAAAAATCTGGAAATCATCAAAACATGAGAGTTTTAGATAAATGAATCTAATTTCCAAAAAATCAATAATTTTGAAATTTTGAAGTTAAGAAGCTCAAGATGTGGAAAAAATAACTGTGACAGTGTCAATATGAAATCAACAAAAATAGAAAAGAAGAACAGAAAAAGGAAGAATATGAGGCAAAAATAAAAACAGAAAAAAGGAACATGGGTATAGAGATCATGCCTGATTTACCATTGACAGTGTTGATTCTCTACTCAATAACCATATCTAAGGAACTCTGAATGGTTCAATAATATGGAACAACTTGAATTCAATCTCTCTTGAAGTTTTTCCTTAGCCACCTTCGGTACTTAAATGTTAATAGGATATAGTGGTCTAACAAAGGTTGTTTTACCACTCTTAACATCATTTGAATGTTTTGGTACCCAAACCTTTTTATATAACAATCCATTTTTATCCACTAGAGTGCCCTAAGGAACCCCAATTTGTTTTATCTTAAATGAATTCATCATCTTATCTTTTGGGATCCAAAATCATTTGATTGGATTGTTTCTAATCAAGTTCTAATCACCATTTTGATTAATAAATCTTTTGAAATTATTTGAGCTCAAAATTTCAATTTGATTACTTTTTCCAAAACCAAGTCCACTCTTATTTCCAATAGAAAAATGTTTTTTCAACACCATATTCAGCGATTTTTCTCCACTAGAGAATTTGGACAAAGTTTGATTCTAAAACAAATTTTCATTTTCAATTGATTTAATTTTGGCCTTGGACTCAGAAATTTTAGATTCAAATTGTTTTTGCTTTTCAAACTCAAGTTTTTCAAATTCCTTAAATTTCTCAATTTCTTTTTCAAGCTTATTAAAAATAGTTCCTTTTCAAAAATTTCTTGTTTTGAATTTTTAGTGACCTTAAAAATTTTCAACTCCTTTTGCAAAACATTATTTTCATGAATTATCTCATCCTCATTATTTTTTAAAATTTAAATTTCATTTTCACGTTGTCTAAAATTATCGTTGAGATGAGTAAAATCCTTTTCTAAATTTGAATAATTTTTGCAATCGGAGTTTTCAATTATCTTGATGTTTTCAACTTTGAATTCTGAATCATCATTTCTGCTCAAAATTCATTATCATTATTCTTTAAGGTAGAAAGCTCAATTTTCATAGTCTTAAAATTAGTTGAAGACTCAATCAATTATTGACTCGAGAAACTGCATTTTTCACATCCATATTTTGGGTGATGTAACCTTTTCAATCTTGGTTTCTAACCTTTTTTTTTCTTGAAATAATTTTAATCTATCATATTTCAATATCTTAATTTTGATCAAGAGAAACAACAGTTTTACGAGGTCATGACACATTAAAATTAGACCTTTGTAAGCATAGTTCTGTATCTCACTTATGTCTTTCTGAATCAGACTGTGCTATAAGACACAAATTATCTTCCTCGTCATCACTGTTAGAAACTTCTTTTCTTTACTCATTATCCTATGTAGTTGCAAAGGCAGGTTGAGATTCTTTCAGTTGAGATGTTCCTTCATGTGTGACCTCCAAAGTATGCCAAATTTCCTGTACAGTCAAACAATGAGAAACTCTGTTATATTTAGTTTTCCCAAGGACACAAATTAAAGCATTCACTGCTTTAAAATTAGTTGAAAAAAATTTCTTATCATCAACATCCCACTTAGCCTTCTGTTTAGGAAATTCAACATAATTAATGATCATAATGGGATTTTTGTGTCTTGTTTCAATAATATCCCACACACCATAATAAACAGATATTTTAAAAAAATCATTATCCTGGCTTTCAAATAAGCATAATCATTACCATTGAACATAGGTGGCCTAGCTATGAATTGTCCCTTAGAAAAAGCATTGTTTGTTGAATACATGACTCTGGAATTAATTTGACACTGGCTCTGATACCACTTGTAGGATCCAAATTAAATCTTGAAGGTGGGTGAATAAGGTTTATTGCAGTTTTGAGGAATATAAAAATTATCACAGCTTAGATCACAGTAGAATAAATAAATGCAGAAAATAATTGACGCGGAATTTATCCAGATTCGGTAAACCGCTGCCTATTGTTGCATTCCCCAATGTTTTTATTAGAATTGAAACAATCTCTACGCTTACAATTCCCTGTAGCGACACCCACTCCTAACTGTTCTAATTCTATACTCAAAACCCTGCACTGATCTTTATTCCCAAGATCAACTCAAAACCTTGCATTGGTCTTTATCCCCAAGATTAGATTTTTTTTCCCCCTAATTATAAATACTATAGCTAGAACCCTAGTTTATAGAAAACTATGAATCGATTTAAAAAAAGATAAAACAACATAAAAAAAACAAATAAAACCCCCTTTTTAACATAAAAATATTAGCCCCCTTTTATAATTATTTATCACTAGATGTCGACTTTCTTTGACTTCAATGGTAACCAAAAAGGAATTAGGGTTTTTGCCCAAATCGCGACTTCTGAATTCTATAGAATTTTCTCAAATTGGATTCTGATTCTTGATGCTCTTCTTGTCAGCTAATTTAGCTTCTGCTTTGTGATTGAAAGTCAGAAATGTTTTGTGAGCATTCTGATACTTATTTCTCTATGCTTGAATGAATTGTTCTGTTTCGATGCATCTAGCCTGTGATGAATATCTGTTTATATATAGGATTTTGAAACCCCTGATTGTCTTCGATTTCGCCCTTAGATTTGGTCTTGATTTTTTTTCATCCTTGCATGATTGAATGCTTTGACATCCATGGCCTTGACATGGCATTGTATATCTGGAATGTTTTGAAAACTATTGCCAAATAAAACTTTGAACACATTGAGAAAACTTGCATGAAAAATGCTCTTGAAAATATCCGGAAAGGTTTGACTGCCATGATTTCCACTTGATTTCTAGAAGGAATAATTTGGCCAATTTTGGAAATTTTGAATATTGTCTTCATACCACTTTTACTGGTTTGCATGAAAGAAAACTTCTTTTCAAAATTGACAAATTGTGATTTAGGAAATGTCTTGGTAGATTGAATTTGGCATACATTAGCAAGTTATGAAATATGTGGCACATTTAATATCTTATTGCATTTGGTATTGCTTAAATTCAAATCAATTTATTTTCTTTATTTATCTTTGTCTCTTGCCTTTGTGTATTCACTGATTTAAACTGCACCATGATAGAACTGTGCACATAACTTAACTTACGTACACCCATGTTATAATTGAACTTCTTTAGGGTTTACTATCCATGGATTGGAAACTGCCTAGTCTTGTGTACACTGCCATTCATCTTATTTTCATTTGTTTTTTTGGCATGTAAATTTATGTTCCATTGATTTTGTGCATGTTGTATTACTTCGAACTCATGTGCATTCTTGGGTGTTTGCATTTGCATGCCTTCACTTGGTAGGTCTACCTCGTGCATGTTTCCCCAGTTTTTGTGGTTGTTGTGCTTTCATGTTGTATTGGGCGTGGCCTTTTTTTGCACCCTTGCATATTTATGATTTATTGTTGAGTCAGTAGCTATGTGTGCCTTGCATGTGAGTTGTTATTGTTTGCCTTGTTCTGTGTTTGGAACATCTTGTTCCTTCATAATTTTGTGTGTGCACTTCTTTGCCTTGCTGAATCGTGCATGTTTCTCCATGAATTTGAGCATGAACATGTTATATTGGCATGCTGTAGTTGTTCCATGCTTTGTTACTTCTGGTCACTCTTGTTAATGTTACACCATGTATTTTGTGCATTCATCTTTATGTCCACTTGCTTTTCTTTGTTTCATAGACTTGAACTTCTTGTGTACTTCTTGATTTGTGCACACATGTGCATCATGTTGTTGGTTGTCTTGACTGGCACCTGTTGCTTGCTTGATACTCCCTTGGCCATCGTGAAATTGTCTGTGCTGCATGGTAGGTTTGAATTCTTTATGTTGTTGCTTCTTGTATACATGTGCATGCTGAAATGCTTTAACTCAACCCTGTTGC
Source organism: Allium sativum (assembly GCA_030737875.1). NCBI lineage: Eukaryota > Viridiplantae > Streptophyta > Magnoliopsida > Asparagales > Amaryllidaceae > Allium > Allium sativum. The sequence goes on along the minus strand of CM060912.1, from coordinate 762,354,789 downwards.
TTGGCTATGTTAAGCTGCTGCTATGCCCTATTGTACCCATGACCATTTCGATTTGCATTTCTATTTGCACGCATGTTTACATACACAAACAAGGGGGTGTGTGTAGATGTATTTTCATACACATTGTAGATCCGCCATGATGTGTCCATTGAGCATGCTTAACGTTTGTACCTGTTCACCTAAAAATAACTGTATTCAAGTGCAAAAATGTTTTTATATAAATCAGTAGTCCACTACATGATGTGTTGTGGCTAGTCAAGATCAGCAGACCACAAATGTGAGTTGAGGGTGGTCTTGATCAGCAGACCACTATATGATGTATTGAGGATGACCTGTAGGCACTAGTTGTTCAGTCTACCTTGTGAAACTTACAGTGAATCACTATTGATATCACAAGCAGTTTAGGCTCGAAAAGTATATATTTACATATCAAACCTAAGGCTATAAATATAATGAGAAACACACCAAAATTCTTAGGTAAATAATTTAAAATAAATTTATGTTTACTAGAATGTAAATCTATTTTTGTTCCTGTTTGTTGTGTGTGTTTCTGTGACGGGTATGCAGGTAACTGGACTGGATATGAAGCAGCTGAAGATTCGGTATATGTCAGTGTGTGTCAGTGTCTGTACATAAAATTGTATATATATAACTGAGTGAATTCAGAGTGTTGTGGTGAGGTACCAATGTATATGAAATTGAATGTAATATATTATAACGCAGTGAGGTGTACAATATTGGAGTTAGAAGTTTGTACTATTCCAAATGTTGAAATAAAATATTTATTTGAATAAAACACTGTTTGAATATTAAATTCTTATGCAATACCGTTTTATTCAAAATATTTATTTATTGTTGTATGTGATGTAATATTGAATAGTACAGTTTCAAACACATTTATAAAATAATATATATGTTTGTTAACATCAAACAAAAATCATATATTCAACAGTTGTTACATGTGAGCATGCATTTCCATATGCTAAAAAACCTCTCGATGTCAAAATCTTTTTCTTTATGATAAGGAAATTTTCTTTACTTGCAAAGCTCTTGTAAAGTCCCACATTCCAAGACCCTAAAAAAGTGATACTAATGTTGTAGTCGACAATGATATTACAGTTAATAGTATCGTTAACATCAAATCACAAAACAGAAAAAACTTCAAAATCTATTCACTCATTGAATTTTTTATATAATTTTACATAATCCTAAAATGATTTTCAAGTTCATATAAAACAAGTATTACAAAGTACTCCAAGTTTGATACACCAACATGCCACTACAAAAAAAGCTAATTTTACTGTGGCAAAATCCTTTTCTAATCCGTGGCTATATTGGTTTTAACGATGGATTTCCTGTATAACACTCTTGTCGGTAAAAACCATGATGGTAATTGTGCCAAATTTTGGCGACGGAATTTAGCGTGAGTTTTCCGACATTTTTCCGCAATTTTACTATTTATATAATTAAAATATAATTTTATTTATTAGTTTAATTTTAATTTATTTACCAATTATTTACAGAAGGATGAGTAATTTATAATAAATTATTATTTATAAAAGGCGTTGGTAAACCCTTACTAATTGCTAAGGTATTAGCGACAAAAAGTTTTGGCCAAAAAAATGGTTTTGGGTATTTTGTCGGGAAACCCTTAATTTTCAGCAAATGATTAGCGACAAAAATTATTTAGGTTTACGAACTAATATTATTCAACTATAAATATTGAAGTAAAATGCTAGCAAGAAAACAATATAAAATTACCATCCACGTACAAGTAATACTATATCATAAGATAATTTTAATATATCACATTAAAAAAACATCTACAATTCTTTATTTTTTGCACCAAGTTAAATTATAAACAACAAAATTATTTAGCTGGTGTGAACTTGAAACTACAGACATACAAATACCATCCACGGTAGTACTAAAACCACATAACTACCAATATGACAAACATATCATCCATAATTTTACTACAAGTACATCACTAAAAATAAGTCCTAGCATACCGATCAAGCTACACAGATGACGATGGCGAAGGCATAAGCGAATGAGAAATCTAAGGTGAAGGCAAAGGTGAATGTGAAACTTTATCTTGACCCTTAAGTATTGTCATCACCTTTTCCAGTTGTATTTCAAAGCTCTCCTTATCTGCCTTCTTTTTTTCTGAGAGCCTTACTCGTTCTGCTTTCTCATTCTTAAGCTCGATGCACATCTCCTCAAAAGTTCTCCGCATCAAGTTCTTGCAATATCCAAGTTCTCCACATCAGGTTTTATTCCATACTTCTTTTCAATACTATGCTCTGAGAGCTCGTCAAAGGGGATCAGGAAGCACAATATGTTACTAAATTAGGAGGAAGAAAAAGCATATCTGAATGTCCAAATGAAGTTCGCCTCTTTGCTAGTAAAAATGAAAATTCATCACAGTGTCACAATTAAAAGGATATCATTATCTGAAAGCATATAAAAACTTAGTAGTGTCTACAGAATAAAAGCAGAGTAGTCTGCTTAAATGTCGAAATATGTTGAGCATGATTTAATTTATAGCATGAAACGAACATTGTCGAATCATGCGTTTTATTTCATTTTATTGTTGATGATTCTCAACATGTACTGTTTTACATAATTCAGAAATTAAGCTAAAGTCTTGTATCTAAGCTTGTGATCTATGGCTCTACCACATATATTGACAATTCGCTTATGTTTGTGAAAAAGAAGATAATTTTTGCCAGAACATCTCTATTATATAGGCTATGGTTCTACTATGTACTATGATTAATCACAAGTATTTATGCAGCAATAAAGAAGGAATAAATAAGACATCTTGTAATTATTTACTTGATTTGTAAGCATAAATTACCAAGATAGAATTATTTTATGACATGACCTTTGTGTTTAGGTTGCCTTTTTTTTGAACCATTAGTGTGATAATTGAATTTTGGATGTGTATGTTTTCTGTTATGACCCGGATTATTTGATCATTTGAATTCAAATATTTAAACTTGTTTTGAATATTATATTTGGAGTATTAATGGATTTTAATATATAATTCATTTATAAACAACGATCGAATGTTTAAATTTATGTTTAATTTATAAACGAACTCGTAACATCATGGTAGTACATAATATTGAGTTTTGAACTTTAATTGAATATACATAATCCGTTTTAAGTCAGAATTCCGTGAAATTAGAATCGTTGGAATTTATATGATAATAATTTTCTAATAAAAGAGAAAAATTGAGATATCAGTTTATATATTATTAGCTATGTCCAAATCAAATTTTAAAATAGTCGCTACGGAAATCGTTTATAAAGGATAACGTTTATTTAATTTATTATAAAAGCATTTCTATATAATTTGGACATCGTTTAACTTGAAAATATTAACGTTGAGTTATATTTTTAAATTGGTTTATATTTGAAGCTGTATATTATTTTTATTTGGATATATACAACAATAATAATTTGTTATTATTTAATTTAATTGTTTTGAGATTTATTTATATTTTATCGATATTATATTAGCCTTAAGAATAGTCGTTTTTCAAATGACCTCTGTTTTCGACGAAATAAATTTTATTGTAATACGTATACCTAGTTATTGCTAGATTTACAATTTCAGGCCAGTTGGAGTTGTTTTGTTCGTATATGCTATTTTAATTGAGAACCAATGAATAAATTAAAAATAAAAAAAACTTCGTTGTGCAAACGAAGTCGGTTTTCAACGAAATAAATTTCATTGGATCCGAATCGTCAAGACATAGCAGTGTATCTGTTTTCGTTGCGTTTGGAGATTGTGTGTAATGGTGCGCATATTTAACGGGCAACGTTAAGCAATGGTAAAAGCTAGATCAACCGTAATAAAATATGTTGAAGCTTCTACCCAAAAAAATAAAATAATATAACTTAATCCTTAAGTAAATAAATAATAGTGCATGCCATACTAACCTCTCCAAACACGCAGCCTACCCTAATTTATATACAACACAGATCTATATTGCTATATTGCACATGGCTTAGGAGACAGCCTAGAACACAGACCTACCCAAACTATAATCAAACAGTCACTCTACTCTAACATGTTTTTCCAAGCCTACCCTAATACAGTGTATACCTATTTGTAACGTACGCCTTATTTTCACACATACAAATAAATGGACTGTACAACTGCACTATCCCATACTTACAAACCAGTTATATACATATCCTACCGTAGCGATTTTCTTTTCAGCATCTATGAAAAGGACCGAACAAGTCTAAAGTACCCTACGCCCTACCGTTTACCTCACATTATGTGGTACCCAAACCATTCTTTCTATAAATACACCATGCTGCTCAACCTTAATCCGTTCCAAAATGCTAAACCAATATCATTTCTTCAAACACAAACCACAAGCCTCTTTTATAGAAAATATTTAAATCACTTTATCCAACGCATTTTAGCATAAGCCGTTAACTAGGAAGACAAACTGGAGAGGGCGATGAGCCGGGTTTATCGGGAAGGTGCCAGTGTTGATCGTTGGAGGTCGGTGGATGCGTAGGTGCAGGCCAGTGGGAATGTTTCGAAAAGTGCAGCGAGGTGGTTGGCACGATGGCGAACTATGGGATAGGAGCATGCGGTACGGTTTGGTGATGGCAGCATAGGTTTTAAAGTTTAAGGTGTGGAGTTTTGTTTGAACAGTAAGAGGCACGTTTGAACATGATGGGTGCGTTATGTTGTTTTGTGTTTGGGAAGTTGTAGAGCATCAGGCGTATATATTAACAAAAGCAAGAAAAACGATGGAAAAATTGAAAAAGAAGAATGCGCGAATGAAAAAATGGTTCAATAGGAGGAAATTTAGTATAGGAATAAGGAGACACGTGGGTAGGGTTAATTTTTGGAGCAGTTGAATTGGAATCGGGCTTAGGCGTCCATTTTATATACATATAAAAAATCTGAAACATGAAAAAAAAATATGGATCAAGAAATGTACGTGAAGGAGAAAATATGGGAAGGAAGTGGGGATAATTCGCAGTAGCAGGAAAATATTTGGTTTGGGTGAAGAGAAGGGGTGGAGCGTAGGCTGTTCATTACGGTGGGCATGCTGGCCATATTTTTTTTAAAAAAAAGTGATAATGGAAAAAAATGGAGGGAGACTTGCGAAAGCATTGAAGTGTGTATGGGGGAATTTTGAGTGCAGACAGAAGGGATCCAAGGATCAAAAAATGGGGAAGGACGAACTGTTAAATGGCGGCAGAGAAGTGTTTGGGCCGATCAAAGTTGGAAAGGCCTATTTTAATATAAGATTTAAGATTAGTTTAAATTAATTATTTTATGATCTTGTTAATATCATATCTCATGCATACTTTATCAGATTATCGAACGGTTGGTCATGTGGGGATCGTACAGATAGAGGCTACGAACTGAAAACGTTTTGTCAAGACAGGAAGCAACGTATATTTTTAATTAAATTAAACGTCAGTTTAATTTAATTAAAAACAAGTGTTTAAACGACAGAATAAAACCAAGGTGAGTTAAACTCACTCATTTATCCCACTTATATTTTATATAAGTTGAGTTTAATGTTTGTATGTTTTTTTGCTAATTATTGAATGATGTGTTGTTGTTTGAATATATACCGAATATTTTTATGTAGCCGATTTAAATTAAACGTTCGTTTAAATAAATTGAACCCAATCGTTATTTTAACTTACCTCATTGGTTACGTTTATAATAATATAAACGTATTTAAAATTAATTGGATATTTGAGTAGTCGTTGTTAGTTGAACAATAATTATTCATGTTTATTTTATTGTCGTATCAAATTGATGATTTTGTTTAAGATAACCTATTTGGATGCAGGGGAAAACATGTTGAAGGGATCCAACTGGATTCCTCAAATTTATTTTTTATTTTCATATTATCATATATGAACTATTTAACGAATATGATTGGATTGCTGACTTGGTTATTAATTGTTGAATCTAAATTCAACATTTGTTTTGTTATTAACCAATAGGCAATATTGGTTGAGAAATTAATTGTAGATGGCCTAAATATACATCGTTTATAAAGAGTGATTTTCCGTTAGGTAAATCGTGAGAAACGAAGTTATAAAATTTATTTTATAACCGAAGATATAATTTAAAATATATAAACGGAAGTTTATAAAAGGAAAATAAATATTTATTATTTATCATTCAAGTTTATAAGTTATTATTAAATGGTTTTATAAAATAAATTATTATACTGATAAGCAAGTGAGCAGAGATCAATGTAACGATTAATAACCGAGATTGATTATTTTTAAGAAACGATGAAAATGAGATTATTTTGAACTTGATTATTTATAATAATCAGAGTAAATAGGATTATTTAAATTAATTATGTTAATTTAAATGAAAAGACTAAGTGAATGTTGATTAACAAGTTAATCAGGTTTTTGAGTTGACTTAGTCGACTGTGTAACTGGAGTTGATTATTAAATTGGGTTATTGATTTAATGGAAATAATAAACGGGAAAGAAATCCTAGTTTATTTTTAATAAATGTTGGGATTTGATTATTATTTATTTAATAATAATCAAAGTGGGAAATCTTGGAGTTTGATGTCTATTAATGGAAATTAATGAAGTCTAAAAGCTTGTTTGAAGTTTAATGAATATTTAAGCCATTAATATTAATGACAAGGTAAGTTAAGTTTAAATTGAAATTCTTATTTGGATTATATTTAATTGAATTGTATAAAATCCAAGATTTGATGAAGTTATTAGAAGCTAAGTGTTATTAAAATGTGATGTAAACGATTTTAGTTATTGAAACAAATTATTAAAGATACAATCTTTAATATGGCATGTGAATGAAATAAAAGCTCGAGATTTAAAAGTAAAGAATTGGAACCTAACTGGGGATCGGTTGAATCAAATGATTTTCTGAATATTGATCTAATCTTGGTTTCGGTTTTCGGGGTTGATATTTAGGGAATTATTTTCTTACTGATTTACGGTTAGGGGCTAATGAAGTTATGAAATGAAATCAAATCGGAAACCCAAATCTGAGTTTAAAGTGGTTGGGCGAGTTCAGTTATTTAGATGCGATATAAATTCGCTATATTAAAAAAGAGATGAGATTTTATCGAGATATAAATGAAATGGGTTTTGGAATAAACTTATCAAAAGTTTATAAAAGGTTATATTTTGGAATAAAGGCTCTTACATGATGTTTTACAAGATATTGAAAGTTAATTGAGAAGTTTTAAGTAATAAATTACTTAATACTTAAATTAAGTAAACATATATAAGATGGTAATGAGATTTTCAAAGAAAGAATATGGTATTATAAACAATAAATTGAAAGGTTTATAAGTTGAATATAAGCATTTGAGTATAGTATTATTTTTGAGTAAAGTGTAAAAAGACGCATTCCAAATATTTAAAGATTTAAAGGTTTAGTTAAACCAATGGAAAGTTAAAAAGGCCAAGTGACGATGTGTAATGTACCCATGGATTCATTTTATTTAATGGTTGTTTATTTTGATAGTTAAATAACCAACTATCAAAATCATACCTAAAAAGTTGTTGGTACGGAAAGACCGGGATCGAATTTATATTCGAAAACCATTCCAACCAACAAATACGTAAATGAAGATGATATTTGATGTCGATTGAGATAGAGCAATTGAAGACCGTAAATCTCCAAGAGCGGGGGGAATATTGTTGAAATTCTCTAGCTGATCTTTGGAGATATTTCGATAGTGATTCTATCGTAATTGAAATCTACGGATTGCAAAGACTATAGCTACTGATCCATTGGGTAATTCCTAGGATGTTGTGGGGGTGCCTTCGGTTCATCATGTTCTAGGATGACTTGTATGGACGAATGTCTGACAGAGTATTTCCAAAGGATCGCATATGGTGATCTTTACAAATATACTTATGTTGGTGGAAGAGGAATTCATTCTTCCTGCTTAGGCACTAACAGAATTTTCGTAGACATCAATTAGTGATTTGATGGATCTGACGATGTGGCATTTTAAGTGAATGGTGGCCAGATGTTCTAAAAAGAAGATTTAAACCTCAAGCCTCATCAACCGCGAAATGGTATAAAATCAGGTAGGTCGCATAGCTATATGGGTCGCTCCCGTTAGGGTGTATTGTCACCATCTAGAGAATATTCATATTTGTTCTTCTTTTCACTTCTGTAAATCTCTTGAAGACCATAAATCTCCAAGAGCGGGAGGAATATTGTTGAAAATCTCTAGCTGATCTTTGGAGATATTTCGATAGTGATTCTATCGTAATTGAAATCTATGGATTGCAAAGACTATCGCTACTGATCCATTAGGTAATTCCTAGGATGTTGTGGGGGCGCCTTCGGTTCATCATGTTCTAGGATGACTTATATCGACGAATGTCTGACAGAGTATTTCCAAAGGATCGCATACGTTGATCTCTACAAATATACTTATGTTAGTGGAAGAGGAATTCATTCTTCCTGCTTAGGCACTAAGAGTATTTTCGTAGAAATCAATTAGTGATTTGATGGATCTGACGATGTGGCATTTTAAGTGAATGGTGGCCAGATGTTCTAAAAAGAAGATTTAAACCTCAAGCCTCATCAACCGGGAAATGGTATAAAATCAAGTAGGTCGCATAGCTATATGGGTCGCTCCCATTAGGGTGTATTGTCACCATCTGGAGAATATTCATATTTGTTCTTCTTTTTGCTTCTGTATCTCCCGGGAATGGTTATGTTGGTACCAACCATAGGTGACAATATATTCGGAACATTCAAGCGAAGTGAATGGTTGGTCATGTTTAGGATGGACTGCAAGATGTTCCTGTTGAATCCTAGTGTATTCCTCTCTAGAGATACATTGTTGGAAGGTGGTCCCATACCTTGGTAGTTAAAAATACATTCTCCAATAAGAGCCGTGGTTTTGACTGTATACTATGTATGTAGAGCGTGAAATGCAAGCATTCTGCTGGAATGTTATTTATTTGTATTAAACATTATTATAATATCAGAAAAGCTATGATTTAAAAAAAATTTGGTTTATCGTACGGTAAAAACCATCTATGTGGATTTGGTCTTACGATTATCCTTTTCTTTCGAGAAGATTTGAACTTTAAAATCAAGTTAGATGATCCACTTTAAACTTAGTGAGTTTTCTCATATTGGTTCACCAGACTGATCCTGGCGTTTGCAATGCTCGGGTCAGACTGAGTTTTACAGGTTCAGGTTATCGAATACTATGAAGTCCAGAGACGAACTGGAGGAGTTCAGACGTATGATATCTAGTATTTATTCTGTTGTGTGTTGCATATGAGGATAGCTTATATAACTTTCCAGATGTATTGATGTACTCTGATGATTGTAAGTTTTATTTCAAGCTCTCAATAAAGTTCTATTTATATATTATATTTTGTTCCGCTGTGATGTGAGACTCTATATTGTGATGGTTCTTCTTCTTATTCTTCTACTCTGACTTTCTTTCTTTCTTATCTCACCCTCTAACTTTTTTCTATTTGCTTTCTAGGTTTTCGATACTTGAATTTGGACGTGGAATGTATCAGAGTCTAAATTCGAGTCAAAAATTCCTGGGATGCTACAGTAGTCTATTTTAATTGTTCACAAGCGCTCTTATAATGTAATGAACACCAAAAACTTAAATAAAAAAAACCTTATTATAGGAAATGGTTAATGAAACTAAAGGTTATTTCTTATGCTCAAAAGGAATCAGCTATTTAAACACAAAACTATACAAGAAGGTAGAGTATCTAATTTGAATGTCGCTTCAAGTTACCACTCTCCACTTTAGTATGCATGCAGCAGGCCCCAACTCACATCAACCTTCTAATTACAGTAACTGCACTTGTTAGCTTCTGTCATGCCCAGGCCTTACTATTACCATGTCTTCATTGATGAGTTTCTCTATGGATTTGAAATATTTAGATTAAAATTACAAGTAATTATTTGTTCACCTGATAAGTCACCTAAATTGCATCAATTTCAAGCATAACTGCCCTTGTACTTCTGCACGTGACCTCCCTATAAATAACATAGCCGGTTAAATCTCCCTTTTAGATCAATTTATAAATAATGGTTATAAATTATTTTCATTTTACCTTATTAATCTTGTTGTCATCATCATGTATAACAACGTACTTTGTATAACGCTACTTGGTCATGTCTGACTGTTAACATCCATATTCTCCTCCAGGTTTGCCTCTTCTAGTTACAAATTATGGCGTCCCATTTGTAAATATCTTTCAAGGTAGTGGGTGGCTTCCTCACCTTTAGCCATCTATCAAAATCGATTACTTTGTTTATAGCACTAATTAAAGCTGTCAAAATGATATTATCAAGTAGGTTACCTTTGTTACGATGGCATTGAATAATTTTAGAAAGTTCCAACTCAAATACAAAAACAAAACATAAAATGATAAAACGGACCTTTATCCATCACTACTTGGGCACAGAAAAGGATTGATAACAATTACATCATAAAGAGGAGACCATTCCCGTTGCACAATTTGCAGTTTAATATCCTTTTCACTTCTAAGAAAACATGGTGGAGCTTTCTTCTACGGAAACAAAAAACACAAATATTCACACAGCTGCAGAATTGACTGAACTATTCTGATCGCAACTATTGAAGTGAAGCCAGAAAAAACATGAGTTGCTATAGAGCCTGAAGCTTTTAGAGGATTAAGCGGCTTTTATCGATTTTGGAATTTGTCGCATCTATGTAGATTAGGTTTCTACTAGAGTGTTCAATGGAATATGCTGGGCACAATAAAATTGGAGATGTTCTTTTTTTTTATAGAATTTGGACTATTGTTGTATTCAAAATAGTAACAAATTCAACATGCAATAGAAAAATGACTACTTACGACAAAGATTAAGATGCATAAGTTATAAAACTGTTCAAACTGGGTACATATTCTTTATGCAGCTACGTCTAGCGGCTCAGTTGCTTTTACCAGCCGTCCCATCTCTTGTTCATTCATGTACGATGCTAGAATTTTACGGCAATTCGCTTGGTATGTATCGACCCATTCTATCTCCTCAGGTGTCATCAATTTCAAATCCATTTTTTTTTCTAATACACTGCCCATGTGATATGCTCAAATGTCAGGTAGTCTTTTTCAGAAAAGTTAAACTTTGTGTTAGCCTCTTTTACTACCAGAACATTCTTTAGTCTTATACCAAAGTTTTCGTTTTCATAGTAGCCGGGTTCATCAGTCACAGTCATGGATGATTACAATGGAACATTCCGAGCATGAGGTTTAAAGCAATTAAGTGGGGTCCTTCGTCAAAATTCAAATAAGTTCCAATTGCATGGCCCGTACCATGTCTATATTCAAGGCCATCTTTCCACAACGGGATTCGAGAAAGAATGTCCAACAAATGTATTGTGGTACCATTTGGAAACCTTGCGATATCTAAAGCAATATGACCCTTAAGAACAATGGTATAACATGATTTCTCATGCGCAATTGGTTTCCCAAAATGAAATGTCCTAGTAATATAGGTTGCTCCATCTATGCTCCGGAATCAAATAAGTAAATGTTATCAGCATCAAGCAAAGAGCATGTTTTTGGATCAGGGGAATAATGAATAATTGCTGCATTTGCACCAACTGACGAGATGGTGCTTTATAATATTCTGAGGAAGATGAATAAATATAAATATAATTGCAAATTTATGGAGATTTGCAAAAAGATCAAATCACAAATATCTTATTATGCCTTCCTTTATGTAATCGAATTCTCATCCTATTACCAGTCTAAAGACTCTGATACTGAACCCAAATCAAAATTTGCTTCTTTTTAAACCACAGCCACAATTTCATAGGTCAAACACATAAATTCATTTGAAAAAAATGAGAAATTAATAACTAAAATAGATAGAGGTAACATACCAGATCCAATAGCTTTAAATAGTTGCATCTCACCAGTCTTATAAAACACTTTGTGACAGCCGCCCCGCACCATGAGACATTTCCCCGAAATGCCCTGTTTCAACGTCCAACTAGCACCGGATGATCGCCAAAAGAGGGTTGAAACGATAAATCATCAAGGAACTGTAGTATATATCACAGCGCATGGAAATATATAATAATAACATACTTGATATAAAATAGGCGAGACAGTGCATAAGTTGAAAACTAAACCATATCAATTAGAGTAGCGGAATCCAAAAATACAGCTTATGATCAAAACCATTATTACAACTTCAAAATACTGTCTCTAAAAAGGAAATAAAAGTGGCACACTACTAATGCCCAAGAAGTGACCAACAACAACACAGGGAGAATATATGTATATAGTACGTGGAAGCCTCCTGCTCGTCTCCGGACAGCTACTCGTGCATCACCACCTAACCTGTCTCTAGTCTGCTCATCTAGGAGCACCCAGAGTAATAAGAAGAGACAAAAAAACTGGGTAAAACGAAAGTCTGGTATGAGCGGTAGAAAATCTATACCACTAAATAGAGCAATAACAGGTATAAGAAATCATACCTGACTTGGACCTGCAACCAAAGATTTAGCACAACAAGATGTACAATACTCTAAGGTAACACTAACATATAGTGTAAAATGGGAGTGTGCGTGTCATGGTGATAGCAAACATCAAACATGGCAATCATCATCACATCCCTCATTCAGTGCGTAAATCATACGAGATCCATCGCTTTGATCACCAGATCCATTGGGGTTATGATGGAGTCCAACTCTGTACAACTATTGCTACGACCACTTTGCCCTTTGGGGCCCTGATAGGGTCCAATTCCATAAAACCTCTGACCCCACTGCACTGCCATAGTCAATACCCCCTCTCTCAATAGTGAACCAAAGTTAAAGATATCGGTAACCCCTTTGCACACGTCCCACAGCAAAGCCCAACTCTAGAAGTTAACTCGTCGACTCCCATTTGGATCCTGAGCAATAACTTCTCATTTGGACTTCCATTGCATCTCGGGTTTTGGTCAAATTGGAGTTGATCTTCAGAACAGTTTACGATCATCACCGCGTAGCTCATATCCGGCTCGTGTGCGCTATCCAAGCTCGAACACTAGCTCGTGGTCCTTCCCTGGCCATCGGTTCATGGTCCTCCACTAGTTCATGAGTCTTTCATCGGTTCGTGAACCTCCACTTCGCTCGCCATTTGGTTCGTGGCACTAGTCTCGGTTCCTGGGTAAACTCGTTCGTGGATAACTCCGGTTCGTGATGGCTTTTGGTTCGTGACTTGCTTGAACTGGTCATGGTCCTCCCTTCGTGGGTGGTCATCTGTTCATGGTTCGAGCGGGCAGCTCGTGAGGCTTGAGTGCGAGTCGGGGGTCGGTTCGTGGGGTGCTTCACGAGTGGGGGCAATCCAGTCCCATTTCCTGCACTTCTTACAACAACTTGTTTACGCCATGCGACATCGTTTTCAACCATTCTAACTCTACTAAAAAATCATAAAACATCCCAAACTACAGTAACATCATATAGGTTCAATCAAAAAGATCAAAACACTAAGCATATAGGTTATTTTAGATCAAACATACCTAAAACTATGATTTCCCCCTTAACCAAGTTTAACCATATGATTAGCAAACTTAATCCAAATTAACCCAAGTTTATACCAGCAACATAAAAAAATATTTTAGAATTCATGCATATTTTTCCTGAATTTTTAGATGTATAATTTAGCTAATTAACACTAATCACCCCTAATTAGCCATAATTAGTGAACAAACATGAAATCACTCGCCTTAGCCATAGATGAATGTTAGATATGAAACTTATATTGATTTGGCATGGATTCCTATTTAGTGCAGCAGCTCCAACTATGATTTGGTGTTAATCCGACTGGATTTGACGTAGATTTGATCAATTAGTGATTAGAAAGCAATTAGAGAGAGATTAGGAAGATGGAGGTCATGATTAGGGTTAGAGGAATGTTTGTGGCGGCTACAAAAATGAAAGGGAATGTTTCTGCAAACTCTTTCATCCCTCCCATAACCCTAATCCCGAAATGAGTTATGGACCTAGTTTCTAATCATCGTGTTAATCCCGATTAAGCTTTTTTCCATCTTCCAAACATTATTTCAGACATATCTCCCAAACGTTAAGTCCGTTTAATTAATGTGACCATTCTACGGGATGGGAAACCATCATCCGAATCCAATGGAGATGGTCATAGGTCAAAACTCCTTACCAATAAAAAGTTATAGGCGAAACAAGATTCGACCGGGGAAAAACAGTCATTTAAAATTTGACAAAAATCGTGAATGTGGGAAATGACCCCAACAGTCATTTCCCAAAGTTACACGACCATATGACTTCATATGAGAATAAAATAAATATTCTATGATCCTCTGATATGTAGAACGCGGGTCGTTACACTTCGCCCCCCCCCCCCCCCTTAAGAAATTTCACCCCCGAAATTCCTTAACCAAGAAAACATACAATTGTGCCCCGCTTTCCTATCAGCCATTTACATACAATCAAACATACATTATAACACAACAAGCCTATCCTAGCATGCAGTTTACTAACAAGGGAGTAATTATATCGCAATTAAAATCTTCCCATGTAAAGAGCTCTGGATATGACTCCCTTATTCTCTCCTTGGTTTCCAAAGTACAGTCATTTTCATTATCACCCCGCTGGACCTTAACCAGTTTCACCGCCTTCCTCCAGAGTTGCTTCGTATCGTGTCCGATAATACAAACTGTTCAGTGGTTTCCAACTGCCTCGGGTTCGATATTATATCATCTAAATTGATCCAGTGAAATAGTCATATCAGAACCGTGTACAAACTTCCTTAACTGAGAAACATGAAATACGTGGTGCACTCCCACCATCTTGTCAGGTAATCCAACTTTATATGCTAAATTCCCAACTTGTCCGAGAACTAGATATGGACCAACAAACCTTGGTGCTAAATTACCCCTTCTACCAAACCGAATCACACTCTTTAACGGAGAAATCTTGATGAATACTAAATCAGGAACGGAGAATCTCAAATATCTTCGTCTTTTATCATCATAACTCTTCTGCCTATGTTGGGCAGCCTTCATTCGCTATTGAATAACCTTGATCTAATCCAAGTTTTTCTTATTACATTTGGCTCAAGCACAAACTTCTCACCAGTTTCCAACCAACATGATGGTGAGTTGCATGGTCTTCCGTACAAAGCTTCAAATGGAGCTGTACCAATATTGGACTGATAACTATTATTATATGCAAACTTAACCAGATGCAAATGGTCATCCCATGAACCCCCAAAATCCAATATACAAGCTCTCAAGAGATCCTCTAATACACGATTCACCCTCTCTGTTTGACCGTCGGTTTGAGGATGGTATGCGGTATTAAGATGTAATTCTGACCCTAAAGCCTCTTGTAAGCTCTTCTAAAACCCACTAGTAAATAATGGATCTCGGTCACTCACGATACCTTTAGGTACTCCATGAAATCTCACTACCCATTTCATGTACAGTTCCGCTAACTTAGATGTCGTTCTATTCGACTTGACTGGTATAAACCTTGCACTTTTGGTCAATTGGTCCACAATCACCCAAATACTATTGTGACCCGATCTAGTCCTTTGTAAACCGTAAATGAAATCCATTGAGACTTGTTCCCATTTCCATTCGGGGATTTCCAATGGTTGTAACAAACCACTAAGCTTCTTTTGCTCGGCTTTAATTACCTGGCAGTTCATGCACTTGGATGTAAACTTCCCAACGTCTCTCTTCATCCCCTCCCAGTATTATGTCTGCTTCATGTCTCGATACATTTTGTTACCACCGGGATGTATAGCCAGCTTCAAGTGATAACACTATCTGGGCACTTCATCTCTCAATCCATTTACGTTTGGTACAACCAACCTCTCATTCTTTCAAAGCCATCCTTCTCGATCAAGTCCATACTTGTTCATTCTCTTGTCGTCGATACCCATCTCTACCTGGGAGATGATTTCCAATAGATTAGGATCGTCTCTCTGACCAGAGCCAATTTGCTCAATCAAAGTCTATCTGATCGTCAAACTTGCTAACATCTCTGGATCTAATTCACATTTAGGTCTGAAATCATATCCCGTGATTTACTTCAGTTGCTTCCATTCCAGAAACATAGCCCCCAAACTGGCATGTCTCCAACTCAATGCATCAGCTACTGCATTTCCCTACCGGGGTGTGTATGCGATATTGAAATCATATGAAGCCAAGAACTCTAACCATCTCTGCTGACGAAGATTTAAATCCTTTTGAGTGAAAACATACTTTAGAGACTTATGATCGGTAAACAATACAAATCTTTCTCTCAAGAGATAGTGTCTCCACATCTTCAACGCAAACACGATCGCTGCCAATTTTAAATCATGGGTAGGATACCTTTTCTCATGCAGTTTCAGTTGCCGACTTGCATAAGCTAAAACCCTACCTCATTGCATCGGTACAACACCTAGTCCGGTACCACAGGCTTCCATGTATATTGTCATCTCCTTGTTGCCCTTAGGAATAACTAACACTGGCGCACACGTTAACTTCTCCTTTAGACCCTTAAATGCATTTTCACAACTTCTGTCCCAAGAAAAAGCTTGATTCTTCTTGGTTAACTGAGTTAACGGTGTTGCTATCTTGGAGAAGTCTTGAATAAATTTATGATAGTATCCAGCTAACCCCATGATACTTCTCACGTCCGTTGCATTCTTAGGCATAGACCAATCTTGCACTGTAACCACCTTCGTAGGGTCCACGGCAATACCATTCTCTGAAACAGTATGGCCCAAGAACCTCACTTCCCTCCTCCAGAAGTGACACTTAGAAAATTTCGCTTTTAATTGGTGTTTCCACAACACCTCCATTACTGTCCTCGAATGTTCCTTGTGTTCTTCCTCTGTCCTCGAGTAAACAAGGATATCATCCACGAACACAATAACAAACTTATTTAATTGATCCTTGATAACCTATTCATAAGATCCACAAAATATGTGGGTGCATTGGTCAACCCGAATGGTAAGATCATCCACTCATAATATCCAGATGGCATCTGAAATGTCGTTTTAGGTATACTCTCAGCTGCTACTCGGGGCTGATGAAAATCTGTCGCGAGATCCAACTAGGAAAACACTTTTTCTCCATTCGGTTGATCAAACAAATCATCTATCCATGGAAGAGGATATTTATTCTTCTTAGTCACCTTGTTCAACTCGCGGTAGTCCTTACATAAGCGAAGGGAACCATCGGCGTTTGTAGCAAATACAACTGGTGCTCCCCACTCGGAAACACTTCTTCGGATAAATCCCTTCTTCAAAAGATCGCCTACTTGCACTTCGAGCTCTCGTTGCTCCCTTGGCTCCATATGATGAAGTGGCATCACTATAGGTCTGGCATCTTTCACTAAATTAGTCTGAAACTCGATCTCTCGGTGTGGCAAAAGTCTGGTCACTTTCCCGAAGATGTCCAAATACTCGCAAGCAATAGGAACATCTGATAATTCATCATGCGGGATGTCATGGGAATTTAGAAAACTATCCATCACCCCATCACTAGGTAGGAAACCCAATACCACCCTCTCCCATCATCCGCTCTAATGGTCACCGAAGACCCCTCACAGTCTACCACCACCCTATACCTTTGGAGCCAATCGACACCTAGAATAATGCCAAACCCAGTAAAGCCCAAAACGAAGTAATCACAAGCAAACACACATCCATGACTCGATAAGACCAAATTACGAAAATCATACAAAGGCTAGTTGAACCACCGATCGGGTTCATCACAACTAAAGGTCTATCGAAAATTTCATGTTCCAATTCCAACGTATCGACCAGGTCACTAGATACGAAAGAATGGGAAGCCCTGGTATCAAACAATACTCGAATAGGAACATCATAAATAGAAAGCATATGAAACACCCCACCTCCATTAAGGTCACACACAAAGGGAATGCCTTAACTTCGGTGGAGGTTTATAAGTAAAAGTCACAGATAAAACACAAGACAGATATAAACGCATATATATAAGCAACAGAAAACAAACAGACTTTCATTTCATAAATACGTGTTCATACAAAACATTTCCATAATTGTCTCACAATAACCTCCAAAACATTACATCATCATTTCTGTCTGGATTATTAAAAAAAGAAGCATAAAACATAATTAAAGCTGCATAAAATATAAGCCCAAACATATTTTTATCTAGGCATAACTTCAAACACAAACTAGCATGTGACAAAGTTATTACATGTCCATAAAAATGTCTATTTTTGACATTAACCCAAAATCGTGAACTAGATCAAATCATGTATCCTATTATAACATGAAACTTGTAATAATCGTGTGAAACTAAATGGTACTTGGCATGGACCCAATTACAAACATGCAAAGAACATAGGAACATATACATAGGATTTAATCATGTAGGCATAATGGTCTTAACGTAGAACATGCGTATATAAGTCTTAACTTGGACTTAGAAAAATGTATACAACCTACGTTAAACATATAAACACATAGGTTTAAATTCTAACATTAACAATATACTTGTATGTGATGTTGCTTTCATTCTAAATGTACAATAGGATCAACATCAAGTTAATTATACCACAAACATCCCAATACCATTCACAATACAATCATTGCAATACACATATATGAATTAGCATCGTCGTTATACAATATTAAAATTCTATTTCCACTTTACATTGAATCATGTTTAATTTTATTCTCATCGGAAAAATCACTATACTTACTACAAACGACGAACTTGAGTTCTGGTTTCTGAGTTCTGAATTTGCAATGCTTTCCTTTGGGTAGATAAACGTTGTTTGAATCTTGTTTTACTTTAGTTTTGCTCGTCTCTAAGCTTTCTACAACTGACGGCTACTCTTAGTTTCCTCCCGGCAGCATGACGGCTCTAGCTCAATTTTATTTGTGTGAATTTAGGTTGAGTTTTGGGTTGTATTTATAGAATTTTTGATTGATTTGAGCCGTCAGATGATCATAGAGTGAATCCAGACCATACACACCAAGAGGAGCCAATCAAAAAGTGACAATTCAGCCCAGTGAGACACAAGAGCTCAGAAAATCGACCAGAACCCGACTAGGCCAGCCAAGACCCGACCAGGTCAACTGGGTAGGTCGACCCAGGTCGACCTGGTTCCTGGGAGGGAATTTTCCCGCCCAGCCCAATTTGGGTCTGTTTTCGAATTTTGAACTAAATTTTGAACTGTTTGAATTTTAAATTGAATTCAGAAACTTCGTAAGGTCATAATTCCTTCATACGGAGTCCGATGCACGCAAACTCGGACTCTATCTCAAGCAAAATTACGAGTCGAGCGCAATGGCATAACCCGTTTCCCTTAATTCTTTCATTTTGATTTAACTATACTTTAATTTGTTAATTTAATGTTAACTGAAAATTCAGGGTGTTACATTCTCCCCTCCTTAAAGGATTTCGTCCTCGAAATCTTCAAGTCTAAAAGAACGTACATCCTAACATCCAATCGTCCATATACTCAACCAAAAAACACAGGCGTTCATTGTCCTTTAAAGACATCTAATGCTTCATGATCATATGCATAGTGTGTGTACATGTCCTTATCTAATGCAAAATCAGGCGGTCTACTGATTCAGGTAACCTCCTCAATGTGAATCATGTAAGTGTCATGAATCCATTATGTATGCAAAATTTTCCCTACTCATAATTCTACATGAATGCGCAACCATTCATACAAATGCGACATCCATATGACAACATATCAAGTTTCAACCACATACAACTATGAATACATATATGCATATGCAATATAAAAGTGACTGAGCCGATCTAATATCTAGGGTGTGTGTATATGCATCCACGAGCAACCACTTAAAGCCATCAATCATAACATGTTTCAAATACATGTTTACATCCATTAGTTTCTACCTAAGGAGTTAGGAGAAAAAGTACCGAGAAGATACACTAAAAGGTAGATACAAGCATAAACTTATGGAAAAAGAGAGGTCAAAGATGTACCCTCAAAAAGAAAAGGGTAGGCAGCGCATATTTTGTCATCGGTTTCCCAAGTCGCGTCTTCCTCAGCATCGCTCCATTGGACTTTAACAAGCTTGACTTCACGGTTGCGTAGCTTTTTGATTTCAGTTCCTACGATTCAAGTTGGAACTCTCCTCACAGTTGCTTCTCGTTCTATTTCAACTTCTTCTAGAATGCTTGGCTCCACCACTTCCGCAGACACATGTAAACATATCCGGAGATGAGAAACGTGAAAGACATTGTGAATCCTAGCCAACCTTTTGGGCAGCTCTACTCTATAAGCCATCTTCCCAATCTTCTCGATGACAGTGAACTGTCCTACAAATCTTGGTGCTAGCTTTCCTGCGGATCCAAACCGAACGACGTTCCTTAAAGGAGATACCTTAAGGAAAACCATGTCCCCAACCTCAAACTCAAGGTTGGTCCTTCTTTTGTCTGCGTAGGATTTCTGTCTATCTTGGGCAGTCTTCATTCTCCTTCGTATCTAGTCCACTTTTTCTGAAGTCTCTCTAATCATGTCTGGCCCAAGTATAAGCTTGTCTGTAGACTCCCACCAACAATTTGGTGATCGGCACAGTCTTCCGTACAAAGCTTCGAAGGGCTCCATGCCGATGGTGGCTTGGTAGTTGTTGTTGTAGGCGCATTCCACTAAAGGAAGATGATCCTCCCATGTCCCTCCAAAGTCAGGAACGCACAGTCTCAAAAGATCTTCTAATACTCTGTTCACCCTTTCCGTCTGACCATCAGTTTGGGGGTGATAGGCCGTCTCAAGCATAACTGTGTGCCTACAGCTTCTTGCAGACTCCGCCAAAACTCGCTCATAAAGGTAGGATCTCGGTCACTCACTATGCTGGAGGGTATTCCATGGAGTCGAACTATTTCCTTGAGATAAAGAGATGCTAGAGATGAGGCAGTCCTTCTACTCTTGACAATTATAAAGTGGGCGCTTTTTGTGAGCCTGTCCACTATTACCCAAATGCTAGTATTGCCCCTTCTTGACCTAGGCAACCCATCAATGTAGTCCATTGAAATACTATCCCACTTCCATTGCAGGACTTCTAGAGGATGAAGCAGTCCTCCAGGCTTCTTTTGTTCCGCCTTGACCTGTTTGCATATCATGCATTTAGAAATTAAATCTACCACGTCCTTCATGTCGTTCCAAAAGAAAACTCTCTTTACGTCTTTGTACATCTTGTCTCCACCTGGGTGTATTGTCATCTTGGAATGGTGTGCTTCCTCGAGAACCATCTTTACCAAATCCCTTGCTTGTGGGACGCATAGTCTTCCATCTCGCCTCAGCCAACCCTTATCATCGATAGAGTACCTATTGAGGTGGCTGGAAGTTTCATCCCTAATTAGCTTATTAATCACATCAACAAGCTGAGGATCTTCTCGTTGTGCGGCCCCTATTGAGTCTAAAAGAGCGGGCCATACTTCTAGTGATGCCAACAATCCAGGTACAAAATCAGAGGAGGGCCTAAAGTCAAAACTGGCTATATACTCCAAGCTTTGCCTTTCTACAAAGAGAGGGCTCAGGGTTAGCTTCTTTCTACTCAAGGTATCTGCTACTACGTTGCCCTTGCCAGGAGTATAGGAAATCTCAAAATCATACGAGACAAGAAACTCCATCCACCTTTGCTGTCTTAAGTTAAGATATTTCTGCGAGAAAAGATACTTCAACAATTTATGGTCAGTATATAATTCGAACTTCTCACCTAAGAGATAATGGCGCCAAGACTTAAGCGCAAAGACGATAGCGGCCAACTCAAGATCGTGGGTTGGGTAGTTCTTTTCATGAACTTTCAATTGTCTTCGACCATAAGCTACTACCTTCCCTTCTTGCATGAGAACAACGCCTAGTCCCGTACCATAAGCATCCGTGTATACTGTGAACATCTTGCTTCCATCAGGCAAAGTTAGAACCGGGGCTGTTGTTAGATCCCTTTTCAAGCGTTGGAAAGCAATATCACAATCCAAATCCCAAGTAAACGCTAGATTCTTCTTTGTTAGCCTTGTGAGTGGAGCTGAGATTTTCGCGAAATCACTAATGAACTTTCGGTAAAAACCTACTAGCCCGAGAAAGCTTCGGACTTCGGTTGCATTTCTTGGTGCCTTCGAATCTTGCACCGCCGCCACTTTCGCGGGGTCCACAACTAACCCCTCTTTGGACACTACATGTCCAAGAAACCTTACTTCTTCTCTCCAGAAGTGGAACTTGGAAAATTTTGCTTTTAGCTGATGTGCATGGATAGTATCAATGATCTCCTTCAGATGCTGAGCATGTTCTTCCTCATTCTTTGAGAAGATCAAAATATCGTCTACAAAGACAACAACAAACTTGTTGAGGAATTCTATGAACACCCTGCTCATTAGGTCTACGAAATAAGCGGGTGCGTTTGTCAAGCCGAAAGGCATGACAAGCCACTCGAAGAAACCGTCTGGGGTTCAGAATGTCATCTTATCAATGCTATCTTCAACCACCCTTAGCTGATGGAACCCAGTAGCTAGATCAAGTTGGGAGAAAACCGACGCACCTACAAGTTGGTCAAACTGTTCGTCTATTCTGGGAAGAGGGTGTCTATTCTTCTTAGTCAGCTTGTTTAGCTCCCTATAGTCCACACAAAGACGTAGTGAGCCATCTGCTTTGATGGCGAACACCACTGGAGCACCCCATTCCGAGATACTCTGCTTTATAAACCCCTTCTCGAGAAGCTCCTTAACTTGCTTACTGAGCTCCTTTCTCTCCTTTGGAGCCATGTGTCTAACAGGTAAAGCTATGGGCTTTGCATTATCAACAAGATATATGCGGAAGTCTATTTCCAGCCTCGGAGGTAAGCCCTTTACCACTTCAAAGACATCCGGGTATTCACGGGCTACTCTAACCGACTGCAAATTATCAACAGAAGCATCAAGCGACTCTAGATAACTAAGCATAACAGCATTCAAGGGGTTACAAGAAATTTCTAGAGTGTTACCGAGCCGAGTCAAGAGTCTAACCACTCTCTTCTCACAATCAAGAATGGCACCATTACTGGATAACCAGTCCATGTTTAAGATCAATCCATATCCCGAGAAATCCAAAACAAAGGCACTACATCTAAACTCAACGCTTAGAATAGAGATTTTCAAATCCAAAAAAACCAATGACAAATAAGTTGAGCCCCCAATTGGATTTGAAACAACCAAGGGATCTTCTATCATACTAGTGTCTAGGTGCAGAGATTCTACTAAAGCAGATGACATAAAGGAGTGTGATGCGCCAGAATCAAAGATAGTGCGAACTGGATGATCATAGAGATAAACTAAGCTTTCTATAGAAATATTTCTACCGAGTTCCTGTAGAGGTGCCACCAACGCGTGAACCTGTCCCCCTGAAGTGGATCCTGTCCTCTGTCCCTGCCCCCGCTTCTTTGGGCAGTCCTTAGCCATGTGTCTAGTCTCGCCGCAATGGAAACAACCACCATTCATCTTCGCCTTCTTCTTTCTGCAGTCTTTCGCTATATGTCCAACAATGCCATAGAAATTACACCTTCTCTTTTCACGGGATTTGTTGTTCTTCCCTCCCTTCTTGAAGTTTGTTTTCTTAGCCTGTAAACCCTCTTTCTTTTCTTAAGGCACTTCCACCTTTGCCTCTATCTTTCTTTTATCTTCCTCGTGTAGCAGCGCCATATCCACCAAGCTTTCATAAGTCGCTCCCATGGGTATATGGGTCATAGAAAGGCTGTGCAGAGGCCTACTCAGACCTTTGACGAAGCGAAGGGCCTCCTTGTATTGGGTGTTTATTAAATCCAGCCCAAATCTGGCCAGCTGATTAAACTGATTGACGTACTCCTTGATCGTCATACATTGTAGTTTAAGGATTAGGAACTTCTCCATCTGCAGGCTTCTTTCAGCTTGGGAGAGAAATTTCATCTCAAAACTCATCCTAAAATCTTCCCAAGTTTCCACTGGCCTCTCAGCATGGGTAACTTCCCACCAATAAGAAGCTTCATCTTTAAGCAACCACACTGCTAGCTGTATCTTTTACCTGTCGTCAACTTCGAAGATGACGAACAAATCTTCGGTCTCCTTCAGCCAGTTCCTCGCTACCACAAAGGATTCAGTTCCGTAAAAATCCTTTCCACCCATAGCCTTGAAGTCTCTACACGTCTTAGCGAAAGCATTCCCACAAGGAGGAGGCGGAGGTGGAGGAACCGCTGCCACTGTGGGAGGAGGAATGTCTTCTTGGCCCGCATCATTGGCCCTAGCCTCTAGGTACCTTCGGAACTAGCCAGGTATCGGTACTCCTATTAGAAGGTTAAGATCTCCAGACATGCTGAAATAAAAAGGGAAGATTCAAGACAAAAGGATAGAGAGATAGTGCATATGGCTTTGGGAAATTATGCCTTTTAAAACAACAGTTTTTCTTGAAAAAAAAAGCTTCTTTAAACTTCTTTTTGAAAATAGTTTAAAACCTTTATCTAATTTGGTAAACCTGTGCTCTGATACCAAGTGAAACACCCCACCTCCATTAAGGTCACTCACCGGAATGCCTTAACTTCGGTGGAGGTTTATAAGTAAAAGTCACAGATAAAATACAAGACAGATATAAATGCATATATATAAGCAGAGGAAAACAAATAGACTTTCATTTCATAAATTCGTGTCCATACAAAACATTTCCATAATTGTCTCACAATAACTTCCAAAACATTACATCATCATTTCTGTCTTGATTATTAAATAAAGAAGCATAAAACATAATTAAAGCTGCATAAAACATAAGCCCAAACATATTTTTATCTAGGAATAACTTCAAACACAAACTAGCATGTGACAAAGTTATTACATGTCCATAAAAATGTCTATTTTTGACATTAACCCAAAAGCGTGAACTGGATCAAATCATGTATCCAATTATAACATGAAACTTGTAATAATCGTGTGAAACTAAATGGTACTTGGCATGGATCCAATTACAAACTTGCAAAGAACATAGGAACATATACATGGGATTTAATCATGTAGGCATAATGGTCTTAACATAGAACATGTGTATATAAGTCTTAACTTGGACTTAGAAAAATGTATACAACCTATGGTAAACATATAAACACATA
Organism: Allium sativum; assembly: GCA_030737875.1. NCBI lineage: Eukaryota > Viridiplantae > Streptophyta > Magnoliopsida > Asparagales > Amaryllidaceae > Allium > Allium sativum. Next base: position 762,329,667 of record CM060912.1, on the reverse strand, counting down.
GGTGTAAATTCTAACATTAACCATATACTTGTATGTGATGTTGCTTTCATTCTAAATGTACAATAGGATCAACATCAAGTCAATTATACCATAAACATCCCAATTCCATTCACAATACAATCATTGCAATCCACAGATATGAATTAGCATCGTCGTTATACAATAGTAAAATTCCATTTCCACTTTACATCGAATCAAGTCTTAATTTTATTCTCATCGGAAAAATCACTATACTTACTGCAAACGACGAACTTGAGTTCTGGTTTCTGAGTTCTGAATTTGCAATGCTTTCCTTTGGGCAGATAGACGTTGTTTGAATCTTTTTTTACTTTAGTTTTGCTCGTCTCTAAGCTTTCTCCAACTGACGGCTACTCTAAGTTTCCACCCGGCAGCATGACGGCTCTAGCTCTATTTTATTTGTGTGAATTTAGGTTGAGTGTTGGGTTGTATTTATAGAATTTCAGATTAATTTGAGCCATCAGATGATCATAGAGTGAATCCAGACCATACACACCAAGAGGAGCCAATCAGAAAGTGACAAATCAGCCCTAGTGACACACCAGAGCTCAGAATATCTACCAGAACCTGACCAGGCCAGCCAAGACCTGACCAGGTCGACTGGGTAGGTCGACCCCCAGGTCGAACCCCTGGTCAACCTGGGTACCCAGGTCGACCCCCTGGTCGACCTGGTTCCTGGGCGGGAATTTTCCCGCCCAGCCCAATTTAGGTCTGTTTTCGAATTTTGAACTGAATTTTGATGTAACATCCCGCCATTTTGACCGCTCCAAATTGGTAATTAAACCAATTCAAAACGTTCAAATCAACCGATCGTTATTTAACTTATAGAGTTTAACAATAGAATCAACATAGAAAATACAAAATAAATAAATAACATAGTATTGAACAGCGAAATAAACTTCTATATATATTAGTCAGAATTTGGATACAAAGATTTTTCTTTACAGCAAAATGTAAAAATATAGTTGAATGCAATAGAAAAATATTTACTGTTCTTAAATCCTCAGAGTGCGCTGCATTTTTGAATCCCCTGCTTCGCTAATCTTCGAATCCTGAACTGTGATGCCTAAATCTGTACTACTCGGATCTGACCCAAGCGTTCCATGCAAAACATAAAACACTCGAGTCAGGATTAATCATAGTTCAAGTAAATTAACTTCAATGTAAACTGAAATATAACAGTTAATCCTAACATCGATGTCATCTAAAATAAAAAGTTGTGGTATTTGTTCATATCAGTTCTATTTATTTCCAGGGACGAAACAATATCGGGCGTTTGCAAGTGTACACGTGTATCTAATATACACATGTACACGTGTATCTAATACTTTGGTCATCATTTGGATGTTTAATAATTATTTATCATGATTGTTGATTACATACAATATATGGTTGTTGAGTGAGTCACATTCCAATGAAGAATATTTTAGAAAATGTCTTAGAAAAGTATTTTAGAAAAGAATATAGTTTAGAAAAATATATTTTATTGAATGAGCTAGTTATTAACTAGATTAAATCATTAAATTAAGAATTAATGAAGTTTTCCAATTTGCTAATATTTAATTGAAAATTAAATTGAATAAATTGGATTTTAGGTTTGTCGTGAATAGTGTCTTAAATAACACTGTTCTTAAACCCCGTATGAAAAGAATAAATCTTTTAATTAAGATTATTAAAGTTTTCAATTATACTTAGAAATTGGAAATAAAATGAAATGTGAGTTGGGTTTATTGTGAACAGTGTTTTTAAGCGACATGTGTTCTTTAACCCAACTGACAGTGAAAATATGATTTGGAATTTATAAATCTTTATTTAAGATTTAAATGGGAATTTTCCAAAAGTAAAGTTTTCCAATTTAATATATTAAATTGGGATTGGACGGAATTCGAATTTATAATAACCGAGGTAAGCTTCTGTAGAAGAAGACCGATACTACATATGGAATTTAAGAGGCTTTGCCATTATTCCATTTATATTATTGGTCGGATATAGAATTTTATAACGATTATATATTGATTTGATTTCTGTGAAGATTCCGTATTCAATGGAAGATGATTTTGGGTTTACTGTGAACTATGTTTTAAATGACATTAGTTCTTTAACCCAGTTAAAGATAAGATTAATTTCTTAAATTTAAATAATCATTGAATAATGATTTTTGGTATTTAAAACCAAATTTGAGTTTTGATAAATCTTTAAAGAAAAGATTTAAAGGTAGTTTAAAGAATTTATCTTTGATAGCATAATGCGAATATTTTATTAGAAGAATATTATGAATTGGAATGAGGCGTTGGGTGTGTTTTATAGTACTTGATTTTTAATTATTAGATATGTGAGTTATTCGGAAAGACTGGGTTTAACCCATTCCAAGTAATTACTACAACGATGAAGAGTCGAAGATGAAGACGGTGGTTGAAGACCAACGATCTTCACATCGAATGGATGTGTTGCTACAGAGACCCTTGACGGGAGTAGCTACCTTGAAGGGGCTTCAGTGGTGGCCCTCCGGACTATTGTTGATTGTTCGGATTTGGTTTTCGCTCAGACCCAGAGCATAAGCTAGTAAATGGATGTGTGTCTGACATTGGATTTCATTCCATGTGAATTAAATCAATTTCTGTTAATGTATGTCTGTTTGGTGGTGGAGGATTTATTCTCTACTTAACACCCGGGTATATATTAATAGTGATTGATCGCATGGCGTGGATTGTCAATGTGGCACGCCAAGATGCAAATGATCAATGCTTTTGTTGAAAAGCAGGGCCTTGTGGGATGATCAAAGTATAGCCTATTACGGCATAACTTTGTGTATATCGTGACTTCGTGAGCCTCACACCCCGGTATGAGTCAAAAACGGGATATGGACCATAGGGAGTGCACACATTTCTTTCTAGCTAGTGGTAGTGTCAGTGCTTAAAATGGCTGGCATTTTACATCTGTGGATGATGGATTTTGAGGCGCCTCGGATTTTTATAGGCCGATAGTGGTCATACTATAGGTTCAAAGGAACCGGGAAACGTGTGTTCAGACATAATTAATCCACTACCGATAGGCGGGGACCGGCCCTACCGCATCCAAGGGTTCACTGCGGGGAATCCTGAGGCATTTGCTAGAGTGTCTCGAATCGGAGAGGAGCTTGCCCCTAGCCTCGACTCATGATGGAAAACCAACTTCCAATACGACCTTGCGGTTTTGATTGTAGAACTAGTATGGGGACATGATATATGGTACCCATGTCGTCTATGATTAATACATTATGATTGAAATGTTTTATTTAAAACATATATACACTAGTATTAATATTAAATCTGTTTTATCGTATCAAGCATCTTTTGACCATTATAAGGTAAAATCCTATCCTCCGGTTTGCGTTGCATTGTGTGATGGGACTTGGGTCTTATAATGGTTTCATTTTTCTAAAAAGCATTACATTTTTTTCCGATTTACTTTATTTTATGCACTGGCAATCCAATGGAGTAAACCCGTTCCGCGTTAGCGGCGTGGTCCTGTGATTAGCCTTATTATTATTAGATAAGTTAAGATTTCTCATACCAGTCCTATGGCTGACCTGTAGTTTGTTTCACTGGCAAACTCGGGTGCCCATATTTTCCACACGGGCAGTCGAGTAGCTTTTGCAGATATATTTACAGGATCCTGGTTTATAGCTGAAGCGGTATTCGGAAAGCTCGGTATCCGTGTATTCCTTTCGGTTGTATATTTATATTATTTTCCACTGCTATTTAAATGTAATTTAAATCTATGATATTATTGTATTTCTATGGTGTAATAAGTATTCATACTCTGTTATATTCTTGTACTCTGATGTAATTGTTGTAATCAGCAATAAAATGTTCTTCATTTTGTGTTCTGATGCGTATTGTTCTCAAAGCAATCCAGGCTTTCCTTTACTGGGAAGTTTGGGTCGTCACATCATAGTTTAAGTAAATTAACTTCAATGTAAACTGAAATATAACAGTTAATCCTAACATCGATGTCATATAAAATAAACAGTTGTGGTATTTGTTCATATCAGGTCTATTTATTTCCAGGGACGAAACGGTATCCGGCGTTTGCGAGTGTACATGTGTATCTAATATACACATGTACACCCGCCCCAACGTCTATAACCGAATATAACAATAGTAAAAATGATCATAGGAGCTTGCATATACACGTGCGTGTGTATATACACACACATGTATTGCCTCAGCATCCCAGAGATAAACACAAAAGATAGTAGCACATGAGTGCATACGTTGTACAGGTCAAATACTCAAATGGTCATAGATGTTGAACCAAAGGGTACAGCCTCATAACACACCAATAGATGCAGCATATATATGTGAGTCAAAGGATGCGTTGGTAGCAGCACACCAATACAAGAGCATGGACTATTCTCAAAGTCGACTAAAAAAAATAGTAGTTTGTGTAGTATATGCAGATATACCAATCCCTGATCAGCAACACAAAATGGAAAAACAAGTCCATCAACATGATATGTCAACCTGATAGTGGGTAAGAAATGTGCAAGTGCAAGAGTCTGGGTCAACCCCCACACTTCATCCATTCGAGATCTTATGAGTATTTAATGTTACACTCGTATTACTTGACATTTACTTAATCTAAAACTTTTTTCCCATATGTACATATTTAGTTATTCAAAATTTCAGTAACCATATTTATATATACAAACACGTATAGATGATAAATATGTTTTTCAGATAACAAATAAGCAAAACTGTAAATAGAGTGTTCAGCTATAGTATATATAGTTGCAATGTTATTTTAAGTGCATGGTTTCCAGTTCACAATCAAATAGGCACTTGTTCTGTTGTATAAACAAGTCATTTAAAGAGGGAACATTTATATTTAGATTTACTAAAACAGGGTAATGGGTATATAGCAATGGTTATATATATGTGCCATGCAATTGTTTCAATCTATACGACATGACATTGCACACAAACCCAGTCGCGGCACAAAAATGAACATGGGAAACACGCCTAGATATATCCATATATATGTATATTAACAGACCACTTAAAGGTACCTCCGGGAAACAAATCATGTCATAAGTTGATATCAAGGCTGAGGCCAACAGCTACAAGCCAGGTAAAACATGTATATGATTCAATTATAACCAACTGATGGAGGAAAGCAAATTTTATTATGTTCAATGCATAACCATCTAGCAGAGAAATTTAATGTTCATGTGACATGTTAATAAATTCTCTATTAACCTCATCTTATCAGAACATGATAACATAACAGTTTAATCTTGTTTCAGATAACAATTTGCAAATGGAAAAGCCTTCATGTGATTCAAGTTTCAGAAATAAAGCAAATAACATAAACATATGTGAACCTTATTATATATATATATTACAGGAGGAACTGGATGGACATGCTAAACAGTGAACATGCTTCAGATTATTTAAACAACGAATATGCATATATAAATATATCAGGATGAAACTGAAATTACTACTTTCAGGTTAACTATTTTTATTCACAAACGAGTGAACATGTTAAACATCATTCAATCCTTATGATTTTAATGGCCCTGGTCCATGTAAATATCAAAGGTTTGGCATATCAACTGGCAACCAAATGCCACAAAACCGACATATGAAATCAAGTGAATTGGTAAAAGAAAATGGATGGCAAAAGGACTGGCTACATATATTCAGTTTCGACTAAATCCACAGCAACAACAAATGCAACAAGCAATATGTATAAATATAATCAAGTGTGTGTATTCCAAGTTAGAGCAGTACTTAGCCGGGTAGGAAATGTCAGCAAGTTACATCACCAATCATAGAATAAATGTCCAGATGCGCAATACCACAAAAGGGTCTATTAAAGCTCAAATTTAGTGTATAGGCCAGCATATTAAGTGAAGCTTCATAAGGTAAAATTAATACATATACTTCAGTTTACACGTCTATTACCAACAGTGTTTCAGTTTCAGTTTTAGGATAGCAAATATAAACAACTGCACATGTATGCAATATAAATATGTTCCAGCTTTTTATAAACATACAAGTTTCATTTTTTCAAGTCGTGTAAAAATATCACAATAGTTTTAAACATAGCAGGCTATACCAATATGAAGTTGAAACCCTCAGCAAAGGCAAAAGAAATAGAAATAAAAAGACCCAGTTAATCTTTACCGTTTGTACTAAACATCTTATTCAGTAGTGAACAAATGAAGCTCAGATTTTAAGTGCTTAAATAAGTAAGGCATGTTGAAGTTATATGCTTGATGCAGCTTGAATGAAACAACACGCACGATTAAATATGAATAACCGCAAATAGGTGTGACATAAAATTTTTGTTTTTTTTGAATCCTAATCAATAAAATCAAATCTAGTATGCGATAACAGTTGGAATCACAACCAAAAACCCAATCAAAATCACACAATCAATTCAAGGCAAACAACCCCAGCGAACCCAACTATTATATTATTGTTTAAATATCGAGTTAATCTACTTGGACTTATGATTAATCGTGAGTGAAATGCTCACCTAAGAATGGCGCAACAATTTCAATGGGTCATACCAAGGTGTAGAGCAGCAGAGCTTCAGAGCTCGAGGTGGCGCAAGCTTCAACTTTAGAGAAAAGGAGGCGCTTCGATGATGACAGCTTTGATTTCCGAAGTCAGGCTAGGGTTTCGATTTACTAGGGCTTTGGGTGATGGAGCAGCTTCAATTGGAAGTGGCGGTTTCGATTTGGGGTGAAAGAATTGGCTTCGGCCATTAACATTCAGAAGATAGAAAAAGAACTGATCTTTTGGTTGAATGGAATCGGGGAAAAGCAATGCGACTTTATAGAAGCAGAAACTGTGTGTACCAAGTTTTCGTGGGAGCCAAGGAATTAATAGTGTGCATAGGAAGGAACTGAACGCTTTATTTTATTTATTTATTTATGGTTCCTTAAATTCTCTACCACAAATTATGTTAATGTTTTATTTTTGAACTGCCACAACTAACTCCAATCGTGATGAAATTTTACGCATCGTCAAGCCTCGGCATTCTGAATCCAACAAAATTATTCTGATTGTAATCCGACTTTTATTTGCATACGACGTTATTTATATTTAAATCATTTAACCATTCACCAATTCTATTTCGTTTGTTTATTAACAGCTCCGATCGTTTCCAAAATTATAAAATGTTAAATTTCGTTTTCTTAATATACACAAATATCCACATATCCAAACAAATCTTCCATACGTCTAATTTATTGATTGCAAATAACGCATTATTATTGTTAATTCACTCATTTTAAATTCTTAAATCAAATTTCAAATTAAATTCGACTACCCCACCAAGTTCAATTCAAATATTCAATAAATATTTAATCATCAATCAATCATTCTGAATTGAATTCAATTTAACTCAAAACCACATGTTTTGATTTTTAAATTTCTAATCCCAGTATCCATTAAATATCATTATCGATAGTAAGTTCTTTAATTAATTCAACATTTAATTGTCGAAATTTCTGGGACGTTACAATTGAACTGTTTGAATTTTAAATTGATTTTTGAAACTTCGGAAGGTCATAACTCCTTCATACTGAGTCCGATTTACGCAAACTCGGACTCTATCTCAAGCAGAATTCCGAGATGAGCGCAATGGCTTAACCCGTTTCACTTAATTCTTTCATTCTGAATTAAGTGTACTTTAATTTGTTAATTTAATGTTAACTGAAAATTCGGGGTGTTGCAGCATACCTTGAATAATGACACCCTTTCCCTTATCCGTTGTTGTTGGGGGCATTCGACGAAGAAGGAACAACGTTGATTGCATATTCTTTCACGATCTTCTTCTCCTTAGGAGTTTGTGGTCATTTATCCTTGTGATGTCCCACTTGTCCAAAATTGAATCACTTCCTGTCTGTTGGCTTTGCTCGACAATCTCTGGAATAGTAGCCCTTCTTGCCACAGCTAAAGCACTTAATATCTTTCTTATTCTGAGAATTCTTTTTGCCGTCACCGCTTGCTTGCAGTTTCGGCTCCTCTACAGATGTAACAGTGACCTCAGTCTTTGGCTTAAGTAAAAGGCTCTCCAACCTCAATGCCTTTCCCATAATAGATTCGAATGTCTCATTGATATGGTTTATAAGTCTTTCCCCCAAGTAGCCATCTAGGCTAGTTATGAACTTCTCATTCTTCTTCTCGGTAGCATCGATAAGGGATAATTCATATTTCGATAGGGTATCAAATTCAGCAATATATTCCGAGACTGTCCTACCATTCTGCTTAAGCTCCAAAAACAACCTAAAGAATTATGATTCTGAGCAGCTGGAATGAACTTGTCACTGAAGCGAGTCTTAAATTGATTCGAAGTAACTTGATCCTTGGGAGTATCCGCTTTAATGGGTTTCCACCAATTCACTGCCCGTCCTTGAAACTGACGTGATGCTAGCTTCCTCTTCATTGCGTCATCGATCCCCAAATCCTCGAAGATGCGCTCACAACAATACAGCCAATCTTGAACCACCATACCCGATTCCGTTCCATGGTTAGGCTTCCCACCAATAGTAGTATAATCCTTGTTAAGCTTGGCGAAATCGGCTCTAAGCGCCTGCACTACTACTCCACCATCGTTAGCAGCTTTAAGAGTGCTCCTTGAGCATCCCTAAGCATCTCTCGCATGAAGGCAGTAAACTTCGTCCTTATGTCAGGTACATTCCTATTGTTGGCTCCTGAACCCGTACTCCTCATATTTCAGCTTATCGCTCAATCTATAAATAGAAAATGATTAACCATCTTCTGAATAGTGCCCGTGCAGTGCGACTTCATCCTTAGATATACTAATAGTATATGTATAGTTTTTGAAAACCAAAATATCACAAATACGAGTTCTCATATACGTATACTATCTCTCCCTGATGTCTTCCCCTAGGTTAAACTACGCAACCTAGGCTCTAATACCAAGTGTGACAGTAGCCCCGCACCATCAGACATTTCCACGAAATGCGTTGTGTCAATGTCCGACTAACATGGGACGATCACCAAAAGAGGGTTGAAACGATGAATCATCAAGAACCCATAGTATATCTCACAATGCATGAAACAAAATATAATAATAACATACTTGATGTAATAACCCGGGATTTTGGGGCCAATTAAAATTTTTATTTTAGAAATTTTAATGGATTTAGAATATTTAAAATAGTTTATTTTAAATAATAACGACTAAAAATTTATTTTAATCAAAGTTAAAACGAATAAATTTAATTTAATTATAAAAGGAGTTTGAAATGGCACGGTAGTTCAAAAATTCGATTTTAAACTTTAACCGAATGTACAGGATTCAAAATAAATCGAATTTCAGTAAAACCAAAAATATTTAAATCTGTTTAATCATATCTTTCTAACGAATCAGGAAAATTGAAATTTCACTTTAAAAATAATAAGTTACGTCCAGTTTAAAATCTAAAAAGTCGCTGTATGATTTATATATATTTTAATATAATATATTGGCCTTAAAAATAGCCATTTTGCAAACGACCTCGGTTTTCAACGGAACCACTTTAGTTGGAACCGGAACGTCGAATTATTGTAAAGTTTAGTTTTCCAGAATTTTCCGAATTAATGTGTGAGCGTGGCAAAGGAAAACGTATTTTGTCAGTTTCAGTCAAATTTAACCGACTAGAAAATAGCCATTTTTCAAACAGTCTCAAAATTCGACGAAATTAGTTTTGCTAGGACCGTATCGTCATAACAAAGCCAAAAATAATTTTTCTATAATTTTCTGAGCCCGTATGTGACCCCGGTGAATTTTTATGTATGTTTGAATTTAAAATAAATGAATTATATTTTAAAACTGAGAAACGGGGGTCAACATGATCATTTGGGCCTGCGGGACATAGCCAGATGAGTCCGGAACGGGGGTTAATAGGTAAAAACGATAGTAGTTGGGCCTAATTCTGAATTAGAATCAAACCGGGCCTTTATAGGGTTAATTGAATAATAAAATATTATAAAATTCACTATATCCTTTTCAAAACCCTAATTCTAAAGCAGCCGCCGCCTGTTCTATTTTCAGTGGCTAACTCCTTCCCAATTTCAGTCCTTAATCTCCACCAATCCACTCAATAATTTCGAGAATTCCAATACCCAAATCGATGAGCAACCCCCCCTCTTCAAATCAGTACGTTCAGTGCCTCCCCTGGTGGCGTGTACTTGGAGGACCGCACCCCCAAAGCCACGCCGAACAGACCGCCACCACGTCGCCATCTCAGCATCGAGCTGGGCCCCACACCCATGGTTGGGTGCGCCATCCTCTCCCCTTCCTCGTGACGTTCGCCGATCGATCTCCCGTACCCTGTATTGCCCGAAAACCCCAACCCTAAGACCGAACAAAACAAGAACAACCGCGGCCGTTGTCTGAGTGTAGAAGAAGAAGGTTAATCCCTTAATTATTGTATTAATTTAATTTTAAAATTTTAATCAATCTTGTTTAAGCCATAACTTGACCAAATGAAAACGGATTTCAGAAATTTCAGATCCGTTGGAACCATGAAGAAGAATACTACGCGATGGAACAAACTAGAACTGAAACAGAGCGAATCAAATTTTAGAGAAAATTCAGATCTGAATCGTACAGAACAAAGCAAGGTGAGATTTCTCCTTTAATAATTAATTAAAATTTAATTATCTTCTTGCCATTTGAAATTGATATATGTATGTGATGAAATCAGATCTGGAATTTGTTGATTAAAGTTATTTTTTTTGTTATTCATGATTGATTTGGATGGATGAACCCTGTTATGTTGATCTGTGATTAAATGGATTATTTGTGTTGAAATTAACATTTTTGTTAATTAGATTATGGTTGAACAAAGATGGACATTTTGTTAATTAGATTATAGTTAAATCAAACGTTACATTTTTGTTCATTAAATTAGTGGAATTAGAAATATGTCAATTTGTTATTCTAAAATTGATGGAAACAAATATATTATTTTGTTGTGACGAAAAGATTGAAAACAAAATTATATCATTTTTGTTGTAACCAAATAGTGAAACCAAATCATGATGTTGTGATTAGAATCGAAATATGCACATATCACTTTGATGTTATGTTAGAATGGGAAAATAAATATATCACTTTTATGTTACATTAGAATTGAAAAACAAAACTATCACCTTTATGTTAAATTAGAATTGTTACATAAAGATATCACATTTATGCTCAAATATCATTTCTATGTTAAATTTGAGTTGTCATATAAAAACATAACTCTTATTGAGGAATGTCATGTAAAATAAAAAAAATAACATTTTAGTTATAAATGTTAAGATTTATAAAAATAACATTTTAAGTATAAAATGTTGAGTTGATAAAATACCACTTTTTATATGTTTTTGTTGAAATAGAATTGTCGGCAAAAAACAAAGTTATCTTTTAAATTTGTTTTTGTAGAAATGATAGAAAAGATTTAACATAAATTATTTCTTTTTATGTTAAAATAAAATGTTAGAAAAGATTTAACATAAATTATTTCTTTTTTTGTTAAAATAAAATGTTAGAAAAGATTTAAAATAAATTATTCTTTTTATGTTAAAATAAAATGTTAGAAAAGATTTAACATAAATTATTTATTTTTTTGTTAAAATAAATTGTTAGGAAAGATTTAACATAAATTAATCTTTTTATGTTAAAATAAAATGTTAGATAGGATTTAACATAGATTTAAAGTGATATTTTATTTACATTTAGATAAAAATATTGAAAATAGAGATGATAATTTTTATTTACATTTAGTTGTGAATAGAAACATAGGATTGAAAAGAGTTTATTTATTTTACATTTTTTGTTGTAAATAAATTATAGAATTAAAAAGGACATTCTTACTTACAATTTATATGTAGATAAAAACATCAATTTAAAAGGGATAAAAATAAAGTGACATCTTTATTTGCATTGTAGATGTAGATAAAAAGAATATATTTTAAGTGACACCTTTATTTACATTTTTAGATGTAATAAAAACAATAAAAGAATGAAAGGAATTAAGGAATTTACATTTTTCAATGTAAACAAAAGGAATAAGAAAATTTACATTTTATATGTAAGTAAAAGATTTAATAGAAATTTACATTTTATTTGTAAATAAAGGATTATATAGGAAATTAATTTTCTATGAAATTAAACAATGAAAAGGAAAATTACATTTAAATTGTAAATTAGAATAAAAGGGAAATTTTTGATAGAAAATGTAAATTAGAATAAAAAGAATAGGAAAAAGATTATATTTTTTATCGTTATTTTATATGCGATGAAAAGAATAGAAATAGAAGAGACGTTTTTATCGTCGTGTTATATATCGTGTATTACACTTCCATTTACAAGTTATCCCACTTGTTTATGTGATTGGGTCGATAATTTTTACACATCGCCGAAGTGCACAGATAATTTATTATTTGTTTGTTGGCTGAAAACCCCACACAGGTGTTGGGATGATATTGGACTTACACAAATCCCAATATTTAATTATTTGTTAATTGATGGATTGACAGGCTGTGATGAGCGTTACTTACTTATTTTAGTACTCACACAGTTATAAACTTCACTCTGGATGTAAATGGATTGTTTAATTGTTGTGTATCATTATCATGGTTGTTATATACATGCAATACATAGAAACCATATAATTGAAACTATATGGTTATTGATTGAGTCACATTCCAATAAAGAATATTCTAGACAAAGAATATTTTAGGTAAAAGAATATTTTGAAATAAAAATATTTTAGATAAATAATAGTTTAAAATAATGAATGTTTTACAATGTAATAATTACAATTATAAATTATAATTGCGCTTTGACACGAGGTTAGGTTATATTGGTGGTGGAAGTCTGCCCGGACCCGACCGGCATATCCAGCAGCCCCTAATGTTGAAACTAGTGTGAGAGGTCTAAGTGCGCAAAAGGTAGGAATTTCCAAAATCAAATAAATTTGAAAACATTATTTTAATAAAGAAATAGAATAAATCTTTAATCAAGATTTAATGGAGTTTTCCATTTAACCCACATTTTATTGGAATTAAATAAATTGGATTTTGGTTTGTCGTGGATAGTGTCTTAAATAACACTGTTCTTAAACCCAGTTGATAAAAGAATAAAACTTTTAATTAATATTATTAGAGTTTCAAGTTATATTTAATAATTGGAATAATTTGATTTGTAAATTGAGTTTATCGTGAACAATGTTTTTAAACGTAATAGCGAGAATATAATTTTAAGTTTATAAATCTTTAATTAAGATTTAAAAAGAAATTGTTCCAAAGTAAAGTTTTCCAATTTAATATATTAATTTGGAATCGAGTGGAAATTTGATTTGATAATAATCGAGACAAGGTTCGGTAAAAGAAGACCAATACTACATATGGAATTTAAAAGGCCTTACCGCTATTCCATTTATATTATTGGTCGGATACAGAAATTTATATCGATTATATATTGAGTTGATTTCTGTGAAAATTCCATATTTAATGGAAGATGATTTTGGGTTTACAGTGAACTATGTTTTGAATGACATTTGTTCTTTAACCAGTAAAGCATAAGATTTATTTTTTAAATTTAAATAATCATTAAATAATGATTTTTATATTTAAACCAAATTGGAGTTTTTAATAAATCTTTCAAGAAAAGATTTAAGGACAAATTTTAAGAATTTATCTTTGATAGAATATTTTGAACTGGAATGAGGCGTTGATGTGCTTTTAACAACACTTGATTTTTAATTATAAAAATACGCATGTTATTCGAAAAGACCGAGTTTAACCCATTCCGAATAATTACTATGACAATGAAGAGTCGAAGATGTAAATGGTGGTTGAAGACTGGCGATCTTCACATCGAATGGATGTTTGCTACTGAGACCCATGATGGGAGTAGCTACCTTGAAGGGGCTTCAGTGGTAGCCATCCGGCCTTACTTGTTGATTGTCGGATGTGCGAGCACCTCACCTCTGTATTGGACATATAGGGGTGGAATAAGGCAACTCCGGTTTCGTTAAGACCCAGAACGGACTTGTAAATGGATGTGTGTCTGACGTTGAATTTCATTCCATGTATATTGATTTCTATGTGGTATATATCTGTTTGGTGGTGGAGAATTTATTCTCTGGTTAACACCCTGGTGTATATTGATGGTTATCGATTGCATGGCGTGAATTGTCAATGTGGCACGCCAAGATGCAAATGATCAAGGCTTTTGTTGAAAAGCAGGGACTTGTGGTCGATGATCAAAGCATAGCCTGTTTAGGCGTAGCTTTGTGTAGCGTGACTTCGTGAGCCTCACACCCCGGTTTGAGTCTAAAACGGGAGAAGGGAACGCAGGGAGTGCACATGTTTCTTTCTAGCTAGTAGTAGTGTCAGTGCTTAAACTGGCTGACATTTTACTTATGTGGATGTTGGATTTTGAGGCGCCTCGGATTTATAGGCCGTTAGTGGTCATATTATAGGTGCAAAGGGACCGGGAAACGTGTGTTCAGGCATAACTAATCCACTACACCTAGGTAGGGACCGACCCTGCAGCTATCCAAGGGTTGCCCATAGGTGTGACCCTGAGGCATTTACTAGAGTGTCTCGAATCGGTAAGGAGCTCCTCCCTAGCCTTGGCTCGTGATGGAAACCAAATCTGCAATACGACACCATGCGGTTTTGATTGTAGAACTAGTATGGCGACATAGTATGATGAGGTACTATGCCGTCTATGATTGATATATTATGATTGAAATGTTTTTATTAAAAACATGTACACACTAATATTAAACCCGTTCTATCGTATCAAGCATCTTTTGACCATTATAAGGTAAAACCCTATCCTCCGGTTTGCGTTGCATTGTGTGATGGGACTTGGGTCTTATAATGGTTTCATTTTTCTAAAAAGCATTGCATTGTTTAACGATTTACTTTAAGTTTATGCACTGGCAATCCAATGGAGTAAACCCGTTCCGCATTAGCGGCGTGGTCCTATGATTAGCCTTATTATTAGGTTAGTTTAGTTAAGATTTCTCATACCAGTCCCATGACTGACCTGTAGTTTATTTCACTGGCATACTCGGGTGCCCATATTTTTCCACATGGGCAGTCGAGTAGCTTGTTTGCAGATATCTATTCTTTTAGCAGGATCCTGGGTCAAAGCTTAAAGCTGTGTCCAGAGCATAGATAGTCTTCCGCTGAGCATTGTATTTAATTTATTGTAATTTATCTTCCGTTGTATTTTATTTATCAATGTACTCTGATGTAACATTATTGTAATGTTTATAAAAGTCTGCTGTTATTGTTCTAATGTATTGTATTCCCAAATTTAACGTATGCGAGTTTTGAATGATCTTGGTCAATTTTGCGATTGATTAGGTTCGGGCAAAATCCGTGCCGTTACAGTTGGTATCAGAGCTCTGGTTAGCTCAAATCTTTGGGGTACAACTCGTTAGAAATGAACTAAAGACTCCTCAGAGATTGGATTAGTAATATCCAATAAAAATACTCATTAGAGATAGGATCAGCAGTATCCTAGAATGAGAAAACTCAATAGAGATGGGGTTAGAAATGCCCTAGAATGAGTTGAGAGTAACAAGTTTATGATTAACGTAATTGTGATTATATATAATTCGATCTTAGAAAAATATAATTTTTGAATATATAAAAGTTATATATATTTGATAAGTTAATCACCTAAATAAAATTATTGCAATTAAAATTGAATAGGTTAATTAAACAACTTTTAGCTTCGTTCCTTTTCGGGGACGAAAAGATTTTAAGTGGGGAGATTGTAATAACCCGGGATTTTGGGGCCAATTTAAAAAATTTATTTTAGAAATTTTAATGGATTTAGAATATTTAAAATAGTTTATTTTAAATAATAACGACTAAAAATTTATTTTAATCAAAGTTAAAACGAATAAATTTAATTTAATTATAAAAGGAGTTTGAAAAGGCGCGGTAGCTCAAAATTTCGATTTTAAACTTTAACTGAATGTACATGATTCAAAATAAATCAAATTTCAGTAAAACCAAAGATATTTAAATCTGTTTAATCATATCTTTCTAATGAATCTGGAAAATTGAAATTTCACTTTAAAAATAATAAGTTATGTCCAGTTTAAAATCTAGAAAAGTCGCTGTATGATTTATATATATTTTAATATAATATATTGACCTTAAAAATAGCCATTTTGCAAACGACCTCGGTTTTCGACGAAATCATTTTTGTTGGAACCGGAATGTCGAATTATTGTTAAGTTTAATTTTCCAGAATTTTCCGAATTAATGTGTGAGCGCGGCAAAGGAAAACTTATTTTATTAGTTTCAATCAAATTTAATCGACTAGAAAATAGCCATTTTTCAAACAGTCTCAGAATTCGACGAAATTAGTTTCTCTAGGGCCGTATCGTCATAACAAAGCCAAAAATAATTTTTCTGTAATTTTCTGAGCCCGTATGTGACCCCGGTGAATTTTTATGTACGTTTGAATTTTAAATAAATGAATTATATTTTAAAACTGAGAAATTGGGGTCAACATGATCATTTGGGCCTGCGGGACATAGCCAGATGAGTCCGGAACGGGGGTTAATAGGTAAGAACGATAGTCGTTGGGCCTAATTCTGAGTTAGTATCAAACCGGGCCTTTATAGGGTTAATTGAATAATAAAATATTATAAAATTCACTTTATCCTTTTCAAAACCCTAATTCTAAAGCAGCCGCCGCCTGTTCTATTTTCAATGGCTAACTCCTTCCCGATTTCAGTCCTTAATCTCCACCAATCCACTCAATAATTTCGAGAATTCCAATACCCAAATCGAAGAGAAATCCACCCTCTTCAAATCAGTACGTTCAGAGCCTCCACTGGTGGCGTGTACTTCGAGGACCGCACCCCCAAAGCCACGCCGAACAGACCGCCAGCACCTCTCCATCTCAGCATCGAGCTAGGCCCCACACCCATGGTTGGGTGCGCCATCCTCTCCCCTTCCTCGTGACGTTCGCTGATCGATCTCCCGTACCCTGTATTGCCCGAAAACCCCAACCCTAAGACCGAACAAAACAAGAACAACCGCGGCTGTTGTTTGAGTGTAGAAGAAGAAGGTTAATCCCTTAATTATTTTATTAATTTAATTTTAAAATTTTAATCAATCTTGTTTAAGCCATAACTTGACCAAATGAAAACGGATTTCAGAAATTTCAGATCCGTTGGAACCTGAAGAAGAATACAACGCGATGGAACAAACTAGAACTGAAATAGAGCGAATCAAATTTTAGAAAAAATTCAGATCTGAATCGTACAGAACAAAGCAAGGTGAGATTTCTCCTTTAATAATTAATTAGAATTTAATTATCTTCTTGCCATTTGAAATTGATATATGTATGTGATGAAATCAGATCTGGAATTTGTAGATTAAAGTTAATTTTTTTTGTTATTCATGATTGATTTGGATGGATGAACCCTGTTATGTTGATCTGTGATTGAATGTATTATTTTTGTTGAAATTAATATTTTTGTTAATTAGATTATGGTTAAATCAAACGTTACATTTTTGTTCATTAAATTAGTGGAATTAGAAATATGTCAATTTGTTATTCTAAAATTGATGGAAACAAATATATTATTTTGTTGTGACGAAAAGATTGAAAACAAAAATATATCATTTTTGTTGTAACCAAATAGTGAAACCAAATCATGATGTTATGATTAGAATCGAAATATGCACATATCACTTTGATGTTATGTTAGAATGGGAAAATAAATATATCACTTTTATGTTACATTAGAATTGATAAACAAAACTATCCCTTTATGTTAAATTAGAATTTTTACATAAAGATATCACATTTATGCTAAAATATCATTTCTATGTTAAATTTGAGTTGTCATATAAAAACATCACTTTTATTGAGGAATGTCATGTAAAATAAAAAAAAATAACATTTTAGTTATAAATGTTAAGATTTATAAAAATAACATTTTAAGTATAAAATGTTGAGTTGATAAAATACCACTTTTTATATGTTTTTGTTGAAATAGAATTGTCGGCAAAAAATAAAGTTATCTTTTAAATTTATTTTTGTAGAAATGATAGGAAAGATTGAACATAAATTATTTATTTTTATGTTATAATAAAATGTTAGAAAAGATTTAACATAAATTATTTCTTTTTATGTTAAAATAAAATGTTAGAAAAGATTTAACATAAATTATTTCTTTTTTTGTTAAAATAAAATGTTAGAAAAGATTTAAAATAAATTATTCTTTTATGTTAAAATAAAATGTTTGAAAAGATTTAACATAAATATTATTTCTTTTTTGTTAAAATAAAATGTTAGGAAAGATTTAACATAAATTATTCTTTTTATGTTAAAATAAAATGTTCGAAAGGATTTAGCATAGAATTAAAGTGACATTTTATTTACATTTAGATAAAAATATTGAAAATAGAGATGAAATTTTTTATTTACATTAAGTTGTGAATAGAAACATAGGATTGAAAAGAGTTTATATATTTTACATTTTTGTTGTAAATAAATTATAGAATTAAAAAGGACATTCTTACTTACAATTTATATGTAGATAAAAACATGAATTTATAAGGGATAAAAATAAAGTGACATCTTTATTTGCATTGTAGATGTAGATAAAAAGAATATATTTTAAGTGACACCTTTATTTACATTTTTAGATGTAAATAAAAAGAATAAAAGAATGAAAGGAATTAAGGAATTTACATTTTTCAATGTAAACAAAAGGAATAAGAAAATTTACATTTTATATGTAAGTAAAAGATTTAATATAAATCTACATTTTATTTGTAAATAAAGGATTATATAGGAAATTAATTTTCTATGAAATTAAACAATGAAAAGGAAAATTACATTTAAATTGTAAATTAGAATAAAAGGGAATTTTTGGTTAGAAAATGTAAATTAGAATAAAAAGTATAGAAATAAAGATTATATTTTTTATCGTCATTTTATATGCGATGAAAAGAATAGAAATAGAAGAGACATTTTTATCATCATGTTATATATCGTGTATTACACTTCCATTTACAAGTTATCCGACTTGTTTATGTGATTGGGTCGATAATTTTTACACATCGCCTAAGTGCACAGATAATTTATTATTTGTTTGTTGGCTGAAAACCCCACAAGAGTGTTGGGATGATATTGGACTTACACAAATCCCAATATTTAATTATCTGTTAATCGATGGATTGACAGGCTGTGATGAGCGTTACTTACTTATTTTAATACTCACACAGTTATAAACATCACTCTGAATGTAAATGGATTGTTTAATGGTTGTGTATCATTATCATGGTTGTTATATACATGCAATACACAGAAACCATATAATTGAAACTATATGGTTATTGATTGAGTCACATTCCATAAAGAATATTCTAGACAAAGAATATTTTAGGAAAAAGAATATTTTAAAATAAAATATTTTAGATAAATAATAGTTTAAAATAATGAATGTTTTACAATGTATTAATTACAATTATAAATTATAATTGCGCTTTGACACGAGGTTAGGTTATATTGGTGGTGGAAGTCTGCCCGGACCCGACCGGCATATCCAGCAGCCACTAATGTTGAACCTAATGTGAGAGGTCTAAGTGCGCAAAAGGTAGGAATTTCCAAAATCAAATAAATTTGAAAACATTATTTTAATAAAGAAATAGAATAAATCTTTAATCAAGATTTAATGGAGTTTTCTATTTAACCCATATTTTATTGGAATTAAATAAATTGAATTTTGGTTTGTCGTGAATAGTGTCTTAAATAACACTGTTCTTAAACCGAGTTGATAAAAGAATAAAACTTTTAATTAATATTATTAGAGTTTCAAGTTATATTTAATAATTGGAATAAATTGATTTGTAAATTGAGTTTATCATGAATAATGTTTTTAAACGTAACAGCGAGAATATAATTTGAAGTTTATAAATCTTTTATTAAGAATTAAAAAGAAATTTTTCCAAAGTAAAATTTTCCAATTTAATATATTAATTTGGAATCGAGTGGAAATTTGATTTGATAATAATCGAGATAAGCTTCTATAAAAGAAGACCGATACTACATATGGAATTTAAAAGGCCTTACCGCTATTCCATTTATTTTATTGGTCGGATACAGAAATTTATATCGATTATATATTGAGTTGATTTCTGTGAAAATTCCATATTTAATGGAAGATGATTTTGGGTTTACAGTGAACTATGTTTTGAATGACATTTGTTCTTTAACCTATTAAAGCATAAGATTTATTTCTTAAATTTAAATAATCATTAAATAATGATTTTTATATTTAAACCAAATTGGAGTTTTTAATAAATCTTTCAAGAAATTATTTAAGGACAAATTTTAAGAATTTATCTTTGATAGAATATTTTGAATTGGAATGAGGCGTTGATGTGCTTTTAACAACACTTGATTTTTAATTATAAAAATACGCAAGTTATTCGGAAAGACCGAGTTTAACCCATTCCGAATAATTACTACGACAATGAAGAGTCGAAGATGTAAATGGTGGTTGAAGACCAGCGATCTTCACATCGAATGGATGTTTGCAACTGAGACCCATGATGGGAGTAGCTACCTTGAAGGGGCTTCAGTGGTAGCCATCTGGCCGTACTTGTTGATTGTCGGATATGCGAGCACCTCACCTCTGTATTGGACATATGGGGGGGGGGGGGGGGAATATGGCGACTCCGGTTTCGTTCAGACCCAGAACAGACTTGTAAATGGATGCGTGTCTGACGTTGAATTTCATTCCATGTATATTGATTTCTATGTGGTATATATCTGTTTGGTGGTGGAGAATTTATTCTCTGGTTAACACCCTGGTGTATATTGATGGTTAACGATCGCATGGCGTGAATTGTCAATGTGGCACGCCAAGATGCAAATGATCAAGGCTTTTGTTGAAAAGCAGGGCCTTGTGGTCGATGATCAAAGCATAGCCTGTTTAGGCGTAGCTTTGTGTAGCGTGACTTCGCGAGCCTCACACCCCAGTATAAGTCTAAAACGGGAGAAGGGAACGCAGGGAGTGCACACGTTTCTTTCTAGCTAGTAGTAGTGTCAGTGCTTAAACTGGCTGGCATTTTACTTATGTGGATGTTGGATTTTGAGGCGCCTCGGATTTATAGGCCGATAGTGGTCATATTATAGGTGCAAAGGGACCGGGAAACGTGTGTTCAGGCATAACTAATCCACTACCCTTAGGTAGGGACCGACCCTGCAGCTATCCAAGGGTTGCCCATAGGTGTGATCCTGAGGCATTTGCTAGAGTGTCTCGAATCGGTACGGAGCTCCTCCCTAGCCTTGACTCGTGATGGAAACCAAATCTCCAATACGACACCATGCAGTTTTGATTGTAGAACTAGTATGGCAACATAGTAGGATGGGGTACTATGCCGTCTATGATTGATACATTATGATTGAAATGTTTTTATTAAAAACATATACACACTAATATTAAACCCGTTCTATCGTATCAAGCATCTTTTGACCATCCTCTGGTTTGCTTGCATTGTGTGATGGGACTTGGGTCTTATAATGGTTTCATTTTTCTAAAAAGCATTGCGTTGTTTAGTGATTTACTTTAAGTTTATGCACTGGCAATCCAATGGAGTAAACCCGTTTCGCGTTAGCGGCGTGGTCCTGTGATTAGCCTTATTATTAGGTTAGTTTAGTTAAGATTTCTCATACCAGTCCCATGACTGACCTGTATTTTGTTTCACTGGCAAACTCGGGTACCCATATTTTTCCACACGGGCAGTCGAGTAGCTTGTTTGCAAATATCTATTCTTTTAGCAGGATCCTGGATCGAAGCTTAAAGCTGTGTCCAGAGCATAGATAGTCTTCTGCTGAGCATTGTATTTAATTTATTGTAATTTATCTTCCGTTGTATTTTATTTATCAATGTACTCTGATATTCTGTACTCTGATGTAACATTATTGTAATGTTTATAAAAGTCTATTGTTATTGTTCTAATGTATTGTATTCCCAAAGTTAACGTATGCGAGTTTTGAACGGTCTTGGTCGATTTTGCGATCGATTAGGTTCGGGCAAAATCCGTGCCGTTACACTTGATATAAAACAAGCAAGATAGTGCATAAGCTGAATACTAAACCATATCCATCAGAGTAGCGAAATCCCAAAATACAGCTTATGATCCAAACCATTATTACAACTTCAAAATACTGTCTCTAAAAAGGAAATAAAAGAGGTACACTACTAGTGCCCAAGCAGTGACTATCAACAACACATGTAGAATATACGTATATAGTACATGAAAGCCTCATGTTCGTCTCCGGACAGCTAATCGTGCATAACCACCTAACCTGTCTTTAGTCTGCTCGTTTAGGAGCACCAAGAGTAATAAGAAGAGAATAAAACTCTGGGTCAGATGAAAGTTTGGTATGAGCGATAGCAAATCTATACCAATAAATAGAGTAATAGCAGGTATAAGAAATCATACCTGACCTGGACCTGCAACCAAAGAGTTAGCACAACAAGATGTACAATACTCAATGGTAACACTAACATATAGTGTAAAATGGGTGTGTGCGTTTCATGGTGATAACAAACATCAAACATAGAAATCATCCTCACATCTCTCACTCAGTGCGTAAATCATATGATATCCACCGCTTTGATCACCAGATCAATTGGGGCCATGACAGAGTCTAACTCCATACAACTATCGCTACGACCACTTTGCCTTTTGGGGTCCTGATGGGGTCCAACTCCATATAACCTCTGACCCATTGCACTGGTCCGTAGTCAATACTACCTCTCTCAATAGTTAACTAAAGTTATAGATATCGATAACTCCTTTGTACACGTCCCTCAGCAAAGCCCAACTCTAGAAGTTTACTCGTCGGCTCCCATCTAGATCTTGAGTAATAACTTCTCATTTTGACTTCCTTTGCATCTTGGGTTTTGGTCGAATTGGAGTTGATCTTCCCCTGGCCATCAGCTCGTGTACGCTGTCCAGGCTCGAAGACTGGCTCGTGGTCGTCCCCTGGCCATCAGCTCGTGCTCCTCTACTGGTTCGTGAGCCTTTCGTCGGTTCGTGAACCTCCACTTTGCTCGCTATTCGGTTCGTAACACTAGTCTCGGTTCGTAGGTGCACTCGTTCGTGGGTAACTCCGGTTCGTGATGGCTCTTGGTTCGTGACTTACTTGAACGGGTTATGGTCCCCCGTTCGTGGGTGGTCATCTGTTCATGGTTCGAGCAGGCAGCTCGTGAGGCTCGAGTGCGAGCCGGGGGTCGGTTCGTAGGGTGCTTCACAAATGGGGGCAATTTAGTCCCATTTCCTGCACTTCTTGCACCAAGCTGTTTACGCCATACGGCGACATTTTCGACCATTCTAACTTTACTAAACAATCATAGAACATCCCAAACAACAGTAGCAACATATAGGTTCAATCAAAAAGATCAAAACACTAAGCATATTGGTTATTTTAGATCAAACATACCTAAAACTATGATTTCCCCCTTAACCACGTTTAACCGTATGATTAGCAAACTTAATCCAAATTAACCCAAGTTCATACAAGCAACATAAAATAATATTTTAGAATTTATGCATATTTTTCCTAAATTTTTAGATGTATAATTTCGCTAATTAACACTAATCACCCCTAATTAGCCATAATTAGTGGACAAACATGCAATCACTCACCTTAGCAATAGATGAATGTTAGATATGAAACGTATATTGATTTGGCATGGATTCCTATGTAGTGCAGTAGCTCCAACTCTGATTTGGTGTTAATCTGACTTGATTTGATGTAGATTTGATCAATTAGTGATTAGAAAGCAATTAAAGAGAGATTAGGAAGATGGAGGCCATGAATAGGGTTAGAGGAATGTTTTTGTCGAGTGGAAAAATGAAAGGGAATGTTTCTTCAAACACTTTAATCCCTCTCATAACCCTTATCCCGAAATGGGTTATGAGCCTACCTGCTAATCACCCTGTTAATTCCGATTAAGCTATTTTCCATCTTCCAAACCTTATTTCGTTCATATCTCCCAAACGGTAAGACCGTTTAATTAATGTGACCACTCTACGGAATGGGAAACCATCATCCGAATCCAATTGATGTGGTTTCAGGTCTAAACGCCTTACCAATCAAAAGTTATATGGGAAACAATGTTCGTCGGTGGTGAAACGGTCATTTGAAATTCAGCAAAAATCATGAATGTGGGAAATGACCTCAATAGTCGTTTCCCAAAGTTACACGTCCATATGACTTCGTATGAGAATTAAATAAACATTCTACGATCCTCCGATACGTAGAATGAGGGTCGTTACACCCTTCATTTTGAATATTGATTGAAACTCGATGGTCACCATCACGCACCAAATTTTCGGTCGACCACCTCAGCATTGCTTTGCTATATGAGGAGAAGTCCACCGCTACTCCAATTTGTCAATCTTTCTATCATCTGTTAACTTAGATCAATTATTTTGAGGATTTTTGTTGATTTTTTATTTTCAATTTGGAGTGGAGGCTTATAGATAGTGCATAGGAGAAATGTTGTCTAGTTGCAGATGATTTTCCTTACAGCAAAAAAATTGTCGATTGGAGCATAAATTTTTGTTTTGGGGCTTGTTTTTTCTTTTGGAGCCAAAAGGAGACAAAATTTTGGTTGTGGAACCAAAAGAACATTTGTACATGCATAATGAAAACTTTATCAAATAAAATTAAGTTGTGATACATTTGGCAATGTGATCATGAGTAAAGCTGAATTATAGTGTGTTTTTAGATTCGCAACATTTAGTTTTCTTTTCTTATTCAAATATACTTTTTACAAAAAATTGTGTAGCGTGAAGATTTTATTAAAAAATGATTTTTTCTGTTTTTATTTTATGAAAAATTCAAAAGATTTTTTTCTGTTTCATGAAATAATGCTTTTACAATATTCAAAAAAATTGTAGAAAGGTATTTTGCAAGACTTTCAAAAAATCATTGAAAATAAAGCAGAGCTTTTACAATGTATTTAGTGAAAACATTGTAAAAAGTAATGTTCAACATGTAAAAAAGATATTTGTTATAGATCTTTTTAAAAAAATGTGACGGCCCACTCCGCACCAGCCTGCATCTCCTCCGGAAGTGCGCTGTACACATGCCCGACTAGCACGGAACGGTCGCCAAAGAAAGGAAAGAAGGGAATGAACTAATCAAGGAACCTGTAGAATGTCTCACAGCGCATGGAATAAAATATAATAATAACATACTTGACATAAAACAGGTGAGACAGTGCATAAGCTGATAACTAAAATCAACATTAATCATCAGAGCAGCGGAAATCCAAATACAGCTTATTACAATTTTCCAAATTTACTGTCTCTAAACAAAAGAAAAATAAAGTAGAAGATTCACCACCAATGCCCAAGCAGTGATCTTCAACAACACAGGGAGAATATTATATATATATTACGTGGAAGCCTCCTGCTCGTCTCCAGATCATCTACCAGTGCATCACCAGCTAACCTGTCTCTAGTCTGCTCGTGTGAGCACCCAGAGTAATAAGAGGAGACATAAAACTCTGGGTCAGACATAAAGCCTGGTATGAGCGATAAGCATCTAAACAGAATAATAACAGGTATACTAAACCATACCTGAACCTGGACCTGCAACCAAAGAGTTAGTACCACGTACCGTACAATACTCTAAGGTGCCATAATAAATAGTGTAAGAATACGGGGGTGGGGTGTGCATGTCATAATGATAGCAAACAAATCAACCATAGCAACCATCCTCACATCTCTCACTCAGTGCGTAAAGCATACAATATCTACCACTTTGGAACACTAGACAAATTGAGGTAACGACGAATCCCGACTTGTAGAAACCCTGCTATGACCAAGCTAAACACATGGAGTCATGAAAAAACATTTCAATGACCCACCACATTGGTCGTAGCCCTTGGTCCTACCAATGCCATAATGGCCCTGAATCCTCCTTCATACCTCCTACCATAGTGGTCCAAAGCTATAGACACCGATAACCCCTTGGCACGCGTCCCGCAGCAAAGCCCAACCATGAAGCGAACTCGTTGATTCCCCTCTGAATCTTGAGCTCTAACTTCTCATTTGGACTTCCTTTGCATCTCGGGTTTGGTCGAATTGGAGTGGGTCTTCAGAAGAGTTGTCGCTCAGTAACAGTCCTAGAATTCGGTTCGGTTCGGTGGTCATCTTTTTCATTCGGTTCGGGTCGGGTCGGTGTCCTCCTCCGGGTCGGGTCGGGTTACTGTCTTCCTTCCAGTTTTCTCCGATCAGCTCCCTCGTTTTCCATCTACTCCGATCCGATCCGCTCCCGTTTTCCATCTACTCCGATCCGATCCGCTCCCTTCGCCTTACTCCAGTCGTAGCCTTCCATTCTTGAGTCGATCCGATCTGGCCTCCATTATTCTTCCGATCCGATCCCCTTGTCCACTCCAACTCTAAGTAAACGGCATTCCTTCTCGCCAAGCCTCCTCCAGTGACAAGTCCCAATCCAGTTCAGATTCCCTCGGTCAGTTCACTAATCCGATCCGACCCCTGCTCCGATCCGAACCGGTTCGGAATCTGCACATTTCTGCAACTTTCCAGCGAGCTTTCTACGCCATTCAACGACGTTTTCGACCAATTTAACTATTCTAATCAATCATAAACATACCATAGAGTCATAGCAACATGTAAGAGCAACCACAAACACCAAAACCACGAATTTACATGTCAAAATGGATCAAAGATGCTCAAAATCCTATTTTTCCCTTAAGCATGATTAAATAAGACTAATCATAGAATTAATAAAACTTAACTAAATCGAACCAAATTTCTAACAGAGGCATAAAATATTATTTAAGAATTTCTAAACATTTTTCCAGAATTTATTGGTGTATAAATTCGCTAATCTTCACTAATTACCCTTAATTAACTGTAATTAGTGTCAAAACGATGCTATCACTCACCTTGGCCACAAATGAAACACCAAATCTAAAATACTCTCTGTTTGGGTCGAATTCCTATGTATAGCAGCAGCTCCAACCTTGCTCTGTTGCTATTTGGCCTTGTTTTGATGTAGTTTAGGCTTAATCTTCACTAAAAATGTGTTTTGGTGTGGTTTTAGAGGATGAAAGCCATTACTAAGGTCTCAAGAAGGTTTGTGGCGGCTCAAAACTGAAATGAAAGTGATTCTCTAACCCTAATCAGTCCTCCTATCCCTCTAAACCCGAAATTCCCCTTTGGGCCTAGCTGCTAATCACCCGGTTAAGCCCAATTAAGCTGTTTTTCACCATCCGAAACTTGTTTCAGCCATATCTCCCAAACGGTGAGTCCGTTTGGCTAATGTGACCACTCTACGGAAAGAGAAACCATCATCCGGAGCCAATGGAAGTGGCTTCAGGTCAAAATTACTTTCCAGTCAAAAGTTATGGCCAAAACAGTGCCAACTAGGGGTAAAATGGTCATTTAAAAATCGGGAAAAATCATGAACATGGGAAATGACCCCAATAGTCGTCTCCCAAAGTTACATGACCATACGACTTCGTATGTGAAAGAAATAAATATCCTACGATCCTATGATGCGTAGAATACGGGTCGTTACACTCTCCCCCCCTTAAGAAATTTCGTCCCCGAAATTCCTTAACCCAAAACATACAAAGGATCCTGCATGCCTAACAACCACATACATCAATCAAACTGCAAAACAAGCAAAACAAACCTATCCTAGCATGCGGAAAACTAAATCGAAGTCAAAATCTTACCAGGCAAAGAGTTCTGGGTGTGTCTTCCTAATGTTCTCCTCTGTCTCCCAAGTACAATCATTCTCGTCCTCGCCCCACTGAACCTTGACTAGCTTCACCGCCTTTCTTCGAAGTTGCTTCATGTCGTGCTCGACAATACGGGCCGGCTTGCGGTTCCCAACCGCCTCGGGTTCTACTTCAAAGTCCTCTAACTGATCAGGTGAAATAGTCATATCCGAGTCGTGAACGAACTTCCTTAGTTGGGAAACATGAAATACGTCGTGAACTCCCGCCATCTTCTCCGGTAATTCAATTCTTTATGCCAAATTCCCAACTAGTTCAAGAACAGGTAATGAGCCAACAAATCTTGGTGCCAATTTGCCTCTCCTGCCAAATCGTATTACGCTCTTCAACGGAGAAATTTGACAAACACCAAGTCACCCACGGAGAATTTTAGGTCTCTTCTCCTCATATCAGCATAACTATTCTGCCTATCTTGGGCAGCCTTCATTCGTTGTTGAATGATCTTGATCTTATCTGAAGTTTCCCTCACCACATCTGGTCCAAGCATAAACTTCTCGCCAGTCTCTATCCAACATGAAGGTGAGTTGCACGGTCTTCCGTACAAAGCTTCAAACGGAGCCATACTGATACTGGATTGGTAGCTATTATTATATGCAAACTCTACTAGATGCAATTGGTCATCCCATGATCCACCAAAATCCAATATACTGCTCTCAAGAGATCTTCCAAAATACGGTTCACCCTCTCCGTCTGACCGTCGGTCTGAGGATGATATGCAGTACTGAGATGTAACTCTGACCCTAGAGCCTCTTGTAAGCTCTTCCAAAACCC
Source organism: Allium sativum (assembly GCA_030737875.1). Classification (NCBI taxonomy): domain Eukaryota; kingdom Viridiplantae; phylum Streptophyta; class Magnoliopsida; order Asparagales; family Amaryllidaceae; genus Allium; species Allium sativum. The sequence continues at coordinate 762,301,025 of CM060912.1, read as the reverse complement.
ACTAGTGAACAACGGGTCTCGGTCACTCACAATGCTTTTAGGTACTCCATGAAATCTCACTACCCACTTCATATACAATTCTGCTAACTTTGCTGTCGTTCTGGTCGATTTGACTGGTATAAATCTTGCACTTTTAGTCAGTCGATCCACAACTACCCAAATGCTATCATGTCCCAATCTAGTCCTCGGTAAACCATCAATGAAATCCATCGAGACTTGCTCCCATTTCCATTCGGGAATTTCTAAGGGCTGTAACAACCCACTAGGCTTCTTTTGCTCGGCTTTAACCAGCTGGCAATTCATGCACTTGGATATCAACTTCCCAACGTCTCTTTTCATCCCTTCCCAGTAGTAAGTCTGCTTCATATCTCGGTACATCTTGTTACCACCGGGGTGTATAGTCAGCTTTGAGTGATGACATTCTCTAAGCACTTCATCTTTCAATCCATTGACATTGGGTACAACAAGCTTTCCATTCTTTCTAAGCCATCCATCTTGATCAAGCCCATACTTGTTCATCTCCTCATCGATATCCATCTTTAACTTGGAGATGATTTCCAATAAGTTAGGATCGTCCCTCTGACTAGAGCCGATCCGCTCAATCAAAGTGGGTCTGACCGTCAAACTTGCTAACATTTCTGGATCCAATTCGCACTTTGGTCTGAAATCAAACCCCGCGATATACTCCAGTTGCTTCCATTCAAGGAACATAACCCCTAAGCTGGCATGTCTTCTACTCAATGCATCAGCCACCGCATTGCCCTTTCCCGGTGTATATGCGATGTCGAAATCATAGGAAGCCAAGAATTCTAACCACCTTTGTTGCCGGAGATTTAGATCCTTCTGGGAGAAGAGATACTTCAACGACTTATGATCTGTAAACAGTTCAAATCTTTCTCCAAAGAGATAGTGTCTCCACATCTTTAACGCAAACACGATTGCTGCCAATTCCAAGTCATGGGTAGGGTATCTTTTCTCGTGCGGTTTCAATTGCCGACTTGCATAAGCTACAACCCTACCGCCTTGCATCAATACAGCACCCAGTCCAGTACCACAGGCATCCGTGTATACCATCATCTCTTCATCCCCCTTAGGAATGACTAACACTGGTGCGCTCGTCAACTTGTCCTTTAGACTCTTGAATGCATTCTCGCACCTTTCATCCCAGACAAAAGCTTGATTCTTCTTGGTCAACTGGGTCAATGGTGATGCTATCTTGGAGAAACCTTGGATAAACCTACGATAATATCCGGCTAATCCCAAGAAACTTCTTACATCTGTTGCGTTCTTGGGCGTAGGCCAATCTTGTACCGTAGCCACCTTCGCCGGGTCCACGGCAATACCATTCTCTGATACAACATGGCCCAAGAACCTCACTTCCCTCTTCCAGAAGTGACACTTAGAAAACTTTGCTTTCAATTGGTGTTTTCTCAACACCTCCATCGCTACTCTTAAATGTTCCTTGTGTTCTTCCTCTGTCCTCGAATAGACCAAAATATCATCAACGAACACAAGGACAAACTTATTCAACTGATCTCTGAATACCCTATTCATAAGATCCACAAAATATGCTGGGGCATTGGTCAGCCCGAATGGCATGACCAACCACTCATAAAATCCGGACGGCGTTCGAAATGCCATTTTAGCTATACTCTCAGCTTCCACTCTAAGCTGATGAAAACCTGTCGCGAGATCCAACTGAGAAAATACTCTCGCGCCACTCAACTGATCGAACAAATCATCTATCCGCGGTAGAGGATACTTGTTCTTCCTCGTCACTTTATTCAACTCGCGGTAGTCTACACACAAACGAAGGGAACCATCCGCCTTGGTAGCAAACACAACTGGTGCTCCCCATTCTGAAACACTCCTTCTGATAAATCCCTTCTTCAAAAGATCGCTGACTTGCACCTCGAGCTCTCGCTGCTCTCTTGGTGCCATATGACGAAGTGGCATCACTATAGGTCTGGCATCTTTTACCAAATCAATACGGAACTCAATCTCTCGGTGTGGTGGAAGCCCGGTCACTTCTTCGAAAACATCCGGATACTGGCCAACCACGGGCAAACCTGACAACTCACTAAGCGGAATGTCAAGGGAGTTTAGAAAACTAGCCAATACCCCCTTACTGGGTAGACCACCAAACACTATCCTCCGTCCATCATCCGCTCTAACTGTCACCAAAAAGCCCTCATAGTCTACCACCGCCCCGTATCTTCGGAGCCAATCTACTCCCAAAATAATGCCAAACCCAGTAAAGCCCAAAACAAAGCAATCACAAACATGCATCCATGACTCGATAGGACCACATTACGACAAATCATGCTAAGGCTAGTCGAACCACCAATCGGGTTCATCTCTACTAAAGGTCTATCGACAATCTCGGGCTCCAATCCCAACCTATCTACCAGGTCACTAGATATGAAAGAACTGGAAGCTCCGGTATCAAACAAAACTCTAACAGGAACATCATAAACATAAAGCATACCTTGAATGACGATATTCTTTCCCTTCTCCGTCGCAGTTGGGGCATTCGACGAAGAAGGAATAGCATTAAGAGCGTAGGCTTTCACCATTTGCTTTTCTTTAGGGGGCTGTGGACACTTGTCCTTGTGATGTCCCATTTGGCCACAGTTGAAGCACTTCCAATCCGCTGGCTTGGCCCGACAATTACTAGCATAATGGCCGTTCTTACCACAGCTGAAGCACTCCACATCTTGCTTACTCGTTTTCTTCTGGACATCCTTAGTCTGACTCTGCTTTCTCTTATTCTGGGAACCACCCTTGCCTCCACCACTTGCTTGTGGCTTTGGCTCATCTGCGGATGCAACCTCAGTCTTCGGCTTAGGGTAGAGACTTTCTGATCTTAATGCTTTCCCCACAATCGATTCAAACGTCTCATCGATGTGGTTTATAAGTTTTTCCCCCAAGTACTGATCCAAACCAGTTATGAATTTCTCATTCTTTTTCTCGGCAGTATCAATAAGAGATAACCCATATTTTGACAAAGTGTCAAATTCAGCAATATACTCCGAGATAGCTCTGCCATTCTGCTTGAGCTCCAAGAACTTCTTAAACAGCACTGACTTCTGAGCAGCTGGAATGTATTTCTCGCTAAAGCGAGCCTTAAACTGCTCCCAAGTAATCTGATCTTTGGGAGTAGCTGCTTTTATAGCATTCCACCAATTCATTGCCCGCCCTTGCAGCTGACGGGACGCTAGCTTTCTCTTCATCGCATCCTCGATACCCAAATCCTCGAAGATACGTTCGCAACTATCCAACCAATCCTGAACATCCGTAGCCGACTCCGTTCCGTGGAACGACTTCCCACCAAGACTAGTATAATCCTTATTCAGCTTGGCGAAGTCGACTCTTGGCGCCTGCACTATTGGACCACCACCATTTCCACCATTGGGAGCTGCCCTCTGTACATCTCTGAGCATCTCTCTCATGAGGTCAGTAAACATCGTCCTCATGTCAGCAGCATTCCCATTATTGGCTCCCCTACCAGCAACTCTAGTATATCGTCTCATCGTCGATCAGAAAAAGGAAACGATTAACGACTCCATAGTGGTGCTAGTGCAGTACGACTTCATCCTTATACTAGTAATAGTATATATATATATAGCTTTTTAAAAACCAAAGTAATCACAAATACGCTCTCTCGTATACGTATATTATCTCTCTCTGATAACTTCCCTAGGTTAACTACGCAACCTAGAGCTCTGATACCAAGTGTGACGGCCCACTCCGCACCAGCCTGCATCTCCTCTGGAAGTGCGCTGTACACATGCCCGACTAGCATGGAACGGTCGCCAAAGAAAGGAAAGAAGGGAATGAACTAATCAAGGAACCTGTAGAATGTCTCACAGCGCATGGAATAAAATATAATAATAACATACTTGACATAAAACAGGTGAGACAGTGCATAAGCTGATAACTAAAATCAACATTAATCATCAGAGCAGCGGAAATCCAAAACAACTTTTTACAATTTTCCAAATTTACCGTCTCTAAACAAAAGAAAACTAAAGTAGAAGATTCACCACCAATGCCCAAGCAGTGATCTTCAACAACACAGGGAGAATATTATATATATATTACGTGGAAGCCTCCTGCTCGTCTCCGGATCATCTACCCGTGCATCACCAGCTAACCTGTCTCTAGTCTGCTCGTGTGAGCACCCAGAGTAATAAGAGGAGACATAAAACTCTGGGTCAGACATAAATCCTGGTATGAGCGATAAGCATCTAAACAGAATAATAACAGGTATACTAAACCATACCTGAACCTGGACCTGCAACCAAAGAGTTAGTACCACGTACCGTACAATACTCTAAGGTGCCATAATAAATAGTGTAAGAATACGGGGGTGGGGTGTGCATGTCATAATGATAGCAAACAAATCAACCATAGCAACCATCCTCACATCTCTCACTCAGTGCGTAAAGCATACGATATCTACCACTTTGGAACACTAGACAAATTGAGGTAACGACGAATCCCGACTTGTAGAAACCCTGCTATGACCAAGCTAAACACATGGAGTCATGACCAAACATTTCAATGACCCACCACATTGGTCGTAGCCCTTGGTCCTACCAATGCCATAATGGCCCTGAATCTGCCTTCATACCTCCTACCATAGTGGTCCAAAGCTATAGACACCGATAACCCCTTGGCACTCGTCCCGCAGCAAAGCCCAACCATGAAGCAAACTCGTTGATTCCCCTCTGAATCTTGAGCTCTAACTTCTCATTTGGACTTCCTTTGCATCTCGGGTTTGGTCGAATTGGAGTGGGTCTTCAGAAGAGTTGTCGCTCAGTAACAGTCCTAGAATTCGGTTCGGTTCGGTAGTCATCACCCTCGTCGGTTTGGTTTGGTGGTCATCTTTTTCATTCGGTTCGGGTCGGATACTCCACTTCGGGTCGTGTCGGTGTCCTCCTCCGGGTCGGGTCGGGTTACTGTCTTCCTTCCAGTTTTCTCCGATCAGCTCCCTCGTTTTCCATCTACTCCGATCCGATCCGCTCCCGTTTTCCATCTACTCCGATCCGCTCCCTTCGCCTTACTCCAGTCGTAGCCTTCCATTATTGAGTCGATCCGATCTGGCCTCCATTATTCTTCCGATCCGATCCCCTTGTCCACTCCAACTCTAAGTAAACGGACTTCCTTCTCGCCAAGCCTCCTCCAGTGACAAGTCCCAATCCAGTTCGGTTTCCCTCGGTCAGTTCACTAATCCGATCCGACCCCTGCTCCGATCCGAACCGGTTCAGAACCTGCACATTTCTGCAACTTTCCAGCGAGCTTTCTACGCCATTCAACGACGTTTTCGACCAATTTAACTATTCTAATCAATCATAAACATACCATAGAGTCATAGCAACATGTAAGAGCAACCACAAACACCAAAACCACGAATTTACATGTCAAAATGGATCAAAGATGCTCAAAATCCTATTTTTCTCTTAAGCATGATTAAATAAGACTAATCATAGAATTAATAAAACTTAACTAAATCGAACCAAATTTCTAACAGAGGCATAAAATATTATTTAAGAATTTCTAAACATTTTTCCAGAATTAATTGGTGTATAAATTCGCTAATCTTCACTAATTACCCTTAATTAACTGTAATTAGTGTCAAAACGATGCTATCACTCACCTTGGCCACAAATGAAACACCAAATCTGAAATACTCTCTGTTTGGGTCGAATTCCTATGTATAGCAGCAGCTCCAACCTTGCTCTGTTGCTATTTGACCTTGTTTTGATGTAGTTTATGCTTAATCTTCACTAAAAATGTGTTTTGGAGTGGTTTTAGAGGATGGAAGCCATTACTAAGGTCTCAAGAAGGTTTGTGGCGGCTCAAAACTGAAATGAAAGTGATTCTCTAACCCTAATCAGTCCTCCTATCCCTCTAAACCCGAAATTCCCCTTTGGGCCTAGCTGCTAATCACCCGGTTAAGCCCAATTAAGCTGTTTTTCACCATCCGAAACTTGTTTCAGCCATATCTCCCAAACGTGAGTCCGTTTGGCTAATGTGACCACTCTACGGAAAGAGAAACCATCATCCGGAGCCAATGGAAGTGGTATCAGGTCAAAATTCCTTTCAAGTCAAAAGTAATGGCCAAAACAGTGCCAACTAGGGGTAAAATGGTCATTTAAAAATCGGGAAAAATCTTGAACATGGGAAATGACCCCAATAGTCGTCTCCCAAAGTTATATGACCATACGACTTCGTATGTGAAAGAAATAAATATCCTACGATCCTATGATGCGTAGAATACGGGTCGTTACAAAAAACGTTGTAAAAGAGGTTTTTTTACAACATCTTGAACACAAATAGTGAAACAGAAGTTGTAAAAAACTATACTTGTTGTAGTGAGTGTAGTTGTTAAAAATATATTTTTGCAACTGGCAGGGAATGCAATGTGGATTTTTATGGGACCTTCATTGTGGCGTCTTAGCCTTTAAAGCGTATAAAATTTTGTTCACGTTAAGGTTCAAGCGAACACTCCAAAGAAGATAGTTACATTTGAAAACATGTAAATACGAATGAATGTAATAATTTACAAGGTAATATTTGTATTTTTCAAAATTTGAAATTCTTTGAAACTTTGAATGTTTTCTAAAACTTTAGATTTACTCACAAAAATATTTTTGAATCATACTATTGATGTCAAAAGTTGGTCACTAGTGACAGTCACCACCGATCGTGTGTTAGACACACGAATAACAATCACAGAATACAAAAAAGCAAAAACGGGGAACACATACAACATTTTTGTAGTGGTTCGACAAAAATTAGTGACTATGTCCACTTTATATATATTGATTTGCTTTTGATTACAATTACAATCTATTTGCTTTTTTGAAGAAATCGGGAGATAAGAAAATGAACACAAGATATTTGTGTTTCAGTGGGATGAGGGTTGGATATATTTGGAGTTAGCTGTAAGTTACTTTCAGAGAATCCAGAAACCTAGAATTCCATCCCCTTCCTCTTTGGGAAAGGAGGTATTTATAGGTGAAAAAGTGGGCTAAATGGGGTGCCACGCGGCTTGCTTCTTTTTCGAAACCGGACAAGTGGGGCTTAATCCACTGTAATAGTTGCGACGATGGGACCCAGTCCACTGCTGAATAATAGTATCCTCGAGAATTGTGGCTTACGTGGCACTCGGGCTTTGGTATATCAAAAATAGAGCTTTGGCTGGGAGTGTTGACCGCCTTTAATGGCTTGAGAATCGGGCTAAGCAACGAATGACTCATCTGGATATTTCCACGTAGATCCAGGAATATCGATCGATCCGAGGTTTAAGGGAATGATTGACTCGGTCGGTCTAGAAGAACGATTATGTCAAGATATGAAGTGCCGCTGCTCGAGGGAGACTGGCTCGGGCCAGATCTTGCATGGGCTTTCCGAAGTAGTGGTCGTCCGGTGGTATCGGTTGGTGCTGAATGGTGAGCCTTTCGACATTGGGCTTCGATCCGTTGAACTGTGATAGCTTTTTCCAAAAAGTTGTTCAACACACACGATAACTTTAAAATTATATATTTGAAATTTATGAATAATTTTATGTATATTTTAGAAAATAAATAAAATAATTTTTTAATTAATACATATCAAATATGATTTCAACTATAATTATTAAATATTAAATATTAAATATTAAATACTAAAAACAAATAATATTTCTCAATTATTATAAACTACATATTAATCATTAATTATTAAATTAAACTATATTAAACAATGAAAATTGTTTTAATTATTTAGTTGTAACTATTAGTTAGTCAATATATAATTTATCATTGATATTAATTATTGAACTTTTGTTATTAATTAATATTAGTAGATATTATTTAATATTTATTGTTAATTATCAAAATTATTTTGTAATAACTACGGATGAATAAAAATTAATTATTAAAAATTATTTCCAAATAATTAACATTAGTTATTGATTAATAAATATGTATATTACAAAATTTATCATGGCTAAATTGGATAAGCCTTCCAAATTCTAATTTGAAAATAAGAATACCTTGTAAATTCATTGGAAAATCCCTCGCAAAATAGCTTCAAAATAATTTCATTGGTAATCTGCCTCAATTTGCAATGGAATTTAGTGTCAAAAATTTTTGGTCGGTAAATTGACGCAATTTGCAACAGTTTAGTGACGGGATATAAAAAACGGTCGGTGATAATATAAGGAAAAATAAAATAAGAAAAACTTAAAATTATCCCTTGCAAATCACCTGCAAATATGTTGCCTATATAGCGACGGAAAACTTCCTCACTATTATCTGTCGTTATTTTCAGCTATTCTTATAGTGTGCCTCTTTGGCTGATTGGATTATATATTAGAGGAATAAAATTTCTTCCATTACATACATCTATAACATGAATTTAAAACAACATAGCAGAAATAAATAAACTCCAAGATAGAAAGCACTTCTTCCTACACTTCCTCAGATGCTCAATTAGACAAAAATCAACACACGTGGAATCTGTATTCTCAAACTACTCAAATGAGTACTTGAGAGCAAACGGGGAAAAAACCTTGGGCTAGACAAAATATCTTGGTGTGAACAGTAATATATCACCTCTACAAAGAGATATATCTAGTGTGAACTTGCCATTGAGTAGAATCGGTTTTCCCTCTATCAAGCATCATCTATAATACTAATCTAAACTTTCTTTTATAATCAAACTTGCACTTACAACCATGATGATTACTGTGATAATAAACAATAATCAACCAATTGCATGCACGCCACACGCAAAATTTTGAATATCTATCTCTACTTCATTTAATAACCAGGGCTATTACAAAAAAATATGGTCAACTTAATCGAAGCAAATATAAATTTATAGATTGTCTGTCCTTCCATACTCATTTAAATGACATTTTTTCCATCTCATAGTTTTACTTGGATGACTAATAACCTAATGATTTTACGGGCGATCTAATAACCTGCCTTCTTATTGTTTTACCCTAAAACCTTATGCATTGAAATTTTGAACTAATATCAGCAACGGATAATATATGAAGTATCGAGCATGACCCAACATTAGACCCCTCTTGTTTACTAATTATTTGATCTAATTAATTTTTATCACAATTTCACTAATAGTGACAGTAACAATAATATTTGTAGTAAAATATTATGTTAAATACTCCAACTAATTCCTTGAAAATATATACCATTACAAAGTTTCCAATCCTTCTTTAAAAGAAGGAAATTTATAAACTTTTTATTTAAACAATCATGCCAAAATGTACACTTTATAAAACTTTGCCGATGAAAGTTAGTACCTTTTAGAAGTTAGCATACTTCCAAACTCGATGATATATTACCAAATCCTTCAAAAACTAAGCATTAGATAGTACGAACCATTAGAGTGTCGGCAAATGGGTATCGCCATCACTTTAATAGAATTTATGATAAAAACTTAGTGTTATAAGTTAAAAGACACAAGGCCAAAGCACACGGGCTCCGCACTTATAGGATGTTAGTAATTATATTTTAAGCACATAATTTGAAAGCTATAACATTTAGGACAACATGAAAAATGGCGGTACCCATATACATTGTTAGTCTTTATAGAAAACTAGCGGCACACTCATGTTGACATGTATATGTGCTGACCTATTATATAGTTCAAGTAGAAACCAATATAAATATAAGTTGTATCCTTCCTTTTAACTCAAAATTGATACTCATTTTATTTGATATAAAGGGAGTTTATACAAAATAGGTGAAAATACTTCTGCTGTTATTGAAAATAGGTGGCATTACCTGTGTCGACCATATGGATGTTGATTCTAATTTTATTCTCCTCGCATCACCCTTGGTCGACACACTTTACGTCACTCGGTGATATCATGTACGTCTTCAAGGAAGACAATATGGATAGAGGTGACACGAATAGAGGCAATATAAATGAAGAATGACACCCATATATACACCATCGTTATTCCATATTTGATATAAAAATTTCAATTTTTGTTTAATGTAATAACATTTCACCAACTCCACATTCTTATCAAAATCTAATTAGCTAACAATTTTATTTGTGAAATACTTTTAAAAATTGTGTCATAATTCTAAAATCTAAAATCATCAAATATTTACGAATTCATTACTTTGTATTAATATAATAATTAAGCTTTTATGACTTAGAAAATTCATATTAATTTTTTAAATCATGGGGAAAACTATAAAGTTCACTAAAAATCACTTTTTTTAAATCTTTTTCATCACATAAATTTTGGAGACAAAAAATTTATTTAATTATTTTAACAATCAAAACCAAAAATAAACTACTTATCTAACTAGAAAATTCACCAAAAATATATACTTGCATAGAAAATTATGAAATTCAAAACCTACTTCAAAAATTGTGATTCTTACATCATACTAAATTTTAGGATAGTTGGAGTTCATTTGATAGGATTAGTAACATTAACATATAAGAAAATTCAATAAATAATTCATATAATTAATCAACAAGCATATTTTGTCATTCAAGAATCAAACATGGCACAAGAAACATAATTCATTCGAATTGAAACATAAAACTGAATCAAACATGGCTAACATTGAGATGGCAATACAAGAAAAAGTAGAATAGACATCACAGTTTTAACAATGCTTGCAATCTTAGCCGATGTCAAAACGGTTTTTAACATCATTAAAAAGAAATTTGATGTTGTTGGTTTCTCAGACATCGTTTTATTAAAGGAACGATGTCTTATACATGCTTTAAAAAAAAAAATTCAGGCCGCACATCGTTTTATTTAAGAAGCGATGTCTTATACATGCTTTAGAAAAAAAAGAAAAATCAGTTTGCGCCTTATCCAAATTATTTCCCCATAGCATTTTTTTTCCTTCCCTCAACAAATTATTTCCCCCCGGCACCTTTAGCCAAAATTTTCACCGAACTAAAATAAAAACACATCAGATTTTTTATTACTTTTCCCCCGTGAATTTTTTTCTCTTTTCCCCCCAATCTCTCAAACCCTAATTTCTAAAGCTGCTCTCTCCACTCACACTCAAAGCCCTAATTTGTAACGTTGCTTCATAAAGCTCAAATCTCTGTTTAAAGCTCAAATTGATTAGCTGAAAGCCCTAATTTGTGAAGCTTGAAGCTCAAATCTAGGTTTGTAAGTGGTAAGCTACTCAAATCTATGTTCGTATAGCATTTTCTGCTCGTATTGCTTTTGGTTTGTAAGGGGTTAAGCTTGGTTTGATATTTCTAATTTATATCTGTTCTAAGTGAGTAAGCTTGAATTTGGTATTTCTAATTTGTAAGTGGTTGAAATGGATAAGTCATGGATTAAAGAAAATAGGGATTCTTTACAATATGAAATTGGTGTTGAAACCATCTTGATATTTGCTGAAGGAAATGCTAAAAATCCTAAGACAATTCCCTACCCATGTGGACTTTGTGTTAAATTTAAAAAAATTCAGGTTAAAACAATTAGAGGTCATCTATCTGAAAATGGGTTTAGTTTAGGGTATGCTGAGTGGATTTGGCATGGGGAAGAGTCTTTTAGGGGTACCACGTCATCTGTTCATAGTACGAGTCTTGCTACAAAGCTGACCCCTACCTTGGAAATAATTTATATTTACGAAACATACTACAATGATGGGGATTACGATAAAAAATCATTTGAGTTCAAGAGGTTTGTTGTGAAAACCCCAATTCCGATAGACCGAATTTTTGTTTCAAAATTCCAATCTATCGAAACTCAGATTGGTTTGCTCTGGTATCCTGCAGAAAATACAGAGACATAAAATATGTCAGAGCTGAGAAAATATCTCACAGCGGAATGGATAAAATATAATATATGTCAAAGTATAGCCTTACCGTATTAATAATACTACCTAACCAGTATCCAAATCTATAATGTCTCATGTCTCTGCCACAAATCTAACATGCGAGTATGTTATGAGGAAGGGGTCAGAATATAAGTTATGGTGACTGGATTTAACCTATACACTTTGGATAATCCTACGTATACCGTACAATCATATTTTCTTATTTATTAGGTTACTTGGGTTAACAGCACTTAAGGCTTACACACACGTTGCACCCATTTACTTCCCAGTGGATTAACCTAATACAGTATATATGTAGCTACCCCCAATATTGAGGTAAACCCCATGGTACCCCACTTGCACGGTCTCAACCGTAACACCATCAAAATATACGTAGTCCCTCATCATACGTCGTAGTGACGTATGGACATCAATATTACGTTCCGCATATATCTATCATAACTATGCTACGTGAACGTACTGACTTCCACCTTTCTTCGAATCAGACGCCATACTGGAGTAATGCCTTCAACTCTACGATACACCACCCAGAGTCGACATGCATGTATCTAGACTGTCCACCATACATATCTTCAATTGTAGCTCGATGCCTCAATCGCACGTCCTCTAATGTGCACAGAGTTCCGTGGTAGGGTGATACAAGAAGCTTGGAACTCGGTTGGGTGCTTTTCCATATCTGTACAGGCCCGTCTTTAAAGAGCCTCTATATACAGATATACCTAGGGTCTGTTTTCGTGGTGGCTATGGCCCCACCTCGGCCCCTCCCTCAACTAGTAAAGACTACCAGAGCTAAGCGACTGCCCTTACGCATACAATCTAAACATCCATGTGGCGTCTCCCCTCAACCCCTTACTCCGGTAGTGAAGGGTGAAATGGTATCCTGGGTTTAGCTCGACTCTTTTGGCATCCCACTGGCTGCAGATGACGGGTGTCCGACGGTCTACTATCCTTGTTGGTCATGACCCTCTTCCTCAACATGAGACAACCGCCGAACCACCCTAGTGTCACCTCGTCATAGCATTCTGGCTGCATAAATACATCTGCAGTCAAGGCCCACCCACCTAGTAGTTACGTGCAGACCCAACCTCTGTCGGCACAACCTAAGACATCTGCCGCCGCACAGAGGATTGCTAGGAGCACCTTACGTACCTCAGGAAGCCACGTGCTTCCCCTTCCAGTCCTTTGGAGTTGTCAGAACAATCAGATGAATGTGCGCTCCCCTCGTGCCTTATAACACCTCGGTGATCTACCCCGTTGGGTTATACAGCCCAAAACATGCTGACTGGTTCAAGCGCCTCACTTTAATATGTTATTAGATCCTATGTCTAAACATCCTTTTATGCGCTTGCCTTACCTCATAAGGTTTCCTTTTAACTTGGTTATTCTCATTCCCATTGAATTCTTATTCAAATTACCATGTTTTCCTTGCTTATTAATTTCAGTTATATAACTTAACCCGTTTAAGTTTATTAATATGCCCAGAACATGTTATTCCCTAAATTGTGGTCCAAGGTCTGAAATCCACAATCCCTTTTTATTCTTATTTGACTTTATCATTACAATAACATATTCTACTTAATATGTAATTAACTATACTTAATTCACATGTTTTCTAATTAACATGTCACTTACCATTTATGATTAAATATAACTTATTTTGTTTCATAAGTTTTCCTCATTATTTCTTATTTAATCATAATTCCATTTTACATTGTAAATACAACTTATCGTTGTTTACTTATTAACTTAGTTCTATTAACTAAGGCCTATTAATAAATTTCTCTACCCGTTTATTATAACCTATGTTATAATTTCGTCTTGTCCCTAGGACAAGCCTAAACATTCTTATCAATGGGTTTCAGACTTCCAAGCTTACAGATTACTTAATTTATAATTAAGTACAATTTGTTATATTTCATAAATTTTCCCCCTTTTCTCAACTTGTTTTCCGGTTTTCCCCATTTACTATTTACTTGATTACAATTAAGTATCCCTTAACTCATTTTGCTTGTTATCCGGTTTCTTTATTAGTTTATTATAGCCGAAGTTATAATCACCACTTGTCCCTAGGACAAGTCTACTTATTATACAACATCTCCATTAATGTTATTTATTTATAATAGGTGATTATCATTCCACTTTTAAACCATTTTCTTTACTGTTGTACTCTAGTATCCTTCATTCACTGTAATATATATTCCTTTTTTTAATTAAGGAAAAAACTTCATGCACCTTATTAGTTTAATAAAAGGAATCAGTGATTTATTTTCATAATATATTCCCATCTAAATCAGTAGTAGTAAGTAATTTCTTTACTCTTCTTACTTTAGTTACTGTGGCCTACTTGCAACCACGTTCTCCGAAATAGGTCATTTAAGGAAATACATCGCGTTTCCTTCCTATCACACTAACTTAGTTCATTACATCCCTTCCTTTCTTATTTTCTGAGTTAGAAATTTAATTACCATAATTGCTATTTTTTCATATCTTGTTATATACATATACATACATACATACATACATATATATATAAGCACCAGACCTCTCACATTAAGCCTACACTTGCGGACGCTGGATTTGCCAGGCGGGTCCTAGCAGACTTCTACCACAAGTTGACTTAACCTCGTGTCTTAGCACCATTACATGTTTTAAAATTTTCACTTAGGCCTCTCACATTAGGTTCAACATTAGTGGTTGCTGGACATGCCGGTCGGGTCTGGGCAGGCTTCCGCCACTAATGCAACCTAACCTCGTGCCATAAGTGCAGTTACAATTTCTAATTGTAATCCTAGGCATATTCATCTTCATTCAACCATTTATGTTCATATCAAATTGCGCTCCCATGTTAAAGTCTCAAAACATAATATATGTTATGTTCCAAAATCCAATTACAAATTATGCCCAAAATCCCAATATGTGTCGCATGTCTTTCTACACGTAATTAACTTTATTTAAAATAAAGTGTAATTCTCCAACAGTGTATCATTTACCCAAAATATAAATTATTTTAATCTAACAAGTTTATCATGTTGTTTACTCGATAATATGCCCCAAGCAAATTATATAATTACAATAATTGAAATCATTGCCCACATTCTAACAAGTTATACAACATATAATCATTCCAATGCTTTAATTGATTCATCGTACGAATTATTCATGTTAAAATCTCAACGTGTTATAACAATAATTTATAATTAACTTGCCAATTTCACAATTTATGCCAAATGATAATCATAATATTATCTAAAGGCTATAGTTTAAACCCACTCAACTTTCATGCTTTTCCCAAATTTTGATCTGATCCGTTCTGTCATCCATGGTTTTCCTATCCCCTTTTATTTGATTTGGAACCTAATAACGTGGATCGACTATTTTCATTTAAAGGGAAGGGAAAGAAATAGGAAGAATTGAATAGATTGGATCAAGAAGGTTACCTTGCTTTCATGATTAAATAATCTTTTTTTTATGATGATTCTCTCTTCCAGATTTGAATTCATAATTTTCCTAGGCTAATATTTTAATTTTTAGAATAGATTTGAGAAGAAAGAGTGTAATGGCAGAGCTGCGGCGTAGATACCGAATTATGGGATTTAGGGTTAGGTCTAGGGTCTTATTTATAGGAGTATGGAGCAATAAGGACCCTCAGATTTGACCAAAAACCATCTGAACTATCAAACTATCATAAAACCTTAATCTGCAAAAATCTGTCGCTGGGGGTTGACCCCCCTTCATCTGGGTCGACCACGGGGTCGACCCCCATTCAGGTGGGTAGACCCCGGGGTCGAAACCTCCTTGAAGGGGTCGACCCCCATGGGTCCGGAGGCCGAAAACTGCCCTAGGTGCACCTGGGAGGTGCGCCGGTGCAAAAATGGCCTAGCGCACTTACCAAGTGCGCCAGTTGTTTTAGCCCGTCTCCTAATTTTTCTGACAAACTTCTGCCGCCCATAACTTCTTCATACGATATCTGTTTTATGCAAACTCGGACTCTATCTGAACCAGAATGCCAAGATGAACACAACGACATAATCCGTTTTACTTAATTTTAATTATTTAATTAAGTTACTATTATTTTATTATCTTACCCTAAAAATACGAGGTGTTACATTTGTGGCTAATGCCGAATAACCTCTATTTAAGGGAAGCGAGTGCACTGAGTTAGAGTAAATGCTAAAGATGTATAACTGTAAAGCTAGGTTTGGGACTAGCGATACCGCATTCACTGATTTTCTCAATTCTGTTGGTTCTTTACTACCTAAATATCATGAGCTCCCTGGTACTACATATAAAGCAAAGAAAACCATATCTAATTTAGGACTTGAGTATATAAAATTACATGCATGTCCGAATGATTGTGTATTAAATCGGGGTATAAATCTTGAGGCCTCTAAGTGCCCCAAGTGCCATATATCTCGCTGGAAGGTTGGAAAGTTGGTAAAGTCAGGATTAATGTACAAGCAAAAGTTATGTAGTACTTTCCCATAATTCCCAGATTTAAATGATTTTTTAAGTCTGAATGCACCACTAAACTAATGACCTGGCATGTGAACAATGAATTAAAGATGGCCACATGGGTCATCCTGCAGATTCTTTTTCTTGGAGAAATATTGATCACAGGTAGCCTGGGTTTGGTAGTGAGCCAAGAACCTTACGCTTAGCAATGGTGGCAGATGGTATAAACACACATACTAATGGCCTAAGTAATAAGTACAGCTATTGGCCGGTTGTGTTAGTAATTTATAATCTACTGCCATCGTTGTGTATAAAGAGGAAGTTTATGTTGCTAACTGTATTAGTTTCTGGACCGCATAAACCAGGTACTAATATTGACATATATCTTCAACCAATGATTGATGATTTGAAGAAGTTGTGGGAGGAAGGTGAACCAAATGTACATGATGCGCTTAATAAGAAATATTTCACTTTAAGAGAAGCTTTAATGTGAACGATAAATGATTTCCCTGTCAATGAAAACTTGGCTGATTGCGTCAATTAGGGTTATAAGTGTTGTCCAATATGTGGCGACGATACTGTTGGTAAGTATTTAAGTGGCAGTAGGAAAATGTTTTACCAAGGTCATCGTTGGTATTTGGATCAAAATCTTCCGTATAGAAGGCAAAGGTTAGCCTTTAATGGAGAACAAGAGTTCGGATGCACACCAACACCCCTTTCTGGAGAATAAGTGTTAAGGCAACAAAAACACTTGAAATTTAAGGTGAAGAAGTCAAATAAGGTAGAATTTGTATGGAAGAAGAAATCAATTTTATTCGAGTTAAAATATTTGAAGTTTCACCATATTCATCACTATCATTATGTTATGCACATCGAGAAAATTGTGTGCCACAATTTGATAGGGACACTATTAAATTTTAAATTTAAGCTTAAAGATAGTGTCGCCTCTCGTCTTGATATGGTTGAAATGGGTATAAGGGTTGATTTAGTTCCTGTAATTAGAGAAAAGAAAACATACTTGCCCCTGCCCCTTATAATGTGTCTAAGGAAGAAAAAATGTTATCGTCATTGTCAAATGTGAAACTTCCCTAGGGACATGCATCAAATATTAAAAAATGTATATCATTACCTGATTTAAAGTTTTATCGGTAGAAGTCCCATGATTTTCAACCCTCCTTCAACAGTTACAACCAGTTTCAATATGTTTTGTACTTCCGAAGAATGTTAGGGTTAGTATAATCAGACTGTGCTTCTTCTTCAATTCTCTGTGCAACAAAGTAGTAGATGTGTCTAAACTAAACAAGTTGCAATCAGATGTGATATTGGCCTTGAGCGAATTGGAAAAAATATTTCCTCCCTCGTTTTTCACTATAATGTTACATCTTACAGTCCATTTGGTTACAGAATTGCGTTCATGTGGACCGGTATTCTATGGATGGATGTTTCCACTTGAATGGTTCAGTAAAGTCTTGAAGAGTTATGTACGAAATAGATTTTCTCCAGAAGGTTGTATAGCTGAAAGTTATCTCGAAGAAGAATCAATTGAATTTTGCACGGAGATTCTTAAAATCAGTTGCACAATTGATGGCCTTCGGAAGGATGAAGACGAACTTTGTGGTCCATTATCAATTGCAATAATAAAGTTGGTGGAAGAAAAAAATGAGATGAGGCGCGTCTACATGTCCTTCTTAATAACAATGAAGTTGAGCCATATATTTTGTAAGTATTCTGCAATTGTATAAGTATTTAATTCTTTAAGAATTATCATTTTGTGTGTGTATATATATATATGTAGTCATTCTTATATAATGTAATTATATTCAGGATGCATAAGGAGTATTTGGAAAGGATTTATCGAGGAAATAAAAAAAGTTTTCAGTGGTTAGTGGGAGAACATAATCGACTGTTTGCTGATTGGTTCGAAAGAAAGGTCGGTTTACATTAGATAATGTACAAATATGAAAAATCATATTAAATAGAAGTTAAATAGAAGTCGTGTTGCTTAAAAGAAAATTCATTGTTGTATTATTATGTATTCTTAGTTGTGGTTGTTAATATATATGATAATTTGAAGTGTATTTACATTGTGTTGGCAATTATATTTTCAGGTCAGTACAGAAATAATGGAAAATGGGGACGAAGCTGTTTCTGAAACGATACGTAGGTTGGCAGGCAAACCAACATTTTCTGTTTTAACCTCTGAAGGGTATCTAGTTGATGGGGTCTTATAATACACAAAGAACCGATATGATGCAAGGGTTGTCCAAAACAGCGGGGTGTCATTAATTGCCAAGACCATCCAATTCGCTAGTGCTAAAGATTTAAATCCCATGAAAGGTGATATGACATTTTATGGGATAATCGAAGAAATATGAGTGTTGGATTACCACGCATTTAAAGCCCCCTTATTTTTGTGTAAATTGGCAGCAAATGATAGAGGTATCAAGGTTGATGAGCTTGGATTTACACTTGTGGACTTTAGTCAACAAGGCCATAAGAAGGACAAATATGTGTCTATTGACCAAGTCCAACAAATTTTTTATGTCGAAGATCCAGTTGATGCTACCTGGTCTTTTGTGCTTAAGTCTATGACTCGAGACTATCGTGTAGTGTACTACGAAGATGGTATAGGAGACACCTCCTAACAAAATCCACTATTATTGTCTGAAATCCCTTTATGCGATTTCGTGGATGACGTTGAATCTAGTGCTAGAAATCAAAGACATAATGTTAAGGGGATTTGGGTGAAAATGCAAATATTATAGTGTAGTCTACAATAGGTCTTACGTATTAGTGTAACATCCCGAAAATTTTGATTATTTAAGTTGTTAAAAAATTTATGATATTATTTATGAATGATTTCAAATTTATTTCTAATAAACAACAATTTGTAATTTCATAAACAGTGGTTTATAATAATTGAAATTATTAAAAATTGTATGTATATTTGTAATAATTAACTTCAAACTGTTGATAATAAAAGAAAATAGTAGTTTAATCATTGTTTCTTTAAAAACTTTAATAAAGGAGTTTTATGATAATTGAAAATAAATTAGTTAATGTTTCCAGTTTAAATTGTATAAGACAAATTGTAACAAAATAGTGTGCCAATAATATACAACGTTCGTTTTAACTAGCCTGGTTAACGAAAATTAATGTTGACATTAATAATCAAATAAATCATGCATATAATTTCTTTGCTCATTCACATTTCATGCAAGTTTATTTTTCTTTCCTCTTCTTCTTCTACTTTCCTCAAATTCACTACCTCCTTACTCTCAACTATATTATCCATTAATTACGCATTCATTTCTTTCCTTTATCTATTAATTTTTCATTCTATTAATTTTTTTTCCTTTAATTCTATTTTTACACATCCTATTGTATTTACGTATTTTCATTCCTTAAATTTACATCTTATTTCTCCTTTCCTGTTTTTCTTTCCCATCATTATTTTTTTTCCTAAAAAAAACCATGTCCAAGTATATATATTTCCCTTCTCTTCAATATTATATTGTCTATATTTAGGAAAAAAAGAAAAAAAAGCTGAAGAATAGTTAACATTATCTATGCATATTTCTAACCCTTTTCTCTGCTTTATTCTTATTAGTCCAATTGAATTTGTTCCCTAAATTGTGATATTTAATATTATGTGTTTCGAAATTTAAAAATTCACATAACCTTCTAAGAGTCAGCATCAGACAATAAATCATGCATTCATTTCTTTTTGTTATTCTCTTTCCCTATGTAACTTTTTTTTGAGTTTTGAATAAGAAACAAATGTTGATAAGAGTGACACCTCATGCTTAGTCAGTCAATTTATTTACTTCGTAACCTACCTAATATGAAGGGACACATTAGAGAAATAAATCACTTATCTTTCTCAATTTCCTTCCTTATTCTTTTTTCTTCTCTGCAACTATCTTCTACAAATTTTATATCTTGTTCCTCCTCTCCACATAAAAAAAATTAAAACTTATTTCTTTTCTACCTTCATCACCATCATCTTTCCTAAAAAGTTGCGGTATCCTCTTCTTCATAAATTTTGTCCATCCTCCTTCTATAGGATTTTCAATTTCTAATTCACTTATCAGGATTGGTCGTTGTTTGTGTTTGTTTATTTTCTTCATCGTATCTATGCAAGAATACCTCATGATTTTCTTGTTTTAAGCACTTCGATCTAGATAGATACTAAAATATAACAGCTAGTTTGGGTTATTGTTAACTATATATGTTCTGCATGCCTTTGTCTTTTGCAATTTTATTCATAACTATATTGTCATGGCATGTATGTTTGTGTTGAAACTGTTCATGTAATACTTAGATCATGTATGTTACTTTTGCATCAATTATTTTTCTTGCCTTTTTATTAGCATGTAATGTTGCTTCATACCCTTACATTGTTCGGACATATGGAGTATATGCATGCTAAGTGAACCTAAAATTAGGAATTTAAATACATATGTTTAAAATTTGAACCATGCATGCATGACTACACTGGTTTGCTTGTTGCTTTCAATTTTATGCAGACAGTGATTACGGGAAAATTTAAACACATATGTCTAGAATTTAGAAATTCATTCATGTTAATTATTTATTATATTCTATTTTTTATTCGAAATTGACTTAATCATTATTCCTGACTCGAGTGTTTTGTGTTTTGCATGAAATGCTCGGGTCAGACCGAGTGTTGCAGCATTTTAGCTATCGAAGTTAGAGACATGTGAAGATGCAGGCACACTTATTTGACAAAATTTGTAAAATTCTGTATAATTTATTTTATTTTAAAGCTACGTATTTTCCTGCTTTGTAAATTTATTGTATAACTCTGATATTTTGTGTAAAATGCTTCCGTTGTGAGATATCGTAGTTTTTATTCTTGTGATTTATGTGTTTGATTCTGATTAAACCCCATAAGCTAAATAACAATCTATCGTTTCGGGTGGTTTAAGTTGGTTTAATTACCGATTTGAAGCAGTCGAAAAGGCATGTCGTTACAAGTAGTTAGAATCTACTTCCAGTTAATTTGCTATTTTCTTCTATATTGTTGTTCTCGCTGTCCTTTTGTATGACAATTCACCATAAATAACTTATTCCTAGTTTCTTGTTTATATACGATTCTTATATTAATTCGATTCTTCATAATTGTCTAATTAATTTGTTTCATCCTGCCACTGTCTAATTAATTTGCTTCATTATGTTCTATAACTTTATAGAGTGAAAAAAGATTAGTGAAATGGCATGAAAAAAGAGAAGATGTGTTAAGGAACAAACAATTGCCGATGAAGCAGAATTGCAAATAAAGGCGAAAGAACTGTAACCTCCATTATCATACTACGAGCAAGCATTGGAACCTACATCATCAAACTCGGCACAATCAATGAGGACTACTACTGAATCTACACAAAGTGTAACGATCCAGAATTTTTAACCAATTTAAAATTGGAATTTTTATTACTTAATTTGAATTTAAATTTGAATTTGACATACATATATACGGTTTAGAATATTTAATAATTTTGATAAGTTATATGAATTTTTTTACTTGAATTGTAAATGAGAATGATTATTAATATGTTTGGATTTATTGATACTATTTGTCGTTTGATTGGATTTGTCAAACCATAACATGAATTAGTAGCTTAGAACTAAGTGTTGTCCTTAGTTTTCATAACATTTTAAAGGAAATACTACCAAAAGATCACTTTCCCTCCTTAAGACAAGTGTAAGGACACTTGTACTTTTGCATGCCTCTTTTTATGCGTGTTTTACACTTGCCCCCTTATGTGTCATTACCTCCTTAACCCTCCATTCCTATGTAAGGAGGCCTTTCCTCTATTTTTTAACCATTCCACTCCATATTCTTTTTTTCATCTTCTTCTTAAAGCTTATGGTCATGGTTTCCATGGCATAAGTCTTCCTCTTTTCCACCACCATCTTGCCAATATTCATCATCCTCGTCCTCCTCCTCCCCCTCTTATGATAGAGAGAGAGAGATTAGTATATAAATTTTGGTGAAGAAGACGTTGCGCCGAAATAATGTCTGATGGTTCACTCAGCTAGGATCGCCTACCATGAAATTTGGAAAGCTATTTGGTCAGAACTCTTTAACCACGTTTATATATTTAATTAGTGGTTAGACTAATTTAAATACAGTGATGAATTATTAGTGGTTAATGATGATTTATGTTTGTTGTGATGGATGATGGATGCATAGTTTAGACCAAACACACTATTAAGCGTTAGTGTTATAACGCTTGTGCACAATTATGATTTATTTAATTATGTTGATGATGGTTTCTATGGATGTTTAAATGGTTGTTGATGTTGTTTTACACACACTATGACACAACAATTATGGTATCACATTGGTGATCGATAAATCTCCTTCGTAGTTAGAAGCAATATTATTTTGAAATTGAAGGTTAATAATTAGAAAAGACACATATGTATAAATTCATATAAATTGATAAAGTTTCTTGAAATGAATAAATAAATACCGGAACATTCCAGGATGACAAAGAGGATAGTGTCTAGGCTTGGGTTTGGAAAATATAGTTTCCTGCTCTCCTTGGCTATCCCTAACTGGTCCAACGAATGGGATAGTTAATTTGAAATTATTTGAATTTAGAAATTTGATTTATTAAGTAAAAATAAAAGTTGAGTTTTGAACCCAAAATGATTTGGACAGCCAATGTAAATTACTTTTAAATGATTTTAAAACGTTTATATAAGTATATAATAGTTTTGTAAGGTATTGTGAAGAATAATTTCTATTTCGGTCAAAATAGAGCTTGTCGCACAATGGCAAATTCGCGTGTTTTAGTTACAAACTCTAAATGCTATAACCTTTTCAATTCAAATCGGATTTCCATGAAATGAAAAACATTTGATTTCCATTAACCAGAACTTTCAATTGAGTGAAAGCAGATTTCAAATTCGGGTTATAATTTTCAAGTTATGTTTGAAACTGTTTTGGAAAAGGTCGTTGTAAGAACAATTGTTGACCATAACTATAAACAGCTATTTTTAAATGTTTAAAAATATGGAAATAAATTGAAAAATCATTACAAATTATGAAAAGGTGTATTGAATTGTCAAGTTTAAGTTTTGGATAAGATAAACGATACTTTGATCAAAATAGTTAAGATAATTGCTTTGTAACGCTTTTGAAATGCTATTGTAACGCTTCCTTCGAAAACAATCTATTTTGAAGTTTTAACCCATAAACTATTTTCCGAACTGTAAGTAATGATTTATGGAATGTTTTCAAAGGTTTAAATGTATTAGAAATATTTTATATGGAATTTATATTGATATTAATACGGGTTTTCAATTTTAATTAATTGGACATGGTTGGTGTAACAACCCGGAAAATCAGAACCATTTTTAAATTTTAATTGGCTATTTAAGCGGATTTTGATTATTTAAAATAAATTATTTTAAATAATAACGACGAAAAGTCTATTTGAATTGGGTTGTAAAATAAATAAATTTATTTTAATTATAAACAAGGCCTGAAATGGCGAGGTAGTTTGAAAATTTGAATTCAAACTTTGAATGACTGTACCGGGTGAAAATAAAATGGATTTTAGTGAAACCAAAAATATTTAATTCTGTTTATGAATATCTTTCTGACGAATCTGAAAAATCGGAATTTCGTAGCGATAATCAAAAGTTATGGCCAAATGAATTTTTAGAAAGGTCGCTATGGAGTTTATATAGCCCATGAAAATAGCCATTTTGCAAACGACCTCCGTTTTCGACGAAACCACTTTTATTGGATCTGGGATGTCAAATTATGTCTAGGTTTCAAATTCCATAATTTTTTAAGCTAATATGTGAGCGTGGCAAAGGAAAATGTGTTTGGTTGATTTTAGTCAAATTGGATCGACCAGAAAATGGCCATTTTTCAAACGGTCTTAGAATTCTACGAAACTAGTTTTGTTGGGACCGTATCGTCAAAACATAGCTAGATTTATTTTTCTGGAATTTTGGGGATCAGTATGTGGCCCCGACAAATTGAAATGTATGTTCAAATCAAATATTGAATGTTTTATACTTCAATTTGAAGTGAAACGGACTGAAACAGTCGAATGGGCCTACGAAACATATCCCATTGTGTTCGGAATAGGGGTATTTAGCTAGGGACGACAGTCTTTGGGTATGGATTGGAGTTCGTATGTGGTAAGGGGTATTTTTGGATTTTAAAAATATATAAATAAAAAAAATGGACCAATGAAATTCATTCTGTCTCCCCGCTATAAAAAAAACCCGATAATGTTCTGGTCGACGGCGGAAAGCTTCTCCACCGTTCCCAGCCATTTTCCGATCGCTCCGTTCATCAAAACCCCCTGCCACCATTGAGTTTTCTGAAGCTCATCTCTTCCTCTTCAAATCAACACCAACCACGCCCCCTATCGTTGCCCCTACTTCGAGAATCACCTCCACGAACATCCGACCATTCAGCTGCCGTAACGCACGCCTCCGACCACCAGACCTGACTGAGCCCCCTCGTTTTGCGTGCCCTACGGCGCTCTACAACATGGTGTTGGATGATTTCAACCTCGTGTAGCGGTTTGTTCGCTAGATCGAATCCTAGTTTCAAAGGATTCAACGAAGGTAACGGCTTTGTTTTTTTATAATTGAATATAATGCTTTAAAGCGCTATGAATTATGATTTTACAATAAAACCATATTTTTTGCTACGTTGTCGAAATCCAGTGAAATAAGAGACATTGGACTCGTATGGACTATTTTTCTGAGCCTTCTACAATTTTTGGAGGAGTGGAAACCAATGTGAGAATTCTGAATTATAAACGATATGGAATAACGATGTATAAATTATACAGTCGATGTATGAGTTATATAAGCGTTGTACACCTCATGTAAAAGCATTGTATAAGTTGTACGTGCGATGTATAAGTTATATATGCATTGTAAAATATTATATATGTGTTGAATGGAATTGAAATAAAAATATATTTATATATGTATGTCTATATATATATACTCCCCTCGTTTACAGACCATGGACGATATATAGTGGTTATGATTGTTTGGATTTGGTTGATGTGAAATTTGGTTGATAAATATGAATGGTTGAAATGATTGATTGTGGTTAAAACCCCAATAGGATTAGTATATGGGAAATTTCGTCTGCGTACGAACTAGATATTGAAATCCCCATTGTCAAAAGTTGCGAGACTTTAGGGTAGAGCGAGGAGCCGTACTGGGGATGGTACTGGTTTTAACTACCCTGCCGTTATGCTACCGAAATTTTCTGAAATGTTCCTGTGTTTGATTTATATTCATGTATTGAAATATATTCATGTGTTGGAAAATATTCATTTTTGAAATAAAATGGTTTGAAGGATAAAAATAACATTTTTGTCAAATGTATGGAATAAAATGGTTTGAACGATAAAAATAACATTTTTATCAAACGTATGGAATAAAATGGTTTGAATGATAAAAATAACATTTTCATCAAATGTATAGAATAAAATGGTTTGAACGATAAAAATAACATGTTTATCAAATGTATGGAATAAAATGGTTTGAACGTTAAAAATAACATTTTTATCAAATGTATGGAATAAAATGGTTTGAACGATAAAAACAACATTTTTATCAAATGTATGGAATAAAATGGTTTGAACGATAAAAATAACATTTTTATCGAATGTTTGAAATAAATTGCTTTACAAATAAAAATCGCATTTTTATAATATATATAAATCGCTAAAAATCTTCACTTTTGAAGTAAATTGTTTTTCCCAATAAAAATCACATTTATATCATCTATATGAAGTATATAAATAATCGTGTTTGAAATAAATTGTTTTGGCAATAAAAATCACATTTTTTTACTACATATATGTATTGTTAAAAATAGTCATATGTTGAAATAAATATCTGTTTGATAAAAATATCATTTTTATCAACTATATGAGTTGAAACGGTTTTTGAAATCATAGGATGGATTATATTTATATATATATATATATATATATATAATCAAAATAAATCGAATAACGAAGCTGCAGTTCGTATTTTGACACCGTGATTTCAAATGGTTGTACGGGAGATCCAACCATCAGATTTGCCCGAAACCGAAACCATTGGGTTCGCTTTGGAA
This sequence comes from Allium sativum, assembly GCA_030737875.1. Lineage (NCBI taxonomy): Eukaryota > Viridiplantae > Streptophyta > Magnoliopsida > Asparagales > Amaryllidaceae > Allium > Allium sativum. The sequence goes on along the minus strand of CM060912.1, from coordinate 762,274,583 downwards.
ATATCTTTCCAACGATACCACTTTGCAAAGATCCAACGGTTGGATTGTATGGAATGTTTAATTCAAATCTGAATGAAAACAACGCCAGAACGGATTATATATATACATATAAATATAATTAAAATGAATCGAATAACGACGCTGCAGTTCGTATTTTGAAATCGTAACTTCAAGCGATTGTACCGGCAGATCCGACCATCGGATTTTCCCAAAACTGGAACCATTAGGTCCGCTTTAAAAAGATCTTTCTAATGATATAAAATTTGTAAAGATCCAATGGTTAGATTTTCTGATATGTGTAAATCAAATCTGAAGAAAAACAGCACCATGGCCGCGTTATGGTCTGAAGCATTGTTTGAATAAATTGGCTGTTTTTAAATAAATAAAAATAGTGATAAATCGTGATAAAACATTATAAATGATATGGAATGGGAATAAACTGTATTTTCTTGGTTTATTGGATATTTGATGGTTGAATGTGTTTGACGTGATAATTACATTAACGAACTGACTTATGGATGTCGAATAATTTATCCATTGAAATGAATTGATTTGAATTCTAAATATACGTGGATTATTTGAAAAGGCCGAGTTAATTCTCATTTCGAATAATTGATCGACGGTAAGAAGTCGAAGATATGAAGACGGTGCAAGGCTGATGATCTTCAGGTCGGATGGATGGCTACTGATGCCTTGGATGGAACTTGCTGCCCTGAAGGGGTTACATTGGTGTTTGTCCGAGCGTACTTGTTGATCGTTTGGATGTGCGAGGAATAAAGATCCTCCGGTTTCGTTCAGACCCAGAACGGACTTGAAAATGGATGTGTGTCTGACGTTGTAGATTGACAACATGGCATACAGAGATGCTATGATCAAAGCTTTTGTTGAAAAGCAGAGCTTTGTGGTTGACGATCAAATCAGGGCTTTGAATAGCTAGCTTTGTGTTTAGCGTTGATTCGCAAGCCTCACACCCCAGTATGGACCGGAAACGGGAGAGGGCTTCAGGGAGGACCTGCGTTTCTTTCTAGCTAGGAGTGGTGTTTTGGGTTTTACACGCCCGGGCATTTGACTTATGTGGATGATGGATAGCGAGGCGCCTCTGTTATACCTGTCTCTCCTGAGCTGATGGTTTGGTCGGTATATGGCCAGTTTACACCCCATAGGTGGAGAAACATAGTGTTTAGGCATTTTAATCAACTCCGTGTGGACCGGCCCTGACGATCCAAAGGCTTGACAGAGTACTTGCCCGAGACATGGGCTAGATTATCTCGAAGTGGTAAGGATGATCCCTTTCCTTGGTTCATGACGGAAATCTAATTTCCAAATACGAAATCGTGCGATTTTGATTGTATACCTATGTACGGCGACATGATATATGGTACCCGTGCCGTCTATTATTGATATTTTTGATTGAAATTGTTTTTGAAACATATAAACACTAGTAATAATATCAAATGTTTTTTTTATTCGTATCAAGCATCTTTTGGCCATTATAAGGTAAAACTCTATCCTTCGGTTTGCATTGCATTGTCTGATTGGAACTGAGTCTTATAATGACTTCATTTTATAAAAAGCATTGCGATGTTTAAATGATTTATTTGTTTTAAAGCACTGGCGATCCAATGGAGTGAACCCGTTCCGCGTTAGCGGCGTGGTCCTGTGATTGGCCTTATTGCTATTTATGTTAAATAGATTTCTCATACCAGTCCCATGACTGACTCGTAGTTTGTTTCACTTGCAAACTCGGGTGCCCTATTTTCTACACGGGCAGCCTTGTATTTAGGTTTTAGCAGGCTCTTTCTGGATAGCTGGAGCTGAAGATGGATTCTATCATTTCTTTCTTTTATGATGTTCAGCTCCTATTGTACAGATTATGTTTTGATTCCGCTGTAGACATTTATGTAAAGCTAAACTGTATTTTGTACTAAGTATGTTTCTGTATATTGTGTAACTCTGATGATTATGTTTATCCAGTGTATTTTGTTGTAAATTATCTGGTGTATTTATTTATTTTTGTTCTGCTGTTATTTGTTTATGTGTTATATTCCAAAGATTACCCTTGCCACCGTGGAACGGGGGTTTGGGGTCGTCACAACGTGGTAGCAAAGCTTTAGTTAAGCTTAGTTCTGGAATATAACATATTAACGAACTCGTCCGAAATAGAATCAGTAATATTCTATGACGAATAACTCATTTCAGATAGGATCAGTAATATCCTAGAATGAGTGAAGCGGAATGAAATACACCCCAGTAGACATATTTACATTCAAGTATACGTCTCTATGTTTTAAAATTACCTTTTCTGTTGGTCTAACACCTTGTCTGTTATTTGCAGACATAGAAAATGAGTGGTAGAAGCAGAAGAAATAATCCTATGGTTCAACAACCAAATCAGCTAGTTGTGCTCCCTCAGCCAGGATTGGATATAGAAGCTCTATTAAAGAGATATCGAAATCTGGGTGGGGTACCATTCTCGGGCTATGAATCCATTATTCAAACTCAAGCTTGGATGCGTTCTGCTGAAAGAATATTTGAAGGTTTCAAGCCGAGAGATGATTAGAAAAGATTACTGGAATCTTGGGCACTCAAAGATGAAGCTTTAATCTGGTGGGATACCGTTATTAAAGATAATCCAGAACGTGATATCACCTGGGATAGATTCAAAGAAATTTTCAATGAAAGATTTATTCCTCCAGAAGCATCTGAGCGGTTAAGTGATGAATTCTCTTGTCCTATACAAAGAGATATGACCATTCCGGAATATCATAAGAAATTCAATGAACTTTCTCATTTTGCCCCGCATTTAATTCAAAATCCAAAGATGAATAATCTAAGGTTTATTAATGGGCTTCAGAGAAAGTACCAAAATAGTGTAATTGCACATGTGCAGCAATGGTTTCTGAGATGATATACATGGCTTATCAGTATGAAGATCTAGATAAAAAGATCATTTGGGCAATGAAGAGGAATGTAGTTTTAGCAACAAAAGGAAATTTTAAACTGATAGCCCGGAGACCAGTACACTGCCTGAGATAAGTACGACGTCTATGGTCAGAAAGAAGCCTAGATTCAATAAGAAAAAGGTTAAATCTGAGAAAAGGCCGGTAACAACTACTGTATGCAATAACTGCCATAAGCATGGGCATTTGCAGGGAAATTGCAGATCTTTAAAGAAACGGATAAAGTGCAGATTTAAACCCGCTAAAAAGCAAAAGAACCCACACGGTGAAAGGAAATGCCATGAATGCCACCAAGCAGGTCATGTTGAAAGGGAGTACCGGCTATCAAAGAAATCTGAAGCAGTACATGTAAATGAAGTGGTAAAAATTCCCGCGTCCTCATCTAGTCAGGGAAGGCCATATATTCTAGAAGGCACCCTTACTGTCAAAGATATTCCAATTAAAGTATTGTTTGATATAGGTGCGTCGTGAAGCTTTGTTGCAAAGAATGCGGCTAAGAAACTGGATTTGAATTTGAAAAAGCTCAAAGCACCCATGACTGTCCATAATCCGGTTGGGGGTTCCTTCGATCTTAGTTGGGTTTGTGGGGGTGCCTGTGTATTTTTCCCGTTATCGATTCCCTACCATTTCGATCGTCATGAATTTTAAAGAATTTGATCTTATTCTAGGATTGAATTGGTTAACCAAATATAAAGCTGAGGTCATATGCGCCGAAAGAGTTGTTAAGGCAAAGACAAAGTTCGGGGACTATATAACGATACCATGTGAAGGCCCGAATTCTGATAGAAAAGACTTTTGGTCAGCTTTGGATGTTTCTCCTGCTAAATTAGAACCTGTTCCTGTCGTTACGGAGAATGTTCCGGTCGACATAGAAAATATTCCTATTGTCAAGAACTATGCGGATGTGTTCGAAGAAGTTGTTAGCTTACCTCCGCGTAGAGAAATTGATTTCAAAATCTCTTTATTTCCAAATGCAAGGCCAGTAGTACACGCTATTCGAAGAACGACCTTGAAAAAAAAGAAGAGTTAGACAATCAAACTCGACAGCTTGTATGGAAGGGTCTGATCAGACCTAGTTTCTCTAATTGGGGAGCAGCAGTGGTATTTGTCCCAAAGTCAGACGGTACTCTCAGACTATGTGTGGATTATCGTGACTTGAATAAGCAGACATTGAAAAATAAATATCCATTGCCGCGGATTGATGATTTATTGGATCGATTGAATGGCGCGCAAGTATTTTCCCGAATGGACCTAGCTACAGGTTTCCATCAGCTTCGTATTGCCGAAGAGTGTGTTCCTTTGACAGCATTCAGAGGTCCAGATTTATTCTACGAGTGGTTAATAATGTTGTTCGGCTTATGTAACGCTCCAGCTTATTTTGTCGATCTAATGAACCGGGTATTCAGAGAAGTACTGAATAAATTTGTACTGGTTTTCATTGATGATATTCTAATCTTGTCTAAGTCAGAGAGCGAGCAATAAAAACATTTGGAACAAGTGTTAGAAATTCTCAGAAAGAATGTTTTAAAAGCAAAATTTTCCAAATGTATATTCTAGAAAGAAGAAGTCAAATTCCTTAGTCACGTCGTGTCAAAGGAAGGAATTTCAGTTGATCCAAGTAAAATCACTGCTATTCAGAATTGGAAACAGCCTCGTACACCCATAGAAGTCCGAAGTTTTCTCGGATTGGCAAGTTATTATCGAAAGTTCATTAAGAATTTTTCGAAGATATCCAGTTCCTTAACAAAGCTTACTAAGAAACATTCGAGATTCAACTGGACTCCCGAATGTGAGGCAGCTTTCCAAGAGCTAAAGTTAAAATTGACGACTGCTCCAGTGCTTACAATTATCGATGGCAATCAGGACTTGAAAGTCTGGATGGATGCTTCTAAAGAAGGTCTTGGTGCAGTATTAATGCAAAGAGGCCAGGTAATCGCTTATGCTAGCCGCCAATTGAAACCACATGAAAAGAATTATGCAACTCACGATCTTGAATTGTTAGCCATCATGTTTGTTATGAAAATCTAGAGGCATTATATATTGGGTGAGAAATTTGAACTATATACTAATCATCAATCATTGAAGTATTTGTTCACCCAGAAGGATCTGAATATGAGGCAGCAGTGATGGTTAGAATTTCTCGCGGCATAAGATCTTGATATTTTATATACTCGGGGGAAAGCCAATGTTGTGGCTGATGCGTTTAGCAGAAAGAATGTAATTATCGCTAGTCCTATTATCGCGCCTTCATTGATTGATAACATATCTTCTCTTCAGAAGGATGATCACTTCATTCATAAGATCAGAGAGAGAATTTAGAAAGGCGAGCCCTCAAGTTTTCAAATCGATAACGATGGGATTCTGAGGTTGAAAGGCCGAATTTGTGTTCCGAACATTCCTAAACTCCGGAGAGAAGTATTGGATGAATGTCATAAATCCAAACTTAGTATCCATCAAGGAGTGAGCAAAATGTATAATGATATCAAACGCACTTTCTGGTGGAGATCTATGAAACCAGACATTTCTTTATACGTTAACTGGTGTGCTACTTGTCAATAAGTCAAAAGCGATCAACAGAAACTGGCTGGACTGTTGCAACCGTTGGAAATTCCAGGTGGGAAGTGGGAACAGATTTCTATGGATTTCGTAGATGGTTTGCCAAGAACCAGGAAAGGAAATGACAGTATTTGGGTGATCGTAGATCGTTTCACGAAGATCGCCCATTTCATACCTGTCAGATCGAATAGAACTGCTCAGAGTCTGGTGCAGATTTATTTTAAAGAAATTGTTAAACTTCATGGAGTCCCCATGAGTATCGTTAGCGATCGTGACCCGATTTTTGCTAGTAAATTCTGGGAAGCATTCCAAGCAGAATTGGGAACGAAATTGAACTTGAGCACCGCTTATCATCCTCAAATAGATGGCCAAATTGAGAGGGTGAATCGAATTTTAGAAGAATTATTGCGGGCTTCTGTTATTGATTTTGGTGGATCATGGGAAGACCATTTGCATTTGGCTGAGTTCTCATACAACATCTACCAAGCGAGCCTGACAATGTCACCATTCGAAGCACTATATGGTAGACCATGCCGATCTCCTGCTTGTTGGGTAGAACCTGGTAATAGACTTGCATTAGGGCCCGATATGATTCGCGAAGCTGCGGACAAAGTCGATTTCGTTAAGAAACGATTACTAGCTGCTCAAAGCCGACAGAAGAGCTATGCAGATAAGAGAAGAAGAAATTTATCATTCGTTGTTGGCGACTATGTATATTTGAAGGTATCTCCGATGAGAGGAGTAATCCGGTTCGGTAAAACAGGGAAATTGGCGCCCAAATTTATTGGTCCGCTTCCAATTCTAAAAGGATTGGAACTCTCGCTTATAGGGTTCAATTACCAGACTGGTTGTCTGGAGTACATGATGTGTTTCACGTATCTCAACTTCGAAAGCATGTGCATGATCCAGGCTTGATCGTGGAAGAAGCCGCGCAATGGGATTTGGAAATTACTCCAGAATTGGCTGTGAGAAGAGAGCCGCTAAAGATTATTGGCAAAGAAACTAAAGAACTGAGGAACAAGAAGGTACACTTAGTCAAAGTGCAATGGAGTGGAGATCCGCGAGACTGTACTTGGGAAACTGAGGAGAGCATTAAGAAAGCCTATCCCAAATGCAGGGTGGATATCTCTAATTGACTCTGGTGCAAGGTACATTTACCATAGTTTGCATTTCCGTATTATTTTCTACTTTGGTGTCGTTTCCTTTTGCATGGATGTGAAAATTTTAATCATATAGTCTGAATAATTTCAAAAGAGTATATGAATTAATTGCTGTATATTTGAAAAGGTTAAAAATAAATTGATTGTTGTTTGTGTAGAGTGATTGTTTGTTTAAACTAAATCGCACTGGAATAATAAAATCAATAAGAGAACGATGGTAAATTTATTCGAATGAATCAAATACTGAACTGATTTGAAATAGATATAAATGTATACATGTGCATTATATATGTTTGAACATGTAAATGGATTAGCTGTTGAGTAAAGAATTTATTTGCGTGCCCGACAAATAGGTAAACCTTAATGAGTTGGATGTGCAATTTTATTATTATATCAACTCCTGTGAATGCCATTGGATGCGAAGTGCTGGTTGCTCTGTGTGTAATAATAAATATCGCCATAGGATAGTAACAAATAATTTTGAACTACACTACGTTGCATACTTCTTGAAGATAGTATACTTCATCATATACCACATAAGCATTTGGAGCATGTGTGATGAGGTTGAAGATTTACCATATGAGCGAGAGGCTTGTATGGCGATGACTATATATTACAGGTTTAACTGATGACTGATATGGACTATATAAAATATAACGATAAATTGCAAGATTAATAAAAACCCTACATGGGTCTGGAGATGACAATAAACACGTCTCTCTGGTCATTAAGGCACAAAAACCATTTATAGGGTGACGAGAATTTATTCTCTGGAGTTATGATCTATACACACTCCTCTGTGGACACCGAAATATATCACTATAAATATATGTATGCTTATTAGGATTTATTTGGTACCTAATACGGCCCAATAAATTTCTAAACACCTCCCCGTACAAAGGAGGTTATGGCGAAATTTTTCGAAAATTTAGGGTGTTGGCCAATTTTTTTGAAGAATTAGGAAATTCTTGGAAATTGAAAAGTTTAAGAATGAAAGCCAGAATGAAAGTTGAGTTGATAATTCAACAACTTTCAGCTTCGTTCCTTTTCAGGGACGAAAAGATTTTAAGTGGAGGAGATTGTAACAACCCAGAAAATCAGAACCAACTTAAAAAATTTAATTTGGCGATTTCATGGGATTTTGAATATTTAAAATAAATTATTTTAAATAATAATGATAAAAAGTCTATTTGAATTGGGTTGGAAAATAAATATATTTATTCTAATTATAAACAAGGCCTGAAATGGCACGGTAGTTTGACAATTTGAATTCAAACTTTGACTGTCTGTACCGAGTGAAAAGTAAAACGGATTTTAGTGAAACCAAAAATATTTAAATCTATTTATGAATGTCTTTCTGATGAATCTGAAAAATCGAAATTTCGTAGCGAGAATCAAAAGTTATGTCCAAATGAATTTTCAAAAAGGTCGCTATGGAGTTTATATAGCCTTGAAAATTGCCATTTTGCAAATGACCTCCGTTTTTGACGAAACAACTTTTATTTGATCTGAGATGTCAAATTATTGCTAGGTTTCAAATTCCATAATTTTTTAAGTTAATACGTGAGCGTGGCAAAGGAAAATGTGTTTGGTCGATTTTAGTCAAATTGGATCGACCAGAAAATGGTCATTTTTCAAACGGTCTCAGAATTCGACGAAACTATTTTTATTGGGACCGTATCATCAAAACATAGCTAGATTTATTTTTCAGGATGTTTTAAGATCAGTATGTGGCCCCGGCAAATTGAAATGTACGTTTAAATCAAATATTGAATGTTTTATATTTCAATTTGAAGAGAAACTGACTGAAACAGTCGAATGGGCCTACGAAACATATCCCATTGTGTTCGGAATAAGGGTATTTAGCTAGGGACGACAGTCATTGGGTTTGGATTGGAGTTCGTATGTGGTAAGGGATATTTTTGTATTTTAAAAATACATAAATTAATAAAAATGGACCAATGAAATTCATTATCTCTCTCCGCTATAAAAAATAGCCGATAACCTTCTTGTAACACCTCGAATTTTCAGTTAACATTAAATTAATAAATTAAAGTATACTTAATTCAGAATGAAAGAATTAAGGGAAACGGGTTATGCCATTGCGCTAATCTCGGAATTCTGCTTGAGATAGAGTCCGAGTTTGCGTAAATCGGACTCCGTATGAAGGAGTTATGATCTTCCGAAGTTTCAGAATTCAATTTAAAATTCAAACAGTTCAAAATTCGAAAACAGACCCAAATTGGGCTGGGCGGGAAAATTCCCGCCCAGGAACCAGGTCGACCAGGGGGTCGACCTACCCAGTCGACCTGGTCGGGTCTTGGCTGGCCTGGTCGGGTTTTGGTCAATTTTCTGAGCTCTGGTGTGTACTAGGGTTGATTTGTCATTTTCTAATTGGCTCCTCTTGGTGTGTATACTCTGGATTCACTCTATGATCATCTGACGGCTCAAATCAATCTGAAATTCTATAAATACAACCCAACACTCAACCTAAATTCACACAAATAAAATAGAGCCAGAGCCGTCATGCTGCCGGGAGGAAACTAAGAGTAGCCGTCAGTTGGAGAAAGCTTAGAGACGAGCAAAACTAAAGTAAAAACAAGATTCAAACAACATTTATCTACCCAAAGGAAAGCATTGAAAATTCAGAACTCAGAAACCAGAAAATCAAGATCGTCGTTTGTTGTAAGTGAAAGTATAATTTGGTACGATTTCAAAACTTATAGTTAAATCGCAACCAAATTAAACATTAATTCATGTATTAGTTTATAAATCGAGAGTTATACCTGAATAAAACTTCCATCTTTCTTCAACCGATTGGATTATGGAATTGGTTGTTTGAATCTTAGCCCTCCAAGCATCGAGCCTCGATGGATATCTACAAGAACGCCTCATCCTTAGATCGAATCAAGGGAGATTAAAAGGTTGGTGCTAGCCGCCATTATCTAGGGTTTTTGGAGGAGTAAAAAAAATCTCGGTGTTTGTTTTTGGATCTTATCCTTATTCAAATGGGTTAGCCGCTATTTTCTACTAATTAAAGGAAGTGTGAGTTCCCTTTTTTAAAATAGAAGTTCACCCAAAATTAGGATCTAAACCGACTGCTTATTCCATCCTTAAACAAAATATCAACATATTTTATTTGCCCAAAATAATTTCTCTTTTAAAACGTTCTACTGTGTGACCCCATAGGTTATTACAACGTTGGCAATGATTTTAAATCATATTTTAAAATCATAAACAGTGATTGGCATCTAGCAATGTGTCGCTGCTACCCAAGTTATAATAAGATCATCGATTCGATACAACCTTTCCGTGAACAGTGTATCAATGTAATATAATCCTTTTAACCGTTATATCCAGGATTAAACTAGAGGCATGGATCGTATCATTCTCGTTATAATTTAATCCGTATTTCTTGATCGTTGAGTGGACTGTTTAAAACAAATCAGTATTTGTGCACAACCATGCATTTCACAGTCTCACTCAATCAAGAGGCCCATGGATATCACTACGAATATATCGTAGGGTTAAATTCCATCTATATCATTCATAATTTTCATTTGATTCGAGATGTATCCAATAATCACCGTTATCGTCACTCTGTTACGAAATAACTTTAGATGATATCAAAACACAAATATCCTCGAATAAAATTATAATGATTTCAGGTCTGAGGACCATTACATCACTGTCACTATGAGAACAACTCATGATACTGTTAATTATATTCCATGGAGTTATCTCACGGTGGGTCAGCCCAATACGCTATTCTTCAATACGTATTTATATCTTGACTTTAATATCACGTATATTAATGATCAATGAGATGTGATCATCAGTCAATCAATATACTAGTCTCAATGCTTTATTGTTGTCCTATATAAACAATAAAACTCGACTAGAGACATTTAAGAATTATAATACTTATCATATTATATAATCTCAAGTTCAGTCTTACTCGAACTATATAATTCTGTATTATTATTCTAAGGACTTCTATTACATTATTATTTATATTACGCAGTAAATACAATATAATAGAATAATATTTTATTCCAAATAAAATAATAACGTCAACAGTGTTATCAATCTCATCAAATGAATTGCCTCTAGGGCACAAACTCTAACAATCTCCCACTTGCACTAGAGTCAATCATTTATGTATCGTATACTTATGAAACTAGTGTGACTATTAAACTTCTGTTGCGATAGAGTTTAATTTAGTAGGTCTGCAACATTACAACTTTTGTAACTTTGCAGATATGTGTATTTCTTCTGTGAACAACTTCACATAAGAATTATACTTCTTAAAATATATGTTTGGATTGATGATGAGTTTAATGTTTTATGCCTGAGCAACAGCCATATTGTTATCGCAATGTATATCATTCGATCAACAATGAATTAAGTTCAATCATGAACTTCTTAATCCAAACATTTTCATTCTTAGAATCAATATTTATTTCTTGTTTTAAAACTAACATTATTTACAATAATTAATGTGTTATCAAATAACATTAAAATTATTGTGTCACTCCCACTCAATTTCTTGTCTCCACAAGATTCAATGGTATTTTGTGGTTCTTGAGACATTTCGAATTCTATTTCATTCTTATCGGTATCTTAAAGACTGGTTCCTTTTGAAAGGATACCAATTCGAGTAATAAACCTTTTATTCTCCGAGGATATACAGAAATAATATCCATTTATTTCTTTTGGATATTCCACAAAATAGTTATATGATTTGGGTCTGAACTTATCAGAGGAAGGACGTTTAATAAACGCCTTACGTCCCAAATCATCGTATTAGACACACTAGGATATTTTCTAGTCCATATCTTATATGGTGTCTTTAAATCGTTCTAGTGGGATTTTAATATAATTGTTCTAAATTTAATTTATTGGAAGATCTATATGACTTATCATTAATCGTATTATATCTTATAAGGTGCGATTTCTCTGTTCAGACACACCATTCTAATATGATGTTCTAGGTGGAGTGAGTTGTGAAACAATTTCAAACTCATTTTGATAGTCATTGTATAGTTGGCTTAAATATTCTCTTTCGATCTGTTCGAAAAGTTTTATTTTCTATTTAAAATTGGTTTCTAACTTCACTTCCAATTCTTTGAACTTTTCAAAGGATTCTCATATGTGTTTCATAAGATACACATATTTGTATCTACTGACATCATCAGTGAATATAATGAAGTAATAAACCTACCTCTAGCTTATGTATTCATTGCTCCGTGTACATCATTATGTATGAGACCCAATACTTATCGCTTATTCACTGTGTCAAGTGAAAGGTGATTCAGTTATTTGCCTAATAAACAAGATCAGTATTTTCATATGATTCAAAATCAAATGATTTTAAAATTCCATCATTATGGAGTTTTAATACACTTTCTTATTTATATACTCTAACTGGTAATGCTAAAGGTATGTTGGATTCAAATCATTCACTTTATAATTATGTCATGTACATTATAGTTAATGATTTATAAAGTTCATTAACTATTCGTGAAACTCCATACGATTTTTCATTTAAATAAAATGAATAACAATTATCCTTTATTATAAATGAAATTCAAACTTGTCTGAACAAGATATATTATAACATTTATTTTAAGTGGAATTTCATAATAACAATTATTTTATTAAGCCAGTAAACACAACAAGAATCAACTTTCTATGGATATTCCAGCAACTTTTGTTTCATTTCCATTCGTAAGTCCACTTGTCATTTTATCAGATTTCTACTTATTCTGTAATTTCTTTAAATCAACATACATTTATGTGATTTATATCCAGTATCTAATACTAGGAATGTATAAGTAGATTATTATAACATTTATATCTTATTCAGTTGAAGTCATACTTCGACGTTGGTTTTAGATCCACTATATTTATTAGAACAATTACGTTTTAATTTATTTGAGGACAATCCTCAAATTTCAATGTTAGTCAAGAAATTTGTTTAATTCAATTTATCCTTCTCAAGAACAAATTTAAATTATCGCAGTTATCTGTTATTTAATATCTACTGTGGATAATAAATATTAACTGATTCTATTATATTTATTTAATATAAATACAAAATTTTGACAATCAAACTTTATATTTATATTAATGTATAATTTAAATTAAAATATGCTCCCACTCAAATTAACATCCCTCTGTTTATATATGTAAATCAATATATACATATAATGGTGTTCCAAGATCCATATCTAGTCATGCCTTGACCCAGCTTTGGCTAAACTCAAAACATAACCTTTTAGGTAGACATCTTATGTCAATTATATTCTCTATATAACTCTTGGATCGCATGTTGAACATTTTGTTCAGTACTATTCATTTGCTCAAAATGTAAAATAATTCATGCTTTTGTCTCTAAGGTCATAATCGTATTATGCAGCCTAGTTAAGTCAGACCCAATAATAGGTTGGAGCACCACATTTTACTCCATCGCATATAACCAAAATAAAAGGTGCACAACGCTTTGGCGTTAGTTACAACCATTGATCTTGGACAGTGATGAGTATATTATTGGAAGACATCACCATGACTTAATATAACAAAATAATTTGCTTTAAAGGGAATTTTAAAATTCGTAGTGGTGAACGATATTAGTTTTATTTACATATATCAAATATATGTATTTTATATTCGTAATATAATTTGTTTTGGATTAAAATATATTAAATACATATGAATACGACACTCGTGAATTCAACGTTATTTAATAAACATGTCAACCATCTTGTGAACATTTCAATATCTTACCGATCATATAACGTTTTATGTTCCAGTCCATGCATCATATACAACGATTAAAAGGAAATGAATTCAAACCTTTATACAAAATAGCCCTTGCCCCTTTGGGCATATGAACAGATTTTAAGGATCATAAAATATATGTATATATATTTCAAATGTAAGAGTACTGCATCTATTTCCTTCAATAGTATACATAGTGAGAATTAATTCATATAACAGCATAAACTCAAATAAACATTTATACAATTCTTTAGAAATGTCATATATATCAACATATATTCATTTCCTAAATACATGTTTAAAGTTGCAACATTTTCTTGAGATATTACAAAACTGTTTTGAATTAAAGCATTGCATATTTTGAACATACATTTTCTGCATATCAGACTTTAGATCATTGGTAACATAGACCAAGAAATATACATAGTCAGATCATTTGAGTGTATGTTCATTTGAATTACATAATAAGGTCATAACACAACATTCATCTATACAATCAAATGGTCATTCACAGTCCTATATCTTTCAGCCTTAGTTAATAATACAGACACACTGCAAAATCAAAATTAAAATCACACTTGCTGCTTGCATCTTGCTTCAGTAATAGCCAAGGGTACTGCATCATCTTCGCCATCCATATGACCATACTGGTTCAGCCACACTGATCCACCCCTTAGGCATATTCTGCATATATATATCCACATATGTTTAATTTCAGATCGACATCTATTTGAAATTAACAGTGCATCATTCATGCTTTATATACATATATATATCAAATATGTATATGTATATGATTACTGTTTAAATTTAACTGCATATGCATATATATATATCATAATATATATATATAAGTGAACAATATTAACAAATGTCTTATACTGGTGAACAAATGCATTCATCACATTTTCAGGAATCTGTATCCTTTAATAAATAAACTGTGTAAACCCATTTCTGCATCTTTATGCAAAAAAAAAAAAAAAAAAAAAAATTGTCACATTAAACATATATTCAGATTGAAAGCCAATCTATATAATTCACGTAATTATCGACATATATCTAATATATGTATATATTTATAATGGTTTCAAAACCATCTATTCTGATCCAAACATAACTGTGGATATCATAATGAGTGTGAGCACTATTTGCTCTTTTCTGATGTTAATCAAAAGGTATACTGATAGCACAGATTTAAACATTAGCACAAATAGTATCATATACTGATTGAGTTGAATATTTTGGTCCATAACATTACGTATGCAAATTGCATATCAAAATATATGTATGACCATAGCAGTTTTATCTATTAAGACTTGTGACGGTTTTATACACTTTATTTATAGATCAACATCATCGAAGCAAGTATGTTTAAGCATCAGGAAATATCAAAGAATGAATTGAGGATTTTGTAATACATCTATTATAGATAAAATTTGGCACTAAATCCTCTGCTAAATCATATTGCAAAAGGTTTTAAAATCAGATTATAGCATTCCCATATTTATCATTATAAAATTGGGATTAGCAGATTCCATCTCTCTCTCTCTCTCTCTCTCTCTCTATATATATATATATATATATATATATATATATATATATATGCCAATGTATATTTAATGGAATGATTAAATAACAAAACATTTATTATAATCTGATCTTGTTCTGGGTTATTATCTATACAGTGAGATATTAACACCAATATAACTAACATGAATCTCTAATTCAGGTTGTGCAATCCCATTGACCACATTTGATCAGTATTCAAAATACAATCATATGACCTGTTTTATGAAAACACTGTCTAAACAGTTTTTATATAAATGATTTCTTAAATCAAATATAATTGGAATTATTAATTATTGTTAAGCAAACAAAAAAAAATTAACATCTGGAAAATGTAAACAGGGCATGACTTGGTCAAGTACCAAATCAAACAAATTTTGAATTCATACCCAGGTTTAAAAAAAATCTTAACAAATTACCATAATTTTGATTTCATTAAATCAAAATTTTAATTTGAAACAGTCTTTCTGTTTTATCAATTAGTAAACTAATTTTGAATCAAAAAATTATGTAATAAAGTCAGGTCATTACTCTAATCTATCAAACATTTTGATATCCTCTCTCACATGAATTAATTGTTTAACTCTGAATTTTAATTGTATTCACTCAGAGGTGAATACATTAAATCAGATTTCCAGAGTTCAGGTTATCATTGTAACAGATAAAACTGGAAACATTTTAGAGTCAATATCATATATTAATTCCCAATTCAATACAAATTTTAACCTCAGTGAAACAATTTCATAATAATAAATGAATTTATACTAAATTCTAATATCAGGGCATACTGAGATTAAGATAGGGATTAAGATTATTTATATATATCATAATATATGTATGGTGACCTGAAATTATCATTTATTCATGATCAATATCATGATGATTCAAAAGCAAAATGTAATCGGACTGTGAATCTTTTATACAATTATTTTCATCAACAATCAATATTGTTGCCTTGTGATTAATATCATAACAGGTTTAAGTATAACTATTGTGATTTAACATTTAAATCAACAAAAGTTAAAACTGATTAATTAACTCTATCTGACAATTAAATTTGTCAAGTCAGAATTCAATGTCGCAGATTTTGGATATATGTAAAAGGAATAAGTACATTACATATACAGATAATATTAAAATATATCCAATCTACTAGATAAAGCATACAAGATCAGTTGTTTAAACAAGATATAAATGTATATCATACCATTCAATATGATAAATAGGATCTGAGCTTTGTTTAAAATTAATATCATATATTAATTTACAATTCACCTCAGATTTACAGTAATATCAAAACTGGATATAAATTGTAGAATACCAGAATTTTAAACATGGGATGGTTTAAACCTTTTAAACCATAATAAGACAATCAATTTTAATCTAGTGATCTAAATATAGTATACACTCATAAATATATATATGTACACTATATATATACATATATACATATATATATGTCTATATTTATATAAAATATACAAAATCAACGATTGATCAACCCTTATTTATGAAATCAGCATCCTTAACGATTTGTTATTTTGATAGATCAAAACTGTTTTGATCTACCAGGAGGCTTGTTTGATAAATTAATAAGGTAATAGTGATTTCAAATTTTGTTAAGATTAGAAATAACTATCATTAAATCCAGTTCGAAATATTAAATCAAATACAAAACTTTGTTAACAGTAACGCACATTTAAAGGCTTGTATCAAATACAGACTTTAATTTACAGTAAAACAATTTCATGTTCAAAATCGAAATTAGCATGAAAACTTGAATTCATGTCTTTTAAAGATTTCAATTTTGAATTCAGAAAACAGAGATTTCAAATACCTTTATACTCAGGAATCAATAAATTTCATAGGATTCAAAATTGAACCTGAAACATTTCAGATCTTACATGATGAACAAATTCATCTAAATCAGTATCTATATTACAGATCGGGTTTCGATTTGAACTATTTACACAAAAACCCTAATTATCTCAACCTATAAATAACATGAACCCTATGCTCTGATATCATTGAAAGTATAATTTGGTACGATTTAAAAACTTATAGTTAAATCGCAACCAAATTAAACATTAATTCAGGTATTAATTTATAAATCGAGAGTTATACCTGAATAAAACTTCCTTCTTTCTTCAACCGATTGGATTATGGAATTGGTTGTTTGAATCTTAGCCCTCCAAGCGTCGAGCCTCGATGGATATCCACAAGAACGCCTCATCCTTAGATCGAATCAAGGGAGATTAAAAGGTTGGTGCTAGCCGCCATTATCTAGGGTTTTTGGAGGAGTAAAAAAAAATCTCGGTGTTTGTTTTTGGATCTTATCCTTATTCAAATGGGTTCGCCGCTATTTTCTACTAATTAAAGGAAGTGTGAGTTCCCCTTTTTAAAATAGAAGTTCACCCAAAATTAGGATCTAAACCGACTGCTTATTCCATCCTTAAACAAAATATCAACATGTTTTATTTGCCCAAAATAATTTCTCTTTTAAAACGTTCTACTGTGTGACCCCATAGGTTATTACAACGTTGGCAATGATTTTAAATCATATTTTAAAATCATAAACAGTGATTGGCATCTAGCAATGTGTCGCTGGTACCCAAGTTATAATAAGATCATCGATTCGATACAACCTTTCCGTGAACAGTGTATCAATGTAATATAATCCTTTTAACCGTTATATCCAGGATTAAACTAGAGGCATGGATCGTATCATTCTCGTTATAATTTAATCCGTATTTCTTGATCGTTGAGTGGACTGTTTAAAACAAATCAGTATTTGAGCACGGCCATGCATTTCACAGTCTCACTCAATCAAGAGGCCCATGGATATCACTACGAATATATCGTAGGGTTAAATTCCATCTATATCATTCATAATTTTCATTTGATTCGAGATGTATCCAATAATCACCGTTATCGTCACTCTGTTACGAAATAACTTTAGATGATATCAAAACACAAATATCCTCGAATAAAATTATAATGATTTCAGGTCTGAGGACCATTACATCACTGTCACTATGAGAACAACTCATGATACTGTTAATTATATTCCATGGAGTTATCTCACGGTGGGTCAGCCCAATACGCTATTCTTCAATACGTATTTATATCTTGACTTTAATATCACGTATATTAATGATCAATGAGATGTGATCATCAGTCAATCAATATACTAGTCTCAACGCTTTATTGTTGTCCTATATAAACAATAAAACTCGACTAGGGACATTTAAGAATTATAATACTTATCATATTATATAATCTCAAGTTCAATCTTACTCGAACTATATAATTCTGTATTATTATTCTAAGGACTTCTATTACATTATTATTTATATTACGCAGTAAATACAATATAATAGAATAATATTTTATTCCAAATAAAATAATAACATCAACAGTGTTATCAATCTCATCAAATGAATTGCCTCTAGGGCACAAACTCTAACAGTAAGTATAGTGATTTTTCCGATGTGATTAAAAATTAAGTCTTGATTCGATGTAAAGTGGAAATGGAATTTTACTATTGTATAACGACGATGCTAATTCATATTTGTGTATTGCAATGATTGTATTGTGAATGGTATTTTGATGTTTGCGGTATAATTGATTTGATGTTGTCCTATTGTACATTTAGAATGAAAGCAACATCACATACAAGTATATGGTCAATGTTAAAATTTACACCTATGTGTTTATATGTTTAACATAGGTTGTATACATTTTTCTAAGTCCAAGTTAAAACTTATATACACATGTTCTATGTTAAAACCATTATGCCTACATGATTAAATCCCATGTATATGTTCCTATGTTCTTTGCAAGTTTGTAATTGGGTCCAAGCCAAGTACCATTTAGTTTCACACGATTATTACAAGTTTCATGTTATAATAGGATACATGATTTGATCTAGTTCACGCTTTTGGGTTAATGTCAAAAATAGACATTTTTATGGACATGTAATAACTTTGTCACATGCTAGTTTGTGTTTGAAGATATGCCTAGATAAAAATATGTTTGGGCTTTTGTTTTATGCAAGTCTAAATTATGCCATTTCATGTGACACCTATTTAACTAGATTCTTATTTGAATGCAAGTTCACATGACAAGTTGAAACCCATGATTTATGTTAATTAGATCGCAAAGTTGCAAGTTCATATGTCGCACACCCTTTATGTTATTTAGAATATTTCATGTTCTTGGCTTTCCCTTCTTTGTTTATAAGTTGGGCAGAAATATCTAGCCCAACATTCATTTTAATCTTGCGAACGTACAAATGGGGGAATATTGTTGGGATTAAACATGAAAAATATATGTGTTAGCATGTTTGGCACCTGCCAATAATTGGTGACATTTAAATGGTATGAATTGCCATGCCTAAAAAGAATAATGAACTTGGAAAATGGGCCATAACATTTACATATAACAAGTAAAAGAGACAAATATGTAAATTTAGAAAATACGAATATGCTTAACCCGAGGTTGGATTGAGTTGTGTTGTAAACCTGCCCGGACCCGCTCGGCTGTCCAGTAATCACAACGATACATATCCAATGTTGGAGGTTAAGGCATTAAGCCCAATAAGGACCCGAGGATAGACTGAATTGTAGTGTAAACCTGCCCGGAACCAACCGGTTGTCCAGTAACTGCAACAATACCTGTCTAATGTGAGTGGTCGGTGCTTTAATGAATAAATTAAAACTAGAATAAGGATGGTAGGGTTAAATTAACTAAAACACTTAACCAATTCAACATGTTAACTAAACTGATGGGTGGGGTTAGGTTAATACAGACACTTAACCATTTAACATGTTTAACTGGAAAACCCTAGTAAGGGGGACCCATTTCAGCAGTAACCCAATTAGGTATCATGGTACCCTGAAACTAGGCAGGGTGGGGCACGATTACTAGGCTGATTATACGCAGTCAAAAGCGACGGCAGTTGGTGCAGCAGTGTAGGTTCTAACGGAGTGCGGGCGTGCACACACTTCGGAGCAGACAAACAGGGCACTGGGCACCAGTAGTATACACTATGCATTCTAGAATTGTGTCGGGCCGCCACCATGGGACTTGAAACACCCCATGGTGGGACCAGCATAGGTATCTACAATCATTGGGGGCCGTATGACACATATGATTTTGCGAGTAGGAGCCGATCTTTAGAAAGGGGATCACTTCACCCCGATCATGGGGCGCCAATTGGAACAAATACAAGTAGGTGCAGAGATATAGTGTGGGGTGTGATAGTATTTCGGTTCAAAAACTACTTTATCTTAGGGTATGATACTTTCCTGTTTCCAGTTTATACCTATCATGCCCTTTTTCTTATTCTCAAACTGAAGAGTCACTAGATTTACCAGGCTTTATGTCTGAATCTATTTTTCTTTCGTCTTCTTTGTTTCCGTTGCCCTCCCCCCTGGTCCAAAGGGAGGAAACAACCCAGCTTAGTCAGACTCTTTGCACGCTTCAAGATAGTAGATGCAGCTTTAATTATGTTTTATGCTTCTTTGTTTAATAATCATGACAGAAATGTTGATGTAATGTTTTGGAAGTTATTGTGAGACAGTTATGGAAATGTTTT
Organism: Allium sativum; assembly: GCA_030737875.1. Taxonomy (NCBI): domain Eukaryota; kingdom Viridiplantae; phylum Streptophyta; class Magnoliopsida; order Asparagales; family Amaryllidaceae; genus Allium; species Allium sativum. The sequence continues at coordinate 762,253,959 of CM060912.1, read as the reverse complement.
GTACGAACACGTATTTATGAAACGAAATTCTGTTTGTTTTCCGCTGCTTATATATATATATGTGTGTTTATATATGTCTTGTGTTTTATTTGTGACTTTTACTTATAAACCTCCACCGAAGTTAAGGCATTCCCTTTGTGAGTGACCTTAATGGAGGTGGGGTGTTTCACTTGGTATCAGAGTACAGGTTTACCAGATTAGATAAAGGTTTTTCAAACTATTTTCAAAAAGAACTTTAAAGAAGCTGACCCTAAGCCCTCTCTTTGTAGAAAGGCAAAGCTTGGAGTATATAGCCAGTTTTGACTTTAGGCCCTCCTCTGATTTTGTACTGGGTTTGTTGGCATCACTAGAAGTACGACCCACTCTTTTAGACTCAATAGGGGCCGCACAATGTGAAGACCCTCAGCTTGTTGCTGAGATTGATAGTCTAATTAGGGTGAAACTTGCAGTCGCCTCAATAGGTACTCCATCGATGATAAGGGTTGGCTGAGGCGAGATGGAAGACTATGCGTCCCACAAGCAAGGGATTTGGTAAGGATGGTTCTCGAGGAAGCACACCATTCCAAGATGACAATACACCCAGGTGGAGATAAGATGTACAAAGACGTAAAGACAATTTTCTTTTTGGGCGGCATGAAGGAGGATGTGGCATATTTCGTTTCTAAGTGCATGATATGCCAACAGGTCAAGGTGGAATAAAAGAAGCCTGGAGGACTTCTTCATCCTCTAGAAGTCCCGCAATGGAAGTGGGATAGCATTTCAATGGACTTCATTGATGGGTTGCCTAGGTCAAGAAGGCGCAATACTAGCATTTGGGTAATTGTGGACAGACTCACAAAAAGCTCCCACTTTATTCCTGTCAAGAGTAGGAGGACCGCCTCATCTCTAGCATCTCTTTATCTCAAGGAAATAGTTCGACTCCATGGAATACCCTCCAGCAGAGTGAGTGACCGAGATCCTATCTTTACGGGCGAGTTTTGGCAGAGTCTGCAAGAAGCTGTAGGCACACAGTTATGCTTGAGCACGGCCTATCACCCCCAAACTAATGGTCAGACGGAAAGGGTGAACAGAGTATTAGAAGATCTTTTGAGACTGTGCGTTCTTGACTTTGAAGGTACATGGAAGGATCATCTTCCTTTAGTGGAATTCGCCTACAACAACAGCTACCAAGCCTCCATCGGCATGGCGCCCTTCGAAGCTTTGTATGGAAGACCATGCCAATCATTAACTTGTTGGTGGGAGTCTACATACAAGCTTATACTTGGGCCAGAGAGACTTCAGAAAATGTGGACTTGATACGAAGGAGAATGAAAACTGCCCAAGATAGACAGAAATCCTAAGAAGACAAAAGAAGGATCGACCTTGAGTTTGAGGTTGGAGACAGGGTTTTCCTAAAGGTATCTCCTTTAAGGAATGTCGTTCGCTTTGGTTCCGCAGGAAAGCTAGCACCAAGATTTATAGGACCGTTCCCTGTCATCAAGAAGATTGGGAAGATGGCTTACAAAGTAAAGCTGCCCGAAAGGTTGGCTGGAATTCACAATGTCTTTCACGTTTCTCATCTCTGAAAATGATTACATGAGTCTGCGGAAGTGGTGGAGCCAAGCATTCTAGAAGAAGTTGAAACAGAACGAGAAGCAACTGTGAGGAGAGTTCCAACTCGAATCGTAGGAACTAAAATCAAAAAGCTACGCAACCGTAAAGTCAAGCTTGTTAAAGTCCAATGGAGCGATGCCGAGGAAGACGCGACTTGGGAAACTGAGGACAAAATACGCGCTGCCTACCCTTTTCTTTTTGAGGGTACATCTTTGACCTCTATTTTTCCATAAGTTTATGCTTGTACCTACCTTTTAGTGTATCTGCTCGGTCCTTTTTCTCCTAACTCCTTAGGTAGAAACTAATGGATGTAAACATGTATTTGAAACATGTTATGATTGATGGCTGCAAGTGGTTGCTCGTGGATGCATACACACACACACTAGGTATTAGATCGGCTCAGTCACTTTCATATTGCATATGCATATATGTATTCATAGTTGTATGTGGTTGAAACTTAATATGTTGTCATATGGATGTCGCATTTGTATGAATGGTTGCGCACTCATGTAGAATTATGAGTAGGGAAAAATTTGCATACATAATGGATTCATGACACTTACATGATTCGCATTGAGGAGGTCAACTAAATCAGTAGACCGCCTGATTTTTCATTAGATAAGGACATGTTCACACACTATGCATATGATCATGAATCATTAGAAGTATTTTAAGGACAATGGATGCCTGTGTTTGTTGGTTGAGTATACGGACGATTGGATGTTAGGATGTACGTTCTTCTAGACTTGTAAGATTTCGGGTATGAAATCCTTTTAAGGAGGGGAGAATGTAACACACCGAATTTTCAGTTAACATTAAATTAACAAATTAAAGTATACTTAATTCAAAATGAAAGAATTAAGGGAAACGGGTTATGTCATTGCTCTCGTCTCAGAATTCTGCTTGAGATAGAGTCCAAGTTTGCGTAAATCGGACTCCGTATGAAGGAGTTATGATCTTCCGAAGTTTCAGAATTCAATTTAAAATTCAAACAGTTCAAAATTCAGTTCAAAATTCGAAAACAGACCCAAATTGGGCTAGGCGGGAAAATTCCCGCCCAGGAACCAGGTAGACCAGGGAGTCGGCCTGGGGGTCGACCTCGGTACCCAGGTCGACCAGGGGGTCGACCTGGGTGTCGACCTACCCAGTCGACCTGGTCAGGTCTTGGCTGGCCTGGTCGGGTTCTGGTCGATTTTCTGAGCTCTGGTATGTCACTAGGACTGATTTGTCACTTTCTGATTGGCTTCTCTTGGTGTGTATAGTCTAGATTCACTCTATGATCATCTGACGGCTCAAATCAATCTGAAATTCTATAAATACAACCCAACACTCAACCTAAATTCACATAAATAAAATAGAGCTAGAGCTGTCATGCTGCCGGGAGGAAATTAAGAGTAGCCGTCAGTTGGAGAAAGCTTAGAGACGAGAAAAACTAAAGTAAAAAAGATTCAAACAATGTATATCTACCCAAAGGAAAGCATTGCAAATTCAGAACTCAGAAACCAGAAAATCAAGATCGTCATTTGTTGTAAGTATAGTGATTTTTCCGATGGGAATAAAAATTAAGACTTGATTCGATGTAAAGTGGAAATGGATTTTTACTATTGTATAACGACGATGCTAATTCATATCTGTGTATTGCAATGATTGTATTGTGAATGGTATTGGGATGTTTCTGGTATAATTGATTTGATGTTGTCCTATTGTACATTTAGAATGAAAGCATCATATACAAGTATATGGTTAATGTTAGAATTTTCACCTATGTGTTTATATGTTTAACATAGGTTGTATACATTTTTCTAAGTCCAAGTTAAGACTTATATACACATGTCCTATGTTAAGACCATTATGCCTACATGATTAAATCCCGTGTATATTTTCCTATGTTCTTTGCAAGTTTGTAATTGGGTCCATGCCAAGTACCATTTAGTTTCACACGATTATTACAGGTTTCATGTTATAATAGGATACGTGATTTGATCTAGTTCATGCTTTTGGGTTAATGTCAAAAATAGACATTTTTATGAATATGTAATAACTTTGTCACATGTTAGTTTGTGTTTGAAGAGTTATGCCTAGATAAAAATATGTTTGGGCTTACGTTTTATGCAAGTCTCAATTATGCCATTTCACGTGACACCTATTTAATTAGATTCTTATTTGAATGCAAGTTCACATGACAAGTTGAAACCAATGATTTATGTTAATTAGATCGCAAAGTTTCAAGTTCATATGTTACACACCCTTTATGTTATTTAGAATATTTCATGTTCTTGGCTTTCCCTTCTATGTTTATAAGTTGGGCTGAAATATCTAGCCCAACATTCATTATAATCTTGCGAACGTACAAACGGGGGAATATCGTTGGGATTAAACATGAAAAATATATGTGTTGGCATGTTTGGCACATGCCAATAATTGGTGACATTTAAATGGTATGAATTGCCATGCCTAAAAAGAATAACGAACTTGGAAAATGGGCCATAACATTTACATATAACAAGTAAAAGAGAGAAATATGTAAATTTAGAAAATACAAATATGTTTAACCCGAGGTTGGATTGAGTTGTGATGTAAACCTGCCCGGACCCGCCCGGTTGTCCAGTAATCACAACAATACCTAACCAATGTGGGAGGTTAAGGCATTAAGTCCAATAAGGACCCGAGTTTAGACTGAGTTGCGGTGTAAACCTGCCCGGAACAGACCGGCTGTCCAGTAACCGCAACAATACCTGTCTAATGTGAGTGGTCGGTGCTTTAATGAATAAATTAATGCTAGAATAAGGATGGTAGGGTTAAGTTAACTAAAACACTTAACCAATTCAACATGTTAACTAAACTGATGGGTGGGGTTAGGTTAATACAGACACTTAACCACTTAACTTGTTTGACTGGAAAACCCTAGTAAGGGGGACCCATTTCAGCAGTAACCCAATTAGGTGTCATGGTACCCCGAAACTAGGCAGGGTGGGGCACGATTACTGGGCTGATTGTAAGCGGTCAAAAGCGATGGCGGTTGGTGCAGCAGTGTAGGTTCTAACGGAGTGCGGGTGTGCACACACTTCGGAGCAGACAAACAGGGCACTGGGCTCCAGTAGTATACACTATGCATTCTAAAATTGTGTCGGGCCACCACCATGGGACTTGATACACCCCATGGTGGGACCATCATAGGTATCTACAATCATTGGGGGCCGTATGACACATATGATTTTGCGAGTAGGAGCCGATCTTTAGAAAGGGGATCACTTCACCCCGATCATGGGGCGCCAATCGGAATAAATACAAGTAAGTGTAGAGATGTAGTGTGGGGTGCGATAGTATATTCGGTTCAAAAACTGCTTTATCTAAGTTTATGATACTTTCCTGTTTCTAGTTTATACCTATCATTCCCTTTTTCTTATTCTCAAACTGATGAGTCACTAGACTTACCAGGCTTTATGTCTGACTCTATTTTTCTTTCGTCTTCTTTTCTTCCATTCCCCCTCCCCCCAGGTCCACAGGAGGAAACAACCCAGCTTAGTCAGACTCTTTGCAAGCTTCAAGATTGTAGATGTATGGTTTGGACTCTCTTTCCTTGGCTATGGCTTTTGGACACGTTCTATTGGGATTTATGCAGCTTTAATTATGTTTTATGCTTCTTTGTTTAATAATCAAGATAGAAATGATGATGTAATGTTTTGGAAGTTATTGTGAGACAATTATGGAAATGTTTTGTATGAACACGTATTTATGAAATGAAAGTCTGTTTGTTTTCCGCTGCTAATATACATATATGTGTGTGTGTGTTTATATCTGTCTTGTGTTTTATCTGTGACTTTTACTTGTAAACCTCCACCGAAGTTAAGGCATTCCCTTTGTGAGTGGCATTAATGGAGGTGGGGTGTTTCACTTCTGCTCGACGGTGGAAAACTCCTCCACCGTTCCCAGCCATTTTCCGACCACTCCGTTCATCAAAACCTCCTTCCACCGTTGATTTTTTTGATGCTCATCTCCTCCTCTTCAAATAAACGCCAACCACGCCCCCTATCATCGCCCCTACTTCGAGAATCACCTCCACGAACATCCGACCTTTCAGACGTCGCCATGCATGCCTCCGACCATCGGACCTGACAGTGCACCCCTCGTTTTACATGCCTTACGACGCTCTACAACGTGGTGTTGGTCGATTTCAACCTCGTGCAGTGGTTTATTAGATAAATCGAAACCTAGTTTCGAAGGATTCAACGAAGGTAACGGCCTTTGTTCTTTTATAACTGAATATAACGCTTTAAAGTGCTACGAATTATGATTTTACAATAAAAATCATATCTTTTTGCTATTTTGTCGAAATCCAGTGAAACAAGAGACATTGGACTCGTGTGGACATCTTCAACATTCTAGAAGAGACCAGATATTTTTCTGAGCCTTCTACAATTTTTGGAGGAATGGAACCCAATGTGATATTTTTGAATTATAAATGATATGGAATAACAATGTATAAATTATGCGGTCGATGTATGAGTTATATAAGCATTGTACACCTCATGTGTAAGCGTTGTATAAGTTGTATGTGCAATGTATAAGTTATATATGTGTTGTAAAAAATTATGTATGCGTTGAATGGAATTGAAATGAATTGAAATGAAATCGAAATATATTTATGTTTGTATATATATATATATATACACACCCCTCGTCCACCGACCATGGATGATATATATTGGTTGTGATTGTTTGGATTTGGTTGATGTGAAATCTGGTTGATAAATACGAATGGCTGAAATGATTGATTGTGGTTAAAATCCCAATAGAATTAGTATATGGGAAAATTTGTCTGCGTACGAACTAGATATTGAAATCCCCATTGTTAAAAGCTACGAGGCTTTAAGGTAGAGCAAAGAGCCGTACTAGGGATGGTGCCGGTTTTAACTACCCTGCCATTATGCTGCCGAAATTTTCTGGAATATTCCTGTGTTTGATTTATATTCATGTATTGAAATATATTCATGTGTTGGGAAATATTCATTTTTGAAATAAAATTGTTTGAACGATAAAAATAACATTTTTATCAAATGTATGGAATAAAATGGTTTGAACGATAAAAATAATTTTTTTATCAAATGTATGGAATAAAATGGTTTGAACGATAAAAATAACAATTTTATCAAATGTATGGAATGAAATGGTTTGAACGATAAAAACAACATTTTTATCAAATGTATGGAATAAAATGGTTTGAACGATAAAAATAACATTTTTATCGAACGTTTGAAATAAATATCTTTACAAATAAAAATCACATTTTTAAAATATATATAAATCGCTAAAAACCTTCACTTTTGAAGTAAATTGTTTTTCCCAATAAAAATCACATTTATATCATCTATATGAAGTATATAAAATAACCGTGTTTAAAATAAATTGTTTTGGCAATAAAAATCACATTTTTTACTACATATACGAATTGTTAAAAATAGTCATATGCTGAAATAAATATCTGTTTGATAAAAATATCATTTTTATCACCTATATGAGTTGAAACGGTTTTTGAAATCGTAGGATGGACTATATTTATATATATAAATATAATTAAAGCAAATCGAATAACGAAGCTGCAGTTCGTATTTTGACACCGTGATTTCAAATGATTGTACCGGGAGATCTGACCGTCGGATTTTCCCGAAACTGAAACCGTTGGGTTCGCTTTGGAAATATCTTTCCAATGATACCAACTTTGCAAAGATCCAACGATTGGATTGTCTAGAATGTTTAATTCAAATTGAATGAAAACAGCACCAGGATGGATTACATATATATATATAATTAAAGTAAATCCAATAATGACGCTGTAGTTCGTATGTTGAAATCGTAACTTCAAACAATTGTGCTGGGAGATCCGACAGTCGGATTTTCCCAAAACTGAAGCCGTTGGGTCCGCTTTGAAAAGATCTTTCTAATGATATAAAATTTGTAAAGATCCAACGGTTAGATTTTCAGATATGTGTAAATCAAATCTGAAGAAAAATAACGCCATGGCCGCATTACGGCCTGAAGCGTCATTTGAATAAATTGGCTATTTTTAAATAAATCGAAATAGCGATAAATCGTGATAAAACATTATAAACGATATGGAATGGGAATAAACTGAATTTACTCTGTTTATTGGATATTTGATGGTTGAATGTGTTTGACATGAAAATTACATTAATGAACTGAATTACGGATGTGGAATAATTTAACCATCGAAATGAATTGGTTTGAATTCTAAATATACGTGGATTATTTGAAAAGGCCGAGTTAATTCTCATTTCAAATAATTGATCGATGGTTAAAAGTCGAAGATATGAAGACGGTGCAAGACCGATGATCTTCAGGTCGGATGGATGGCTACTGATGCCTTAGATGGGAGTTGCTGCCATGAAGGGGTTGTGGTGGTGGTTGTCTGGACGTACTTGTTGATCGTTCAGATGTGCGAGGAATAACGATCCTCCGGTTTCGTTCAGACCCAGAACGGACTTGTAAATAGACGTGTGTCTGGCATTGTAGATTGACAATGTGACATACAGAGATGCTGTGATCAAAGCTTTTGTTGAAAAGTAGAGCTTTGTGGTTGATGATCAAAGCAGGGCTTTGAATAGCTAGCTTTGTGTTTAGCATTGATTTGCGAGCCTCACACCCCGGTATGGACCAGAAACGGGAGAGGGCTTCAGGGAGGACCTGCGTTTCTTTCTAACTAGGAGTGGTGTTTTGGGTTTTACACGCCCGGACATTTTACTTATGTGGATGATGGATAGCGAGGCACCTCGGTTATATCGATCGCTCCTGGGCCGATGGTTTGGTCCGTATATGACTAGTTTACACCCCATATGGTGGGGAAACGCATTGTTCAGGCATTTTAATCCACTCCGTGTGGACCGGCCCCGACGATCCAAAGGATTGACAGAGTACTTGCCTGAGACATGGGCTAGATTGTCTCGAAGTGGTAAGGACGATCCCTTGCCTTGGTTCATGACGGAAATCCAATTTCCAAATACGACATCATGCGATTTTGATTGTATACCTATATATGGCGACATTATATATGGTACCCATGCCATCTATGATTGATACTTATGATTGAAATTGTTTTTGAAACATATAAACATTAGTAATAATATCAAATGCTTTTGTTTTATTCGTATCAAGCATCTTTTGGCCATTATAAGGTAAAACTCTATTCTCCAGTTTGCGTTGCATTGTGTGATGGGAACTGAGTCTTATAATGGCTTCATTGTTATATAAAGCATTGAAATGTTTAAAGGATTTATTTGTTTTAAAGCACTGGCGATCCAATGGAGTAAACCCGTTCCGCGTTAGCGGCGTGTTCCTATGATTGGCCTTATTGCAAATTATGCTAAGTAGATTTCTCATACCAGTCCCACGACTGACTCGTAGTTTGTTTCACTTGCAAACTCGGGTGCCCTATTTTCTACACAAGCAGCCTTGTATTCAGGTTTTAGCAGGCTCTTTTTGGATAGCTGGAGCTGAAGATGGATTCTATCATTTCTTTCTTTTATGCTGTTCAGCTCCTATTCTACATATTATGTTTTGATTCCGCTGTAGACATTTATGTAAAGCTGAACTGTATTTTGTACTAAGTATGATCCTGTATACTGTGTAACTCTGATGATTATGTTTATCTAGTGTATTCTGCTGTAAATTATCTGGTGTATTTATTTATTTATTTCTGTTCTGCTATTATTTGTTTATGTTTTATATTCCAAAGATTACCCTTGCCACCGTGGAACGGGAGTTTGGGGTCGTCACAGTTGGATGTAAATCTTCGAATGTTTGATATTAATTCGGTAGATGATGACTCTTACTATTTGAGGAATTTAAAAGGTAGTTCACTGTTATTCCACTTATAGTGTGAGTTGGATACGGAGATTAATATTGAGTATAAGTTGATGGTATTTCTATCCATATCTAATGTCAAAGAGTTGGATAAACTTTTTAATTAAGATATGGGTTTCCCAATTTGATTGGGACAAAATGGATAGAAATAATCTTCGGATATTTGATATGAAATTCTTTGGTGTAAACATGTATTATTTGAGGAATTTGGAAGATATTATTATTATATTTTTATTCCACTTATAGTATTCGTTGATATGAGAATTGATATCTAATATAAGTAGATATAATTGTGTAACTTATGTTCAATATCGATTGATTTGGGTTTTGTCGTGAATCATATCTTCAACAATATTATTCTTGAAACCCAATGAGATTGAGTTATGGAAATTCATATCGTAAATTGGGATTTAATCAAACCTTTGATTTGAGAAAATTGAAAATAAGAAATTGGGAACCAAGTATGATCTTTAGTTAAGATTAAAGAATTGAATGTTGGAAAATCGATTTAATAGGAAACTATGGTTGAGATATGGATTAAAGGATTTTCAAAGGAAACTGGGTTTTTATAATGAGTCATCAAATGGAAAATTAATTAAGGCTTTGAGACTAAATTATCTTTGATTTAAGGGATGTGTTGTAAAAGAGAAAGATAAATATGGATTTTGTTATAATTTGAGAATGGATTTAAAGAAGTTTAATTTAACAAAATCCAGGATGGAAGGAGATTTAGTTGAAAGCATGTATGTTCCGTAATTTTATTTTTTTCAAATTGCGCTTATTATTTGGAAGTACCGGGATCGGATGTATGTCCAAAAACCGTTCCAAATAATAATACAACGTTGTGGAGAAATTGAAGACATTGAAGAAAGTAAAGAAGACCGGGACCCTTCATATCGTAAGGACGACTAGCTGAATGTCTCAAATAGGTAGCTCTCATTTGCAGATGGATTTTATATCAATTAAGTGGCAAGAAGCCCAAACGTATGTGAAGGAATTTCGGACTGTTGTTTTGTTCAGATCCAGAACGGACATTTATGGATTGTGTGTCTGACATTGTAATTGACCGCGTAGCACTGATCTCTGTTAAATATATATTTGTTTGGTAGCGGAGAATTTATTCTCTTGCTTAACACCTTCTTTAAGACGTATGATCTTAGAGGTTATATATCGATAGAAGTCAGTGATGCGTTGTGAATGGACAATGTGGCATACTTAAGTTATGTGGTGAGCTTTGGAGGATCAAAGAATGGCTTATTTAAATGTAGTTTTGTGTATATCGGGACGATGGCAAGCCTCACACCCCGGTAAATGGCCAAAACAAGAAGAAATGCAGCAGAGTTATTGTAATAACCCGGAAATCTGGGCCAGTTTAAAATTTTTATTTGGGCAATTTTAGCGAATTTTGAACATTTAAAATAGATTATTTTAAATAATATCGACGAGAAATTTATTTTGAATATAATCGAACGTATATATTATATATGTCGTCGTTAGAATATAAATAATTATATATAATTATAAATAGAATAGAAAATGGCACGGTAGTTCGATAATTCGATTTCAAACTTCAATTGAATGTACCGGGTGCAAAGCAATCCAGATTTTAGTGAAACCAAAAATAATAGGATCTAATTGAGAATATCTTTCCAACGAATCCGAAAAATCAAAATTTCATAGCGGGGATCAAAAGATATGTCCAGTTGAAAATTATGAATAGTCACTATGGAATTCAGGCCCTTAAAAATAGACATTTTGCAAACGACTTCAGATTTCGACGAAACCACTTTTGTTGGGTCCGTGATGTCAAGTTATTGCTAGATTCCAAATTTCATAATTTTCTGAATCAATATGTGAGCGTGGCAAAGGAAAACGCGTTTGACCAGTTTCAGTTGATTTTAATCGACTGGAAATTGGCCATTTTTCCAACGGCCTCAAAATTCGACGAAACTTGTTTTGTTAGGACCGTATCGTCAATACGAAGCTAGAAAATATTTTTCGGGAATTTTTAGAGTTCGTATGTGGCCCCAGTAAATTGAAATGTGCGTTCAAATTGAATATATACTGATTTATAATTTAATGTGAATAAAAAAAATGATCGAAACAGCCGAACTGGTTTGTGATACATATCCCATTATGTTCGGAATGGGGGTATTACGCTAGGGACGACAGTCGTTGGGACTGGATTGGAGTTCGAATATTATACTAACCTTTGGAAAATAAAATAGATAAATAATATAAAATTATATATATAAAAAAAATCTCTTTACATAGACCCCCCCCCTTAATTTTCTTTTTCCCTCTTCATTGCCTCCCGATAAAAACCCGATCCCACCTCCCTCGTTCAGACCTAATCCGCCGCACCTCCTCCGCCGTGGCGACATCGTCGAGCGCACCCCTCTGGCGACTCTCCCTCCTCCGCATCAGCCAACCCTCCTCCCTTTCCCCCTTTCTCCTTCCCTCCCTTCGATTTAAAGAGTGGCGCCCCCTTTTCCTCCCACTTCTGCCACCAGGCCGCCGCCTCTGGCCAAGCACCACTACCTCCGACGCGCCATTCACTCCCCCCTCCTCTCCGTTCGAAGATGACCAATACGTTTTTTTATTTATTTATATTTTTATTTACTTAAAGTATTGATTTTTTTATTTATATTGTTTTATCCGATTTTAATTAGAGGGAAAAACCTGATTTTTAAAGTATAAAAATATAATGTTTTAAGAAGATAAAGATTTGTTTTATAACATTAAAAAGATTTGATTTTTAATTTATAAAAAGGAATGGTTTTTAAAAATATAAAAACATGATTTTTATTTTAAAGAAAAGCTATAATTTTTATCAAAGTAAAAGAAAGATTTTTATTCGTTCATTGGCTAGGAAAAAGAAGTGATTTTTAATAATAAAAATATGATTTTTATATAAGGCGGGTAATAAAAATGTGATTTTTATATATTGAATAACAATGTAAAAATAGGATTTTTATATATTGAATAGCGAAGTAGAAATTCGATTTTTATATATTGATTAGCGAAGTTAAAATAGGATTTTTATATATTGAATAGCGAAGTAAAAATTCGATTTTTATATATTGAATAGCAATATAAAAATGTGATTTTTATATATGTAGTGGCTACGGGCGACGAAAGTGATAAAAGACGAGAACGACGAAGATTTCTACTTAAGAAGTGTCGTGAAGTTGGGATAGCTTTCGGTGAGAACTTCTCACTTTAAATTTCCTTTTCTAGTTATAAATATATACTAGGATGTAGACGGTGTTTAGTAGCACCCGACACCATTGTCCACAGACCATGGACTTGTTTGTTTGGTTGTGTAGTTGGTTAGATTATTTGATCTAAATTTGGTTGTTTGGTGAATTGAATTTGGTTTGATTGATATGTGTATGGCGTGGGCCATTATTAGACCGGGGATATGGCTAGGCCTTGTCCCGTTTCTAGTATCGTGCCGTTATGCCACCGAAATTTTCTAAAATAAGTTAGAAAAATAAAGATATCATTTTATTTAATAAATGAACCGAATAGAATATTCATAGATTGAATAAAATAATTCGATTGTTAAAAATATAATTTTTAATTTGAATATGAATAAATAAATATTCAATTACAAACCGGACGGTTTGTTTATGTACACTGATTTGACAGACATTGATTGGGACGATAAATCTTACACATCGCCCAACTGCACAAATAAAATCTGTGTTTGTTGATTTGAAACCCCACACGGGTATTGGGATAATATACAACATACACTAATCCCAATAATTAGTTGTATGTCCATCGATGGATTGACAAGCTGTTATAAGCGTTAGATATCTATATTTCATGCTTATACAGTGTAGTGCACTTTGGATGTTGGTTAATTATTTATCGTTGCTATTATATTCATGTGTTGTATGGAATCCATATAATTAACTTTATATGGTAATTGATTGGGCCTCATTCCAATTTAGAAGATAAAGAATATTATAAAATAAATGTTCATGTGTTGACAGTACTCATCTGTTGAGATTAGTCATGTGTTGAACGAAATATTTTAAAAATAAAATTTACATCTTTATCATTATAAAATAAAGGTTCATGTGTTGACAGTACTCATCCGTTGAGATTAGTCATGTGTTGAACGAAATATTTTAACAATAATGATTATTATAAAATAAAGGTTCATGTGTTGACCGTACTCATCCGTTGAGATTAGTCATGTGTTGAACGAAATATTTAAACGATAAAATTTACATCTTTATCATGTATGAAATTAGAAATTAACTGGAAAATAGATGAGCTGAGTGGTCTCCTGGATATTGATCTGATGTTGGTTTCGGCCTTCGGGATTAATATTCAGGGAATCGTTCTCTTACTAATTTACAGTTGGAGTCTGATTTGAAATGAAACGATAGATACCATAATTTTTATAAAATATATTGAATAACAAAAATAGTCACACGTGGACAGTACTCATTCGTTGAGATTAGTCATGTGTTGACAGAAGTATAGATTCACGTATTGAATAGAATAAATATTCAAATGTTGAATAGAATAACGGGATTATTGAAATATATAAAGCCGTATTGATTAGAGATGCGCTATTTTGACGCGAACGATATTTATATCGATTATATTCGTTTTTATATTTGAATTGAATAGAAAACGAATTTGAATTGAATCGAATAGAAAACGAATTTGAATTGAATCGAATAGAAAACGAATTTGAATTGAATCGAATAGAAAACGAATTTGAATTGAATCGAATAGAAAACGAATTTGAATTGAATCGAATAGAAAACGAATTTGAATTGAATCGAATAGAAAACCAATTTGAATTGAATCGAATAGAAAACGAATTTGAATTGAATCGAATAGAAAACCATTTTGAATTGAATCGAATAGAAAACGAATTTGAATTGAATCGAATAGAAAACGAATTTGAATTGAATCTAATAGAAAACGAATTTGAATTGAATCGAGTAGAAAACGAATTTGAATTGAATTGAATATAATAACGAATTTGAATTGAATTGAATATATAATGAATTCAAATTGAATTTAAATTTGAATTGAATTGAAATGAATTTTAAAACGAATTTATAAGGAAAAATTCAATTTTGATTTGAATTGGAAATGGAAGTTGAAAATGTTTTTGAAACGAATTTAAAACGATTTATAAAATTCGTTTTAAATAGTAGTCGACGAAATATATATTATATATATAATATAATGGTCTGAATAGAACGCGCCGCGCTGCGGCAGTTCGCGAATTTCGACCATTGACTTCGAATTGACGTTGCGGGAGATCAGACCGTCAGATTCTCCTAAAACCGGAACCGTTGGGTTCGTATCGAAAAGAGCTTTCTAACGAATATTAGAAATTCGAAATCTAACGGTTGGATTTGGAGATACGTCCAAATCAAATTTGGAAAAGGTCGTTGTAAGTGCAGTTCGATGTCCGTTGATGGAAATCGACTGTACGGGCCTTGATAAAATTATTAAAAATAGTAATAATTTGTGTAAAATCATAAGAAATGATTTGGGAAAAATTGGGATGACAAACTTCATATTTGAAAAGATAAAAATAGATTTTTATCGAAATGAACTAGTTTTGAACTGAAATTAAAACCCATTTATTTTTAAATAAATAAATTGGATTTGAAATGGGTTTTAAATATAATTGATCTGTGGGTTTATCGTGAACAGTGTTTTAAAATACCACTTGTTCTTTAACCCGATAATAAATGGAATTGTTGTAATAACAATGAAATGTTCTTCCGTCTGCGTTCCAATTTGTCCTGTTCTCAAAACGATCAGGGGTTTCGAATGGTCTAGATCGGTTTAACGACTGATTCGGATCGAGCGAAATTCCCGGCCGTCACAGTTGGTATCAGAGCTTTGGTTTACAGAGCTCGAGAACAAGACACATTACAACCATACGAAAGAATTCATCAGATATTGGATTAGCAATATCCAATTAGAATGACTCGTTAGAGATAGGATCAGTAGTATCCTAGAACGAGTGTGAAGAGTATATTTTCCAAATGAAAACAATTTTGTTTTGAAATTTAAAGCGTTTTATACGTATTTGAATATTTTATTTATTTTGAATTTGGACAATCTAGTATACAAAGGCTTTGCATATACGCGTCATGAACGTATATTCGAAGTTTTAATATACTAGATAGATATAGAATCACACTCTAGTCGCCCGGAGATGATTCTACTGATGACTATATAGCATCAGTAGTGTTAGTTCGAGTTTCGAAGGTGTGATTTTATATATATTTCCATTAGACTGGTGTGAGGACCAAAATATAGCTAGAATACATTGTTGTGAATTGGCATCAAAAACATGATTTTCTGTATATATGTATCAAAATTATGAGTTTGAAACACTAATTCACTGATTGATTGATGTTTGAGTTGGTTGTTTATTTGTTTGATAATTTTAAACCATTAAGCCTAATTGTACCAAATATTGAATTGTATTGAAAATTGGTAGCATTTTCTTGCATATACATGTACTTACATTGAACAGGTCAAAGCAAGGAGGCTAGAGCAGAGAATAAAATTTGTTTGCCCGACAAATAGGTACATGTTTACTATATAATTTACTGTTTTGTTTGGGTGATGATGATTTTATGAGCCTATTGGCTAGCCGCTTGGCTTTTTCTTTTTCTTTTTGAGATCAGAAGGCCTGTATGGCAATTTCGGGATTTTCCCGTGGCTCCCGGTGCAGGGGAGGTTATGGCTAAATTTTTCGAAAATTTAGGGTGTTAGCCAAATTTTTGAAGAATTTGGAAATTCTCAGAAACTGAAAAGTTGGAGAATGGAAGCCAGATCGAACGTAGAGTTGATTAATCAAACCACTTTCGACTTTGTTCCTTTTAGGGGACGAAAAGTTTTAAGTGGGGGAGATTGTAATAACCCGGAAATCTAGGTCAGTTTAAAATTTTTATTTTGGCAATTTTAGCGAATTTTGAACATTTAAAATAGATTATTTTAAATAATATCGACGAGAAATTTATTTTGAATATAATCGAATGAATATATTATATACGTCGTCGTTAGAATATAAATAATTATATATAATTATAAGTAGAATAGAAAATGGCGCGGTAGTTCGATAATTCGATTTCAAACTTCAATTGAATGTACCGGGTGCAAAACAATCCGGATTTTAGTGAAACCAAAAATAATAGGATCAAATTGAGAATATCTTTCCAACGAATCCGAAAATTCAAAATTTCATAGCGGGAATCAAAAATATGTCCAGTTGAAAATTCTGAATAGTCGCTATGGAATTCAGGCCCTTAAAAATAGACATTTTGCAAACAACCTCAGATTTCGACAAAACCACTTTTGTTGGGTCCGTGATGTCAAGTTATTGCTAGATTCCAAATTTCATAATTTTCTGAATCAATATGTGAGTGTGGCAAAGGAAAACGCGTTTGACCAGTTTCAGTTGATTTTAATCGACTGGAAATTGGCCATTTTTCCAACGGTCTCAGAATTCGACGAAACTAGTTTTGTTAGGACCGTATCGTCAATCCGAAGCTAGAAAATATTTTTTGAGAATTTTTAGAGTTCGTATGTGGCCCCAGTAAATTGAAATGTGCGTTCAAATTGAATATATACTGATTTATATTTTAATGTGAATAAAAAAAACTGATCGAAACAGCCGAACTGGCTTGTGATATATATTCCATTGTGTTCGGAATGGGGGTATTACGCTAGGGACGACAGTCGTTGGGACTGGATTGGAGTTCGAATGAAATACTATCCTTTGGAAAATAAATATAAAATTATATATATATATATATATAAATCTCTTTACATAGACCCCCCCCTAATTTTCTTTTTCCCTCTTCAGTGCCTCAAGATAAAAACCCGATCCCGCCTCCCTCATTCAGACCTAATCCGCCGCACCTCCTCCACCGTGGCGACATCGTCGAGCGCACCCCTCCGGCGACTCTCCCTCCTCCGCGTCAGCCAACCCTCCTCCCTTTCCCCCTTTCTCCTTCCCTCCCTTCGATTTAAAGAGCGGCGCCCCCTTTTCCTCCCACTTCCGCCACCAGGCCGCCGCCTCTGGCCAAGCACCACTACCTCCGACGCGCCATTCACTCCCCCCTCCTCTCCGTTCGAAGATGACCAGTACGTTTTCTTATTTATTTATATTTTTATTTACTTAAAGTATTGTTTTTTTTATTTTTTTTATATTTTTTTATCCGATTTTAATTAGAGGGAAAAACCTGATTTTTAAAGTATAAAAATATAATGTTTTAAGAAGATAAAAATTTGTTTTATAACATTAAAAAGATTTGATTTTTAATTTATAAAAAGGAATGGTTTTTAAAAATATAAAAACATGATTTTTATTTTAAAGCAAAGCTATGATTTTTATCGAAGTAAAAGAAAGATTTTTATTCGTTCATTAGCTAGGAAAAAGAAGTGATTTTTAATAATAAAAATATGATTTTTATATAAGGCGGGTAATAAAAATGTGATTTTTATATATTGAATAACAAAGTAAAAATAGGATTTTTATATATTGAATAGCGAAGTAGAAATTCGATTTTTATATATTGAATAGCGAAGTAAAAATAGGATTTTTATATATTGAATAGCGAAGTAAAAATTCGATTTTTATATATTGAATAGCGAAGTAAAAATTCGATTTTTATATATTGAATAGCAATATAAAAATGTGATTTTTATATATGTAGTGGTTACGGGCGACGAAAGTGATAAAAGACGAGAACGACGAAGATTTCTACTTAAGAAGTGTCGTGAAGTTGGGATAGCTTTCGGTGAGAACTTCTCACTTTAAATTTACTTTTCTAGTTATAAATATATACTAGGATGCAGACGGTGTTTAGTAGCACCCGACACCATTGTCCACAGACCATGGACTTGTTTGTTTGGTTGTGTAGTTGGTTAGATTATTTGATCTAAATTTGGTTGTTTGGTGAATTGAATTTGGTTTGATTGATATGTGTATGGCGTGGGCCATTATTAGACCGGGGATAAGGCTAGGCCTTGTCCCATTTCTAGTATCGTGTCGTTATGCCGCCGAAATTTTCTAAAATAAGTTAGAAAAATAAAGATATCATTTTATTTAATAAATGAACCGAATAGAATATTCATAGATTGAATAAAATAATTCGATCGTTAAAAATATAATTTTTAACGTGAATATGAATAAATAAATATTCATTTACAAACCGGACGGTTTGTTTATGTACACTGATTTGACAGACATTGATTGGGACGATAAATTGTACACATCGCCCAACTGCACAAATAAAATCTGTGTTTGTTGATTTGAAACCCCACACGGGTATTGGGATAATATACGACATACACTAATCCCAATAATTAGTTGTATGTCGATCGATGGATTGACAGGCTGTTATAAGCGTTAGATATCTATATTTCATGCTTATACAGTGTAGTGCACTTTGGATGATGGTTGATTATTTATCGTTGCTATTATATTCATGTTTTGTATGGAATCCATATAATTAACTTTATATGGTAATTGATTGGGCCTCATTCCAATTTAGAAGATAAAGAATATTATAAAATAAAGGTTCATGTGTTGACAGTACTCATCCGTTGAGATTCGTCATGTGTTGAACGAAATATTTTAAAAATAAAATTTACATCTTTATCATTATAAAATAAAGGTTCATGTGTTGACAGTACTCATCCGTTGAGATTAGTCATGTGTTGAACGAAATATTTTAACAATAATGAATATTATAAAATAAAGGTTCATGTGTTGACCGTACTCATCCGTTGAGATTAGTCATGTGTTGAACGAAATATTTAAACGATAAAATTTACATCTTTATCATGTATGAAATTAGAAATTAACTGGAAAATAGATGAGCTGAGTGGTCTCCTGGATATTGATCTGATGTTGGTTTCGGCCTTCGGGATTAATATTCAGGGAACCGTTCTCTTACTAATTTACAGTTGGAGTCTGATTTGAAATGAAACGATAGATACCATAATTTTTATAAAATATATTGAATAAAAAAAATAGTCACACGTGGACAGTACTCATTCGTTGAGATTAGTCATGTGTTGACAGAAGTACAGATTCACGTATTGAATAGAATAAATATTCATTTGTTGAATAGAATAACGGGATTATTGAAATATATAAAGCCGTATTGATTAGAGATGCGCTATTTTGAGGCGAACGATATTTATATCGATTATATTCGTTTTTATATTTGAATTGAATAGAAAACGAATTTGAATTGAATCGAATAGAAAACGAATTTGAATTGAATCGAATAGAAAACCAATTTCAATTGAATCGAATAGAAAACGAATTTGAATTGAATCGAATAGAAAACGAATTTGAATTGAATTGAATAGAAAACCAATTTTAATTGAATCGAATAGAAAACGAATTTGAATTGAATCGAATAGAAAACGAATTTGAATTGAATTGAATAGAAAATGAATTTGAATTGAATCGAATAGAAAACGAATTTGAATTGAATTGAATATAAAAACGAATTTGAATTGAATTGAATATATAATGAATTCAAATTGAATTTAAATTTGAATTGAATTGAAATGAATTTTAAAACGAATTTATAAGGAAAAATTCAATTTTGATTTGAATTGGAAATGGAAGTTGAAAATGTTTTTGAAACGAATTTAAAACGATTTATAAAATTCGTTTTAAATAGTAATCGAAGAAATATATATTATATATATTATATATATATATAATATAATGGCCTGAATAGAACGCGCCGCACTGCGGCAGTTCGCGAATTTCGACCACTGACTTCGAATTGACGTTGCGGGAGATCCGACCGTCGGATTCTCCTAAAACCGGAACCGTTGGGTTCGTATCGAAAAGAGCTTTCTAACGAATATTAGAAATTCGAAATCTAACGGTTGGATTTGGAGATACGTCCAAATCAAATTTGGAAAAGGTCGTTGTAAGTGCAGTTCGATGTCCGTTGATGAAAATCGACTGTACGGGCCGTGATAAAATTATTAAAAATAGTAATAATTTGTGTAAAATCATAAGAAATGATTTGGGAAAAATTGGGATGAAAAACTCCATATTTGAAAAGATAAAAATAGATTTTTATCGAAATGAACTAGTTTTGAACTGAAATTAAAACCAATTTATTTTTAAATAAATAAATTGGATTTGAAATGGGTTTTAAATAGAATTGATCTGTGGGTTTATCGTGAACAGTGTTTTAAAATACCACTAGTTCTTTAACCCGATAATAAATGGAATTGTTGTAATAACAATGAAATGTTCTTCCGTCTGCGTTCCAATTTGTCCTGTTCTCAAAACGATCAGGGGTTTTGAACGGTCTAGATCGGTTTAACGACTGATTCGGATCGAGCGAAATTCCCGGCCGTCAAAGTTATGGGGTGTTGTCTCCTTCTAGATAAAAGGTATACTATGGTATAGAGCCTAGGTATTAACCTATGTGGTAAAATCATCTACTTTTGTGGTTGTTGTTGGCGCGCGCTCGGAAAGGTCGGTAACGACCGGGAGATGACATACAAAAACGTACTCTAAGTTACCCAGTTAAGGGGTAACCCAGCCTTGTGTTGGCATGAGGAGCATCATTGTTGATCCTCGGACATTCCTCTAGAGGGGTTCATCATTCGGTTCGGAAAGAAGTTCCTTTGCCTAGTCATTGTTGGAAACCCAACCCCTGCTACGGGCCCATACGATTTTGATTGTATAACATACATCAGTATAGTATATGGTACCTATGCTGGCTAAGATTAATACATTTACTTTCGAAAGGATTTTCACACTATATTATAGTATTGGAAGATAATTTTAATGTATCAAGTTGTAACGTCACGAACTTCCCCGGTCTCTAAAGAGAAGAGAAAGAATGGATTGTCTGAGAACGATACAAATTAGAACATAAACAGAAGAACATTTCATTGCTTATTACAACAATTTACATCAGAGTACAAGAATATACAGAGTATGAACAAATGATATACATTTGATAAATATCAAAGATTTACAAATTACAATGCAACGGAAAATAATACAAAAACACAACTGAAAGAGATAAACGAATAAAGAGCTTTCCGAATATTGTTCCAACTGTAAACCAGATCCTGTGAATACAAATCTGCAAAACCAAAACTAATAGTTTCCCGTGTGGAAAATAGGGGCACCCAGAGTTTAGATTAAAACAATAAACTCCAGGTCAGTCATGTGACTGGTGTGAGAACTAAAACGGTTATTAAAAATCTTTACTTTAAAAATAAAGTAAATCAAGGGGCTACGCCGTATAACACGGAACGAGTTTCCTCCCAAGAATACTAGTGCATAGAATAAACAGCGCAATGTTTTTTGGAAAAATGAAGCTATTATAAGACCCAGGTCCCATCACACAATGCAACGCAAGCCGGAGGATAGGGTTTTACCTTATAATAGCAAACATGTTTGGTACATTTTAAAACAAATCATTTTGATACTATTATAAGTGTAAAGTGTATAAATCAACTCCGAATACAAATGTATCAATCTTAGGCGGCATGGGTACCATCTATTATGTCACCAATACTAGGCTCTACAATCAAAACCGAAATGTCACGAATTGGAAATTGGATTTCCGTCATGAGTCGAGGCAAGGGATGTACTCCTCACTGGCTTCGAGATACTCTAGCAAATGCCTCTGGATCTCCTGCAGTAGATCCTTGGATCCTCCAAGGCCGGACCACACTTACGTTAGTGGATTGGCAATTCCTGAACACACGTTTCCCGGTCCTCTAGGACCTATATCCATCGGCACCTGCAGTAGCCGATATATCTGAGGCGCCTCGCAATCCAATAACCACGTAGGTAAAAATATAACAATGTCAGGGCGTGCAAAACCCTATCACCACCCATAGCTAAAAAGAAACGTCATGTTCTCCTTGGGTCCCTTATCCCGTTTTTGACTCATACCAAGGTGTGAGGCCCGCGAATTAATGCTATACACAAAGCTATGCTGTATTAAAGTCGTGCTTTGATCATTAACCACAAGAATCTTCTTTTCAATAGAAGGCTTGATCATTTGCATCTCAGCATGCCACACAGGAAATTCACGCCACGCGATTGATGTCTATCGATATATAACCTCTAACCTCGTACGTCCCAGAGAAGGGCGTTAAGCAAGAGAATAAATTCTCCGCCACCAAACAGATATACATTTAATAAAAATAAATCAACACAGAATAAAATCCAATGTCAGACACACATTGTAATGACCCAAGTTTTTGACGACTTTGGTTATCGCCATAAACTCAATGATGACTAACCAAACGTCGAAAAATACGGGTCAATAATGAAAGAAATTAGAGGGTGAGGAAAGTAAGACAGAAACCTAGAATAGAAGAAGAAGAACACAATATCAGAGTAACACGAATCTCACAGTGGAACGAATAAATATATTTCATAACATAACTTTGAAATACAAATCTGTACTTGAATATACATCATTATCAAAGTACAACACTTAAAACACAGCGGAAATAAACTATAGCTATATAATCCTGAAGCCTCCTGCTCCAAACTCTTCCAGTATATCTGTAAATCCCGACTACTTGACTACCCGTACAAAATTAAGCACCCAAGAGTTTAGGGAAACAAACAAATAAACTCCGGGTCAGTCATGGGACTGGTATGAGTAAAACAGTTTAAAACAGTTCAAGCAGGTAATCGATATCTCATAAGACCACGCCGTATAACGGAACAGGTTTTTCCCTTTTGAGAATCCAAATATCTTTATGTCAAAAACCTTTTGATATTATAATAATCTCTATCAACACAATATAATAATCATCTAGCAGAAACGCTTTCATCTCATGTTCTACATATATAGTATACAATCAAAACCACAAGCACGTATTGGGTAATGGATTTCCAACTATGACAAGGTATGGAACCACCTTTCGCTAGTGCACCTCTAGAGAGGAATACACTGGGTTCAACAAGAACATCTTGCAACCCGGCCACATGACCGACCACTCATTTCGCTTGAGTGTATCGAATGTATATCACTAACGGTTGGGATCAGCAACCGTTTCCCGAATGGGACAGCATCAACAATAGATTTTTAGAAGTAAATGAAACTCTAGATCAGGTGATTATACACCCTACTTCGGTGCGACCGACTTAGCCATGTTGCCTGCCCTATTTCTGTCATTTACCGGATGTGAGGCTAGAAGCTACGCTTTTCATTACACCAGATTCACTTTGAATGCCACATCGTCAAATCCATCAAATCTCCGATTGACGTCCTCAACCATACATTATGTGTTAGCTAAAAGAAGTTTCCTTCTCCGCCTCCACTCTTGGTACAGTTGGAGAAACCAATATACGTGATCGTCTGGAAATACTCTGTCAGACATCCGTCCATACAAGTCATCCAGGAATAGGATGAACCGAAAGCACTATTCTGTAAACAGGATAGCCCTTGCATAACTCCGTCTTCAATTTCCTTTGGCATATATGATTCGCAACGCTTATGCCAATACATAGTGGTTCTTTGGATAATAATCCAACTGGTCTCTCCATATTAACAACGTTAAAATGGTCAAAATTTCGATAGTCTATGATTTAACTATCGAAGAAAAACAGGTGTGCAAACAACGATATTATTTCCAAATGGAAATTTATATCGATCAAACATCATTCAACATTTATCTCTTTATTTCATTAATTTACTTATCTCCTGTTTCCCTACATTCAATATTTCTTATTTTCTAAATTTGGAAAATATACGTTATTAACAATGGAAAACATTTCCATTTCTTGTTTTCTTTATTAGAAAACATTTCTGGTTTCTTATTCGGAAAACATTTCCAAAGCTTCTTCATTGGACTTAGACAGATGTTTAAACAAACTATCGCTATGCCAACTCAAACCATTTCCTTAAATTACTAAATTTACTTAACAATCCTTTACTATCGAACCTTGACCATTCCTTTGTTAAAAATGAAGTCAATCAAGTTGGTGTAATACTACCTCTCATACCTTAACTGAACAACGTTTCTAACCTTGAAATAGACAAAGTTTACCCTTCTAATTCTTTAACAAACTTCCTTACATAACTCTCTTTCAAATCTTTTCTATTCGATAATTCTTTCCTTCGATAAGGTATATTCGATAAATCTATTCAATTTATTCTATTCACTTAACTCTTTTGATTTAACTCTATTCACTTAACTCCTATCGAATAAACTATATTCGATAACTCTTTTAATTCTATTTGAATAATATAATATTCGATAAACTCCTTTTACTTGCTATTCGAATAAACTATATTCGATTAACTCCTTTTACTCTATTCGAATAAAATATATTCGATTAACTCTATTTATTTAACCCTAATCGATTAACTCTTTTTCGATTAGCTCTAACTGATTAACTCTAACTGGTTTAATATATTCGATTAACTCTAATCAAATAACTAATATTTGACTAACTCTTTTCGAATACCATATACGACTAACTCTTTTCGAATACCATATTCGACTAACTCTTTTCGAATACCATATTCGACTAACTCTTTTTGAATACCATATTCTACTAACTCTTTATTTGCTTTATAAAGATTTCCTTTTTAACAACGTTTATTCATTTTTAATGATTTACTTTTAGAAACGGTACTCCACTTTAAAAATGATTTCCCTCTTATAACAGTTTCCTTTTTATAACGTTTATTCATTTTCTAAATATCTCCTATTTATAATATTCCAATTTATAAATATTTCTTATTTATAAATATTTCTTATTTATAAATATTTCATTTATAAATATTTTATTTTCAAATAACACTTTGAAAATATACCCTTATCAAAATTTCGTTATGTTATGGTATTTAATCATATCAAATCACGATGGTCAATATCGTCCATACACATATAATCAACAACAGGTTATAATTCACATCATATATCAAAATATATGAAAAAAAATAAAATAATTGTTGAGGAATCCAGTCGGATTCCTCCATCCTATTTCCCTGCATCCACAGATGTTACACAATATAATCAACATCACTTTCAGTTTCATATGATATATTCTGTTAAACAGAATCAATATAGAAATTCATCTAACTGACTAGCAGTTCAATCAAACAGTCAACACACAGTCAATCAGCCAATATTTAACAGTTCTAAAAATACAACATGAAATTATAAACTGTTCAGAGTATGTGAGATTTACTCACATTTGCAGTTCATCGTTAAAGAACGATAAACCGTTGTTTGATTTGAATCAAACAATTTATTTCGCCGTAAATTCAAACAAGCTCCAATCCACTCCCAGTCAGTCTCATTGTGTTGCTCCCGTCGATACGATCCCAACGCAACTTACGGTTCGTGATTCTGATATCGTACAACACAGATATTGAATTAACAAGTTATAATATATTTTTACAAAGTTTAATTTAAATAAATAACGTTATTGGGCCTCACCACCATTTAAACACCGGCCCATCTCCTTGTTAATGACCCAACCCTACTTCCTCCTATTCCCTTTCTTCCTTGTTAAATAGAAACCGCATTCCAGGAATACACAGTGGCCTTTATGACGGCTTCCTCCATCCTTATCCATCACCGTTCAACAAATCGAGGTTGGCGTTGAACTCCCAATCCCGAACTCTCCTTCTTCCTCACTTTGAAGTACAGCTCGGCGTCACTGTTGCTTATCAATCCACTGACTTAACCACGACGTCGTGCCATCGCTCCCCTCAATAACCCATCGCACCTCACTGAAATCCACATACAGATGCTCTTCCAACCTCGCAAGCCAATTCCGATCACCCCAAGGCCCCTCGTCGCCCCTATCGACCAGCAACCGGAACCCTAGCACTCAGCTGTAAACATCGAGCTCCCCAAACATGGACCGCAACCATCGAAATGGGTACTGGACGGAAGATAAAAACACGCTCTTCTCAAATAATTATGTCTTGAGATTTATAGCAATTTATTTCGATTTGTTTTGATTTTATTTCCTCTCTTTCCTTTTACTGTATGAAGAGTATGAAGAGAACGAGAGCGGCGGGTTTTGGTTGACTGTGAACTAAGGAATTTAGGTTTAGAAATGTTTGAAGGGGGGTATTTATAGAAGGTATAAATACCTAGATATTTATTTAGATATTTTTATTTATCTTTTTTGTGTATGTTTTCGCCTTCTAAAAATTCGTGTGCTCACACACGATACCAAAAAATCACCAAACTGGACATACTACTAGTGTTTGACATTACGGTCCCAACAAAACTGGTTTCGTCGAATTCCGATTTCGTTTGCAAAACTGGCTATTTTTAAAGCTCTAGATGACCCGTTTAAATATATAAATATATTTAAATATAATTAAATAAAATATTGATAAATTAATATTATCGTATATATTCACAACAGAATATCATACAGCTCCAGAATAATCCTGTGTGGGTTTCTAACTCGATATTCACTTCTGGGTCAACCCGATATTCGATTTATATTGAAATTCCTTTTTAAAATATAAATAATTTCTTTATAAATTATAAAGGAATTCCACAGCGATTTTTCTAAAATTTGTTTGGACGTAAATCAAAATCTACATGACGAAATCTCAATTTTTCTCTTCCACTAGAAAGATATACTCCACCAGCTCCAAACGTTTCTTGTTTCACAGAAATCCGGCTTAAAATGAATCCTGTACATTCAGTTGAAGTTCGAATCGCCAATTTACGAACTGCAGCGCCATTTCGAGCTCGTTTATAATTATATTATAAACTATACGTTCAACTGTCAATGATTGAATATATTCGTTATTCAAATTCAATTCCAAGCTGAATTAAATATCACAGATGATCCGGTCACACCACATCGTCATTTCGGCTAATCCTGATTATTTCAGAATTAAATATATTATTTAATTTATTATTTTAATTAAATATTCACCATTATTTAATTCCACGACCATTTAATTCACTATGTCACTGTTTATATATGTTAGACCCAAAAGTGGTTCTAACACTCAAATTGATTTGAAACAAGATAAAATGAGATAAAAATAAAAATGAACGCGCAAGATTTATAGTGGTTCGGCGAACAAATGCCTACGTCCACTTATTTTTCACTATATTCAATAATTCAGTTGCAAATGCAATGAAAGGTTCACTCACAACTCACTTTTGTTCACTCAATTGACTAAAACAAGAAATAAAAGATGATTTGGATTCTCTGGGAGTAATGGAGTTCGGATGATGGAGGTGATTGAATTCTTTAAGTGCTGAAAAAAGATCCTTCTCTTTGTCTCCAAACGGGGTATATATAGGTGTGAATTTGCTTGAGACTTGATCCGGGTCGGGCCACGTGTCATCCATCGCATTCTCTTCGGGTTCGGATGAACTATCAGGTTGACAACACATCAAAAGGGAGGACGTTAGGGGTAGGAATTAGTCATAGCCGGTCCGGTTCTCCAGGCGATTTTTCAGGAGATTAACATGGATCATGGGTGCGGGTCGGAGACGTGCAGGTAAGGGGTTCGGATCGGGATACCCGACCCGAACCGGACTGGTTTGGACGCCTCTCCTTCTCTAACCTATTCCGCTCCGCTCCAGTATTGTGGCAAGCAGATGGCCTTCCGATCCGTTCGAGATTTAGTTGCCTTCCGATCCGATTGGATATGCCTTACCAATCTATCCAGTAAGAGATCACCGATCCGATCAGAGAATTCTATCCGATCCGAACAGGATTCTATCCGATCCGAACAGCTGCAGCTCTCCATCTGAATTGTAGTGTTTTCCTTCAATCCGAACCGAAGCCTTATAATTAAAAATACCCTTCAATGTTTGGTTTCTCGACTTTGTGTTGCCTAGTTCACAAAGTAGGCTAACATTCTGCCCCCTCAAAGGATGCTTCTGTTGTATACGAAGCGTGCTTTGATGTCGTTTGAAATGCTAGTCCTTGAGTCGGAACGGTCAGGAGTAATGCACAGATTTCTATTCGGTTCGGTGTCTGACTCGAGCACATTTTCTTCATTTCTGAACAAGTTTGGGAATTTTTCTCGACACATAGCGCTTCTCTCGGGTATGCGCTTCTTTTATCTCTCGTTTGAACTCAATTCGAGTCGGATGCTAAATTAATGTGTGAAATTTGCTCGGTTCGGATTCCGATCCGAAGCGCTTTCGTGGGTTTGGTTCTTGGACGTTGGGCCTTCAGGCAGAGTTGTGCTACTGGGCCTTCACTCCGGTCCGAGCGGGTGAGAAAGAATAGGAATACGAGGAGTCAACATCACCCCTTATATAAATCCGCCACTGTCTTTCTTCTTTCCTCCTTCTTTTCTGCTGCCGCTCCCAACCCTAGTATTGAAAACGTCAGAAACTCCAATATTCTGAAACTATTCCTTGTAGATTTCTCCAATCGAACATATAGGTAGCTTTTTTTAATCTCGAATAACTTCGTTGTAACTGTTTTTGATTTCAATTCGTGGTTGATTGGGATGGTTTAGCCACGGGGCTTCGCTCGAGCTCCACGTCGTTACTGGTGGATCCGCCATCACTTCGAGGCATTGCGAGGCTGGAGAAGGCAAATATTTGTCCTTAACGGTAGTTTTGGTGATAGAACGGATTTGTTTGTGAGTAGGGGGGAAAGTGGAAGAAGAAGATGAAGAAAAGAGTGTGATGACAAATTGGTTCGGGTAGAAGACGAAGGAGCAAAAAGGAAGGAGAAGTAAAGGGGATCGGTTCGGGTTGCATACTTTAGAAAGACGGGAAGGAAGGAAAATGTCGGTTCGGGTCGGAGAAGAGAATGGGATAAGAGGTTGAAATAAATGGACTGGTTAAGTGATGCTGGTTCGGTTCGGATCAGGTCACCCGATCCGATCAGATCAGTCCCACTTCCGAACCCATTGTTTCCCTTGTCTTGAACTGAACTTGCTTTAATGAAGCATCCGAACCGACTGTTATCTGTATTTGTATTGAGCCAATTATCATATGCATATCCGAACCGAACCGAACGCATCAAACTTGGCACACAAAGATTACCCAACTAAATCAACTAACATTCACTCTAGAAAATAACTTCGTGGACAGTTAGGATAGTGCCTTGTTAACAGAAACGAGAATTTAGAACAACTCTGACTATCACTTTCTCTTTAAAGCTTCGTCTTACATTGCTGTACTTTTATTTTGCATTTCCCACATTTGCTGCACACACTTTAGTTCACACACATACACAAAGGGGGCACGGGATAATTCACTCTAATCCGTGCTATTGCTTCTTCAATAGTTCCATGACAATGAGGCCCAGACGCTCTTCCCGTCTAGCTGAGAGGAAAGAAGCCCCGGAAACTTCCAACAAAACCACTCTTGAGGATATATCTTCTTCGTCTGATCCAGAATGGGACAGTGAGGGTCCGGATTACGGAGTTGGTCATCGGGAAAGCGACGAAATGTCTTCAGAAAATGAAGTTTCCCTAGGCTTTGAGGAGGAAGGAGGGATTGGTGACAATCGAGCACCCGATGAATTTGACTCAGCCATTATATTGGAGTCACCTCCAGATTCCGTAGAATCGACAATCGACAACGACCGACTTGTTCGAATTTGCTTGAAGTATGGAATAATGAAAAGGGACACCCTAGTGCCCTCACGCTCTGACCGTCCCCACAACCCTCCAGAAGGATATATGACGGTCACTCGACTGATGTGCATGGTCGGCGCCATTCCTCCATTCTCGCCTTTCATCGTTGATTTCTTAAGACAAATGCGGATTGCCCCCATGCAGTTGCATCCCAATTCATATGCCTATTTGCATACCTTATTCATAGCATATCGTGAAATTCTAGGCTTAGAGCTCACGTTCGATGATGTTCATTTCTTCTATAATTTCAAACATCGGACTAGAGAAACTCCATCTTTCTGTTACTTTGAATCAGTCCCAAAAAGGAAGATAATCTCTACACCGTTTAGCAGTAAAGCTGGAGATTCCAGACTAGAGTGGTTCTATAAAAAGCAACAGTCTGGATGCGCCAGGAGATGGACAAAATCAAGTAAAGCATTGATTTTCTGAACCCGGACTCTATACACTTGAATCATCACCCTGACCTGTTTTACTTTTTATTTGCAGTTGACAATCCCAAACAGATATCAGATCAGGTGTTCTTTGATCGAATGCACCGACTTCTTAATGGTGATCAAAAATTCCTGACTATCGACGAGGTCCTTAAAGATGAATACCTTCATTTTCACGGGCTGCTATCCGTTTTCCGTAGCATCGGTCATGGGACGGTCCCTTATGCATACATTCCTCCAGTGGAAACAGTTCCAGAGATAGGAGAGCGCTCGGGAATTCCTACAGCTCCTCTTCAAACTTCTCCTTCTCCCTCTTTTACACAAGATGATGAACTGGCTAATCTGGCCGCAAAACATCGTGAAGGGTATATTGCCCCCGAGAAAACTACTTCTCCAGACAAGTCAAAATCTTCCTAAGAGTCGCCACTTCACGCTTCCGAAGGGGATGTTCCTAGCACTGACGAACACATATTTCAGGGTTTGGGGGATCTCCCCTTACCTGAGACTATATATACTTCAGAGGATTTCAGGAAGGACCCTTTAGTCTTCACTTCTTCGGAAGAAACTACTCCTGCTAAGGCCAAAGAGCCTGCCCGCACCAGTCTAGCTTCAGACTCGGGTTGGTTGGGGGGACACACACCACTTAGGATGCACTTTATACCACAGCATTAGCATTCATTGCACTTCTTTCTCCATAAACCCATTGATTCTAAACTTCGTTTATTTTATCGTGCAGGTACAATGTCTCGATCCTATTATGATATAAGAAAGCTTCGTCGCAGCATGTCCAATCCTCCTCAGGATGTCGAGTATGATCGCCAGGATGACCGTGGTAGGGAGGAAAGAAGACCCTATGATCCCTATCGATCTCGGCCCTCACGCTCCCGCTCACCAGTTCGACCGGAACAAGAGAAATACAAGAGCTATCAAGGTCGTAGGGAGGAGGATAGACCACCATCTAGGGATTCCACTTCCTCCCATGAAAAGCGGAGTAGAGAGAAAACTCCTCCAAAGGAAACTGGGTCTCGAAGTAAGCAAAAAGTTCCTGCTACTAAACGACCTAGGACAGACAAGGGTTCTACAGAATCTTCTTCAGGAAGGGACGCCGAACTAACAATCCTCGCTCCTCCTCCACCAGATGCGGGAACCGCAGTAAAACTGGCATATTTAAAGGAACAATTTCCCGAGCACTATTTCGAGACTCTGACCTTTCTACCTACCCTTGAACCTATTTCGTCTAATTGGGCAGATGAGGCCAAAGCAAAGATTGATTTGGTGGAAAAACAATATACCGAGATGTTCAAGTATTCCCGCAATCTTTCTAGAATCATCCGCACTCTAATGACAAATACTGATTCAATGCAAAAGACCGCGGAGGAGGATGCTAAGGCCTTAAAAACCTCAGGAAAAGATTTAGAAGACACTCAAGCTCAACTAGCTGTCGCTCAGAAGAACGCTTCTAACTTCAAACAACAGTTTGAGGACATGCAAAAGCGCTATCATGATTTGCTTGAATCCCACACTCAGGAGCGTTCTGAGTTGAAGAAGCAAGCCGACGAAGCCAAATCAGAGGCTGCTAAGACACGCCTTGCTTATGCTGAGCTTGAGCAAAAGAACGCCGAGTTAGCGAAGAGGAGTGCTGAATTAGAAAAGAAGAACGCGGACTTGGCTTCGAAGCTGTTGGAGGCAGAGAACAGGGCTGCTCTGGCTGAGGGCAATGTGGAATGCGCTATTAAATCTGCGGAGGAAACCCGCAAACAACTATCAGAGGCGGAGGCTGATATTCAGGGCTTCGGCGAGCTAATGATTGAATTCTTCGCGCACATTATTCGTCGTCGAAACATCTCTTGGATCGAGGACTATCCATCCACTCTGGTTCAAGTGTGGAATCAAATCGTTGAGTGGGAAAAAGAAGAACTTAAGGTCGATTCCCTTGATGAAGATAAGCTGATGGAGAAATACTTGAGAGACGACGAACCGGAGCGCCTAGCTGAAGGGCGCCGCCTAATTGCTGAGGCCATGGAAGAAGAGAGGCGGAAGTCTAAACAGAAAACCATTCCCGAAGCTGGCTCCTCTTCTTCTGCTCCTGCAACTCCCGAAGTAGAAGGGTATGATCCCGAAAACCCGGGAATTCCCCGGACAACTTTGCTATCTCCCATTCCTGAAATAACTCCAGAGGTAGTAGTCACCCCCGCTGAAAAGTCTTCAGAAGGTATTCCTATCTTTTCTCCTCAATTTGCCAAGGCTACTACTACCTTTGGCTACATGATTGAACGTTCGATGAGAAATCCTTTGCTTTCGCCTGAGTTGATAACCGATGTTTCTCATTCTGTAGGCGTTGAATCATCCGCAAAGACAGATGTAGCTCAAGGAGCTGTTGCTGGGACGAAGCCCGCTGATAGGGTCAAAGAAGGGGAAGACAAGGCTGCTTCCGCAGACCTGGGGGAAAGAAGTGAGCCAACTAAGGTCACTACTCCCCAGGATGAAGAAATGATTGCAGCTTTAAAAGACGACGGAGGAGACGAGGGGCATGATGAGGAACCGGAGGTTGCAATAACTGGGGAATCGGGAAGCGCTGATGACATTACCTTGGCTGCCATGAAGGCTGATCAAGACAAGCGCTTGCAATTAAAGGCCGAAGAACTAGACCCTGAGGTCCTCAAGCCCCTCGCAGTTGTGGATGCAGGTTCAAGGTTAGTTGTTAAGCTCTCAACTAGATCTATTACCGAAGAACTTGCTAAAAAATCTTCTCTTGATTCCAGTGCCCCGCCCTCCGGGAAGAAGTCTGCTGGCTCCAGTACCACATCTTCAGGGAAAAAGAAATCAAAACGAATCTTGACTGAAGCCGAGAAGGAAGCAAAGGATGCGGAAAAAGCTGCCAAGAAATCGAAGGCTCATCCCAAACCCAAATAGTGGGTTCCCCTGTGTCTTTTTAGCATCTTTGTAAACCAATATGTGCTGCTACAACAGCAGCTTCCGCACTTTCTTTTTTAGCTATTTCCTTGTACAAATTCATTCATTTGTAAATAAAAATAATTCACTTTTTGCAATGTTTATTTGTCAGCAGTTCTGCACTTATGTAAAAATACATGTCTATAGTTATGAAACAAAGTTGTGGAGAGGGGAGATATGTGTATGTATATGTATCCCCAGTCAATTTCCATAAGTTATTCAATGCTTAACCATGCAATCTAAATGCTCCCGATTCTCTAACGGGATAGCATTTCCTGTGTCATCAATACCTGTTGTTTTTCCTGGCATTTCTTTTATACTCTCTCTCATTCTCTTGAGAGTTAGAGTTCGAACTTAGTCATCTATCCATTCCCCGGTCTCTCAACGGGAAAAGATTTCTTTCTCGGCGCTCGGTCGGAGACGCCTTTATACTCTCTTTCTCTCTGGAAAGTTAGAGTTCGGAGTTGAATCTCTTTCTCAGCGCTCAGTCGGAGACGCTTTTATACTCTCTCTCTTTCTCTGGAGAGTTAGAGTTAAGAATAGAATTTCTTTTTCAGCGCTCAGTCTGAGACGCTTTTATACTCTCTCTCTTTCTCTGGAGAGTTAGAGTTAAAAATAGAATTTCTTTTTCAGCGCACAGTCTGAGACGCTTTTATACTCTCTCTCTTTCTCTGGAGAGTTAGAGTTAGAATGTCGTTTTCTCATTCTTTTACGTCTTATTGCACACATAATCATTGTGCTTCTAGACTATTTTCAACCTTTTTTAGGCTCTGAGTTATCCTGTATTTTATAATCACAACAGAACAACTAATGAATGTAAATGCATAAAAGTAAATAACACACAATATTTTTATAGTGGTTCAGCTAAGTCGTAGCCTACATCCACTTTATAGTCCTTTATTCATATCATCAGATTTTCCCAAGGCAAGGCATGTCTTGTTACAGAATTCACAGTAAAAACGACAAAAAGTATAGCATTTCTAATCCAAATATCGCATTAAGTGTTGGGCATTCCATGCTCGAGGAACTTCTTCGCCATCTACGGTCGTTAACTTGAAGGTTCCTTTTTCAAGTTTCCGTTGGATGACAAAGGGTCCTTCCCATTTTGTGCCGAGGTGAGGAAGGGATGGAAAAACTCTCTTTAGCACCAAATCTCCTGGTTCAAAAGTTCTGAGGCGAACTTTTTTGTCATAATAGCGTGCCATCTGACGCCGATGTCTTGCTGCACGCAAGTCTGCTTCGTCCCTTTTCTCTTCGACTTCATCAAGAGACTCAAGTAAAAGTGCCCGATTCGTCATCGGGTCATAATACGTCACCCTGTGGGAAGGAACTTCCTGTTCAACTGGAATTACTGCTTCTGAGCCAAAGGAGAGAGAGAAAGGGGTATGACCGGTAGCCGTTTTAAATGTTGTTCGATATGCCCACAAAGCTAGGGGCAATTCATCAACCCATTTTGCCTTTGCACGCTCTAATCGCTTCTTGAGGATGGATTTTATTACCTTGTTTATTGCCTCTACTTGCCCATTCGATTGTGGATAGGCAACTGCAGTATATCGTTTGTCTATCTTATATTTTTGGCAAAAATTTCTGAATTCAGAGCTATCAAATTGGGTCC
This sequence comes from Allium sativum, assembly GCA_030737875.1. Classification (NCBI taxonomy): domain Eukaryota; kingdom Viridiplantae; phylum Streptophyta; class Magnoliopsida; order Asparagales; family Amaryllidaceae; genus Allium; species Allium sativum. Next base: position 762,218,854 of record CM060912.1, on the reverse strand, counting down.
CGTTGTCAGTAACAATCGTCCTTGGGATCCCAAATCGGCATATAATATTTCTGACCACAAAACTTATCACCTTTCTTGTGGTGATCTTAGTCAAGGGCTCAGCTTCCACCCACTTTGTGAAATAATCCACGGCTACTACTGCATACTTAGCTCCTCCTTTAGCAATCGGTAAAACTCCAATGATATCAATTCCCCATGTGGCAAATGGCCGAGGACTCACCATCGATTTAAGCTGGGTTGACGGTGCCCTGGGGATTTTGGCGAATCTCTGGCACTTATCGCAGCGTCGTGAATAATCAGCCGCATCTTTGTTGATCGTAGGCCAGAAGTATCCGTACCGCAATATTTTCTTTGCTAAAGTTTGACCTCCTGTATGATCTCCACACTCACCTTCGTGCACTTCTCTTAGTACACGCTTGATGTCGTCGTGTGCGATACATCGTAACAGGGGCATAGAAAATCCTTGTCTATAGAGAGTATCGTCTTGTATAACATATCTGGTAGCTTTGCGAACTACAGCTCTTTTCTCACTCTTCTTCGATGGGAGTGTCCCATTCTTAAGAAAATTCTTAATTGGAGTCATCCATGACTCCTTTTCTGGTTCCGCTTCAAGAGCGAATTCAATTTCCATTGACTCAAAGCTTGGCGATTCCAACGTTTCAATTGGAATTACCTCCGTCCCTTCCGGATTGTCAGAACTAGCCAGTTTTGCCAGTCTATCCGCTTTCTGGTTTTCAACTCTGGGAATATGCGTTATGTTGTACCGCTTTAAGCTATTCAATAGCTCTTTCACTTTCTTGAGGTAGGCGATAAGTCGAGGTCCTCGGGCCGCGAATTCCTCTCGCACTTGACAAACAACAATCTTAGAGTCACAAAATATGTCCATCACTTTTACTCCGAGGTCTTTAGCAAGTTTCAGCCCGGCAATCAGGGCTTCATACTCGGAATCATTGTTAGTTGCCGAAAATTCTAATCGCAGGGCGTAATATAACGACCGTCCCTCGGGAGTAACTAAGACAATTCCAGCTCCGGACCTTCGGTCATTTTTAGCTCCATCGGTATATAATTTCCACGGATTCATCTCTAGTTCTTCCTCAGATTTAACCACTCGGTCATTGATTATTTCCTCTTCTGGAATGGTGAACTCCGCAATAAAGTATGCTAGAGCTTGCCCCCTGATTGACTTTCGTGGTTGAAAATTCAAATCAAACTGGCTTAATTCTATGTTCCATTTGATCAACCTTCCCGATGCTTCAGGTCTCTGCAACACCTGTCTTAAGGGTTGGTCGGTGTATATGGTTATCGGATGGGCTTGGAAATAGTGACGAAGTTTTCGGGACGCGATCAGGAGGCTGTAAGCGAGCTTCTCAATTTTTGGATAATTGCGCTCTGCCGCTGCTAATTTCTTACTCACATAGTACACTGGCCTTTGTACTTTGTCTTCTTCTCGAACCAGGGCTGTGCTGACAGCGTGAGCCGAGACTGCTAGATAAACAAATAATTCTTCATGATCTACGGGCTTTGATAAAATTGGCGGTTTCTCTAACAGCTCTAACAGATTTTGAAAGGCCTCGACACAATCGGGAGTCCACTGGAAGTTCTTCTTTCCCCTTTTTATCAAATCAATAAACGGAACACACTTATCTGTGGCTTTGGAGATGAATCTACTCAACGCCGCTACCTTCCCTGCCAGACTTTGGACGTCTTTAATTCTCCTCGGTTCTTCGATGTTTCTAATCGCCGCTATCTGGCTAGGGTTGATTTCAATTCCTCGGGAACTCACAATAAAGCCAAGAAACTTTCCCGACGCCACTCCAAATGAACATTTTAAAGGATTCAATTTCATACGGTATTTTCGCAAGATACCAAACATTTCCGCTAAGTCTTGCGTATGGCTGGAAGACCGCTTTGATTTAACAAGCATATCATCCACATAAACTTCCATAGTTTTTCCTATTTGATTATAAAACATTCTATTTACCAAGCGCTGATAAGTAGCTCCAGCGGTTTTTAACCCGAATGGCATTACAACATAACAATATAGCCCCAAATTCGTAATGAAACTCGTATGCTCTTGGTCTGGTACATGCATAGGAATTTGGTTGTATCCAGAGTATGCGTCCATGAAAGAAAGAAGTTCATGACCTGCTGTCGAGTCTACAAGCTGGTCAATCCTGGGAAGTGGGAAACTATCTTTTGGGCAAGCTTTATTTAAATCTGAAAAGTCAATACAAGTCCGCCACTTTCCGTTTGGCTTCTTTACCAAGACGGGATTCGATATCCAGTCGGGATAAGTCGAATCTCGAATAAATCCATTTTGCTTCAATTTCTCTACTTCCTCTTTGAGAGCAGCCGACCTCTCTGGGCCCAGCATGCGTCTCTTTTGCTTCACATGCGGATGCTTCGGATTTACATTCAATTTGTGACTGATAATGGAAGGTGATATCCCACACATGTCAGCATGGGTCCAGGCGAACACATCTAAGTTTGCCTTCAAGAAGTCCGTCAGTTCTTTAGCGCGACGTGGATCCAATTGAGAACCAATCTTCAAAACTTTCGTCGGATCAACTTTATCAATGGGAATTTCCACTGTCGCTTCGTTAGGAGTTGCATTCCTAGCCTCTGGTTCCTCGTCTTTTCTAGGATCCAGGTCTTCAGGTGTTCCTTTGGGCAACTCCTTTGGGGTCAATTTCTCTAATTGCTATGCCGAGTCCCCCTTTGAGGGAGACGAGGCATCCTTACTCTCAGCATTAACTCCTTTCATCAACATCTTCAGTTCGGCCACATAGCAGGCCCGTCCAGAAACCTGATCCCCTCTTATTACTCCAGTCCCGGCTTCGGTTGGGAACTTTAGTAACAAGCACCAAGGGGCGATACAAACTCTAAATTCAGCGAGGGCAGGTCTCCCTAAAAATGCGTTATATGGCGAATCTACGTCCAATACCACGAACTGAAGCATTCGCACTCTTCTACGTTCTCCTTGCCCTAGGGTCACGGGCAACTCTATATATCCCATGGGAGCTGTCGTCGCTCCGTTGAAGCCTCTAATCCATCCTTCACAAGGTTTCAGATCTTTGGGCTCAAGCTTCATCTGATCAAATGACTTCTTGAACAAAATATTAACGGAACTTCCGTTGTCTACTAATACCTTATGGACCAAGGCCGGCCCAATGGCGGTAGTAATAACCAACGGATCATTGGTGGGAGATTGTATCCCCGTGTTGTCTCGGCTGCGAAATACCACGTCGTCGAACATGGTTTTTTGTTGTTTTATGGGGGTGACATCTTCCAAATCGTCACCTTCATTCACATCTAGATGCTTGGCAGCATTCACATAATGGTCCATTGACCTGAAACTTCGGATTGCCGGGTGAGGTCCGCCTACTATGGAGTTGATGACGATCCCTTTACCTTTTTGCTGCGCGGTAGGCTTAGGAGCAGGTAGGATCTGTTTTGGAGCCTGCTCTCCTTGCCCCCTGTCCCTCGGGGCAACCTTGTACTCATCCAACTTTCCTTCACGCAGCAGCTTTTCAATTACATCCCTCAAATGCCGACATTCATTGGTCGAATGTCCATGTGTTCCGTGAAAAAAGCAAAATTTCCCTGTCGCCATTTCTTTCTCGGTCGAATCACGAGGTGGCGGTCTTTTGTACTGCAACACATTGTACGTATCCAGGTAAATATTTTCCAGGGTGTCATTCAATGGTGTATAGTTCTCGTAGTTCTGGAATCGGGGCCTTTTGTTAGGGTCGCTTCCCCTATTTCTGTTTCTCCTGTTACCGTTCGAATTACGGTTGTTGTTGTTTCCCCCATTTCCAGTATTGCTGTTTCCACCCTTGTTTCCTACATTTACTTCAACCTTGCCAGAACTTTCCCCAGACTGCTTCACGGCAATATTACTCTGCACATTCTCCTTTGAAGCTGTCTCAGACTTTCTCTTTCGGTTTGCCCTGGCCTCCTCTCGTCTTAAATAAATATCGGCTTTTTCGTAGAATATCGCCCTTGTGGGGGGTGTCTTCCCAGAAAGGTAGTCTCCAAACTCAGATTCAGGATCAACTCCTTCCTTCAATGCCATCAGAATAGTGGGCTAATGCGGGTCACTGACCTCAGTTACAGCTTGGTTAAAACGATCTAGATATGCCCTTAAAGACTCTCCCGGTGCCTGTTTGATTCTCGACAATTCAATAACACTCTTGGACTTTCGGGCATGTAGTCGGAACTGGTTCATGAAACGCTCGCTTAGTTCTTTGTAATTAGAAATTGAACGAGGAGGAAGTCGGGTAAACCAGAATAATGCCACATCTTCTAGGTAGATTGGGAATGCTTTGCACTTCACTTCATCAGGGGCAGCAGCGGCATTCATGAGCCACGAATACCGCATCAAATGCTGTCCTGGATCAGTCCTTCCATTATATTTGTCCATCTGTGGCAAGTTAAAGCGTCGGGGAAACTGGAAGTCGAGGATATCGTCAGTGAACGGAGTATGGCTTCGCTCAATGCCATAGTCTTCATTTGTATAATTCCGGCTCTCGGACATAATTCGGCGAACCATTGCCTGTACATCAGCACTAGTTAGGGGCTGCTCAGGTTCCCTGGCCCTAGTATCCGAGTTCCTTCTGGGCTCTTGCTCAGGAGATGCCCTTCTTCTTCGAGCTGCTTCTGCTCGATTCCGTTCCCTGCGTTCCCGGTCGATCTCGGGAAGAGGGGACTGGAGTCTTTGCCCCCGAGTGGGGTCATCGTTTCCTAATGCTCGTGCAATATCCTTGCGAGATCCCAAAGATCCAAATGTTAGCTGCTCCACATTCTGAGGTCGTTCGAGTGGCCTCCGTTCACGGGGCCTCTCTTCCTCGGAAGATGAAGATTGATCTACTGGTGTGTGACGAACCGGTGATGGAGTCCGTTGCCGACGGAGTTCGCTAATCTCCCGACTCATGAGCCTCATATTTTCCTGCATCATGAGATTAGTGCGCTCATGAACTCTCATAGCTTCCCTCGTGCTCTCAAGCATATCAAGCAAGCGCGAGAAATCTCCTTGAGTGATGGGCGCAGATGGATTGACCTGATCACCAACCCTGGCAGCTGGAATTGGAGCATTCGTAGGGACTCGAGTAGAGGTTCCAGCTTCACCAAGCATCGGGTCGGATCGGAGGTAGGAAGTCGGATCGGATTGGAGCTGGGGTGCCTGGTCGGATCGGAGCGCAGCAGGCAGTTCGGGTCGGTTCAGATTGGGGGAATGCACTGCTTCAGAGTCTCCTACCCGGATCGGATCGGAGCTCTCCCCCTGCTGGCGGCTCGGATTTCCTGCATTGATTCTTCCTGCTGCTGAACTCTGCCCCCGAGACCTTGTTACAACAGCATTTTGCTGATCTTCGCCAGCTCCATTTCCTCGAAAAGACTGAACTTCCTTGCCTTTTCCTTTGGCCATGAGTTTTTGACAATTACTTCAACGAATGTAAGAAAGCGGAGAAACTTAAGGATTCACTTCTTTGAACTCAACGGTCCAAAAAGTAGAAAGAGATCCCGGAAAATAAAGAATTTAGATGAGGGCTCTCAGTGAAAGCACCAAAATGTTAGACCCAAAAGTGGTTCTAACACTCAAATTTATTTGAAACAAGATAAAATGAGATAAAAATAAAAATGAACGCGCAAGATTTATAGTGGTTCGGCGAACAAATGCCTACGTCCACTTATTTTTCACTATATTCAATAATTCAATTGCAAATACAATGAAAGGTTCACTCACAACTCACTTTTGTTCACTCAATTGACTAAAACAAGAAATAAAAGATGATTTGGATTCTCTGGGAGTAATGGAGTTCGGATGATGGAGGTGATTGAATTCTTTAAGTGCTGAAAAAAGATCCTTCTCTTTGTCTCCAAACGGGGTATTTATAGGTGTGAATTTGCTTGAGACTTGATCCGGGTCAGGCCACGTGTCATCCATCGCATTCTCTTCGGGTTCGGATGAACTATCAGGTTGACAACACATCAAAAGGGAGGACGTTAGGGGTAGGAATTAGTCATAGCCGGTCCGGTTCTCCAGGCGATTTTTCAGGAGATTAACATGGATCATGGGTGCGGGTCGGAGACGTGCAGGTAAGGGGTTCGGATCGGGATACCCGACCCGAACCGGACTGGTTTGGACGCCTCTCCTTCTCTAACCTATTCCGCTCCGCTCCAGTGTTGTGGCAAGCAGATGGCCTTCCGATCCGTTCGAGATTTAGTTGCCTTCTGATCCGATTGGATATGCCTTACCAATCTATCCAGTAAGAGATCACCGATCCGATCAGAGAATTCTATCCGATCCGAACAGGATTCTATCCGATCCGAACAGCTGCAGCTCTCCATCTGAATTGTAGTGTTTTCCTTCAATCCGAACTGAAGCCTTATAATTAAAAATACCCTTCAATGTTTAGTTTCTCGACTTTGTGTTGCCTAGTTCACAAAGTAGGCTAACAATATAATTAAATAAATTAATTATAATACCTCTTCCAATGCGGGTCATTACAATCTTCCCCACTTAAAATAATTTCGTTCTCGAAATTGTTAAAAGGTAGAGGACGACCCTATCGACTGGTTAGAACATATTTGTTCACTTCTTAACTTCAGTTTCCACTGGACTAATTTAATTTTAATCAAATTATTAATTAATTCTTACCAACGAAAATTTTCAAAAATCTTGAAAATTTTCTAAAGCCTTAACTCTTCGAAAAATTTCGCCAGCAAATCCTTTGTACTGGTCAATTGGTCAAACTCCAACTCGCCTCTCTGGGCCATCTCCAACCAAAAGAAAATCAAACAGCCAAGCGGCTTGCTAATTCGGCTCATAAATCTCAAACCCATATATATATATAATAAACTGGTACCTTTTTGTCGTCATATCATTATATCCTTTCCACCTGTTATCAATTCAGTGGATACAAGGGTCATCCCAATCAAATTCCAATCAGCTTTTATCCACAACACCACCATTCGCTTATATCCGAGCCAAATATCATTTCAACCCGAGTTTCTTCTCGATTCCCAACTCTTAACTTGATTATCACATTACACTTCAAATTTGAATCTAACAATCCACTTTTTCTTGATATCATTCAAATTCAATTTCGGTTACCACTTTACTGGCTTTACTTTAATTAAATTTTTCTTTCACAAATTTCTGTTAAATTTGTTTTTAATTCAAACAGTCTTTCCCTAGGAGTTTTTAAATAGTTTACTCTTTTCAAAAATTAAATTTTCCTTATTGAAATTCACCACAACTTGTCTTTTCCAAAACAAATTCAAAACAGTATCTCTGGTAGTAATTCGTCACTTACAACTCGAAAATGAATACTGATGATGCAGCTGTCATCATCAGAATCTATTTTCCAGCGATCGAAGTGAGTTCAATACTATAAAACCATTTCTAAACATTTCCACTTTGAAATTCATTTCAAAATATGATTCACACGGCTTGTAAAACAATTTAAAATCTCCCAGGATCTTAAATTTTCCTTATTTTTTTATCCAAATCCATTTGCAAACACTTATCCAATTCTCCAGAGTTTTAAATTCAAATTTCTGGTTTAAATTTTAGATTTAACTCATCAGATTTCACGTCTTTCACTTATATGAATTCTGATTGGTTATTTACATAACCATTTAATTTATAATCTTACTGGATTATAGTAACAACCAATATATCCAATATGTATCAAAATATACTTTGGGTAAAATTATTTTAATTTACCATCTTTTCAAAACATATCGTGCCAACCCATCGTATTCGAGTGTTTAGTAACTCCTACCGATATAGTGGATCATACTGATCGACCAGAACTCATAAACAACTCAACCAATGAATCCCCACAAAAAAATTATTTTTATATCAATAACAAATAAGTTCACTCATATATATACACTCAACTCAATCTAGGGTATTACTAACCCTATCTCTACTGAGTCACGCCACAGAGCCAAGGTAATTCACTTAACTTAAGCTCTGATACCAACTGTAATGACCCGAGTTTTTGACGACTTTGGTTATCGCCATAAACTCAATGATGACTAACCAAACGTCGAAAAATACCGGTCATTAATGAAAGAAATTAGAGGGTGAGGAAAGATAAGATAGAAACTTAGAATAGAAGAAGAAGAACACAATATCAGAGTAACACGAATCTCACAACGGAACGAATAAACATATTTCATAACATAACTTTGAAATACAAATCTGTACTTGAATATACATCATTATCAAAGTACAACACTTACAACACATCGGAAATAAAGTATAGCTATATGATCCTGAAGCCTCCTGCTCCAAGCTCTTCCAGTATATCTGTAAATCCTGACTACCTGACTGCCCGTACAAAATTAGGCACCCAAGAGTTTAGAGAAACAAACAAATAAACTTTGGGTCAGTCATGGGACTGGTATGAGTAAAACAGTTTAAAACAGTTCAAGTAGGTAATCGATATCTCATAAGACCACGCCGTATAACGGAACGGGTTTTTCCCTTATGAGAATCCAAATATCTTTATATCAAAAACCTTTTGATATTATAATAATGTCTATCAACACAATATAATAATCATCTAGCAGAAACGCTTTCATCTTACGTTCTACATATATAGTACACAATCAAAACCGCAAGCACGAATTGGGTAATGGATTTCCAACTATGACAAGGTATGGAACCACCTTTCGCTAGTGTACCTCTAGAGAGGAATACACTGGGTTCAACAAGAACATCTTGCAACCCGGCCACACATGACCGACCATTCATTTCGCTTGAGTGTATCGAATGATATCACCAATGGTTGGGATCAGCAACCATTTCCCGAATGGGACAGCATCAACAATAGATTTTTAGAAGTAAATGAAACTCTAGATCATGTGATTATACACCCTACTTCGGTGCGACCGACTTAGCTATGCTGCCTGCCCGATTTCTGTCATTTACCGGATGTGAGGCTAGAAGCTACGCTTTTCATCACATCAGATTCACTTTGAATGCCACATCATCAAATCCATCAAATCACTGATTGACGTCCTCAACCATACATTATGTATTAGCTAAAAGAAGTTTCATTCTCCGCCTCTACTCTTGGTACGGTTGGAGAAACCAATATACGTGATCGTCTGGAAATACTCTATCAGACATCCGTCCATACAAGTCATCCAGGAACAGGATGAACCGAAAGCACTATTCTGTAAACAGGATAGCCCTTGCATAACTCCGTCTTCAATTCCCTTTGGCATATATGATTCGCAACACTTATGCCAATACAGAGTGGTTCTTTGGATAATAATCCAACTGGTCTCTCCATATTAACAACGTTAAAATGGTCAAAACTCCGATAGTCTGTGATTTAACTATCGAAGAAAAATAGGTGTGCAAACAACGATAATATTTCCAAATGGAAATTTATATCGATCAAACATCATTCAACATTTATCTCTTTATTTCATTAATTTACTTATCTCCTGTTTCCCTACATTCAATATTTCTTATTTTCTAAATTTGGAAAATATACGTTATTAACAATGGAAAACATTTCCATTTCTTGTTTTCTTTATTAGAAAACATTTCTGGTTTCTTATTTGGAAAACATTTCCAAAGCTTCTTCATTGGACTTAGACAGATGTTTAAACAAACTATTGCTATGCCAACTCAAAACATTTCCTTAAATTACTAAATTCACTTAACAATCCTTTACTATCGAACCTTAACCATTCCTTAGTTAAAAATGAAGTCAATCAAGTTGGGGTAATACTACCTCTCATACCTTAACTGAACAACGTTTCTAACCTTGAAATAGACAAAGTTCACCCTTCTAATTCTTTAACAAACTTCCTTACGTAACTCTCTTTCAAATCTTTTCTATTCGATAATTCTTTCCTTCGATAAGGTATATTCGATAACTCTATTCAATTTATTCTATTCACTTAACTCTTATGATTTTACTCTATTCACTTAGCTTCTATCGAATAAACTATATTCGATAACTCTTTTAATTCTATTTGAATAAACTAATATCGATAAACTCCTTTTACTTGCTATTCGAATAAACTATATTCGATTAACTCCTTTTACTCTATTCGAATAAACTATATTCGATTAACTCTATTTATTTAACCCTAATCGATTAACTCTTTTTCGATTAGCTCTAACTGATTAACTCTAACTGGTTTAACTCTAACTGGTTTAATTTATTCGATTAACTCTAATAAAATAACTAATATTTGACTAACTCTTTTCGAATACCATATTCGACTAACTCTTTTCGAATACCATATTCGACTAACTCTTTTCGAATACCATATTCGACTAACTCTTTTCGATTACCATATTCGATTAAGTCTTTATTTGCTTTATAAAGATTTCTTTTTTAACAACGTTTATTCATTTTTAAAGACTTACTTTTAGTAATGGTTCTCCACTTTAGAAATGATTTCCTTCTTATAACAGTTTCCTTTTTATAACGTTTATTCATTTTCTAAATATCTCCTATTTATAAATATTCCAATTTATAAATATTTCTTATTTATAAATATTCCATTTATAAATATTTATTTTCAAATATCACTTTGAAAATATACCCTTATCAAAATTTCGGTATGTTATGGTATTTAATCATATCAAATCACGATGGTCAATATCGTCCATACACATATAATCAACAACAGGTTATAACTCACATCATATATCAAAATATATGAAAAACAATAAAATAACTGTTGAGGAATCCAGTCGGATTCCTCCAACCTGTTTCCCTGCATCCACAGATGTTACACAATATAATCAACATCACTTTTAGTTTCATATGATATATTCTGTTAAACAGAATCAATATAGAAATTCATCTAACCGACTAGCAGTTCAATCAAACAGTCAACACACAGTCAATCTGCCAATATTTAACAGTTCTAAAAATACAACATGAAATTATAAACTGTTCAGAGTATGTGGGATTTACTCAAATTTGCAATTCATCGTTAAAAAACGATAAACAGTTGTTTGGTTTGAATCAAACAATTTATTTCGCTGTAAATTCAAATGAGCTCCAATCCACTCCCAGTCAGTCTCATTGTGTTGCTCCCGTCTATACGATCCCAACGCAACTTACAGTTCGTGATTCTGATATCGTACAACAAAGACATTGAATTAACAAGTTATAATATATTTTTACAGAGTTTAATTTAAATAAATAACGTTATTGGGCCTCACCACCATTTAAACACAGGCCCATCTCCTTGTTGATGACCCAACCCGTACTTCCTCCTATTCCCTTTCTTCCTTGTTAAACAGAAACTGCATTCCAGGAATACACAGTGGCCTTTACGACGGCTTCCTCCATCCTTATCCATCACCGTTCATCAAATCGAGGTTGGCGTTGAACTCTCCATCCCGAACTCTCCTTCTTCCTCACTTCGAAGTACAACTCGGCGTCACTGTTGCTTTTCAGTCCACTGACTTAACCACGACGTCGTGCCATCGCTCCCCTCAATAACCCATCGCACCTCACCGAAATCCACATACAGATGCTCTTCCAACCTTGCAAGCCAATTCCGATCACCCCTAGGCCCCTCGTCGCCCATATCGACCAACAACCGAAACCCTAGTACTCAGCTGTAAACATCGAGCTCCCCAAACATGGACCGCAACCATCGAAATGGGTACTGGATGGAAGATAAAAACACGTTCTTCTCAAATAATTGTGTCTTGAGATTTATAGCAATTTATTTTGATTTGTTTTGATTTTATTTCCTCTCTTTCCTTTTACTGTATGAAGAGTATGAAGAGAACGAGAGCGGCGGGTTTTGGTTGACTGTTGACTTAGGAATTTAGGTTTAGAAATGTTTGAAGGGGGGTATTTATAGAAGGTATAAATATCTAGATATTTATTTAGATATTTTAATTTATCTTTTTTGTGTACGTTTTCGCCTTTAAAAAATTCGTGTGCTCACACACGATACCTAAAAATCAACAAACTGGACATACTACTAGAGATTGACATTACGGTCCCAACAAAACTGGTTTCGTCGAATTCCGATTTCGTTTGCAAAACTGGATATTTTTAAAGCTCTAGATGACCATTTAAGTATATAAATATATTTAAATATAATAAAATAAAATATTAATAAATTAATATTATTGTATATATTCACAATAGAATATCATACAGCTCCAGAATAATCCTGTATGGGTTTCTAACTCGATATTCACTTTTGGGTCAACCCGATATTCGATTTATATTGAAATTCCTTTTTAAAAAATAAATAATTCCTTTATATATTATAAAGGATTTCCACAGCGACTTTTCTAAAATTTGATTTGGACGTAAATCGAAATCTACACGACGAAATCTCGATTTTTCTCTTCCACTACAAAGATATACTCCACCAGCTCCACACGTTTCTTATTTCACAGAAATCCGGCTTAAATTGAATCATGTACATTCAGTTGAAGTTCGAATCGCCAATTTACGAACTGCAGCGCCATTTCGAGCTCGTTTATAATTATATTATAAACTATACGTTCAACTATCGACGATTGAAAATATTCGTTATTCAAATTCAATTCCAAGCTGAATTAAATATCACAGATGATCCGGTTCACACCATATCGTCATTTCGGCTAATCCTGATTATTTCAGAATTAAATATATTATTTAATTTATTATTTTAATTAAATATTCACCATTATTTAATTCCACGACCATTTAATTCACTATATCACTATTTATATAATTAAATAAATTAATTATAATACCTGTGCCAATGCGGTTCATTACAATCTTCCCCACTTAAAATAATTTCGTCCTCGAAATTGCTAAAAGGTAGAGGACGACCCTATCGACTGGTTAAAACATATTTGTTCACTTCTTAACTTTAGTTTCCACTGGACTAATTTAATTTTAATCAAATTATTAATTAATTCTTACCAACGAAAATTTTCAAAAATCCTGAAAATTTTCTAACGCCTTAACTCTTCGAAAAATTTCGCCAGCACCTCCTTTGTAATTGTCAATCGGTCAAACTCCAACTCGCCTCTCTGGGCCATCTCCAACCAAAAGAAAATCAAACAGCCAAACGGCTTGCCAATTCGGCTCATAAATCTGAAACCCATATATATAATATAAACTGGTACCTTTTTGTCGGCATATCATTATATCCTTTCCACCTGTTATCAATTCAACGGATACAAGGGTCATCCCAATCAAATTCCAATCAGCTTTTATCCACAACACCACCATTCGCTTATATCCGAGCCAAATATCATTTCAACTCAATTTTCTTCTCGATTCCCAACTCTTAACTTGATTATCACATTACATTCAAATTTGAATCTCATAATCCACTTTGTCTTGATACCATTCAAATTCAAATTCAGTTACCACTTTACTGGCTTTACTTTAATTAAATTTTGCTTTCACAAATTTCTGTTAAATTTGTTTTTAATTCAAACAGTCTTTCCCTGGGAGTTTTTAAATAGTTTACTCTTTTCAAAAATCAAATTTTCCTTTTTGAAATTCAACACAACTTGTCTTTCCCAAAACAAATTCAAAACAATATCTCTGGTAGTAATTCGTCACTTACAACTCGAAAATGAATACTGATGATGCAGTTGTCATCATCAGAATCTATTTTCCAGCGATCGAAGTGAGTTGAATACTATAAAACCATTTCTAAACATTTCCACTTTGAAATTCATTTCAAAATATGATTCACACGGCTTGTAAAACAATTTAAAATCTCCCAGGTTCTTAATTTTCCTTATTTTTTTTATCCAAGTCTTTTTACAAACACTTATCCAATTCTCCAGAGTTTTAAATTCAAATTTCTGGTTTAAATTTTAGATTTAACTCATCTGATTTCACGTATTTCACATATATGAATTCTGATTGGTTATTTACATAACCATTTAATTTATAATCTTACTGGATTATAGTAACAACCAATATATCCAATATGTATCAAAATATACTTTGGGTAAAATTATTTTAATTTACCATCTTTTCAAAACATATCGTGCCAACCCATCGTATTCGAGTGTTTAGTAACTCCTACCGATACAGTGGATCAAACTGATCGACCAGAACTCATAAACAACTCAACCAATGAATCCCCACAAAAAAATTATTTTTATATCAATAATAAATACGTTCACTCATATATATACACTCAACTCAATCTAGGGTATTACTAACCCTATCTCTATTGAGTCACGCCACAGAGCCAAGGTAATTCACTTAACTTAAGCTCTGATACCAACTGTAATGACCCGAGTTTTTGATGACTTTGGTTATCGCCATAAACTCAATGATGACTAACCAAACGTCGAAAAATATCGGTCATTAATGAAAGAAATTAGAGGGTGAGGAAAGATAAGATAGAAACTTAGAATATAAGAAGAAGAAGAAGAAGAAGAAGAAGAAGAACACAATATCAGAGTAACACGAATCTCACAGCAGAACGAATAAATATATTTCATAACATAACTTTGAAATACAAATCTGTACTTGAATATACATCATTATCAAAGTACAACACTTACAACACAGCGGAAATAAACTACAGCTATATGATCCTGAAGCCTCCTGCTCCAAGCTCTTCCAGTATATCTGTAAATCCCGACTACTTGACTGTCCATACGAAATTAGGCACCCAAGAGTTTAGGGAAACAAACAAATAAACTCCGGGTCAGTCATGGGACTGGTATGAGTAAAACAGTTTAAAACAGTTCAAGCAGGTAATCGTATCTCATAAGACCACGCCGTATAATGGAACAGGTTTTTCCCTTATGAGAATCCAAATATCTTTATATCAAAAACCTATTGATATTATAATAATGTCTATCAACACAATATAATAATCATCTAGCAGAAACGCTTTCATCTCACGTTCTACATATATAGTATACAATCAAAACCGCAAGCACGTATTGGGTAATGGATTTCCAACTATGACAAGGTATGGAACCACCTTTCGCTAGTGTTCCTCTAGAGGGGAATACACAGGGTTCAACAAGAACATCTTGCAACCCAGCCACACATGACCGACCACTCATTTCGCTTGAGTGTATCGAATGTATATCACCAACGGTTGGGATCAGCAACCATTTCCCGAATGGGACAGCATCAACAATAGATTTTTAGAAGTAAATGAAATTCTAGATCAGGTGATTATACACCCTACTTCGGTGCGACTGACATAGCCATGTTGCCTGCCCGATTTCTGTCATTTACCGGATGTGAGGCTAGAAGCTATGCTTTTCATCACATCAGATTCACTTTGAATGCCACATCATCAAATCCATCAAATCACCGATTGACGTCCTCAACCATACATTATGTGTTAGCTAAAAGAAGTTTCTTTCTCCGCCTCCACTCTTGGTACGGTTGGAGAAACCAATATACGTGATCGTCTGGAAATACTCTATCAGACATCCGTCCATACAAGTCATCCAGGAATAGGATGAACCGAAAGCACTATTCTGTAAACAGGATAGCCCTTGCATAACTCCTTCTTCAATTTCCTTTGGCATATATGATTCGCAACGCTTATGCCAATACAGAGTGGTTCTTTGGATAATAATCCAACCGGTCTCTCCATATTAACAACGTCAAAATGGTCAAAACCTCGATAATCTGTGATTTAACTATCGAAGAAAAACAGGTGTGCAAACAAGGATATTATTTCCAAATGGAAATTTATATCGATCAAACATCATTCAACATTTATCTCTTTATTTCATTAATTTACTTATCTCATGTTTCCCTACATTCAATATTTCTTATTTTCTAAATTTGGAAAATATACGTTATTAACAATGGAAACCATTTCCATTTCTTGTTTTCTTTATTAGAAAACATTTCTGGTTTCTTATTTGGAAAACATTTCCAAAGCTTCTTCATTGGACTTAGACAGATGTTTAAACAAACTATCGCTATGCCAACTCAAACCATTTCCTTAAATTACTAAATTCACATAACAATCTTTTACTATTGAACCTTAACCATTCCTTAGTTAAAAATGAAGTCGATCAAGTTAGGGTAATACTACCTCTCAGACCTTAACTGAACAACGTTTCTAACCTTGAAATAGACAAAGTTCACCCTTCTAATTCTTTAACAAACTTCAATACGTAACTCTCTTTCAAATCTTTTCTATTCGATAATTCTTTCCTTCGATAAGGTATATTCGATAACTCTATTCAATTTATTCTATTCACTTAACTCTTTTGATTTAACTTTAACTCTATTCACTTAACTCCTATCGAATAAACTATATTCGATAACTCTTTTAATTCGAATTGAATAAACTAATATTCGATAAACTCCTTTTACTTGCTATTCGAATAAACTATATTCGATTAACTCCTTTTACTCTATTCGAATAAACTATATTCGATTAACTCTATTTATTTATCCCTAATCGATTAACTCTTTTTCGATTAGCTCTAACTGATTAACTCTAACTGGTTTAACTCTAACTGGTTTAATTTATTCGATTAACTCTAATCAAATAACTAATATTTGACTAACTCTTTTCGAATACCATATTCGACTAACTCTTTTCGAATACCATATTCGACTAACTCTTTTCGAATACCATATTCGACTAACTCTTTTCGAATACCATATTCGACTAACTCTTTATTTGCTTTATAAAGATTTCCTTTTTAACAACATTTATTCATTTTTAAAGATTTACTTTTAGTAACGGTTCTCCACTTTAAAAATGATTTCCTTCTTATAACAGTTTCCTTTTTATAACGTTTATTCATTTTCTAAATATCTCCTATTTATAAATATTCCAATTTATAAATATTTCTTATTTATAAATATTCCATTTATAAATATTTTATTTTCAAATATCACTTTGAAAATACACCCTTATCAAAATTTCGGTATGTTATGGTATTTAATCATATCAAATCACGATGGTCAATATCGTCCATACACATATAATCAACAACAGGTTATAATTCACATCATATATCAAAATATATGAAAAACAATAAAATAACTGTTGAGGAATCCAGTCGGATTCCTCCAACCTGTTTCCCTGCATCCACAGATGTTACACAATATAATCAACATCACTTTCAGTTTCATATGATATATTCTGTTAAATAAAATCAATATATAAATTCATCTAACTGACTAGCAGTTCAATCAAACAGTCAACACACAGTAAATTAGCCAATATTTAACAGTTCTAAAAATACAACATGAAATTATAAACTGTTCAGAGTATGTGAGATTTACTCACATTTGCAGTTCATCGTTAAAGAACGATAAACTGTTGTTTGATTTGAATCAAACAATTTATTTCGCCGTAAATTCAAATGAGCTCCAATCCACTCCCAGTCAGTCTCATTGTGTTGCTCCCGTCCATACGATCCCAATGCAACTTACGGTTCGTGATTCTGATATCGTACAGCAAAGATATTGAATTAACAAGTTATAATATATTTTTACAGAGTTTAATTTAAATAAATAACGTTATTGGGCCTCACCACCATTTAAACACAGGCCCATCTCCTTGTTAATGACCCAACTCGTACTTCCTCCTATTCCCTTTCTTCCTTGTTAAACAGAAACCGCATTCCAGGAATACACAGTTGCCTTTACGACGGCTTCCTCCATCCTTATCCATCACCGTTCAACAAATCGAGGTTGGCGTTGAACTCCCCGTCCCGAACTCTCCTTCTTCCTCACTTCGAAGTACAGCTCGGCGTCACTGTTGCTTTTCCGTCCACTGACTTAACCACGACGTCGTGTCATCGCTCCCCTCAATAACCCATCGCACCTCACTGAAATCCACATACAGATGCTCTTCCAACCTCGCAAGCCAATTCCTATTAACCCAAGGCCCGTCGTCGCGCATATCGACCAGCAACCGGAACCCTACTACTCAGCTGTAAACATCGAGCTCCCCAAACATGGACCGCAACCATCGAAATGGGTACTGGACGGAAGATAAAAACACGCTCTTCTCAAATAATTGTGTCTTGAGATTTATAGCAATTTATTTTGATTTATTTTGATTTTATTTCCTCTCTTTCCTTTTACTGTATGAAGAGTATGAAGAGTATGAAGAGAATGAGAGCGGCGGGTTTCGGTTGACTGTGGACTTAGGAATTTAGGTTTAGAAATGTTTGAAGGGGGGTATTTATAGAAGGTATAAATATCTAGATATTTATTTAGATATTTTTATTTATCTTTTTTGTGTACGATTTCGCCTTCTAAAAATTCGTGTGCTCACACACGATACCCAAAAATCACCAAACTGGACATACTACTGGAGTTTGACATTACGGTCCCAACAAAACTGGTTTCATCGAATTCCGATTTCGTTTGCAAGACTGGCTATTTTTAAAGCTCTGGATGACCCATTTAAATATATAAATATATTTAAATATAACTAAATAAAATATTAATAAATTAATATTATTGTATATATTCACAACAGAATATCATACAGCTCCAGAATAATCCTGTATGGGTTTCTAACTCGATATTCACTTCTGGGTCAACCCGATATTCGATTTATATTGAAATTCCTTTTTAAAATATAAATAATTCCTTTATAAATTATAAAGGAATTCCACAGCGACATTTCTAAAATTTGATTTGGACGTAAATCAAAATCTACACGACGAAATCTCGATTTTTCTCTTCCACTAGAAAGATATACTCCACCAGCTCCACACATTTCTTGTTTCACAGAAATCCGGCTTAAAATGAATCCTGTACATTCAGTTGAAGTTCGAATCGCCAATTTACGAACTGCAGCGCCATTTCGAGCTCGTTTATAATTATATTATAAACTATACGTTCAACTGTCGACGATTGAATATATTCGTTATTCAAATTCAATTCCAAGCTGAATTAAATATCACAGATGATCCGGTTCACACCATATCATCATTTCGGCTAATCCTGATTATTTCAGAATTAAATATATTATTTAATTTATTATTTTAATTAAATATTCACTACTATTTAATTCCACGACCATTTAATTCACTATATCACTATCTATATAACTAAATAAATTAATTATAATACATCTGCCAATGCAGGTCATTACAATCTTCCCCACTTAAAATAATTTCGTCCTCGAAATTGCTAAAAGGTAGAGGAAGACCCTATCGACTGGTTAGAACATATTTGTTCACTTCTTAACTTCAGTTTCCACTGGACTAATTTAATTTTAATCAAATTATTAATTAATTCTTACCAACGAAAATTTTCAAAAATCCCTAAAATTTTCTAATGCCTTAACTCTTCGAAAAATTTCGCCAGCACCTCCTTTGTACTGATCAATCGGTCAAACTCCAACTCGCCTCTCTGTGCCATCTCCAACCAAAAGAAAATCAAACAGCCAAGCGGCTTGCCAATTCGGCTCATAAATCTCAAACCCATATATATAATATAAACTGGTACCTTTTTGTCGGCATATCATTATATGCTTTCCACCTATTATCAATATAGCGGATACAAGGGTCATCCCAATCAAATTCCAATCAGCTTTTATCCACAACACCACCATTCGCTTATATCCGAGCCAAATATCATTTCAACTCGATTTTCTTCTCGATTCCTAACTCTTAACTTGATTATCACATTACACTTCAAATTTGAATCTCACAATCCACTTTGTCTTGATATCATTCAAATTCAATTTCAGTTACCACTTTACTGGCTTTACTTTAATTAAATTTTGCTTTCACAAATTTCTGTTAAATTTGTTTTTAATTCAAACAGTCTTTCCCTGGGAGTTTTTAAATAGTTTACTCTTTTCAAAAATCAAATTTTCCTTTTTGAAATTCAACACAACTTGTCTTTCCCAAAACAAATTCAAAACAGTATCTCTTGTAGTAATTCATCACTTACAACTCGAAAATGAATACTGATGATGCAGCTGTCATCATCAGAATCTATTTTCCAGCGATCGAAGTGAGTTCAATACTATAAAACCATTTCTAAACATTTCCACTTTGAAATTCATTTCAAAATATGATTCACACGGCTTGTAAAATAATTTAAAATCTCCCAAGATCTTAAATTTTCCTTATTTTTTTTATCCAAATCCATTTACAAACGCTTGTCCAATTCTCCAGAGTTTTAAATTCAAATTTTTGGTTTAAATTTTAGATTTAACTCATCTGATTTCACGTATTTCACTTATATGAATTCTGATTGGTTATTTACATAACCATTTAATTTATAATCTTACTCGATTGTAGTAACAACCAATACATCCAATATGTATCAAAATATACTTTGGGTAAAATTATTTTAATTTACCATCTTTTCAAAACATATCGTGCCAACCCATCGTATTCGAGTGTTTAGTAACTCCTACCGATATAGTGGATCAAACTGATCGACCAGAACTAATAAACAACTCAACCAATGGATCCTCACAAAAAATTATCTTTATATCAATAACAAATAGGTTCACTCGTATATATACACTTAACTCAATCTAGGGTATTACTAACCCTATCTCTACTGAGTCACGCCACAGAGCCAAGGTAATTCACTTAACTTAAGCTCTGATACCAACTTTAATGACCCGAGTTTTTGACGACTTTGGTTATCGCCATTAACTCAATGATGACTAACCAAACGTCGAAAAATACCGGTCATTAATGAAAGAAATTAGAGGGTGAGGAAAGATAAGATAGAAACTTAGAATAGAAGAAGAAGAAGAACACAATATCAGAGTAACATGAATCTCACAGCGGAACGAATAAATATATTTCATAACATAACTTTGAAATACAAATCTGTACTTGAATATACATCATTATCAAAGTACAACACTTACAACACAGCGGAAATAAAGTATAGCTATATGATCCTGAAGCCTCCTGCTCCAAGCTCTTCCAGTATATCTGTAAATCCCGACTACTTGACTGCCCGTACAAAATTAGGCACCCAAGAGTTTAGAGAAACAAACAAATAAACTCCGGGTCAATCATGGGACTGGTATGAGTAAAACAGTTTAAAACAGTTCAAGTAGGTAATCGATATCTCATAAGACCACGCCGTATAACGGAACGGGTTTTTCCCTTATGAGAATCCAAATATCTTTATATCAAAAACCTTTTGATATTATAATAATGTCTATCAACACATTATAATAATCATCCAGCAGAAATGCTTTCATCTCACGTTCAACATATATAGTATACAATCAAAACCACAAGGACGAATTGGGTAATGGATTTCCAACTATGACAAGGTATGGAACCACCTTTCGCTAGTGTACCTCTAGAGAGGAATACACTGGGTTCAACAAGAACATCTTGCAACCCGGCCACACATGACCGACCACTAATTTCGCTTGAGTGTATCGAATGTATATCACCAACGGTTGGGATCAGCAACCATTTCCCGAATGGGACAGCATCAACAATAGATTTTTAGAAGTAAATGAAACTCTAGATCAGGTGATTATACACCCTACTTCGGTGCGACTGACTTAGCCATGTTGCCTGCCCGATTTCTGTCATTTACCAGATGTGAGGCTAGAAGCTACTCTTTTCATCACATCAGATTCACTTTGAATGCCACATCATCAAATCCATCAAATCACCAATTGACATCCTCAACCATACATTATGTGTTAGCTAAAAGAAGTTTCCTTCTCCGCCTCCACTCTTGGTATGGTTGGAGTAACCAGTATACGTGATCGTCTGGAAAATCTCTATCAGACATTCGTCCATACAAGTCATCCAGGAACAGGATGAACCGAAAGCACTATTCTGTAAACAGGATAGCCCTTGCATAACTCCGTCTTCAATTTCCTTTGGCATATATGATTCGCAACGCTTATGCCAATACAGAGTGGTTCTTTGGATAATAATCCAACCGGTCTCTCCATATTAACAACGTTAAAATGGTCAAAACTTCGATAGTATGTGATTTAACTATCGAAGAAAAACAGGCGTGCAAACAACGATATTATTTCCAAAGGGAAATTTATATCGATCAAACATCATTCAACATTTATCTCTTTATTTCATTAATTTACTTGTCTTCTGTTTCCCTACATTCAATATTTCTTATTTTCTAAATTTGGAAAATATACGTTATTAACAATGGAAAACATTTCCATTTCTTGTTTTCTTTATTAGAAAACATTTCTGGTTTCTTAGTTGGAAAACATTTCCAAAGCTTCTTCATTGGACTTAGACAGATGTTTAAACAAACTATCGCTATGCCAACTCAAACCATTTCCATAAATTACTAAATTCACTTAACAATCCTTTACTATCGAACATTGACCATTCCTTTGTTAAAAATGAAGTCAATCAAGTTGGTGTAATACTACCTCTCATACCTTAAATGAACAACGTTTCTAACCTTGAAATAGACAAAGTTTACCCTTCTAATTCTTTAACAAACTTCCTTACATAACTCTCTTTCAAATCTTTTCTATTCGATAATTCTTTCCTTCGATAAGGTATATTCGATAACTCTATTCAATTTATTCTATTCACTTAACTCTTTTGATTTAACTCTATTCGCTTAACTCCTATCGAATAAACTATATTCGATAACTCTTTTAATTCTATTTGAATAATATAATATTCGATAAAATCCTTTTACTTGCTATTCGAATAAACTATATTCGATTAACTCCTTTTACTCTATTCGAATAAACTATATTCGATTAACTCTATTTATTTAACCCTAATCGATTAACTCTTTTTCAATTAGCTCTAACTGATTAACTCTAACTGGTTTAATCTATTCGATTAACTCTAATCAAATAACTAATATTTGACTAACTCTTTTCGAATACCATATTCGACTAACTCTTTTCGAATACCATATTCGACTAACTCTCTTCGAATACCATAATCGACTAACTCTTTTCGAATACCATTTTTGACTAACTCTTTATTTGCTTTATAAAGATTTCCTTTTTAACAAACTTTATTCATTTTTAAAGATTTACTTTTAGTAACGGTTCTCCACTTTAAAAATGATTTCCTTCATATAACAGTTTCCTTTTTATAACGTTTATTCATTTTCTAAATATCTCCTATTTATAAATATTCCAATTTATAAATATTTCTTATTTATAAATATTCCATTTATAAATATTTTATTTTCAAATATCAATTTGAAAATAAATCCTTATCAAAATTTCGGTATGTTATGGTATTTAATCATGTCAAATCACGATGGTCAATATCGTCCATACACATATAATCAACAACGGGTTATAATTCACATCATATATCAAAATATATGAAAAACAATAAAATAACTGTTGAGGAATCCAGTTGGATTCCACCAACCTGTTTCCCTGCATCCACAGATGTTACACAATATGATCAACATCACTTTCAGTTTCATATGATATATTCTGTTAAACAGAATCAATATAGAAATTCATCTAACTGACTAGCACTTCAATCACACAACCAACACACAATCAATCAGCCAATATTTAACAGTTCTAAAAATACAACATGAAATTATAAACTGTTCAGAGTATGTGAGATTTACTCACATTTGCAGTTCATCGTTAAAGAACGATAAACCGTTGTTTGATTTGAATCAAACAATTTATTTCGCCGTAAATTCAAACGAGCTCCAATCCACTCCCAGTCAGTCTCATTGTGTTGCTCCCGTCGATACGATCCCAACGCAACTTACGGTTCGTGATTCTGATATCGTACAACAAAGATATTGAACTAACAAGTTATAATATATTTTTACAAAGTTTAATTTAAATAAATAACGTTATTGGGCCTCACCACCATTTAAACACCGGCCCATCTCCTTGTTAATGACCCAACCCGTACTTCCTCCTATTCCTTTTCTTCCTTGTTAAATAGAAACCGCATTCCAGGAATACACAGTGGCCTTTACGACGGCTTCCTCCATCCTTATCCATCACCGTTCAACAAATCGAGGTTGGCGTTGAACTCCCCATCCCGAACTCTCCTTCTTCCTCACTTCGAAGTACAGCTCGGCGTCACTGTTGCTTTTCCGTCCACTGACTTAACCACGACGTCGTGCCATCGTTCCCCTCAATAACCCATCGCACCTCACCGAAATCCACATACAGATGCTCTTCCAACATCGCAAGCCAATTCCGATCACCCCAAGGCCCCTCGTCGCCCCTATCGACCAGCAACCGGAACCCTAGTACTCAGCTGTAAACATCGAGCTCCCCAAACATGGACCGCAACCATCGAAATGGGTACTGGACGGAAGATAAAAACACGCTCTTCTCAAATAATTGTGTCTTGAGATTTATAGCAATTTATTTTGATTTGTTTTGATTTTATTTCCTCTCTTTCCTTTTATTGTATGAAGAGAACGAGAGCGGCGGGTTTTGGTTGAATGTGGACTTAGGAATTTAGGTTTAGAAATGTTTGAAGGGGGGTATTTATAGAAGGTATAAATATCTAGATATTTATTTAGATATTTTTATTTATCTTTTTTGTGTACGTTTTCGCCTTCTAAAAATTCGTGTGCTCACACACGATACCCAAAAATCACCAAACTGGACATACTACTAGAGTTTGACATTACGGTCCCAACGAACTGATTTCGTCGAATTCCGATTTCGTTTGCAAAACTGGCTATTTTTAAAGCTCTGGATGACCCATTTAAATATATAAATATATTTAAATATAATTATATAAAATATTAATAAATTAATATTATCTTATATCTTCACAACAGAATATCTTATATATTCACTTCTGGGTCAACCCGATATTCGATTTATATTGAAATTCCTTTTTAAAATATAAATAATTCCTTTATAAATTATAAAGGAATTCCAAAGCGACTTTTCTAAAATTTGATTTGGACGTAAATCAAAATCAACATGACGAAATCTCGATTTTTCTCTTCCACTGGAAAGATATACTCCACCAGCTCCACACGTTTCTTGTTTCACAGAAATCCGGCTTAAAATGAATCCTGTACATTCAGTTGAAGTTCGAATCGTCAACTTACGAACTGCAGCTCCATTTCGAGCTCGTTTATAATTATATTATAAACTATACGTTCAACTGTCGACGATTGAATATATTCGTTATTCAAATTCAATTCCGAGCTGAATTAAATATCACAGATGATCCGGTTCACACCATATCGTCATTTCGGCTAATCCTGGTTATTTCAGAATTAAATATATTATTTAATTTATTATTTTAATTAAATATTCACCATTATTTAATTCCACGACCATTTAATTCACTATATCACTATTTATATAATTAAATAAATTAATTATAATACCTCTGCCAATGCGGGTCATTACACACATCCATTTACAAGTTCGTTCTAGTTATGAACGAAACCGGAGGCACCTTATTCGTCGTCCCATATGTCCAATACAGGAGAGAGGTCCTCGCATAACCGGTCGATCTCCAAGTACGTCTGGACGATCACCACTTATTACCTCGTCTTGGGTATACAGCCCAATCAAGACATCGGTAATCATCCAAACGATGTGCAGACCTCCAGTCCTCAACCACCGTCTTCATCGTCGACTTACCGTCGAATCGCTTATTCAGAATGGGTATAAATCCGGCCTTTTCGAATAACTTACATATATAATAAACAAGTGTTATAAAAACACAACATACGCCCCATTCCAATATTGAATATTCTTTTATTTAAATATTCATATCCTTTGGGAAAGGTTCCCATTAATTTTATCAAAGATAAATTCTTTAAATCTATTCTTTAATCTTCTTTTAGATATCATTCAAACCATATTAAGGTTTTCCAAACTAGTCGGGATTAACGCATGTAACGACCCGAGATTTTCGACTCCGAAAATCGACATAAAACCCAGCGTCGACTGTTCAGACATCGAAAATACCAGACCATTAATAGAAAGAAGTTAGAGGATGAGATAGAAAAGATAGAACTAATAGAATAGGAGAAGAAGAAGAACACAGCTGAACATAATCAGAGTAAACACGAATCTCACAGCGGAACGAATAAAATATATTATATAACATAACTTTGAAATACAAATCTATTTTTGTGTATACATACCATTATCAGAGTACAATAAATCATATCACAGCGGAAATAGTCTCTAAATACTAACGGTGAAGCCTTCTGCTTTTAGCTCCTTCCAGCGTATCTGTAAAAGCCTGGAACACTTGACTGCCCGTACAAATTTGGGCACCCAAGAGTTTAGGGAAAAACAAACAAAATAAACTCTGGGTCAGTCATGGGACTGGTGTGAGTAAATTCCAACCATATGGCTTAACTTTGAAAATCCTTTTTGAAACAAAAAGGATAATAGTAAGACCAATCCACACACAAACATGGATGGCTTTTACCTTACTATAACCCAAAACACCTTGATCTCAAAATCCAGTGATATTATAATAATGTCTAATCAAATAAATAACCAAATAGCAGAACGCTTGCATCTCACGCTCTACATATATAGTATAAAATCAAAAACCGCAGGGCGCTTATTGGAGATTGGATTCCAACTATGACAAGGTATGGGACCACCTTCCGATAATGTATCTCTAGAGGCGAATACACCTGGGTTCAACAAGAACATCTTGTAACCCGGCCCACACATGACCGACCACTCATTTCGCTTGAGTGTATCGAATGTATATCACCAACGGTTGGACTCAAACCACCGTTCCCGAATGGGCAGAATCGATAGATTTAGAAACAAAAGGAATTTCTCTAGATAGGTGATTATACACCCTAATGGGAGCGACCCACATAGCCATGCTGCCTGCCCGATTTTTGTCATTTCCCGGTTGTGAGGCTAGAGGCTACGTCTACCTTTCAGAATATCTGGCCACCATACACTTTGAATGCCACATCGTCAAACCCGTCAAATCACTAGTTAATCTCCTCAAAGATAATACGGGCATAAAAGCTAAGAGAAACGAATTTCTCCGCCACCAGACGTAACATCTTGAAAAGATCGTCTTATGTGATCCGTTAGGAATACTTTGTCAGACATTCGTCCATACAAGTTGTCCTGGGACTGGACAAACATAAAACACCATTCTGAAACAGGACGACTCCTGCATTTCACTTCGTCTTCAATTTTCTTCAGCATAATCTAATTCGCAACGCCTATGCCTATACGGAGTGGTTCTCTGATATTAAATCCAACCGGTCTTTCCGTATAGACAACGATGGTCAAAACACTTCGACAGTCGGTTATTTAACTATCGAAGTAAAACAACATCCATTCAATGTACAACCAATATCACACAAATCACCGGCACTTTTTATTTAACATTCGTTCTTACATTTCTTTGGACAAACATCATTACTTGTTTCTTTTGAATAAGCAAATTTCAAACCAAGCTGTTTCCTTCCCTAGGAAGTGCTACTGTATATCAACAACACGCTTAAGTTTGGTTAGCAGCGTTTCATTTATCGTTACAGTTCAAACTTGCTATATGCTGCTATATCCCTTTATAACTAATCTTGACATAACAGTCACGCTTAAGCCTAGTCAACAGCGTTACTTTACTGCTATAGTTCTGAGACTTGCAATATGCTACTATATTCCACTTTATAATTAATCTCAACACCTCTTTCCGTTACAAATTCTTGACATCTCTTTTCATTACAAAAATCTTGATATCTCCTTTCGTTACCAAAAAATCTTAACATTTCTTTCTGTTACAAAATCTTAACATCTCCTTTCTGCTTTGTCTTCTTTAGACAAATCCCTTATACTGTAAATTCTTATTTAAACTAAATCAACTATTCGTTAATTTATTACATTAGATTAATCATCTCAATCTAAATTAATTAAATAACCAATTATTGATCAAACAGTTTTCTTGGTAAATATTTAGCCATGATTAACCCACTAATCAATTCTAACAACTCTTTTCATTTTGAACAAATAACATTTATTAATCCAAATAATTTCACTTGTATCGATCACTATAAAAATAATAATTTATTTCTAAATAGTCTCATTTACTATTAAATAAACAATAATCGATTCTAACTAATCTTACCTAATACGAAATCAACCAAAATCTAACAATAAATACTTGTTATTAATCATCAAGTTAATCTCCGCCTACTTACTTATTAATCTTATCAATATAAGAATCTACTTACCCAAGCCTTTAGTAAGTATGGTGAAACACGTGCTTCGCACACGGTGGGATTTGGTAAAACAATAGCGGTTAAACCAATGGTACATTTACGGTTGGTTGTTGCCACTTTCTTAATCGATATCATCTATTGATTAAATCAAAATAACGTTGAATTTCCATTCAACGCTAATATTAACACAAGGTTTCAAAAGTCATTTGGGTTCAAACAGTGCATCTATATAAAACACACAGTACATATAAATATTGAGGAATCCGGTTGGATTCCTCCAACCGGTTCCCTGCATCCACCGATGTTAGTCAACAATTAACACTGATTCCATACCAGGAAATATTATGATTGATGGAATCAATCCAACCAATGATGTGTATATATATGCAACGATATATAATTTAACCAATTTAACTGTAATTTATCTAACCAACCATCACACAGCATTCAATCATTATTTAAAATATAAATAAAATATTTTAAATAAAAAGAGAGTTAGTGAATTTACTCACCTTGGCGCGTTAACCGTTAAATAACGATTTGCGTCAGTCCAGTATCGCACGTCCAAGCCCGCTTACGCTTCTTTTCAAAACTGAATCACACCGTCACTCGCTCATGGCACTCGATCGCCATACACAGTCCCTCACTTCGGCCAGGTCTTCACGCTGCAAGGACGTGATCTCTTTGTGCACAGAGTCTCCAATTTCAACTGCCAATAACAGTCACGATTACCTCCTCGATCCAAACACTTCCGACCAACAATACCGCCATCGTCGCTGATGAACCCAATCCGAACATCACTACTGCACATCTTCACCAGAAATACTATATACTCAGTACAAGCTTCTCGCATGTACTGTTCAACGTCCAGGAAACTTCCCTTTTTGCCTTGTACTCTCCTCCACATCTCACTGCAGCCGTGTCCAATTCTCCACTTCCAGGAGAGACACTTGCACGTCTCCCATTTCCATGTCCTGCGCATGCTAAAAGTGCCACCATCTCTCCTCACTAGTCCAGTATTTGTCCAACTCCATCTTCTTAAATGTAAACAATATTGTATATCCGAACACATGCACCACAGTTATGCACAAAATAACCACCATTCTTCTCCACTTCCATTCCTCTACACCTCCACCATAAACCGGAACCACGTCCTACCAACCTCCTATTGCTCACACAGTAATAGTCCATTATCACGCATCACCCCACCATCCCTAAAACGGCATGTACAGGCTTCCGTTAAACTGCATCAACCCGTCATACATCTGTACTAATCCCTCTATCTTCTTTACCGTTCAACCAGTACTCACCACGCCTCGCTCCCGTGAACACAACGTACAGCTTGCGCCACTTTGAATGACCATTCTTCCCCACTTACGAATGAAACCCACCCAATATCGTACACCGTCGCTTCTTCTTGCTTTTCCGTGAGAAACAAGTGATTCGAATATACATACGGTCGGTTATGGCAGGAGTTTCATTAAACCATTATTTGATTGTATGGTTTTTGTTTTGCTTTATTCCCTTTTAGCCGCCATTTACATGCGGTTTTTATCTCCTGAAGTCCAGAGGAAAATGAAGAAACTTTAGTGTATTTATACCGTTAAACTCCTTGATGGCCAAGGAATAGCACCTACCACTCTAAAAGAATAGGTTTGCCTGTTTACTTCGGTATGAAGTATTAGACATTAGAGAAAGGACGTATAGGACTTCACTGCACTGCTATGTTTTAGGCTGCATGAGTTGTATGTGTGAAAAGGCGTGTGTGTTTCTTTCAGTAGTCCATTATTTTGTCTATTTGTTGGGTGGAAAGGATGAAGTATTAGGTACGGGTCATCCACGAAATACAGTAGCTTAGCAGTGAAGGTATTTAGGTTGGTGATGTGAAAATACGGGCAAGGATCTGGAAATATATTGTATGTTTTGAAATTCACATACATATCTCTTCCTTACAGTACGTACGAAGATAATCAGCAGGTATGGTCCATGTGCAAAGCTACCAAGGAAAAGGAACAGCCTTATATATTGAGGTAGAAAATATACACACCTTAGGCGTATAAAGAAAGATTATGATTTGATAATATATGTAGCTATCAATTATAGCATACAGTAGGCATGTGGAATTCATTTCTTTGTCGGCAAGGATAGTGAAAATTCACTTTGTGGTACACTGTATAGGATATATACCAAGCTTGGGATTTGAGCTTACATATATTTATGTGTTGACTAGCCGGTTGGATGAGTCAGTTCTTGGGTTGGAAGGTTTGCATATCGTCTGAAGTGCAGTTTTCTTGCATCCTATATATTATATACATATATAGATATAGGCTACATACTGTTAGCTAGGAAAGGAAAACAAAGCAAAGATCCAAGTGACTTGTTACCATGGGCGAAAGAAAAGGATTGTCCGCCATATTGAGACATGATGCAGTAGGGTGCATGGGAAGAAATGCGTTTATGTCAGTGGCAAGGTAGTTTATTACAGTAACATTGAAAGGCAAGACAAAAGGCATGTTAAGGCATGACGTTGATACCTTATACACATGTTAAGGAATGGCCCCTGATATCCTTCAGGCATGTTAAAGTTAACAGCGGTCTCAGTTTTAGAAAACATGGAGAAACGAGAAAGTGGGGAACCCGGGAAGAAGTGGGTTTGGGGATGGTTTGGTCGGCAGTTACACTAAGATTTTCTTTATGTCCGAGCTGCTACAGACAGAAGTAAGATTACGGTTGTGTCCAACGAGATGTCACGACCCAAAAAATATAATAATACCGGTAGATTAACTCATATTTTGAAACCCCAAAAATATCGATACAGGGTGCGAAATACTTCAAATAAAAAGTTGCGTATTTAATTAATTAAAAATTACAGTAAAATTCTAAAAATTAAATTATCACTACGCCTCAAAAGAACCTTGTCAAAATTTGAAACCGATATCAAGTTATTTCAAATAAACCGTTATGGTCGATATACGATTTCATAGCGACTTTCTGAATATTTGATTTTGACATATCTTGCAATCTACCCGACGAAATCTCAATATTTCACTTCTGTCAGAAAGATACAGTTTAACAGATTCCAATATTTCTTGTTTTGCAGAAATCCGATTTAAACTGGTTCCTGTACACTCAGTTGAAGTTCAGAACGTTAAATTACGAACTGCAACGTCGTTATGAGCTCAATTTTATTTAATATATATTTTTATACGTTCAACTTCGTTTTAATTAAAATATAAATTCACTTATATTACGAATTCAATATTTAAACTATTTTAAATCTTCAAATACAAATCGATAAAAATGCGGGACATTACATTCCTTCCCCCTTAAAATAATTTCGTCCTCGAAATTGCTAAGAAGTGGAGATGCTTTAATTCTAACTCCTCACAACCTACTTAGTTGAAATTTCTCACTTCACATCCCCATAACTCAATTCCTTGTTTGATCTCTCATCAATTCATTCTCAAACCAATCCTTCGCTTTTATTAAGCCAGATATTTCAATTCAAATTCCAGTTCCATAACCAGGCACGACTCCAATCTTAATCAATTACTTCACCAAGTTGAATTATATTCTAATGCAGTTTCTACTTAACTGGCTACAGTTCAATTCCAATTCTATTCCAATATCATGTTCATCGAATATAATTTCCATTTAACTGGTTCCAGTTAAATTTCAATATTCTATCTTCTTTCACAAATTCACTTTATTTCTTCATCACATTAAATTCTACTCCAACACGATTTTCACTTAATCGGCTTCAATTCAAATTCCAAATTTATTTAACTTAGTTTTAAGTTAAACTCTACTTTTATCATTTTAATCACTTTATAAGTTAAATCCTTATTTCAGAATTCAAATTCCTGGGGTTTTTCTCAAAATCTGTTTGAAATCATATACATATATATTCAAAACATAGCAATTCAAAACATTTGAATTCCTGACGACGTGTTTTCCCAAAACACTTCAAAAACAAAACCTTTTGGTAGTAATCCGTCACTTAGCACTCGAAAATGAATACAGATAATGGTCGACTTCATCATCGGAATTCATTTCCCAGCGATCAAAGTGAGTTCAATACTATATCACTTTCAAAACTCATATTCAAATACTTTTATTTGAAATTACTTCAAAAATATCTTTTCGAAACTTGGATAATATTTCAAAATTTCCCCAGGATCTTAAAATTCCATATATTTAATTCAAATTTCATTTACAAACATTTTCATGTTTCAGAATTTTAATTCCAATTCTGGTTTAAATTTCAGATTTAATTCATCCGATTTTATACCTTATACTCATATAAATTTCGATTGGTTATTTACATAACGAACCCACATATAACCTTATTTGATTATAATAACAATCAACATACCCAATATACTATAATGATCTCAAGATATATAGCTCTTTTTATATCAAAATATATTTTGGGTAAAATTATTTTAATTACCCAGCTTTTCAAAACATACCGTGTCGAGTTACTCTGTTCAAGAGTTTAGAAACACCTATCGACACAGTTTGCATTATTGTTTCGACCAGAATTCATAAACCACTTGCCAAACTAATCAACACAATATAAAACAGTTTTTATATCAATTTACAAATACGCGCTCATCTATATATACTCAAACTCAATCTAGAGTTTTACTAACTCCATCTATATTGAGTCACGCCACAGAGCCAAGGTAATCACTTAACCTTCAGCTCTGATACCACTGTAACGACCCGAGATTTTCGACTCCGAAAATCGACATAAAACCCAGCGTCGACTGTTCAGACATCGAAAATACCAGACCATTAATAGAAAGAAGTTAGAGGATGAGATAGAAAAGATAGAACTAATAGAATAGGAGAAGAAGAAGAACACAGCTGAACATAATCAGAGTAAACACGAATCTCACAGCGGAACGAATAAAATATATTATATAACATAACTTTGAAATACAAATCTATTTTTGTGTATACATACCATTATCAGAGTACAATAAATCATATCACAGCGGAAATAGTCTCTAAATACTAACGGTGAAGCCTTCTGCTTTTAGCTCCTTCCAGCGTATCTGTAAAAGCCTGGAACACTTGACTGCCCGTACAAATTTGGGCACCCAAGAGTTTAGGGAAAAACAAACAAAATAAACTCTGGGTCAGTCATGGGACCGGTGTGAGTAAATTCCAACCATATGGCTTAACTTTGAAAATCCTTTTTGAAACAAAAAGGATAATAGTAAGACAAATCCACACACAAACATGGATGGCTTTTACCTTACTATAACCCAAAACACCTTGATCTCAAAATCCAGTGATATTATAATAATGTCTAATCAAATAAATAACCAAATAGCAGAACGCTTGCATCTCACGCTCTACATATATAGTATAAAATCAAAAACCGCAGGGCGCTTATTGGAGATTGGATTCCAACTATGACAAGGTATGGGACCACCTTCCGATAATGTATCTCTAGAGGCGAATACACCTGGGTTCAACAAGAACATCTTGTAACCCGGCCCACACATGACCGACCACTCATTTCGCTTGAGTGTATCGAATGTATATCACCAACGGTTGGACTCAAACCACCGTTCCCGAATGGGCAGAATCGATAGATTTAGAAACAAAAGGAATTTCTCTAGATAGGTGATTATACACCCTAATGGGAGCGACCCACATAGCCATGCTGCCTGCCCGATTTTTGTCATTTCCCGGTTGTGAGGCTAGAGGCTACGTCTACCTTTCAGAATATCTGGCCACCATACACTTTGAATGCCACATCGTCAAACCCGTCAAATCACTAGTTAATCTCCTCAAAGATAATACGGGCATAAAAGCTAAGAGAAACGAATTTCTCCGCCACCAGACGTAACATCTTGAAAAGATCGTCTTATATGATCCGTTAGGAATACTTTGTCAGACATTCGTCCATACAAGTTGTCCTGGGACTGGACAAACATAAAACACCATTCTAAAACAGGACGACTCCTGCATTTCACTTCGTCTTCAATTTTCTTCAGCATAATCTAATTCGCAACGCCTATGCCTATACGGAGTGGTTCTCTGATATTAAATCCAACCGGTCTTTCCGTATAGACAACGATGGTCAAAACACTTCGACAGTCGGTTATTTAACTATCGAAGTAAAACAACATCCATTCAATGTACAACCAATATCACACAAATCACCGGCACTTTTTATTTAACATTCGTTCTTACATTTCTTTGGACAAACATCATTACTTGTTTCTTTTGAATAAGCAAATTTCAAACCAAGCTGTTTCCTTCCCTAGGAAGTGCTACTGTATATCAACAACACGCTTAAGTTTGGTTAGCAGCGTTTCATTTATCGTTACAGTTCAAACTTGCTATATGATGCTATATCCCTTTATAACTAATCTTGACATAACAGTCACGCTTAAGCCTAGTCAACAGCGTTACTTTACTGCTATAGTTCTGAGACTTGCAATATGCTACTATATTCCACTTTATAATTAATCTCAACACCTCTTTCCGTTACAAATTCTTGACATCTCTTTTCATTACAAAAATCTTGATATCTCCTTTCGTTACCAAAAAATCTTAACATTTCTTTCTGTTACAAAATCTTAACATCTCCTTTCTGCTTTGTCTTCTTTAGACAAATCCCTTATACTGTAAATTCTTATTTAAACTAAATCAACTATTCGTTAATTTATTACATTAGATTAATCATCTCAATCTAAATTAATTAAATAACCAATTATTGATCAAACAGTTTTCTTGGTAAATATTTAGCCATGATTAACCCACTAATCAATTCTAACAACTCTTTTCATTTTGAACAAATAACATTTATTAATCCAAATAATTTCACTTGTATCGATCACTATAAAAATAATAATTTATTTCTAAATAGTCTCATTTACTATTAAATAAACAATAATCGATTCTAACTAATCTTACCTAATACGAAATCAACCAAAATCTAACAATAAATACTTGTTATTAATCATCAAGTTAATCTCCGCCTACTTACTTATTAATCTTATCAATATAAGAATCTACTTACCCAAGCCTTTAGTAAGTATGGTGAAACACGTGCTTCGCACACGGTGGGATTTGGTAAAACAATAGCGGTTAAACCAATGGTACATTTACGGTTGGTTGTTGCCACTTTCTTAATCGATATCATCTATTGATTAAATCAAAATAACGTTGAATTTCCATTCAACGCTAATATTAACACAAGGTTTCAAAAGTCATTTGGGTTCAAACAGTGCATCTATATAAAACACACAGTACATATAAATATTGAGGAATCCGGTTGGATTCCTCCAACCGGTTCCCTGCATCCACCGATGTTAGTCAACAATTAACACTGATTCCATACCAGGAAATATTATGATTGATGGAATCAATCCAACCAATGATGTGTATATATATGCAACGATATATAATTTAACCAATTTAACTGTAATTTATCTAACCAACCATCACACAGCATTCAATCATTATTTAAAATATAAATAAAATATTTTAAATAAAAAGAGAGTTAGTGAATTTACTCACCTTGGCGCGTTAACCGTTAAATAACGATTTGCGTCAGTCCAGTATCGCACGTCCAAGCCCGCTTACGCTTCTTTTCAAAACTGAATCACACCGTCACTCGCTCATGGCACTCGATCGCCATACACAGTCCCTCACTTCGGCCAGGTCTTCACGCTGCAAGGACGTGATCTCTTTGTGCACAGAGTCTCCAATTTCAACTGCCAATAACAGTCACGATTACCTCCTCGATCCAAACACTTCCGACCAACAATACCGCCATCGTCGCTGATGAACCCAATCCGAACATCACTACTGCACATCTTCACCAGAAATACTATATACTCAGTACAAGCTTCTCGCATGTACTGTTCAACGTCCAGGAAACTTCCCTTTTTGCCTTGTACTCTCCTCCACATCTCACTGTAGCCGTGTCCAATTCTCCACTTCCAGGAGAGACACTTGCACGTCTCCCATTTCCATGTCCTGCGCATGCTAAAAGTGCCACCATCTCTCCTCACTAGTCCAGTATTTGTCCAACTCCATCTTCTTAAATGTAAACAATATTGTATATCCGAACACATGCACCACAGTTATGCACAAAATAACCACCATTCTTCTCCACTTCCATTCCTCTACACCTCCACCATAAACCGGAACCACGTCCTACCAACCTCCTATTGCTCACACAGTAATAGTCCATTATCACGCATCACCCCACCATCCCTAAAACGGCATGTACAGGCTTCCGTTAAACTGCATCAACCCGTCATACATCTGTACTAATCCCTCTATCTTCTTTACCGTTCAACCAGTACTCACCACGCCTCGCTCCCGTGAACACAACGTACAGCTTGCGCCACTTTGAATGACCATTCTTCCCCACTTACGAATGAAACCCACCCAATATCGTACACCGTCGCTTCTTCTTGCTTTTCCGTGAGAAACAAGTGATTCGAATATACATACGGTCGGTTATGGCAGGAGTTTCATTAAACCATTATTTGATTGTATGGTTTTTGTTTTGCTTTATTCCCTTTTAGCCGCCATTTACATGCGGTTTTTATCTCCTGAAGTCCAGAGGAAAATGAAGAAACTTTAGTGTATTTATACCGTTAAACTCCTTGATGGCCAAGGAATAGCACCTACCACTCTAAAAGAATAGGTTTGCCTGTTTACTTCGGTATGAAGTATTAGACATTAGAGAAAGGACGTATAGGACTTCTCTGCACTGCTATGTTTTAGGCTGCATGAGTTGTATGTGTGAAAAGGCGTGTGTGTTTCTTTCAGTAGTCCATTATTTTGTCTATTTGTTGGGTGGAAAGGATGAAGTATTAGGTACGGGTCATCCACGAAATACAGTAGCTTAGCAGTGAAGGTATTTAGGTTGGTGATGTGAAAATACGGGCAAGGATCTGGAAATATATTGTATGTTTTGAAATTCACATACATATCTCTTCCTTACAGTACGTACGAAGATAATCAGCAGGTATGGTCCATGTGCAAAGCTACCAAGGAAAAGGAACAGCCTTATATATTGAGGTAGAAAATATACACACCTTAGGCGTATAAAGAAAGATTATGATTTGATAATATATGTAGCTATCAATTATAGCATACAGTAGGCATGTGGAATTCATTTCTTTGTCGGCAAGGGTAGTGAAAATTCACTTTGTGGTACACTGTATAGGATATATACCAAGCTTGGGATTTGAGCTTACATATATTTATGTGTTGACTAGCCGGTTGGATGAGTCAGTTCTTGGGTTGGAAGGTTTGCATATCGTCTGAAGTGCAGTTTTCTTGCATCCTATATATTATATACATATATAGATATAGGCTACATACTGTTAGCTAGGAAAGGAAAACAAAGCAAAGATCCAAGTGACTTGTTACCATGGGCGAAAGAAAAGGATTGTCCGCCATATTGAGACATGATGTAGTAGGGTGCATGGGAAGAAATGCGTTTATGTCAGTGGCAAGGTAGTTTATTACAGTAACATTGAAAGGCAAGACAAAAGGCATGTTAAGGCATGACGTTGATACCTTATACACATGTTAAGGAATGGCCCCTGATATCCTTCAGGCATGTTAAAGTTAACAGCGGTCTCAGTTTTAGAAAACATGGAGAAACGAGAAAGTGGGGAACCCGGGAAGAAGTGGGTTTGGGGATGGTTTGGTCGGCAGTTACACTAAGATTTTCTTTATGTCCGAGCTGCTACAGACAGAAGTAAGATTACGGTTGTGTCCAACGAGATGTCACGACCCAAAAAATATAATAATACCGGTAGATTAACTCATATTTTGAAACCCCAAAAATATCGATACAGGGTGCGAAATACTTCAAATAAAAAGTTGCGTATTTAATTAATTAAAAATTACAGTAAAATTCTAAAAATTAAATTATCACTACGCCTCAAAAGAACCTTGTCAAAATTTGAAACCGATATCAAGTTATTTCAAATAAACCGTTATGGTCGATATACGATTTCATAGCGACTTTCTGAATATTTGATTTTGACATATCTTGCAATCTACCCGACGAAATCTCAATATTTCACTTCTGTCAGAAAGATACAGTTTAACAGATTCCAATATTTCTTGTTTTGCAGAAATCCGATTTAAACTGGTTCCTGTACACTCAGTTGAAGTTCAGAACGTTAAATTACGAACTGCAACGTCGTTATGAGCTCAATTTTATTTAATATATATTTTTATACGTTCAACTTCGTTTTAATTAAAATATAAATTCACTTATATTACGAATTCAATATTTAAACTATTTTAAATCTTCAAATACAAATCGATAAAAATGCGGGACATTACAACGCACCTTACTGAAGTAATCATTTATTTAATTTCCCAATCCCAACCTATTCATCCTATGGAGCAAAACTAGTATTACTCCATAAATAACACCACGGTGTTATCGGTAAAATTAATTACCATTCTACATTCAAATCTAATTAAAGATTTAACTATCGCTAGGAGCAAAACTGGTGATATTCCATTCTCGATCATCTCCCAAAATTGATAATTTAAATTATCACAATCCCTTTTTCAATCTATTTAAAGATTCATTAAAACTCCACTTAGTTTTAATCTTTCCAAAAATCTATGTTAATGATTATTTAACTTTGGAAACACAAACACGTCGCATCGACAATCTACACCATACTATTGATTTCTGCCTATATATAACCTTTGAGCTCGTACGTCTCAGAGAAGGGTGTTAAGCAAGAGAATAAATTCTCCGCCACCAAGCAGATATATATTTAGCAGAGATCAACCATACTGTTCAAAATACGTTGAAAGATATGTAATACTGTCTTTAACGGGTTAAAGAACTAATGTCATTTAAAACACAGTTCACGATAAACCCAAATCACATTCCATTAATGGAATCTTCACGGAAAACAAATCAATTTATAATCGATATCAATTTCCTTATCCAACGAATAATATAAATGGAATAATGGCAAAGCCTTTTAAATTCCATATGTATTAACATTCTTCCTCCATAGAAGTTCACTTCGATTATTATCAAATCGAATTCCATTCAATTCCAATTTAATATATTAAATTGGAAAACTTCAATTTGGAAAATCTCCGTTAAATTTTAACAAAAAGATTTATAAATTCCAAATCACATTTCACTGTAAATTGGGTTAAAGAACGAATGTCGTTAAAAACACAGTTCACAATAAACGCAATTCACATTCCATTTTCAATTCCAATTAAATGTTAATTAATTGGTTATTCTTCTTTAAATCTTAATTAAAAGATTTATTCTTTTCACATTGGGTTTAAGAACAGTGTCATTTAAAAGACAGTTCACGACAAACCCAAAATCCCATCAGTCTCTAACCGTAAATTAGTACGAGAACAATTCCATAAGTATTAATCCCGAAGGCCGAAACCAACATCAGATCAATACCCAGGAAACAATTCAACTTAGCTAATCTCTAGCCGGTTTCTAATTTTCTTAACTCCATTGGGTTTAAGAATAGTATTATTAAAAATACCATTCACGACAAACCCAAAATCCAATTTGATATTAAATAGAAGGCTCTAAATAGAAAATATATCGGCTTATAATCAATATTAAATTCTGAAACCAACAAATATCGTATTGGAATAACGATATATATATATCTTCCAAATTCCTCCACAATATCTTTATAATCACGGAATCCAATATCGAAATATTTCGAAGATAACTTTGATTCGAATCCATTCCAATTCGTATATTGGAAATTCCTGTTATTTTTAAAAACCATTTCAAATTCAATTTATTTATATTAAAAATATTGGATTTATAATTCTAGTTTATAATTAGTTCATTTCGATAAAAATATATTTATATCTTTTCAAATATGGAATTTTTCATCCCAATTCTTTCCAAAGCATTTATTATGATTTTACACAAATTATTGATATTTTTAATAATTTTATCAAGGCCCGTACAGTCGATTTCCATAAACGGTCATCGAACTGCACTTACCACGACCTTTTCCAAATTTGATTTGGACATAATTCCAAATCCATCCATTAGATTTTAAATCTCTTGTATTCTTTGGAAAGAACTTTTCGATACGAACCCAACGTTCCGGTTTTAGGAGAAGCCAACGGTTGGATCTCCCGTATGTTCGTTCGAAGTCAATGGTCGAAATTCACGAACTGCCGCGGCGCGGCGCATTCTATTCATGCCATTATATATATATATATATATATATATATATATATATTATATTATATATTATGTATTTCATCAATTTCCATTTAAAACATATTTTAAAAATCGTTTTAAATTCGTTTTCAAAACGATTTCGACTTTGTATTCAATTTCAAATCAAAATTGAATATTCCATCTCATCGATATATAAATGATAGTATTTTCAAAACATTAGATTTTGGAATCACTTCCTTTTCGATATTCATTATAAAAATGAATAAAATCAATATAAATATCGTTCACGTCAAAATGGCGTTAATCTAATCAACACGGTTTTATATATTTAAATATATTCGTGTCCGTCACAAATCGGACATAAAAATCATATTTTGATTCTTTTCTAAATATTATTTTAAAATATTCGTTCGTTCTGAATTGGAATCAGACACAATCAATTACCATATAATGTTATTTGTATGGATTTCATACAACGCATGTATATAACAACCATAATCAACAATCATCCATCATCCCGAGTGCATTCCACACTATATAAGCATCAAATATAAATAATTAACGCTTACAACAGCCTGTCAACCAACCGATTGACATACAACTAAACAATTAGGATTAGTGTGCGTCAAATATGATCCCAATACCCGTGTGGGGTTTCAATCAACCAATAATGAATTTTATTTGTGCAGTTGGGCAATGTGTAAAATTTATCGTCCCAATCAATATCAGTTAAATCAGTGTACATAAACAAATCGTCTGATTTGTAAATGAATATTTATTTTCATTCATATATCCATTAAAAATAATATTTTTAACAATAAATTATTTATTTCAACACATGAATATTTTATTCAATTCATTGGCACAATGAAAATGATATTTTTATTATTCAAATATTTTATTCAACACATGAATATTTATACAGTCAATTTCACATCACAATCACTTTTCACAATACAATCAGACAAACAAGTCGTCCATGGTCTGTGGACGACGGGAAGCAGTTCATATATGCAGTTATAAAATAAATAAATGTACAGAAATAAATTTTGGTGAGAAGTTCTCACATTGATCGGATAGAAATCGTTATTAAACGATAATTCTGATAAAATTAAACAGGGCTTTTAATTTAACCAAAAACTGTCGCTTGCTCCAAATCTGTTCTAGTCAGTTCCATTTTGTAGATCTTGATTTTTCGGTTCCAATGCACTTTAAATTTTCGAATTCTAGTTCTGTATGAAAAAGATATGAGATTTTATATCTTTATTTCATAATTAATTAATTAATTAATTAGTCTAACCACTTTCCCTAATGATGTTTTAATCCCGTTAATTACTCCTCTTCCATCATCTATTGAAGCCGATACGAACCCAAAATCCCATCTTCGAAGTTCACCTGCGCGCGCCTCTCAGAGCCACCAGCCATCCATCCGCCGTCGCTAAAATGAAGCCCATCCTCCAACGCCCTTACGCCCTCCCACCATGCTGAATTCGATCTCCATCTTGGCCTAAAAACCCATCTCGAACATGGCCAGTTTATGCCAGAAATTCACATAATCCAAGAAGACAAAATCAATCATAACCGTTGATCATGAAGAGCTTGTTGAGCTCTTCAATTTCCTCTTTTGAAGCCTTTGATTTTATTGCATGGAGTTGGAGATTTAGGAGAGCGATTCTAGGGCGATTTCAGTCATTGGTGTGATATTGGCGG
This sequence comes from Allium sativum, assembly GCA_030737875.1. Classification (NCBI taxonomy): domain Eukaryota; kingdom Viridiplantae; phylum Streptophyta; class Magnoliopsida; order Asparagales; family Amaryllidaceae; genus Allium; species Allium sativum. Next base: position 762,176,824 of record CM060912.1, on the reverse strand, counting down.
CAGCTATACAAAGTGAAGGGGGCTAGGGTTTTAAAATCCATTTATATATATTTTATATTAATATTTTATTCCATTTTTCCTTCGTTATGAAATTTAATGCCTATAACTCCAAATAAATCCCAACGACTATCGCTCCTAGCCAAATACCCCATTCCAGACACAATGGGATATGTTTCGTAAGCCTATTCGACTCTTTCAGTCAGTTATTCTTCAAATTAAAATATAAAACATTCAAATATGGATTTGAACGTACATTTTAATTTGCCGGGGTCACATATTGACTCTAAAAATTCCAAAATTATTATTTCTAGCTTCGTATTGACGATACGGTCCTGACAAAACTAAATTCGCCAAATTTGAAGACCGTTTGAAAAATGGCCTTTTTCTGGTCGATCCAAATTGACTGAAACTATCAAAACACGTTTAACTTCGCCATGCTCACATATTGATCCCAAAAATTATGAAAATTGGAATCTAGCAATAATTTGACATCCCGAATCCAATAAAAGCAGTTTCATCGAAAACGAAGGTCGTTTGCAAAACAGCTACTCTTAAGGCCTATATATATATATATATATATATATATATAAATTCCACATCGACTATTCTGAATTTTCAACTGGACATAACTTTTTATTCCCGCTATAAAATTTGGATTCTTCGGATTCGTTGGAAAGATATTCTCAAATAGATTCTAATATTTTTGGTTTCACTAAATTCCGGTTTATTTTGAATCTTGTACACTCATTTGAAATTTGAAATCGAATTTTCAAACTGCCCCGCCATTTTCAATTCCTTTTATAATTAAAATAAATATTTATATTCGAAAGTCGTTTTAAATAAATTTATACATTCTAATTCTATTCAAAAATAAAGTTTTCATCATTATTATTTAAAATAAATCATTTTAAATATTCAAAATTCATTTAAATTACCAAAAAAAAATTAAATTGGTTCTGATTTTCCGGGTTGTTACACAAGCATTTTTGACTGCATAAGGAGAAACCTCGCCCATATGTTCGTTTGCATTGTGTGTGTGCCACGAGACCTTATGTTAGTTTCATTTTTCAAAAAGTCATTATGAATTTCCATGCACTATTATTCACATGGAGTAAACCCGTTCCGCATTAGCGGCGTGGTCCGGTGAGTTACATAACTTTAAAATAAACCCTAAAAATAACTCTCACACCAGTCCTTATTTGGAATGAGGCAGCGTGATAGGGGGTTCTCGCTCTTGGTTTGGTGGAAAGCGGGAGACTCTTACCTCTACACATCCCAAGAGGGGTTGGTTAGGCAGGAGGCCGTGACAGTCGAGAGGCTGGCCGCAAAACTACCATTGTAATGCTACGGCGGAATATTAGCCATTGTCCGATGGTGAAAAAGACCATACCATTACAAAATTTGGTATCAGAGCTTTGGTTTATACAAAGCTATGGGGTACGACACATTTGAACAAAAAGAAAGACTCATTAGAGTTATAATATCTCATTAGAGATAGGGTTAGTAATGCCCTAGAATATGATTTTAGAGTATTAAATTTGAGAGAGCGTATCTGAAAATATGAAATGAGTTTTGAAAAGTTATATTTTTAGAAGGAAACACATTTTGGAAATATATGGTTAATTATTACCTGGATACTTAATCAAACGATTAAGGTTAAGTTTACATTTTGTGATTATAATTACACATAAAATAATTCTTATTACATGGTAATTAGGCCCCTTCCACTGATCAAGAAAATGATCCGAGTACAAATGCCTTTTGGATTTAATGTCACTATTGGGTAACATTTCGAAATATTGATAAACTTGGGTCAAATTTGTTAAGGTAACTAATCAATATGGTTAGAAATTAAAAATTAGAATTTGAGTATTATATTCGATGTTGAAGTTGGACCATCAAGCATAAGAATATTTTGAATATATGCCTAGCTAACATATATATGAAGTCTTAAGTATACTAGATAGATATAGAATCACACTCTAGTTGCTTGAAGATGATTCTGTTGATGACTGCAGCATCATCAGTATGTATTTTCGAGTTCGAAAGTGGGATGACTATATGATTCTGACTAAAACATAAGTATATATTTAAACCCATTTAGATAAGTGTTTGAAATTGTTTGGTAAATTGATGTGAACTTAAATATAAAAGTTAAAATTTGATAAGTTGTAAGAATTATACCAGGTAAACCTGTAATAAGGATAAGCTAGTAAAGAGTTTTGAGAAAGTGCATTTGTGATATATATATATATATATATATATATATATATATATATATATATAAAGGGTCTTATAAAGATGTATAATTTGAAAACTCAAATCAAAATTTTGAGTAAGAATTGACAGTTACTTTGGAATTGATTTTGTAAGAATATATTTTGTATATAAGGAAAAAGATCTTTGAAAATATTTGGAAATTAAAAACTTGAGCACGGACGACTTATGATTGGAATTTCTCAGTTAATTAAAAGACGTTTATGTAAAGTTGTAATTTAAATAAGCAATCCAAATATAGAAAAGGTAGTTTAGGCATGATTTAAAGGCTAAGTTGGAATTAATCAATTAGAATATTGATAATTAGTCCTCCCCAATAGATTAAATTTTGAAATGCAAATATCTTGAGAATTCAATATAACTATAAGATATTTGACAATATTTTAGTTAAGGACTACGTTGGTTAATGATGTTAAAAAAATATCTAAATGTTTTCTCTAAATTTGAAGGAAATAAGTTTCATAACCTTGAATTTGGAATAATTAATGAGGATAGAGAAAATTAAACAACATAAGGAATTGTTTAAGTAAGCATGAGTGCCTTGTGAATTAGGTTTCACAATTTGATTAAAGTATATTTGGCAAGCGGGGACAGTAAGAAGAAACTATCTAAACTGAAACATTTAGACAAGCTGAGTTCAGAGACGATCAAGTTTTTCGTGTAATGAATAATAGTAAATTTTGGAAACTGAAAAGGAATAAGTTTCATAACCATTGTATTTGCAAGATAAGATCTAAGAGAATAAATTTATAACTCTGAATTTTCTTGAAGGAGGTAAATTGTTGAGTATAAGTAATTGTCCCAGTAAACGATGAATCGAAAATAATGGGTGATTGGAAGATATCGTTGGAGGACATGTAAATATGGTTACCCATAAATATGTGTGTTAGAATATTCTACCCGGTATATCCGTTATGAGAATGGGGAGCTTTGGTATAAAGAATTCTAATCTTGTGTCTGAAAATCTACAAGATGTAAAATGAGTAATTGCGATTCCCTTTCCTTTTCAAGGACAAAAAGTTTTATGGGGGGTGAATGTAGTGATCTAGAATTTTTAACCAATTTAAAATTGTAATTTTTATTACTTAATTTGAATTTGAATTTGACATACATATATATGGTTTAAAATATTTAATAATTTTGATAAGTTATATGATAGATTTTATTTGAATTATAAATGAGAATGACTATTGATAAGTTTGGATTTATTGATACTGTTTGTCATTTGGTTGGATTTGTCAAACCATAACATGAATTAGTAAAGTTAGAACTAAGTGTTGTCCTTAGTTTTCTTAGCATTTTAAAGGAAATGCTACCAAAAGATCACTTTCCCTCCTTAAGACAAGTGTAAGGACACTTGTATTTTTGCATGCCCCTTTTCATGCATGTTTTACACTTGCCCCCTTATGTATCATTACCTCCTTAACCCTCCATTCCTAAATAAGGAGCCATTTCCTTCATTTTCTAACAATTCCACTCCATTTTCTTCTTTTCATCTTCTTCTTAAAGCTTATGTCCATGGTTTCCATGGCATAAATCTTCCCCTTTTCCACCACCACCTTGCCAAAGTTCGTCTTCGTCCTCCTCCTCTTTTTATAGAGATAGAGATATTAATATATATTTTGGTGAAGAAGACTGTAATGGATGGAAATTTCCGACTCCTCGAGAGTCGGAAATTCCGAGACGTTAGTGAAAGAAAGTAGAGGGTGAGGAAGAAAAGATAGAACTAATAGAATAGAAGAAGAAGAAGAACTTACATCATCAGAGTAAACACGAATCTCACAGCGGAACGACTAAAATATAACATAACTTTGAAATACAAATCAGTACTCGTATATACATACCATTTCAAAGTACAACACTTAACAACACAGCGGAATAATAATAGCTATAATCCTGAAGCCTCCTGCTCCAAGCTCTCCAAGTGTATCTGTAAAATCCCGACTACTTGACTGCCCGTACAAATTTAGGCACCCAAGAGTTTAGGGAAAACAAACAAAATAAACTCTGGGTCAGTCATGGGACTGGTGTGAATAAAACTCCAACACTTGGTTAAATAAAGGATATCTTTCTGATATTATAATAATGTCTAAATACAAATAGATATCAATCTAGCAGAACGCTTGCATCCCACGTTCCACATTCATAGTATACAAATAAAACCGTGAGCGCCTATTGGAGATTGGATTCCTACAGACAATGTATGGGAGCACCTTCCGATCAGTGTACTCTAGAGGAGATACACTAGGGTTCAACAAGAACGTCTTGCAACCCGGCCACACATGACCGTTCACTCATTTAGCTTGAGTGTAACGAATATATTACCACCGATGGTTGGGATCAGCAACCATCCTTCCCGATAAGGGACAGCATTTAAATAGATTATAAAGAAGTACAATTGAATATTCTCTAGATGGTGATAATACACCCTGCTTGGGTATGGCCCAACTAGCCATGCTGCCTAGCCCAACTTCTGTTATTTCCCGGTGGTGAGGTTTGAGGTCACGTTTATCACCTTGACAGATTATTGCTTCAATTACTTTGAATGCCACATCGTCATACCCGCCAAATCATTATCGATTTCTCAAGGCATCACGAGTATAAAAGCTAAGAGAAACGAATTTCTCCGCCACCAACGTAATACGTTTAAAGAGATCCACATATATGATTCTTTAAGAATACTTTGTCAGACACTCGTCCATATACGTTGTCCTGGGACTGAACAAACCGAAGGCACTATTCAGTGAATCCATCCTACCTAGGCTTTTCACAATAGCCCTTGCACTTTACTCCGTCTTCAATTATCTTCAGCGTACTTGATTCGCAACGCTTATGCTAATACGGAGTGGTTCTTCGGATAATAATCCAACCGGTCTCTCCATAATAACACGTAAATATGGTAAAAACTTTGATAGTCTGTGATTTAACTATCAAATGAAAACATGTCGGTGTACAAACAACGATCTTATTTCCTAATGGAAATTCGATCGATCAATCATCATATTTTCATATTTCCTTATTTCATATATTTAGAAAATATATGTTATTAATCATTGGAAAACATTTCCATAGCTTATTTTCACATCACTATTATTTCGCAACTATCAGTCCCTAACTGTAACTAGTATGAGAACAATTCTCTAAGTATCAATCCGGAAGGTCGACACCAACATCAGATCGTCACTTAGAAAACCGTTCAACTTACCCTCTCCAGTTAGTTTCTGAATTTGCTTAACTCTATTTCTTAAATTCTTATCATGAAAACATTTCATTTTCTATGTTTACAAAACATATCTAACTATATTTGGAAAACGTTTCCAAAACTTATTTACGGATTTCCAATGAACGTTGTATAAAACATCGTTACGCTTAATATATTAATCGCTTATTACTTAACTATATTTCAAATCAACCTTTTCTATTGAACCACAACTATTCCTTTGTCAATTAGGAAGTAAATCAAGTTGGGGTATAATTACCTCTCAGACCTTAATTTAACAACGTCCTTTACTGTGAAATAGATGAAGCTCGTCACTCACTTTTCACAATCATCTGTTTACGCAAATTCTCGGATTTAGGCTACGAATCCACTTCTTATATGACAGTGTTTGATTATAACTATAACGTTATAATTCCTACCCCTAAAATATCTAACCTAAATTATAAATTTATTTCCTAACTTGAATAATTTAACAGACACCAAATTTCTAAATCAATAACTAAATCTTGATTTAAACCCTGGAAAGTAAATAGTACTTTCCCGAATTCGCTATAATCGAATTCGACGTATAACTCTCTTTCGATTAATCTCTATTTGATTAACTCTTCTTCGAATAACCTATATTCGATTATCTCTCTTCGAATAACTCATATTCGAAATCTCTCTCTTTCGAATAAACAATATTCGATCTCTTTCTTTCGAATATGCTATATTCGAAAATCTCCTTTCGATTTACTAATCGATAACTCCTTTCGATCAAACTAAAATCTATAACTCCTTTAACTCTATTCGAATAACTAATATTCGACTAACTCCTTTGGATTAACTCATTTGATTAACTCCTTCGAATAACTAATTCGAATAACTTACCTTCGAATAACCAATATTCGATTTACTCTAACTCGATTAACTTAATTCTAATCGATTTACTCCATTTCGATTCAACTTAATTCAAATCGATTAACTTAACTCAAATTGATTAACTCCTTTCGAATAACTAAATTCGATTTAACTCAAATTGAATAACCAATATTCAATTAACTCTTCGACTAACTCCTTTGGATTAACTAAATTCGACTAACTCCTTTGGATTAACTAACTTCGAATAACTCCTTTGGATTAACTAACTTCGAATAACTCCTTTGGATTAACTAACTTCGAATAACTCTTTTGGATTAACTAACTTCGAATAACTCTTTTGGATTAACTCACTTCGAATAAATAATATTCGGTAACTCTTCTCAAATGAATGACATTTGATTTCTCCACTTGAATAAACTATATTCGATTACTCTTTCCTCGAATACACTATATTTGATAACTTTACTTCGAATAAGTGATATTCGGCAACTCTACTCGATTAACTCCACTTGGATAACTCTAACTGGTCAACTCTAACTGGTCAACTCTACTGTTTATCTTTAACTGGTAAACTTTAACTGGTTAACTCAAATGGTTTAACCTAACTTGATTTACTTGTCTCGATTAACTGAGCTAATCCGCTGAGTTTAACTTAGTTAATTCACTTTGATTAACTCTAACCGATTTACTTAGTTTAACTCAGATAATTCACTTTGATTAACCCAACTAATTTACTTCGATTAACCAATTAGTTTAACTTGACTAATTCACTTAGTTTGACGTAACTAATTCACTTTGATTTACCAATTAGTTTAACTTAACTAATTCACTTCGATTAACCGCTTAGTTTATCTTAACTAATTTACTTTGGTTAACTTAACCAATTACTTTGATTAACTCGACTATCTTGCTTTAGTTAACCTAACAAATTACTTTGTTTAACTTTATTCGAATAAGTAATTCGAATCACTCTAATGTGTTTAACTCTATTCAAATATCTAATTCGAATAACTTATTTCGAATAACTAAATTCGATTAACTCCTTTTATTAACGTTTATTCATTTCAAAAGATTTCCTTTTTACAACGTTTATCCATTGATAAAGATTTACTTTTTACAACTTTTATCCATTTATAAAGATTTACTTTTAGTAACGGTTCTTCACTTTATAAATGTCCTTTTAATAATGTTTCTACTTCTCTATATAAGTCCAGACTTATATATATTCCATTTATCAACGATAAATAATTTATTTAATTTATAAAACATTATTTATAAATTAATCTACTTCAATTTATCTATTTAAAACAGATTTCCTATTTAATATCTCATTTAAATTCATATCGTGTTATACCGTGTGCGAAGCACGTGTTTAAATCTATCCTTGTATAATTCTATTTATTTTCCGAACAAGTGTTCCTTTATTTATTCCCTAAATAAATATTCCTTTATTCCATTTATTTATAATCTAAATAAATGTTCTTTTATTTATTTCCTAAATAAATAAATGTTTTCATTTTATAAAATCCTATCGATTTTATAAATAAGATTTATTTTCAATATAAACATTGAAAATTCCCTTTTTACATTCTAGTATCACCTACGGTGTGTAACATGTCGTATAACAATGATCGGTATCATTCAAACATATGAAATAAATAACAGATTTCATAACACATCATATATCACAATATATGAAAAACGGTAAAATAAATGTTGAGGAATCCAGTCGGATTCCTCCAACTTGTTTCCCTGCATCCACAGATGTTACACAATAAAATATACATCAATTTCATTCCAACATGAAATATACTGATGAACTAAATCAATATTTGATTGTCGTTTATATATATAACTATATCTATGTTTCAATCAAATCTATTTAACAGTCCAAACTATCAATACACAGCAATCAAATCATTTAACACAGTTTATATAAAAATATAAACTGAGGAGAGTTAGTGAGTTTTACTCACATTGACGCGTTAGCCGTTAAATAACGGTTTTCGTTATTTGATTCAGTCGTACAATTTATTTCTCCATAAATTGTAACGAGCTCGGATTCACTCCCGGTATGTCTCATTGTGTTGCTCCCGTCCATACGATCCCAACGTGACTGACGGTTCGTGATTCTGATTTCATACGACCCAGATATAGCGGTTACAAGTTTGTAAACATTTTAAATTAAATAAACTATACCTATATAATAATTTTGCTCTTGGGCTCACCAATTATACACGGCCCATCAGAACTAAAACCCAGACCCACCTTAGAACACACCTTCTTCCCCAACACCCGTAACATGCTACTCACGCTCTACCTCTCCCTTCAGACAGAGTACGAACCCGATTTTTCCACTTCCTTCCAACGCTGCTCCCCCGTTTCTTCATGGATTCGAAAATCGATACCACCATCCCATTCTCCTCCGCACTCTCATCAACATCATACCACAAAGCAGGAACTCGCACCCACCTCGTCGACTCCAGTTTCCCCCTCACAGTGAACTCGTGAGCCCCTTCTTACCACCGAAGACCACAAAATTACCACTACCAGATCCCCTTTTCCTTCAAGAATCCAACACCATACGCCATACTTTGAATCGAAGTCTACACCTCCCAAAAATGTGAACCCTAGTACCTCGCTGCTGTAATTCGACATCCGACAATTTCCACCGAGGCAGTCCAAAGGAATCCAAGCTCGAAGCCCTTGCTTCAACGATTCCGAATATAAGTGTTTTGGGATTTATAGATTTTGTCTTGAATTGTTGTAAATTTTTGAAGATCGAACTCTTTCAGCAAAAGAAGGAAATTAGTGGCGGCACTTGTCTGTTGACCGATGAATGTCAACTAGGTTAGGAGAAAGTTAAAGTAATTATATAGGATTTGTTTTGAAGACGTGGAGTTTTCACTGACCAAAGGATGCATTATGGGCCATGAAGGAACACGTTATGAGCAAGCTTGACCACTCAAATGTTTTAATTATTTTATTAAAATTAAACGATGAAATACCCTTTAAAACCAACTCATACGAGCCACGAACAACGGAGACAAAAATACTGTTGTCATCAGCGATGTGCCAGGATTCCAAGAATATAATAATACCGGTAGATTGACTGCTATTTTGAAACCTCAAAATGTTGATTTCAGGGTGCGAAATACTCCAAATAAAAAGTTGTTTATTTAATTAATTAAAATTACAGTAAAATTCTAAAAATTAAATTATCACTACGTCTCAAAAGAACCTTGTTTAAATTCAAGCCTGATATTTAAATATTCTCAAATAACCGTTATGGTCAGGGCGCTGCATTTCTGAGAATTTGATTTGGACGTAACTCAAAATCTACACGACGAAATCTCGATTTTTCTTCTCCACTAGAAAGATATACTCCATCAGCTCCACACGTTTCTTGTTTCACAGAAATCCGGCTTAGAATGAATCATGTACATTCAGTTGAAGTTCAAATCGCCAAATTGCGAACTGCCGCGACGTTTCAGGTTCGTTTTAATTATAATTATAAATTATAAGTTCGAACGTTTTACTTTAAGTTATCGATATCGCCAAATCGATATATAAATAATTAAATAAATTAATTATTCAACAGCTAACAAAACGCGCCATTACAGACTTCCCCCCTTAAAATAATTTCGTCCTCGAAATTGCTAAGATAGGAAAATGCTACCAACTTTACTAACTAGATTCAAATATCTTTTAGTTTACTTCTCAACTCCAGTTTCAACTGAACCATTAAATTTTCAATTAAATTATTAATTCATTTCCGACCAACTAAAATTTTCAAAAATTCTGAAAATTTTCTAACACATTAAATTTTCGAAAAATTTCGCCATAACCTCCTTTGTACGCATCAATACGTCAAACCACGACTCGCCCCTCTAGGCCTCCTCCCATCCAAAAGAAAATCAAACAGCCAAGCGGCTTGCTAATTCGGCTCATAAAATCCAAACTCATATATAAAATAAACTTGTACCTTTTTGTCGGGCATATCATTATATCCCTTTTCATCTGTTACTCAACTCATCATATATACATGTCATTCCAATCAAACTCCTGTCAGTTGGTTCTCAACCAAATCATTCGCTTATACTTAAGTCGAATTCCATTCAAACTCTAATATCAAATTTCAACTCTTAAGTTATCGACTTAATCCCATTTCAGATTATTCTATAATCCAATCCAATTTCATTTAACTTAGTTCAAGTTAAATTCAAATTTATTTATTCACTTTTTCCATTTTAATCCATTTAACTTCATTAGTTAAATTTTAATTCCAGAACTTAAATTCCTGAGTTCATTTCAAATCAATTTGAAATCATAACACCAATTCAAAACATTTGAATTTCTAAACACTTGTTTTCTCAAAACAATTCAAAAAACAAAACCTTTGGTAGTAATCCGTCACTTTGGAACTCGAAATTGAACACTGATGATGTGGCCACACTCATCAGAATCTATTTTCCAGTAATCGAAGGGAGTTCAATACTATTTCACTTTCAAAAATCATTTCTAAACACTTCCATTTTGAAAATAGTTCAAAATCTCCTAGGAACTTAAAATTTCCTTATTTTAAATTCCAATCTGATTTAAATTCAGATTTAATTCGTCTTACTTCATATACTTTACTTATATGAATTCTGATTAGTTATTTATAACCCTTTCATCTTTTTATAATCTCATTCGATTATACTAACAACCAACACAGCTAATATACTATATTAATTTCAAAACTTATCATGTCGGTTCATCGTATTCAAGTGTTTAGTAACCCTTATCGATACAATGGATCAAACTGATCGACCAGAATTCATAAGCCACTCAACCAATGAGTCTCCACAATATAAAACCATTTTATATTGAATAACAATTACGCGCTCATATATATACACTCAAACTCAATCAAGGATATTACTAATCCCATCTCTATCGAGTTATGCCACAGAGCCAAGGTAATCACTTAACTTAAGCTCTGATACCAACTGTAACGGCTGGAAATTTCCGACTCCTCGAGAGTCGGAAATTCCGAGACGTTAGTGAAAGAAAGTAGAGGGTGAGGAAGAAAAGATAGAACTAATAGAATAGAAGAAGAAGAAGAACTTACATCATCAGAGTAAACACGAATCTCACAGTGGAACGACTAAAATATAACATAACTTTGAAATACAAATCAGTACTCGTATATACATACCATTTCAAAGTACAACACTTAACAACACAGCGGAATAATAATAGCTATAATCCTGAAGCCTCCTGCTCCAAGCTCTCCAAGTGTATCTGTAAAATCCCGACTACTTGACTGCCCGTACAAATTTAGGCACCCAAGAGTTTAGGGAAAACAAACAAAATAAACTCTGGGTCAGTCATAGGACTGGTGTGAATAAAACTCCAACACTTGGTTAAATAAAGGATATCTTTCTGATATTATAATAATGTCTAAATACAAATAGATATCAATCTAGCAGAACGCTTGCATCTCACGTTCCACATTCATAGTATACAAATAAAACCGTGAGCGCCTATTGGAGATTGGATTCCTACAGACAAGGTATGGGAGCACCTTCCGATCAGTGTACTCTAGAGGAGATACACTAGGGTTCAGCAAGAACGTCTTGCAACCCGGCCACACATGACCGTTCACTCATTTAGCTTGAGTGTAACGAATATATTACCACCGATGGTTGGGATCAACAACCATCCTTCCCGATAAGGGACAGCATTTAAATAGATTATAAAGAAGTACAATTGAATATTCTCTAGATGGTGATAATACACCCTGCTTGGGTATGGCCCAACTAGCCATGCTGCCTAGCCCAACTTCTGTTATTTCCCGGTGGTGAGGTTTGAGGTCACGTTTATCACCTTGACAGATTATTGCTTCAATTACTTTGAATGCCACATCGTCATACCCGCCAAATCATTATCGATTTCTCAAGGCATCACGAGTATAAAAGCTAAGAGAAACGAATTTCTCCGCCACCAACGTAATACGTTTAAAGAGATCCACATATATGATTCGTTAAGAATACTTTGTCAGACACTCGTCCATATACGTTGTCCTGGGACTGAACAAACCGAAGGCACTATTCAGTGAATCCATCCTACCTAGGCTTTTCACAATAGCCCTTGCACTTTACTCCGTCTTCAATTATCTTCAGCGTACTTGATTCGCAACGCTTATGCTAATACGGAGTGGTTCTTCGGATAATAATCCAACCGGTCTCTCCATAATAACACGTAAATATGGTCAAAACTTTGATAGTCTGTGATTTAACTATCAAATGAAAACATGTCGGTGTACAAACAACGATCTTATTTCCTAATGGAAATTCGATCGATCAATCATCATATTTTCATATTTCCTTATTTCATATATTTAGAAAATATATGTTATTAATCATTGGAAAACATTTCCATAGCTTATTTTCACATCACTATTATTTCGCAACGATCAGTCCCTAACTGTAACTAGTATGAGAACAATTCTCTAAGTATTTATCCGGAAGGTCGACACCAACATCAGATCGTCACTTAGAAAACCGTTCAACTTACCCTCTCCAGTTAGTTTCTGAATTTGCTTAACTCTATTTCTTAAATTCTTATCATGAAAACATTTCATTTTCTATGTTTACAAAACATATCTGACTATATTTGGAAAACGTTTCCAAAACTTATTTACGGATTTCCAATGAACGTTGTATAAAACATCGTTACGCTTAATATATTAATCGCTTATTACTTAACTATATTTCAAATCAACCTTTTCTATTGAACCACAACTATTCCTTTGTCAATTAGGAAGTAAATCAAGTTGGGGTATAATTACCTCTCAAACCTTAATTTAACAACGTCCTTTACTGTGAAATAGATGAAGCTCGTCACTCACTTTTCACAATCATCTGTTTACGCAAATTCTCGGATTTAGGCTACGAATCCACTTCTTATATGACAGTGTTTGATTATAACTATAACGTTATAATTCCTACCCCTAAAATATCTAACCTAAATTATAAATTTATTTCCTAACTCGAATAATTTAACAGACACCAAATTTCTAAATCAATAACTAAATCTTGATTTAAACCCTGGAAAGTAAATAGTACTTTCCCGAATTCGCTATAATCGAATTCGACGTATAACTCTCTTTCGAGTAATCTCTATTTGATTAACTCTTCTTCGAATGAACTATATTCGATTATCTCTCTTCGAATAACTCATATTCGAAATCTCTCTCTTTCGAATAAACAATATTCGATCTCTTTCTTTCGAATATGCTATATTCGAAAATCTCCTTTCGATTTACTAATCGATAACTCCTTTCGATCAAACTAAAATCTATAACTCCTTTAACTCTATTCGAATAACTAATATTCGACTAACTCCTTTGGATTAACTCATTTGATTAACTCCTTCGAATAACTAATTCGAATAACTTACCTTCGAATAACCAATATTCGATTTACTCTAACTCGATTAACTTAATTCTAATCGATTTACTCCATTTCGATTCAACTTAATTCAAATCGATTAACTTAACTCAAATTGATTAACTCCTTTCGAATAACTAAATTCGATTTAACTCAAATTGAATAACTAATATTCAATTAACTCTTCGACTAACTCCTTTGGATTAACTAACTTCGACTAACTCCTTTGGATTAACTAACTTCGAATAACTCCTTTGGATTAACTAACTTCGAATAACTCCTTTGGATTAACTAACTTCGAATAACTCTTTTGGATTAACTAACTTCGAATAACTCTTTTGGATTAACTAACTTCGAATAAATAATATTCGGTAACTCTTCTCAAATGAATGACATTTGATTTCTCCACTTGAATAAACTATATTCGATTACTCTTTCCTCGAATACACTATATTTGACAACTTTACTTCGAATAAGTGATATTCGGCAACTCTGCTCGATTAACTCCACTTGGATAACTCTAACTAGTCAACTCTAACTGGTCAACTCTACTGTTTATCTTTAACTAGTAAACTTTAACTGGTTAACTCAAATGGTTTAACCTAACTTGATTTACTTGCCTCAATTAACTGAACTAATCCGCTGAGTTTAACTTAGTTAATTCACTTTGATTAACTCTAACCGATTTACTTAGTTTAACTCAGCTAATTCACTTTGATTAACCCAACTAATTTACTTCGATTAACCAATTAGTTTAACTTGACTAATTCACTTAGTTTGACGTAACTAATTCACTTTGATTTACCAATTAGTTTAACTTAACTAATTCACTTCGATTAACCGCTTAGTTTATCTTAACTAATTTACTTTGGTTAACTTAACCAATTACTTTGATTAACTCGACTATCTTGCTTTAGTTAACCGAACAAATTACTTTGTTTAACTTTATTCGAATAAGTAATTCGAATCACTCTAATGTGTTTAACTCTATTCAAATATCGAATTCTTATAACTTATTTCGAATAACTAAATTTGATTAACTCCTTTTATTAACGTTTATTCATTTCAAAAGATTTCCTTTTTACAACGTTTATCCATTGATAAAGATTTACTTTTTACAACGTTTATCCATTTATAAAGATTTACTTTTAGTAACGGTTCTTCACTTTATAAATGTCCTTTTAATAATGTTTCTACTTCTCTATATAAGTCCAGACTTATATATATTCCATTTATCAACGATAAATAATTTATTTAATTTATAAAACATTATTTATGAATTAATCTACTTCAATTTATCTGTTTAAAACAGATTTCCTATTTAATATCTCATTTAAATTCATATCGTGTTATACCGTGTGCGAAGCACGTGTTTAAATCTATCCTTGTATAATTCTATTTATTTTCCAAACAAGTGTTCCTTTATTTATTCCCTAAATAAATATTCCTTTATTCCATTTATTTATAATCTAAATAAATGTTCCTTTATTTATTTCCTAAATAAATAAATGTTTTCATTTTATAAAATCCTATCGATTTTATAAATAAGATTTATTTTCAATATAAACATTGAAAATTCCCTTTTTACATTCTAGTATCACCTACGGTGTGTAACATGTCGTATAACAATGATCGGTATCATTCAAACATATGAAATAAATAACAGATTTCATAACACATCATATATCACAATATATGAAAAACGATAAAATAAATGTTGAGGAATCCAGTCGGATTCCTCCAACTTGCTTCCCTGCATCCACAGATGTTACACAATAAAATATACATCAATTTCATTCCAACATGAAATATACTGATGAACTGAATCAATACTTGATTGTCGTTTATATATATAACTATATCTATGTTTCAATCAAATCTATTTAACAGTGCAAACTATCAATACACAGCAATCAAATCATTTAACACAGTTTATATAAAAATATAAACTGAGGAGAGTTAGTGAGTTTTACTCACATTGACGCGTTAGCCGTTAAATAACGGTTTTCGTTATTTGATTCAGTCGGACAATTTATTTCGCCATAAATTGTAACGAGCTCGGATTCACTCGCGGTATGTCTCATTGTGTTGCTCCCGTCCATACGATCCCAACGTGAGTGACGGTTCGTGATTCTGATTTCATACGACCCTGATATAGCGGTTACAAGTTTGTAAACATTTTAAATTAAATAAACTATACCTATATAATAATTTTGCTCTTGGGCTCACCAATTATACACGGCCCATCAGAACTAAAACCCAGACCCACCTTAGAACACACCTTCTTCCCCAACACCCGTAACATGCTACTCACGCTCTACCTCTCCCTTCAGACAGAGTACGAACCCGATTTTTCCACTTCCTTCTGACGCTGCTCCCCCGTTTCTTCATGGATTCGAAAATCGATACCACCATCCCATTCTCCTCCGCACTCTAATCAACATCATACCACAAAGTAGGAACTCGCACCCACCTCGTCGACTCCAGTTTCCCCCTCACAGTGAACTCGCGAGCCCCTTCTTACCACCGAAGACCACAAAATTACCACTACCAGATCCCCTTTTCCTTCAAGAATCCAACACCATACGCCATACTTTGAATCGAAGCCTACACCTCCCAAAAATGTGAACCCTAGTACCTCGCTGCTGTAATTCGACATCCGACAATTTCCACCGAGGCAGTCCAAAGGAATCCAAGCTCGAAGCCCTTGCTTCAACGATTCCGAATATAAGTGTTTTGGGATTTATAGATTTTGTCTTGAATTGTTGTAAATTTTTGAAGATCGAACTCTTTCAGCAAAAGAAGGAAATTAGTGGCGGCACTTGTCTGTTGACCGATGAATGTAAACTAGGTTAGGAGAAAGTTAAAGTAATTATATAGGATTTGTTTTGAAGACGTGGAGTTTTCACTGACCAAAGGATGCATTATGGGCCATGAAGGAACACGTTATGAGCAAGCTTGACCACTCAAATGTTTTAATTATTTTATTAAAATTAAACGATGAAATACCCTTTAAAACCAACTCATACGAGCCACGAACAACAGAGACAAAAATACTGTTGTCATCAGCGATGTGCCAGGATTCCAAGAATATAATAATACCGGTAGATTGACTGCTATTTTGAAACCTCAAAATGTTGATTTCAGGGTGCGAAATACTCCAAATAAAAAGTTGTTTATTTAATTAATTAAAAATTACAGTAAAATTCTAAAAATTAAATTATCACTACGTCTCAAAAGAACCTTGTTTAAATTCAAGCCTGATATTTAAATATTCTCAAATAACCGTTATGGTCAGGGCGCTGCATTTCTGAGAATTTGATTTGGACGTAACTCAAAATCTACACGACGAAATCTCGATTTTTCTTCTCCACTAGAAAGATATACTCCATCAGCTCCACACGTTTCTTGTTTCACAGAAATCCGGCTTAGAATGAATCATGTACATTCAGTTGAAGTTCAAATTGCCAAATTGCGAACTGCCGTGACGTTTCAGGTTCGTTTTAATTATAATTATAAATTATAAGTTCGAACGTTTTACTTTAAGTTATCGATATCGCCAAATCGATATATAAATAATTAAATAAATTAATTATTCGACAGCTAACAAAATGCGCCATTACAAAGACGTTGCGCAGAAATACAGTCCGACGGTTGGCTCAGCTAGGATAGCCTACCAGGAAATTTGGAAAGCTGTTTGGTGAGAACTCTTTAACCACGGTTTATATATTTAATTAGTGGTTAGATTAATTTAAATATAGTGATGAATTATTAGTGGTTAATGATGATTGATGTTTGTGTGATGGATGATGAGTGCAAAGTTTAGACCATACGCACTATTAAGCATTAGTGTTATAACGCTTGTGCACGGTTATGATTTATCTAATTATGTTGATGATGGTTGCTATGGTTGTTGATGTTGTTCTTCACACACTATGAGACAATAATTATTGTATCACATTGGTGATCGACAAATCTCCTTCGTAATTAGAAGCAATATTATTATTGAAATTGAAGTTAATAATTAGAAAAGATACATATGTATAAATTCAATACATTGATAAAGTTTCTTGAAATGAATAAATAAATATCGGAACATTCTAAGATGACAGAGAGGATAGTGTCTAGGCTTGGGTTTGAAAATATAGTTTCCTGCTCTCCCTGGCTATCCCTAAATGATCCGACGAATGGGATGGTTAATTTGAAATTATTTGAATTTAGAAATGAATTGGAATTTGATTTATTAAGTAAAAAATAAAAGTTGAATTTTAAACCCAAAATAATTTGGAAAGTCAATGTAAATTACTTTAAATGATTTTAAATTTTTTATATAAGTATATAATGGTTTTCTAAGGTATTTTGAAGAAAAATTTCTGTTTCGATCAAAATAGAGCTTGTTGCACAATGGCAAATTCATGTGTTTTAGTTACAAACTGTAAATGCTATAACTTTTGTAATTCAAATCAGATTTCCATGAAATGAAAAATGTTTGATTTCATTAACAAGAACTTTCAAATGAGTGAAAGAAGATTTCAAATTCGAGTTATAATTTTCAAGTTATGTTTGAAGCCGTTTTGGAGAAGGTCGTTGTAAGAACAATTGTTGACCATAACTATAAACAGCTATTTTTAAATGTTTAAAAATATGGAAAAAAATTGTAAAGTCATTAAAAATTATGAAAAAGTGTATTGAATTGTGAAGTTTAAGTTTTGGCTAAGATAAATGATATTTTGATCAAATTAGTTAAGATAACTGTTTTGTAACCCTTTTGTAACACTTTTGAAATGCTATTGTAACGCTTCCTTCGAAAACAATCTATTTTGAAGTTTTAACCCGTAAACTATTTTTCGAACTATATGTAATGATTTGTGGAATGTTTTCAAAGGTTTAAAATTATTAGAAATATTTTATATGGAATTTAAATTGATATTAATATGGGTTTTCAATTTTAAATAATTGGATATAGTTGGAGATAAATCTTCGGATGTTTGATATTAATTCGGTAGATGACGACTCTTGCTATTTGAGGAATTTAAAAGGTAGTTCACTATTATTCCGCTTATAGTGTGAGTTGGATATTGAGATTAATATTGGGGATAATTTGGTGGTATTTCTATCCAGATCTAATGTCAAAGAGTTGGATAAATCTTTTAATTAAGATATGGATTTCCCAGTTTGATTGGAATAAGTTGGATAGAAATAATCTCCGGATATTTGATGTGAAATTCTTTGGTGTAAACGTATACTGTTTAAGGAATTTGGAAGATATTATTATTATATCGTTATTCCACTTATAGTACTCGTTGATTATGAGAAATGATATCAAATATAAGTAGATATAATATTTGTGTAACTTATGTTCAATATCGATTGATTTGGGTTTTGTTGTGAATCATATCTTCAACAATATCATTCTTGAAACCCAATGAGACTGAGTTGTGGAAATTCATATCGTAAAATTAGGATTTAATCAAACATTTTATTTGATAAAATTAAAAATAAGAAATTGGGAACCAAGTATAATATTAGTTAAGATTAAAGAATTGAATGTTGGAAAATCGATTTAATTGGAAACTATGGTTGAAATATGGATTAAAGGATTTTCAAAGGAAACTGGGTTTTGATAACGAGTCATCAAATGGAAAATTAATTAAGGCTTTGAGACTAAATTATCTTTGATTTAAGGGATGTGTTGTAAAAGAGAAAGGTTAAATATGGATTTTGTTATAATTTGAGAATGGATTTAAAGAAGCTAAATTTAACAAAATCCCAGATGGAAGGAGATTTGGTTGAAAGCCTGTGTGTTCCGTAATTGTATTTTTTAAATTGCACTTATTATTTGGAAAGACTGGGATCGCATGTATGTCCGAAAACCATTCCAAATAATAATACGACGTTGTGGAGCAATTGAAAACAGTATTGAAGATCAGGACCCTTCATATCGTAAGGAAGGTTTGCTGAATGTCTCAAATGGGTAGCTCCCATTTGCAGATGGTTTTATATCAACTAAGTGACAAGAAGCCCAAATGTATGTGAAGGAATATTGGATTGCTGTTTCATTCAGAACCAGAACGGAGATTTATGGATTGTGTGTCTATCATTGTAATTGACTGCATAGCACTGATATCTATTAAATATATATATGTTTGGTGGTGAAGAATTTATTCTCTTGCTTAACACCCCTTCTCTAAGACCTATGAGCTTAGAGGTTATATACCGATAGAAATCAGTGATGCGTTATGAATTGGTAATGTTTCATACTTAATTTATGTGGTGAGCTTTAGAGGATCAAAGCATGGCTTATTTAAGTGTAGCTTTGTGTATGTCGGGACCTCGGCAAGCCTCACACCCCGGTAAATGGCCAAAACATGAAGAAATGCAGCAGAGTTATGGGGTGTTGTCTCATTCCAGATAATAGGTATATATGTAGGTATTAACTTATGTGGTAAAAGCATCTACTTTTGTGGTTGTTGTGGCGCACCCTCGGAAAGGTCGGTAACGACCCGAAGATGACATACTCTGGCGTACTCTAAGTTACCCAGTTAAGGGGTAACCCGACCTTGTGTTGGCATGAGGATCATCACTGTTGATCCTCGGACATCCCTCTATAGGTGTTCAAAATTTGATTCGGAAGGAAGTTCCTTTGCCTAGTCATTGTTAGAAACCCAACCTCCGCTGCGAGCCCGTACGATTTTGGTTGTATACCACATGTCAGTATAGTATATGGTACCTACGCTGGCTAAGATTGATACATTACTTTCGAAAGGATTTTTCACACTATATTATAGTATTGAAAGAGGATTTTCATGTATCAAGCATTTTTGACTGCAAAAGGAGAAACCTCGCCCATGTGTGCGTTTGCATTGTGTGTGTGCCGCGAGACCTTATGTTAGTTTCATTTTTCAAAACGTCATTGTGAATTTCTATGCACTGGTATTCACATGGAGTAAACCCGTTCGTGTTAGCGGCTGGTCCAGTGAATTACCTAACTTTAAAATAAATCCTAAAAACAACTATTTTCAGTTCTCACACCAGTCCTTATTTGGCACGAGGCAGTGCGATAGGTGGTTCTCGCCCTTATTTTGGTGGCGAGCGGGGAGCTCTTACCTCTACACGTCCCAGGAGGGGTTCGTTAGGCATGAGGCCGCGACAGTCGAGAGGCTGACCATAAAACAAGGTGCTGGTGTACCATTGTAATGCCACGGCGGAGTATAGTCGTTGTTCGATGGTTGAAAAAGACCAGATCGTTACACAAAGGAAATCTGGCGGTGCATGAAGTGTATGTGCCATGCACAAAGTTGTGGTGAGAAAAGCTCAGGGAAAGAAGTTCAAAGTTACTTGTAATGCACTTGGAGTTCCGGAAGGGGATACTCGGAAGATATTGCAGTCCTACATAGGCATGTTAGCTAGAACAATGTTCCCGATAGACATTATAAGCTGGCCATCGTGATTTGAAAGAAAAAATATGGTTCGATGTTCAGGAATTTTGTTTTTCTTAAATTTGCAATGTGTTAGAGAATATGGAGCTTATGGTATATATATAAGATATGTATTTAAATGTTGTGCAGGATACATTCAAAATATATCCCATGCTCTAGAATTTTGGGTTAAAAATCTATGGACTGTAAATGGAGACAGTTCAAGACAAATTTGACTCGTAAATTTATGCTGCCATTTGTTGGATAGAAAAGAAGCTTTCTAGGCCATCGAAGCAATATGTGTTTGTTGATAAGTCGAGTTGGAAAAAATTTGTTGCATAGAGGGCTTCTTCTAGTTGGCAGGTATATACGCTTATATTACTTTGTTAGTTTTGTATTTATAAATTCCATGGCATACATAAGTATATCATAAATACGAATATTAATAAGTAGATCACAATTTCAAGTTAATAAAAAATATAAAAAGTTTAAGTTACAAATTACTTATTAATAATTTTCAAATAGTAAAAAATAAAAACAAAAAGTTCATATTTATATTTTTGATTGCAGCCAATTCATGAGAAACTAAGTGTTGTGGTTGGTAAGAGGAAATATCATCATCGCTTGTCAATAAAAGGGTACATTGGTTTGAAGGAAGAGGAAGTAAGAACACTACTAACTAGTAAATTGTAATTTTCATAATTTTCTCGAGGATTTAAAATATTGCTTCTTCATAAATAAATAAAGTTGTGAAAGCTAGAGGTTGGTGAAGAAGTTGATCAAGTAGTTTTCTGGAAGAAGGATCGAAAGCCAAAGGATGACATGGAAGCAAATGAAGAATTGGCTAAGATGAATGAAAAAATTGTTAGCCTCCCATGATAATTTTTTTTTCAAAATCATCCTGAAACATGGTTTTTCGTTTAATTTTTTTATGTACAGAATGCCTTGCTTGAAAAGAAACATAAGGGGGGATTTTAACCCTTGTGGAAGTAATGATGTTCTAACTGTTGCCTTGGAAAGTCCTGATTATTCACGTAGGGTTCGGGCAGTTGGAAGCTTCGTTACTCCCAAGAAATACTTTAATTTTTCGGGACAGAGAAAGCTTCAAATCACCAAGTCTGAGCTGATGGCGCGTGATCGGCAGAGGTCAACGGAGCTAGAGAAAGAAAAGAAGGATCTGATGTCGGCAAAGCAAGAGATGATGGCAGAAATCAAAAAACTGAAGGTGATGTGTAACAACCCATATATTTGGAAGGAATCTAATTTTTTTTTTTAAATAATTTTCACAGAAAATAAATATTTTAAACGAATTATTTTTAGAATAAACGATTTAAAATTAATTTAATACATAGTTAGAACTTATAAATTTATAATTTATACACAACAAGCCTAAAATGACGCGGTAGTTTGGAAATTTAGATTTAAACTTTGAATGAATGTATAGAATTCAATATAAATCAGAATTTGATGAAACCAGAAACATTAAGATCTAATTAATCATATCTTTCTAACGAATGTAAGAAATTGAGTTTCCATGTTATAAATTGTAAGTTATGTTCAAATTAAAATTTAAAATAGTTGCTATGGAATTTATAAGCTTTGTTTTTGAAAATTTTAAAAATTCGATTTTTA
Source organism: Allium sativum (assembly GCA_030737875.1). NCBI lineage: Eukaryota > Viridiplantae > Streptophyta > Magnoliopsida > Asparagales > Amaryllidaceae > Allium > Allium sativum. Next base: position 762,153,980 of record CM060912.1, on the reverse strand, counting down.
AAATCATCATATATCCCTTAAAAAGTGAGATTTTTCTAGGAAGCTCAGAATTCGACGAGACCAAATTTGTTGGATTCATAATGACAAATTATTGTTGGTTTTCAAAATTTGAACCAAACAGACTCGGTATGTGTTAGCGCGAAGCAAAACCATTTGTTCAAAAACAGGCGATCAATTTACAAAGGAACATTATTGAAACGATCTCAGGATTCGATTCTGTTTTTTTTTGGATTCGTATCATCAAACAATGCTGAAATCCAAAAGACCATAATTTTTGGAGTTAGCATATGGGCGTACAAGAAGAAAAGGTAAGCTAAAATCGCATTTTTTTGAAGCTTATTTGACCATCTTTGAGACATTAAATGGAAGGTCAAACGAACTCGAAATTCGACGAAACTTGATTCGATTTGTCCTGGTGTGTATTATCTCATGTCCGAAATTTGTGACAAATGGAGGTCATTTGCAGTCGTGCAATTCGGAGAGAAACCACATAATCATTTTTCTTCCATTCTTCCTTCACTTTCCTTCTCTTCCTGTTTTCTTCCTCCTTCCTCAAAAATGGAGACCTCCTTTCCCTTAGGTCAGTCGCTGCCTCCCCTAGCCCCGTCGCTCCTCCACTGTCGACCACCCCTCATCCTCCACCTCATCCTCTTCTCTCTCTCCTCCTCTCTCTCTCTCTTCCTCTCTCTAATGGCAAACCCTAACCCTAAATCACCCACCACCGCCACCATGGGCCCCACTCTGCCACCACCACCCTCCCCACAGCCAGTCAGGCCCCCTGCGCCGCCACCAGCCACCCACCTTCAGCCATGGGCCCGACCATGGCCAAAATTTCCTCTTTATCCAAAAATCTCGCTTTGCAAATAAGCCTATACACTTCTTTCCTCAATAACTTTCAATCCATGCATTTCTGGCCGAGCCTCCACACGACGAAAATTGTAGATCTCGTTTTTCTCTACAATTTTGACACAACAAAATTGAATTTTGGAGTTCAGAGTTGCTCGGAAAACGCGATTGAAGTTTGCATATCTGCTGCTGTTTTTGGCGATTTCTGGCGAATTGGTGCATTGTTGGAAGGAAGTCCATTAGGAAAAAGCTGTTTGGAATGACATGTTTGTGCTAGTGATAGTGTTTGGTGAAGATTGGAGGTCGTTTGCAAATTCTGGAGCTAAAAAGGAAATTTTGAGTGCGGAGAACGACAAATGGCGAGCGCGTGACAAGAGAATCTACATTAGAAGTGTCGTGGCGATTGGTTTAGCTTGCATAAGAGCTCTAAACTTTTCTATCTTAAATTAGTATATTAGAGTAGTTAGTTAGTTATGCATTTTAAGTTGCAAGTTAGAAATTGCATCATGTACTTATACTATCCTTTTTGGAATTCAACAATTAAACTATTCACAAATCATTTGCACTAGAAGCGTTGTACGATTATGCGACATTCGCATTTCATACTCCGTGGATTGACACTTACGACATCGTAAATGGCATATGGTAGTTAAGTATTTATTTATATATGACTACGGTGTGTGCATTGTATGCGAGTGATGATTCATTGAATAATTGATGTTGGTTGAAAACCCCACATGGGTCTTGAGATGATATTTGACACACACATATCCCTTATGTGAAATTGCGGTTAATCGGTTGATTGACGAATTCATGTAAGCTTCAATTATTTGATTGAAGCTTATATGGAAGTAAAATGCACTTTGGATGTCATTTTGGTTGTTGATAGTTGTTTGCAACTATTGTTGGGTGTCTACGGTAAATGTAATCCATATAAATTTATTTATATGGATATTGGATGAGATTTTATTCCAATCCAGAATAAACATGAATATTTTTATAATGTAATATTCAGTGAAAATTGGAAGCTGATTTTGATGTCGGATTTTAGATGGACATGAAAATATAAAAGTATATGAAGCCAAGTTAAGTAGAAAACGGTATTTTAAATTGAATGGGTTTCTATATCGATTTTATTCATTTTTGAAATGAATATCAGGAGATCGAATTTCAAAATATTACATCCTGAAAATATTATCAATTTGAGATCATAAAAAAATGCAATGTTCAAGTTTAATTTAAGTTGGTAATGGAAGTGAAATTATTTTAAAAAGGAATGTATAAACGTTTTATAAAATACATTTTTAATGGAAATTGACGAAATATATTATATACATTTAAATGGTTTAAATAGAACGTATCGCACAACGACCTTTCGCGAATTTCAACCATTAACTAGAAATGGACGTAACGGGAGATCCGACCGTCGGATTCTCCTAAAACTAGAACCGTTGGATTCGTATCGAAAATATCTTTCCAATGAATATATGAGATTTAAATTTGAACAGTTAGATGTTAAAATATGTCCAAATCTATTTTGGAAAAGGCCGTTATGGATGCAGTTCGGTAGCCGAAATTGGAAACCATTGTTAGGGCCTTGATAAAATTATTAAACATATGAATAAATTATATAAAATCATAATAAATGATTTGGAAAGATTTTGGATGAAATATTCCACATTTGAAAAGATAAAAGGTATTTTTATCCAAATTAACTAGTAAATAACTAGAATAACAATCCAATGATATTTAGAAATAATAAATTGGATTTGTGAATGGTTTCTAATATAATTGGAATTAAATGGAGAATTAGATTTTTGGGTTTGTTGTGAATGGTATTTTCATTAATACTGTCCTTGAACCCATTTGCGAATGGAATGAACCTTTTTATTAAGATTTAGAGAAGTTTTCTAGTTTATTTAATTAAATTGGAATTGAATGGAATTCGATTCATAATAATCGACATGAATTTCTATGAAGGAAGGCGTTTACTATTTATGGAATATAAAAGGGCTTCTCCGCTATTCCACTTATAGTATTAGTCTGATATGGAAATTTATATGGACAAATGCTTCAGATTTCCGTGAAGATTCCGTATAAAATTGAAGATAATTTTTTGTTTATCATGAACGGTGTTTTACATGACATTGGTTCTTTAACCCAAGTACAGACAAAATTAATTTCCAAAGGTTGATAATCATTAAATAATGATTTTTGGAATATTAAAACTAAGTTGGAGTTTTAATATATCTTTAATTAGATTTAAAGTTGAACAGTGATTAAATTTACCAAACACGAGAAGTATTCGAGATGTAATATCACCAATTTTACTCCATGCGATTGTTAAATCTTTAATTAGATTTGAACGTGAAATGATAATTAAATTAACCATTAACGGGCGATGTTAGATATGGAGTACTACCAGTTTTTCTCCATGGGATGAGTAGGGTTGGGATTGGATAAATAAAATAAATGATTACTTTGGTGAAGCTCGATAATCCCGACTAGTTATGTAAACCTTATTTTGGTTTAAGTTGTGAAAAGATATAATAAAATCTTTTGCAACGGTTTTCAAAGAAAGATTTAAACAAGAGGTTCAAATGAATTAAATCTTTGATAAGACTAGTGAGAATAATCACCATTATAAAGAATATTTGAATAAAAGAATATTCTGGATTGGAATGAGGCATATGATGTGTTTACATATCACTTGATTATAAAATGCGCTAGTTATTCGGAAAGACCGGGTTTAACCCATTCTGAATAAATTTTACGACGACTAAAAGTCGAAGATATTGAAGACGGCGCAAGACCGACAATCTTCACATCGAATGGATTATTATTAAAGCCTTGGATGGAGTTGCAGCCTTGAAGGGGTTATAGTGGTAGTTGTCCAGACGTACTTATTGATTGTTTGGATATGCGAGGGCCTCTCCCCTATATTGAACATATGGGACGAGGAATAAGGTGTCTTCGATTTCGTTCAGACCCAGAACGGACTTGTGAATGGATTGTATCTGACATTGTATTGTGTGCTATATTCGTTGATTTCTGCTCAATATATACTTGTTTGGTGGCGGAGAATTCATTCTCTTGCTTAACACCGTTCTATGGGACATGCGATCTTAGAGGTTATATATTGGCAGAAATCAATGGTGTGGTGTGGATTGACAATGTGGCATGCTAAATGCAAATGATCAAGGCTTTTGTTGAAAAGCAGGGCCTCGTGGATGATGATCAATGCACAGATTTAAGTAGCATAGCTTTTTGTATAGCGTTAATTTGCGAGCCTCACACCTGGTATGAGTCAAAAAAGGATAGTGATCGCGGGGAGTGCAAGCATTTCTTTCTAGCCAGAAGTTGTGTCATGGTATGGAGCCCGGACATTTTTACTTATGTGGTTGTTGGGTTGCGAGGTGCCTCAGATATAGAGCCGACTAAAAGGCTTATATGGTCGACGTACTGACCATTTTGGAGGTCTAATAGGACCGGGAAACGTATTGTTCAGGAATAACTAATCCATAATCATTGGTGTGAACCGACCCTGAAGATCTAAGGGTTTCCCATAGGTGTGATACTGAGGCATTTGCTAGAGTGTCTCGAAACTGGTGAGCATGATCCCTTGCCTCAACTCATAGATGGAATCCAATTTCCAATACGTGAATTTTCGATTTTAGTTGTAAACCTATGTATGGTGACAAAATATATGGCACCTATATCATCTATGATTGATACATTTATATTTGAAGTTGTTTGATACAATATGCACTTATAGTATATCAAAAGGATTTTTTTAAAGCATACCAAGCATGTCTGGCTATTATAAGGTAAAACTCTATCTTTCGGCTTGTGTTGCATTATGTGATGGGACCTGAGTCTTATAATAACTTAATTTTTCCAAAAAGCATTGCGTTGTTTATAAATTGTTTTATTTCAAGCTTTGGTATTCACATGGAGTCTGTGACATACGGTGTGGTCTCGTGAATTACCGTATTTTTAAAGTAAAAGTTTAATAAATGTTTTAGTTCTCACACCAGTCTCATGACTAACCTGGAGTTTATTGTTTTCTCCTAAACTATGGGTGCCCAAATTTTCCACATGGGCAGTCAGTAGTTTTGGTTATGTAGATTTCTATTTAATAGGGTCCTGGTTTACAGCTGGAGCTATATTCGAAAAGCTTTGTATCCGTGTATTTCTTTCAGTTGTGGTAGTTGATGTATATCCATTGTGCATTGTATTTATACATTTTTATTTCCGCTGCTATGTAATTTATTCTCTGATATTGTAATTCCGATATGTATATTATTTATTCGTACTCTGATATTCTTGTACTCTAATGTAAATTGTTGTGATAGCAATGAGAAGTTCTGTCGTTCTGCGTTCCGATGCGTCGTGTTCTCACGTAATCCGCGTTCTCCCGTCTCTTCGGAGGTCAGGTGAATTCAGGTCGTGGCAAGATGATCTATGCTGGAGCCAATCTTCAGTCGCCAAATTTGTCCGACAAAGCAAGTTTCCAACCACCAGGACACTATAAGAAAACATTGATTTAGCATCAAAAATTTAGAAGCGGAAATTTCCGTCGCTAATTTGCAACGGATTCCTGTGTGATTTGCAAGGGATTGTTTTTTGTATTTTCAAACTTTTTTCTTTTATTTATCACCGTCGACTTCTATTATCCCTCAATAATCCTTGCAAATTGCTTCAAATTACCGACAGAAAACTTCTGTCGCTATTTTCTACTGTAATTACAACCAGAATACCGACAAATATTTATCGAAGTTATTTCGCAGCATAATTCAAACAGATTTGCAAGAGATGAAAACATCAGTTTATTATAATAATTATTTAATAAATAATAATAAAATTTAATACTTATGAAATGGTATCTATCATTCAATAATTAATTTTACATAATTGTATTTAATAGTTACAATTGATAATTATAGTTGATACTTATATTTTATAATTATAGTTGATAATTAAATTTTATATTTCAAAAAATTTTAAAAATTTAAATCATCTTGAATAAATTTGAAATAAATCATATTTATAAAACCAATTATTGTTTGACACAAAATAACCAAAATTTCTAAACTTTAAATATTGAAAAAATTCATTTAATAGTTTAATTTAAATTGTATAATACTTTATATTCTAGTTTTAAAATTTTCTATAAATTGTGACTAAGTTAAAGTACAATTAAATATATTCTAATTTTAATTATAATATTTAGTATTTAAAGATTAATGATATTAATATTTAATTAACAATAATATTGTTTAATAATAATTAACAATAAAATAATATGTATTTTTTTTGAACAAAAAGGGTACTTAATTACAATAAACAAGCTACATAATGTTTGAGTTGGCACAAATACAACACACTACCCAAACAAATACTGTACAAAACGCAACACATCCAACTCAAACCAAAACACACACATTACAAATCCAAGCCATGGAAGTAAAAGAAAAACATTACAAACACCATGACTAAACCCCACAAAAACCGCAACAACACAGCCCATAGTGGATAACCAAAGCAGATCCACCAAAACACACTAGCCCAAACTAGCCGACAACTCCAAAACATATCTTCAAGAACATAATTCGCCGCCATTCTAGAAAACCAAGGCACGACACCAAATTACAACAAACGGAAGTGTGATCACACACCGGAACTACTCTCAAAACTTGGAAGACAAAGCCACATAATCCACTGCCGAGCAAAACTACCCAGATCCACAAAAGAAACACAGACTGCAAATATTATGAAATGAACATAAATAAAAGAAGAATCTTACTTATTAAATACACCACCATTCAAAACTCCACTAAAGCTTCCTCCAACTTCCTTTGGTTTCTTTGTTTTCGATCTGTTTTGTACTTGAGATATCAATTTCACGCACTCTGGGTTTGTTTCAACCAGAGGTTCACCACTTAAATCTATACTTCCACTTTTAACTTTATTGGTTTTGATTTTGCTCCTCCTCCTTTTGCTACTACTTGTAGAACTATCGGACTCATCCATGTATGAGTCTTGAAACCTACTGTCATTCACTTCTTGATGATTTGAATTACGTAAATTACATACCTTTGTTTGGACATTAACAAGCTCATGATTTCTAGCAGTTTGTAGATCCAGTTTATCACTTGCCTTAGCAGTTTCCTCCATGACATGCATCTCAACATTACCTATCTCTTCAGACATTAGAACTGCAGCATCTTTATCAACTAATTTACTATCACTAGTAATATTTTTAAATAGACTCAAATCTGACACCTCTTCCATGCTGTCAGATGCAAGAATATCAAAAGGGTTTATATCTCTAACTACATTCTCTTGAGATACAAAAGATTTTGTTTTATCGTAACTTTTCTTATCTAATTTCTCTGCTATCTTAAACTCATCTTCTTTTTCCTTTAAATTCTTCACTGATTGATTAAACTCTTTATGGGGCTCTAATTTTCCTTTATTATCACAATTCTCCTCATTCTGAAGTTTCAGGTTATCATCCAATTCCATTATACTAATTGAATAAATATTATCTTTTGGGATCCAGATTTTAGCACATTTACAGACAGCATTTGAATGCCCAAATAATTTACACTCTGAGAAAACTTTAGGCACCCATTCGTACTCAACTCTTTGCCAAATTATCTCACCATTGAATAGCAATTTTATCAGGGAAAAGTGAAATCATATTTAACTTCAACCAAAATCCCGGCATATGATATTCTGATAAGATACTCAGTAACATTATCAAGCTTAATAGGTTGTCCTAATATTGAAGCTATTCTGCTCAAAGCTTCAATAGTCCAAAAATCTAGATCTAAATTAGGTAACTTAATCCATATAGGTAATGAATGTAGAAATTCACGAGTTAATTTCATCCCTGGTTTCCATTTTTTCATGAAAATTAATCTTTTATCATAATAGTGTGGACCAGAAGACAAGATTCTATCACAATCATCCTCGCTATCACACTTAACAATAAAAACCCAATTTCTCTAGTAAAGAGTTGATATTTTTCTTTTATATTCCAATTTCTATCACTGTACTCTATGAGGAATTTATAATAGGGTTTACTACCAAAAACATAAAATACTATCGAATTTACCCACTTTCCCCTTGTTGCTTTAGTCAGATCTTCATTAATTACTGCAATCTTCACGTTATCCTTAATGTCAGGCTCAAAATAACCGAGTTGAATTGAATTTGTATGAGATTTGTCTTAAGTAACTACATCTAACCAAGCCTTAGATTGGATTAAACTGACCTGATTCATACTTGAATTTGAATTCGAGACCAGATCTGGAAATAAAGCCTTCGAACTAAGATCTAGAAATCTCGGAATACTTGGATATGAGATATCCTTTCGCTTCGCATGTGACTGAGAAACATTTAGATCTGGTGGGAAAGTAGCTCGATAATCAGAATCAAGACTAGAGACGAATTTTGATGAAGGATATTTTTCCGAGAAACTACGTCCGCCATGACCCTTTTTCGACTTTATATTAGTGTCTTCAAAATAATATGTATTAAGTATTAAGAAAAGTAGCATTTAATATGGTTTAAAAGTTCAAACCCACCAAAATATTGATGTAACTAGTAGATGGAGAAAGCACCATCCAAGATTAGTTATCAATCCATGGAAAAAGGAACAATTTCATCATACCGTCCAAGATTAAGTATCAGACGGTGTACAACATCTCCGTACTTAGCACACGGATTGCTACCGCATAATTTCCGGACCCCACCCAGAGAGAACCCATCGTCAATCGCAGAGCAATCAAATCCCAAGTAAATCCCTAAATCAATTTCTAGGGTTCAAAATGTCAGGAAGAGGAAAAGGAGGTAAATGTCTTGGAAAGGGAGGGGCCAAGCGTCATCGTAAAATCCTCCGTTACAATATCTAGGAAATTATTTTTAAATTTGGTGATACAAAATCACAAATTGATTGGAAAAAATTTGCAAAGAATGGAAAGTAAATATTTTTATAATGAGAATGCATTGATTGCATTTGATGAGGTGGTAGAGAAATAAATGAAGGGATTAATTTCTTCCATCTATGCTAAAGAAACAGATTGATTTACTTCATATGTTTGCACATTTGTTGTTATGGTAATTTGCCTCCATTATATTATTACCATAGTTTGGTAATTTAATTGATGACTCACACAGATTTGCGCTGGCTATATATTGAGGGGTAGACTTTAGTGTAAACTCATCCTGGCCTGGAGCCAGTGATCCCCAATGGTGTCACTTCTTGTTAAACCTGATTGAGATTTGAATATGTAAACTCTTATTTTGTAATCTCTTGTAATTCTCTCATGTGGAATAAAATCTCTCTCTGTTGGACTGGACGTACACTATCTCGAGGATAGTGGAACCAGTATAAATATTGTGTCTCTTTGTTTCCCTGCTATAGTTATTTACTATTTTGTTGATGTAATAGAATAATTGCTATCAGATTAGATTGGTGTTCAATTGGCAAATCTAGATCCTGCTTATTGCACTTCCGCATATGCGCACAATTTTTGCATAACAGATTGGTATCAGAGCGAGGCGATTTGTTTTAAATTGAGCATCAATTATTTCTACAAAGGTTGTTAGATTCAATGGTGATTATGCTATTACTATTTTGGAGAAAAGGAGACTTTGGTGGAGGAGATTATGTCGAGAGTGAAGAGCATTCCAATCTAGGAACTTTGACGTGATATGGAGTTTATTGTAAAGAAGCCCTCTGATATGGATGAGGGAAGATGAAAGAAGACGAAGAAGAGGGCGGGTGACGGTTGAAGAACCTAGTCCACAGCAAGGTGGAGAGGTTAATATGGTCACTGCTTATGGTCCTAAGGTGGAGGATCATGGTATCGACAAGGGTCTAGATGTTGATGATGCTCGAGGGATCCTGGAGATGAAGAGATTATGTCAAACGGAAGACGGATGTTGAGTTTTGAAATCCACAAAGATGATGGAGATCTTGTGGTATTGCAAGTATTTTTTAGACCGTTGGTTGATGCACGGTGCAGCCTAGGTGGTAGATGCATCTTTTGCAGGCGGTGGATTGTGTTTGTAATTGAGGTGTGGTCGTAGTCCTTTCAAATCGACTGGGTGTATCTCGTTGCCCTGAAATCGAGGTTGGTTTTAATTGAGTGAATAATTTTTTGGTCTTGGTGGTGTTGAGATTACTTTGGAATCTGCCTTTTTTTTATTCTGGATATTTGCAACATTTTGTTGGTGGGCAGGGACGTAGTCTGAGCTCGTTAACAATTGTGTGATGGGGAGTGACTTTGGTGGAACCCATTTGGTAAATATTCATTTTTTGATGTATCTCGTTGTGAGATTTTGATTTGAAGGTCGAGTTCTGTTGAAGAGTTTTATGATAAGAAGAGAATTTGACTCAAGTTGGGGTGTTGGAGATATGTGATTTTGCATCAAGGTGGAGTGCTAAATTTGGTGATACAAAATCGTAAATTGATTGGAACAACTTTGCAAAAAATGGAAAGTAAATATTTTTATAATGAAAATGCATTGACTGCATTTGATGAGCTGGTAGAGAAATAAATGAAGGGTTTAATTTCTTCCATCTATGCTAAAGAAACGGATTGATTTACTTCCTATGTTTGCACATTTGTTGTTATGATAATTTGTCTCCATTATATTATTACCATATGTTGGTAATTTAATTGATGACTCACATAGATTTGCACTGGCTATATATTGAGGGGTATACTTTAGTGTAAACTCATCCTGGCCTAGAGTCAGTGATCCCCGATAGTGTCTCTTCTTGTTAAACCTGATTGAGGTTTGGATATGTAAACTCTTATTTTGTTATCTCTTGTAATTCTCTCACGTGGAATAAAATCTCTCTGTTAGTGGAACCAGTATAAATATTGTGTCTCTTTATTTCTCTGCTATAGTTATTTACTATTTTGTTGATGTAATAGAATAACTGCTATCAGATTAGACTGGTGTTCAATTGGTAAATTTAGATCATGCTTATTGCGCTTCCGCATATGCGCACAATTTTTGCATAACAATTACAAAGCCCGCCATTCCCTGCCTTGCCAAAAGAGGAGGCGTCAAGAGAATCAGCGGTTTTATTTACGAAGAAACCAGAGGGGTTTGAAAATCTTTCTAGAGAATGTGATTCGTGACGCTGTTACTTACACCGAGCATGCAAGGAGGAAGATTGTTACTGCCATGGATGTTGCGTACGCTCTGGAGAGGCAGGGAAGAAAACTTCATGGATTTGATGGCTAAAAGATTTGATTCTTTATAAGGGTGAGCATCCTATTGATTTCCTTCGTGTTTTCTGGAATCAGATTCAAAAATTCACATTTTTCCTCTCATTCCTTCGTATTTGTTTGCTTACCACCGATCTTTGTTTTTTCCCCTTCGTGTTATGCTTCCATTTTGATATTGCCGCTTATGAATTTTTACACGTATTCATGCATTATGCACCACTGAGTTCATTTATTTATACATTCGTCCAGGAATTCATTTAGTTCGCAATATATCAACCATGGCTTTAGCCCCAACTGTAAAAATGTTACAGCTTTGTTTTCATTTTGCATTAGTTGCTAGGATTTAGTTTTTATCGAGTATACAATCAAATTAAAGGTCAAATCTTTATGATTACAGCTTATTTGGTTGTTTTAAAAACAGGTTGGTATTTATCTATTTTTTGCTTCATGAAATTCTAATTTAACATATTAAATATGGCTAAAAATAATGATTTTAAAAACATTTGGTTGCAAAATCTAGATACATTAGAATATTTCCAGTATTTTGTTAATAAAAGTCTTTAGTTTTTCAAAAACTAATATCCTGGCTTTCGAATTTGTGGTAAATAGAAGTCTTTAATGTTTGTAGTTCTAAGCTATGGTCTTGTACTGTTAAAATAAACATTTTCTTTTTAGATGGTTTTCTTTGGTTTAATCTAGGAAAGAAAGGTTAACTATATTTAGCTACAGAACTGGCACCAAATGTGTCTATAAACATGTCACAATATATGAATAAAGTTCTTTACTATTTGCAGTGCATAATTGATTTTTTAATTGTAATTTACATTAAACAAATTTCAACAGTTTTTTTTTTCCCATATTGAATTCTCCCACTGATTGAACTCTGAAATGTAGTTTCAGCCTTGTCTTACATTTATGATGAAACCATCAAATTTGTTTTGAAGGAACTTCCACTTCTTTCTGTAGGTCATGATTTTATGTTTTAACGATTTAGTAATGAATTTTTTCATAACCTGCAAATTTTGTAGTTATGCGCAGATAGTTTTGTACTAATTATGAACCTTTACTGCATGTTTGCTTATTCTATTTGATATCCTAAAACGTTTGCTATTCTTATTTTTGAATTGTAAAGAGTTTTTTTTTTAAGAAGAGTTTTGAGTGAGAATATTACTAAATAATTCTTTTTTGGGATACATGAAGTTGGAAGATTGTTAATAGTTAAACTATATAATCTAAAAGAAGTTGTGCTAATCAGTTTATCAGTTTTTTAACTTAAAATCTTAGTGATTACCAAACTTTTCAATCTACAATCATAATCTGTAAGTGACAACCAAACACTAATTTACCTTGAGCATTCTACTATGGGGTTGGATGACGAAACATTAAATTCACAGCCATCATTCATATTTGTAGGGTTAGTAGTGAAATTGTTGTTTGTTTATCTGGCATTATTGTGAATATAAGTCAAATTAGTGCTTAGTCTGTCTTTTCCATCATGCAATTGTTGGAATGCAACTCTGAATTTTAAAAAGATGTTTGAGAAAGAATAGCTGGTTGAAGAAGAAGACTTGGTTACTATCTTTTTTTTTCTTCATATTTTCATTTATTAATTTTTTCAGACACATTTTCAAATTATTGTATACTATATTTTTTATGATATTTGTTTAAAATTGAGAACAGTATTATGTGCTAGTCTTAATAGTGGTATTTCAAAGTTAGTGTATGTGATTGTTTTCGAAAACTTAGAAATTGGAAAGTGACAAATCAGTTTTTATTTTTTTCTCAAATAGAAAGTACATTTTTTAATCCTGGTACAAGACAATGGTTAGATTTAATTATTATTAACTGTTTGTGCAGTTAAAAATAATTATATGATTTATATTTAGATATGGTAAAATGTAATGGTTTGTAGCAAGATTAGTCCTTTGAATATAGGTTATATATTATAGTTTTCAAGGTCGTTTTCAAAGACCAGCTAGCAAAAATGTAACAGATAAATAATGAAAACTGCAATTTGAGCATGTTATAGGATGTAGGTTTCTCGAGTAACATATCCAGTTAAGCAACTACGCAAATAGTTTTATTTAACAGAGCTCTTTAATAGAAATCAAATATGGCACAAGCTAGCTATTATGATTTTGTTATCCAGACTTAGATGGGAGCCGAGCATGTTATTGATCTGAAAAATGATTTGAATTATCATGTACAAATTCAAAAGTGGTATTGGACCATGAAAATACGAATATAAACTTACTTGCACTAAATCATCAAACCAAAACTTATGCTCCCAAAAATTCAAGGACTCGTTATTGCTCAAGCTTTGTTGGCAAACAAAAATTGAAAAGATAAAATGAATGCATAATTAATTTTTCAATCACCCAAGACATGTTTTCACTGAAGTAATGCATAAAATATAAACTTTGAGATATGCATAATTATCATATTTTATGCACATAAAGCATGAACTTTGAGATATGTTTTCCCTTTTATCATCTTTTATGCATAATCATCGTCTTTGTCACTTTGAGAAACTGAAATATTATTATAAACTGGATTAGAGGATAAAATGGGATTAATGGGGATAACCGTGATATTTGAGATGAACTTCTTTTCTTGGTTTGCAACAGAGGACTTGCTTCCTTCAGGTTTAGATATACTGCCGCTGCCTCCTGCATACTTCTACTCAGCAACTTGATTGTGTTTTGACAACATGACCATTTCTTTATTATTTTGATTCATATCCTATTTACTATTTTTTTTCTAGCATCAACAATAGATTTACTCACATCCAATTTTCCATTTTATTTAGCATCAACAACTATTTTACTACATGAACGTGTTGAAGTATGCGATACTATATATTGGATTGAAGAGGTCGAAGATAGCTTTGAGTCGCGGAAGACGGTTCACAAATCGGTGCTCGTATGTGGAAGCTATGAGCTGGAATGTGCAAGTTTTCAAGAGGCTGGAGCGACAGACGTCTGTCATAAGAATGACAGACGTCTAACACTACAGGAAAATTTTCCCGAAAGTTTGGATAGACGTCTGTCCCATGGGGGACAGACGTCTGAGCTCAACAGACAACTGTCATACTAAGGACAGACGTCTGAGCTATAGCCCAAATAATTTCCTGAGAGGGGACAGATGTCTGTCAAGGCATATGGGCTGTTTCGGGCTGAAAACATGACAGACTGATTTGTGAAGATGCAGGAGCAATTTGGGTAATTGGCCTATCCCTATATAAGCTATTTTCTGAAGTGAATTAGATAGGGCTTTGGGATACTTGATTTGGCATCAAGGGTTTATTCTCAAGGGAGAATTAGGGTTTATAGCCTAATTCAAAATTTTCAGTTCTATTCTCCTCAAACTCTTTTTTATATTGAAATATAGTGATTATTGGATCAATCTCTTGTATTTCTTTCATCGTGGTCATAAAATACTCTCTCCAAAGTGGATGTACACTAACAAGATGTTAGTGGAACCACTATAAATCCTTGTGTGATTTATTTTTGCTACTTTGTCATTAGTTTCTTGCTTGTGATTGAGATTTGGATTGTTCGCGATTGGTTGATATTGATTTTGTGACTAGAGTTATTGCTTTGGTTGTTTTTGCAAGTCTAACAACGATCTAGTCTTCCGTTAGCGCATTGTGGTTTAGATATCGGATTCGAGTGTTCTTGAATTGGATTAATCACAAAGGTTACAACAGTTGGTATCGGAGCTGTTTTTGGTGCTTGTTAGGTGTTTGTGAAAATGCCGGAGACGGATAGTAGCTCGGTAAGTCCATCAACCGGAAGTCCGAATAGTGTGGCGCCTTATGTACGGGGTTCATATGCGGCGTCGGGTTCTCAATTGGTTATTGACAAGTGGAATGGTGATAATTACTTTGAGAAGTGGCAATGGAAAATGAAAGCGGTTCTTAGGCGGAATCGGGTGCACCGAGTAGTATTTGATACTCTTTTATTGCCAAATGATATCTCGGATGTTGAGAGAGAGGAGATGGAGGAATGGGCTTACATTACTCTTCAACTTGCTATGGGGGAGAATGTGGTCTCCGAAATTAGTGGTGAGACTACCGCTAAAGGTATTTGGGACAAGTTGGAAGAACTATATATGAAGAAGTCGCTCACTAATCGTTTAATCTTGTTGCGAACGTTTTTCACCTTCAAGCTGAAGGAGGGTAATTCGCTTAATGCACATTTTAATGACTTTGATGACTTGCTCATGAAGACGAAGGCCGTTGATTTGAAGATTGAGGAAGAGCAAAAGACGATGATATTATTGTGTTTGTTGCCGAATCGCTATACGGGTTTCTCAAATAGTTTGATCTATGGCCGGGATACCTTGACTCTAGATGATGTCAAGACGGGTCTTCTTAGTGAGGAGTTGAGAGATCAAATGAAGGAGATGAGTGAGGGTAGTAGTGGAGCTAGTAATAGTCACGGGTTGTTTGCGGAGAAAGAAAAGAACGTGAGGAAAGGAAACCGGGGGCGTTCTAAATCAAGAAAATCCGGTGGAAGAGGTAAATCGAAAGAGAGAAATGGAAAGCGCTTTATTTGCATGAAACCGGGACATTGGAAGAATGAATGTCCGGACAAAGATAAGAAGGAAGTAGCGTTTTCATCCGTGGCGGTGGAGAGTGGGGATGTTAAATAAATGAGAATGTGTTGACGGCGGTAGCAATGGGTGTTTCGGGTAATGAATGGGTATTCGATTCGGGTGCGTCGTATCATATGACGCCAAATAGAGATTGTTTTTCGTCCTTTGAGGTCAAAGGGGGAAATGCAATTGCTATGGGAAATGGTGCTATTTGCAAGTCGATGGCTAGTGGCTCCGTGCAAATAAGGATGTCTGATGGAGTTGTTCGCACGCTCACCAATGTTCGCTATGTTCCGGGACTTAGGAAGTCGCTTATATCTTTGGCGCAATTGGATTCTCTAGGATGCAAGATCACTATCGAGAAGGATTGCTTGAGGGTTTCAAAGGGAGCGCTTGTGGTTATGAAGGGTGCTAGGACTCATGGTATATATTTACTTCAAGATGTGACCGTAGGAGGTGAGACTTGTGTGGGTGTTGATAGTTCTCGTGACTTGGATGCGACACGGTTGTGGCATTTGAGATTGGGTCATGTCTCGGAGAGGAGTTTGGATGTTCTTCGGAAGCGGGAGATGATTGATGGTGAGAGCTTCAACAAACTAGAGTTTTGCGAGGAATGTGTCATGGGGAAGCAAACAAGGGTATCATTCGATGAAGGCAAGCATGACTCAAAGGAGGTTCTTGAGTATGTTCATTCGGATGTTTGGGGACCGACACCGGTTGCTTCTTTGGAAGGAGCAAGGTATTATATCTCTTTCATTGATGATTTGTCTCGCAAGGTATGGGTGTATGTAATGGGGGCCAAGTCGGAGGCATTTGCTAAGTTCAAAGTGTGGAAGGCTCTTGTTGAGAATGAGAGTGGTAAGACTTTGAAGGTGTTAAGGGCCGACAATGGCGGTGAATATGTCTCGCGTGAATTCTTGGAGTATTGCAAGCATCACGGAATCCGGAGACATTTTACTACACCGGGAGATCCGCAATCTAATGGAGTAGCGGAGAGAATGAACCGAACTCTACTTGAGAAAGCTCGATGCTTGAGATTGACATCGGGTTTGTCTAAGGGATTTTGGGCCGAAGCTTTGTCAACCGCAGTGCATATTGTGAATCGAATTCCGTGCTCGGCCATTGGTAACAAAATTCCGGAGGAAGTGTGGAAAGGGAAGAGTGTTGACTTGAGATATCTTCGTGTGTTTGGTAGCCCTGTTTATGTGCATGATCCGGGGAATTATAAGCTTGGAGCTAGAGCATTCAAAGGGGTCTTGCTTGGTTTCACGGATGGCGTGAAAGGCTATCGGATTTGGAATCCGGAAAAGAAGAAGTTTGTTAATTCTCGTCATGTCACTTTTGATGAGTCGGCTTTATTCAAGGTGAATGAGAACTCATCGAACATTCCGGATTTGGTTCATGGTGAATCAAAGGAGAAGGAAGTCATTCCCACATTTCGTCCAAGTGGTAGCAGAGTTGAAGAAGCTCGCGGGTTTGAAGCGGTTGATGAAACATCACATAGTCCACATGGTTCCTCTAGTGATGATGTTGGTGATGTACATGATACTAGAGAAGTTTTGACTCAAAGTGGAGCCGAAAGGGGTTTAGGTGAAAGTATTGCTACTCGGGTAGCTCGACGTGCAATAAGGCCTCCCGAAAGATATGGTGATTGGAACTACCTTAGCTTTAGTGATCATTTGGACTCTGCTTTCAATGTAGTCCAATATGAGCTGATGGACCTTGATGACGTCATGGAGTCGAAAGAGAGCTCGAAGTGGATTTGCGCCATGGAGGAAGAGATGCAATCGCTTATGAAGAACCGGACTTGGGAGTTGGTTCCACTTCCTTAAGTAAACCGTGCTATAGGGTGCAAATGGATTTAGAAGGTGAAGGATAATGGAAGGTATAAAGCAAGGTTAGTGGCAAAGGGGTTCTCACAAAGGAAAGGAAAGGAGTATGATGAAATTTTTGCACCGGTGGTTCGTCATACATCTATCCGAGTTTTACTAGCCATTGTTGCTATCCATGACTTGGAGTTGGAGCAACTTGATGTGAAAACCGTCTTCTTTCATGGAGACTTGGATGAAGACATCTAAATGGAGCAACCGGAAGGGTTTGTTGTAGATGGTAAGTCTAATATGGTTTGCAAGTTGAAGAAATCACTATATGGGTTAAAGCAATCGCCTAGACAATGGTACAAGAGATTCGATCGTTTCATGCTTCAAAGTGGCTTCCATCGAAGCATCAAGGATGCTTGCGTATATTTCAAGAGGTTGGGAAATGATTGTTGGGTGTATTTACTCTTGTATGTGGATGATATGCTCATTGCTTCCAAGGATCGAAATGAAATCAACAAGTTAAAGATGCTTTTAAAATCGGAATTCGAGATGAAGGATCTTGAGAAGCAAGAAAAATCTTGGGCATGGAAATGGGAAGGGACCGAAAGCGTTTTGAGTTAAGATTGACTCAAAAAGAATACATAAAGAAAGTGCTTTGCCGGTTTAGCATGGAGGATGCAAAGGCGTTAAATACACCTTTACCTTTGCATAAAGCTTTCGGAGAAGGGATCACCTATCGGGGATAAAGACAAGGCTTATATGGCAAAGGTGCCATATGCAAGTGCGGTTGGTAGTTTGATGTACACAATGGTGTGTACAAGGCCCGATATTGCAAATGCCGTTTGGGAAGCCGTGAAGGCTATATTGAGATACTTGAAAGGCACAGCATCTCATGGACTTGTCTTTGGCGGTAGTGATGATAAGAGTTGCAAGTTGGTTGGTTATTGTGACTCAGACTACGCCGGTGATAGGGATCGGAGGAAATCAACTTCCGGGTATGTCTTCACACTTGGCGGGACAGCCATTAGCTGGAGATCGCGATTGTAAACCGTAGTTGCTTTATCCACTACGGAGGCGGAGTTGACTGTCGCTGTGGAAGTGGCCAAGGAGACACTCTACTTGAAGCGATTGTTGTGTGACTTGGGTTTCGAACATGAAAGTGTTGATGTTCGATGTGATAGCCAAATTGCTATCCATTTGGAGGAGAATTTGGCTTTTAGCTCACGGACCAAGCATATTGAGGTTAGGGAGTCATTTCTTGTAGCGATGGATGAGGGTAAGCTCGTATACCTTCGGAAAGTGCACACAAAGGATAATGCGGCGGATATGTTTACGAAGGCATTGCCATATGGGAAGTTCGAGCTTTGCTCGAACTTAATTCGCTTGTTGAGTTGCTAGGTGCCATGGGGTGGCACAAGGTGGAGAGAGTGATTTTGTGTTTGATGGAAAGGAATAGCGGTGAGAGATTGAAAATCTATTTTCATGGTAAGTACTCATTACACTCCCGAGTACATTGTCTTATGGTGAGACAGATTGGTTTGAATACTTTCAACATTTCATTGGCGGGTGGGGGCTTTGCCTGAACTCGTTAGTGGAGTGCAATGGGTGGTGGCTTTGTCGGATCTCATTGGGAAAGTATTCATGTTGCTTGGTCGAAGATAGAAGGAAGTGCATTGGAGTTTGGAGTTGAGATGGTTATAGTATCGAGGTGGAGTGTTGAAGTATGCGATACTATATATTGGATTGAAGAGGTCGAAGATAGCTTTGAGTCGCGGAAGATGGTTCGCAAATCGGTGCTCGTATGTGGAAGCTATGAGCTGGAATGTGCAAGTTTACAAGAGGCTGGAGCGACAGACGTCTGTCATGAGAATGACAAACGTCTGACACTACAGGGAAATTTTCCTGAAAGTTTAGATAGACGTCTGTCCCATGAGGGACAGACGTCTGAGCTCAACAGACGTCTGTCATACTGGGGACAGACGTCTGAGCTGAAGCCCAAATAATTCCCTGAGAGGGGACAGACGTCTGTCAACCCCACGACAGACGTCTGTCGAGGCATATGGGTTGTTTCGGGCTGAAAACATGACATATTGATTTGTGAAGATGCGGGGGCAATTTGGGTAATTGGTCAATCCCTATATAAGCTATTTTCTGAAGTGAATTAGATAGGGCTTTGGGATACTTGATTTGGCATCAAGGGTTTATTCTCAAGGGAGAATTAGGGTTTATAGCCTAATTCAAATTCTTAAATTCTATTTTCCTCAAACTCTTTTCTATATTGAAATATATTGATTATTGGATCAATTTCTTGTATTCCTTTCATCGTGGTAATAAAATACTCTCTCCAAAGTGGATGTACACTAACAATGTTAGTGGAACCACTATAAATCCTTGTGTGATTTATTTTTGCTACTTTGTCATTAGCTTCTTTCTTGTGATTGAGATTTTGATTGTTCGCGATTGGTTGATATTGTTTTTGTGACTAGAGTTATTGCTTTGGTTGTTTTTGCAAGTCTAACAACGATCTAGTCTTCCGCTAGCGCATTGTGGTTTAGATATCGGATTCGAGTGGTCTTGAATTAGATTAATCACAAAGGTTACAACAGAACGTATATCATATTTAAAGCATTTACATAATGTGCATATCAGCTTTCTCCAGGAGTACTCTAAGAACACATTTTGGCTTTTTTCTCGTCATATGCATGTATAAATATTTAACTCTTTCTCAGCGCTTTTCTCGATCAAGCACTTAACATACTCAAAAATTCCTGTTTCTTTTGTAATTTCATCAGAGAACACTGTTTCTTCCTATGATTTAGTTGATTTCCTATGTTAGTAGGGGGATGTTGTATAGATGGATCCATATCAGAAGTATTTTAATTTGGGTTACAACTCCATTGAAGCTATGGTTCCATGTTGTTTTAATCACAATTTAAGCTCGGATGAATATATCATTAGATAAAAATATCTTGGTTTTATCATCTTCAATTTCAGATTTGAAAAAATAATTTATTTCCATTAGAAGTTGCCTCATATGCTGCTTTCAATCTACTGACTTTTGCGGATTGAGATTTAGCTTCCAAATAATTCATTGATCCACCGATGAAAAAAACAACTAAAAATTTAGATGAAATTTGGATCTTTTCATCGACAACTTTTCAAGGAGTTAGGGATCACCACTATACGCCAAACCAAAATTAATTTAACATATTTACCGGCATCCTTAGGTGAGTCTTTGGACATACTAAACCAAAGAAGTTTAGGATGAGGGCAAGAGAGATATGCAGGAGAGGACTAATGTGAGAAAAATTAGGAGATGGAGTATAGATAGATGATGGAATTGTGGATGGGGCAACAGAAAAGGAAGAAAGTATCGGGAGAGGAGGCACATGAGTGGGAGGGTAGGGATGGAAATTAAGATAAGATAATAAAAGTGACAAAGATATGCATAAAAGCGTAAACTCTGAAAATCTAATTTGTTTTCACCAAAGTAGTGTTTATAATTTCGCAATGTTCCAAGATATGTATGAAAGATGGTTTAATTTTAAGCTCAACATTTCGAAAGCTTTCAT
This sequence comes from Allium sativum, assembly GCA_030737875.1. Lineage (NCBI taxonomy): Eukaryota > Viridiplantae > Streptophyta > Magnoliopsida > Asparagales > Amaryllidaceae > Allium > Allium sativum. The sequence goes on along the minus strand of CM060912.1, from coordinate 762,132,887 downwards.
AGTAAGGATTGTTAGGCTTTTGCTTTTGCTTTGTCTTTTGTTCCCGATTTCGTAAATTGTGTGGGAGAGACACACATCCTCTTTTGAATGTAAATTTTGCAGTGAGTAACAGTTTTTTGGTTGGCTATGTGGTATGTGATTTTTGGATGGTGATTGCAGAATGGAGGTGTTTTGATAGGTGATGCAGGCTGTTCCCACAGTTAGGTCGGATGTTGTTGTGATTTTTGTGGAGGATTGGGATGTTTCCATTTGATTTGGGTTTGGATTTGAGAGGGGGTTGCTGGGTTGGTTAAGAGGGTCATCATGGATGAAGTTTTTAGATATTTTCTAATCCTCTATGACGTGTACTCTCTGAAATCGCCTACTAGAAAAAATGTTCATTTTCAGGTTCTGTTTTTAGATCTGGCACTCTTCTTTTCAGGTTTAGTGTGTGTTGCAAATTTGAATCATCGTTTGCGGATCTTTCCATCAATTTGTTTAGTTGAACAAACTATGACAGCTTTCATTATTCATGTTTCATTTCATTTCATTATTTATTTTGTTTTTTTGTTTTGTTTTTTCTTTTCACTTATTCACTTTCTCGTGGTTTGTTTAATTTGTGTTTCCTTGTATTTGTAATCCTTAATTTCAATTTTCTTTTTATATAGAAAGAATCCATAAACATGTTGAGACATTTCCGTGCATTACTTGTTTGCTTGTTTTGTACATTTCAGTTTAGTTCGCTTTTGAGTTTCATCTTAACCAATAAAAATCCCATTTCCTTTGCATTTTCATGATTTCTGTCACAGCTTAAGTAATTTAGTGTTCTCTTTTTGTTGTTAATCTTGTTTTTTTTTTTACTATCAGCTTGTTTTAGTTCTTCTTAGTTTTTTTGTTACTTTCTGTTTAACTGGAGCTGTGCATTTTAGATACAACTTGAATTTTTTGTTTCTATTTTCACTGGATTCAAGATGAAAATAAACCAAAAACTGCAAAAGGATTGATGTTGGATGGTGATGTTGATGACTGTGTAGCTATTGATAATCCGGTAGTTCCAGAAATAAAGGTAATAATTAGATTTATATAATTTTCATCTTATGATTTATATAATTAGATTTATATTAATAAAAATTTATATAATACACTTACCACGAGGAAAAGATGGGGAAACCTTTTATTTTGACCTTTTATTTATAATTCGTAGCTTATGCGAAAATGTGAGCTGTCGGTTGGTAGCATAGACACCAAGGTTGCATTTGGTGTTGTTTTCCCTATTGGAGATGAATCAAGTCATAAAATACGTGGTAGGTAAATGTCGCATGGTTGTCCTCGTGTTTTAGCGGATGGATGTACTAACCTAGATGCATTTTCCTATGTCGGTACCTAGTGAAATGGAGGTTGGACATCAAGTTGCTGGCTCTATTATAGCCTGGCCTATGGAACTGATCAGTTTCCCACAACCTGTGGTATGTGCTTACCTAAATAATATATGTTTATTTTGTGTGCATGAAATGAGGAAATAGAAATGTGTTTGATATTTGTATGATGGTTGATTATTTTTCTGTAGATTAAGTAAAAGGGGTTGTCGTCACAAAAAACAGGTGAGTCATTGCAGAGATTACAGACCTTGTATTCTCAAGCAGAGCCACCTAAGAGTGTGCCAAAGAGGTGGAGGTTGATATATAAACATGCAATGACCTTGATGGAAGATGGTGGGGCCTCGATCCAGATTCCATGCGATGCGGAGGTTTTTGGGGAAGAGAAGACAATTTTTTGTTGGATGAGAATGTGTTAGCATTATTACAGATTGGAATGATCAGGCAAACTGTTATATCAGCCTATATGATGTTAGTATTTTTTAATCCAATTCTACATGTTCCGGTTTAAATGTTTATATTTTATTTATCTAGGTCCTTGTTTACTAAGATACGCGAGGCAAATGATTTGGACAAATTTGGTTTTTTCTTCATTTTGGACAGACAGTTCAACTCGTTTTGAATCTTACGTTGTGCAAAGGCTGAGAGACCACATTGATCGCAAATATTTCATACCGCATAATAGTAGGTAAGTGTTTGATGAAACCTACATGTATATATATTTCGACGTATAAACATTGGTGTGAGTATGTATTATTTTGACTTTGGAATATTTTTTATGATAACAGCATGCACTGGATTTTGAGTATAATATGGGATGGTGATATTTACATTCTCAATCCATTGTCTTTTCTTGGTCGTTTTTCGACTTTAGAAAAAGCATTAAGAAGTAATTTTTCCTAACAAGATTTTTTTACAGTCATTGATGCTTTTATTAGTTTGACATGATGAAGTATTTCTATATAATTTGCAGGGAACTTAACGGTTTCAATTCCCAAATAGGCAAAGGCAATAAAATGCCTAAAGTAAAGAATCTCACTGTAAGTATTTTTCCACTTCTAATTATGGCATACTTAAAATAATGTTTAATTAATTTGGCAACTGATATATATGTCATTACTTTATTGGAATAGGGATGTCCAAAAAAGCCTGGTGGCCATGAATGCGGTTACGTGATGATGCGCTACATGAAAGAAATCATTGAGGATAAGAAATTAACTTTGCTTAAAAAGGTAAAAATATATTGTTTAGATAAGTAATTAGTTTGTAGATTTGTTTGGAAAAAGCATGCATTTGAATACTGCAAGCATTAGATATTCGACATACAACTTTGATAACTTTACGTTTATTTCATGCTTGCTTGATTCATACTAGTATAATTAAGTGCAAAAATACACTATTGTGATTTTACTATCACTGGGTTACTATCTGGATAGTATTGAAAGAATATTAGTCCCATATCCGAGAAGCCACTGCAGCATTTTATTTAACTTTAAATTTCCTATAAGTTTTGTGTTGGATGTTAGTATTTTAGTGAATCAAGTCGAAATGACGTCGACAATGGTTCGTACTTAATCTTCTAAGTATTAAACTCTTGGGATGTCCCACTACATGTTTATCCTTCACAATTTCAATATGATACTCAAGTACTGATTCAAAACTCAATTTGAATGTCATTATGTTCAATGATATAGTGACTCAAACACGTGAATCAATTCTATAATAATAATAATAATAAAAATAAAAAATCTTTTGATTTATAGGAAATATTCAATTCATTCTAAAACAAGGAATATAAAAAATGTTTGCTTGAACCTACAATTAAATTATATTTTTTGCGAACCAAAATAAAGATGGTATAAGTTACCAGAGGGAAATATAAGTTCTTAATTTAGATGCAGTAGCTCTAATATCAAAATCAATTTCAAATACACAAATTATTTCTATAAAAAGAAAAATGGACTCTTTTACCTGCTTAACCAATAAGCAACAACTTACGCATATTGGAAAATTTACCATACAAGAGAAAATCTTTAATATCCATGTATTGCATTGAAAAACCTGATTACTACCAGAAAAAGTAAATGATGCTTTCCCTTAAATTTCATCGAATAACTGCATGGAGGAAAATTTCTATCATGTCATAAGTAATCAAGTCGAAATATTGTTAGTATTAAGTCTGGGTTTTAGGATATTAAGTTTGGGTATTAGTAGCATTTTTTAATTTTAAATTGAGTAATTTATACATCCTTAACGAAACAATACTTATGACATTTTCAGTAAAGTACATTCTGTTTTGAATTAATATAATGTGAACTCGTAGTGATATGTATCGCGTATATATCATATAGTCTAGCATTGAAGTCAAAAATCTGAATGGTTTTGCCATACTGTTATCATTGAAATCTGAATGGTTTTGCCATACTGTTATCATTGAAATCTGAATGGTTTTGCCATACTGTTATCATTGAAATCTGAATGGTTTTTCCATATTGTGTGCGACGTCGAACTTTTGCACTTGATTCTAGTAGACATATAAAGTATATACTGAGCTATTTATCAACTTTGCAGTGGAGCGTGAAGAATCGGAAGTCTTACAGTGTGGAGTAGTTGGAGGAGGTGCGCAATAAGGTGCTCGGTATTGTTGAAAAACACTTGTAAACCTTGCTTAATGAAAATCTGACTGGAATATAATATAGAACAAAAACATGTGCTTGTTTAATGTTTGTGGTGGATGGTTTTATGGAATGTAAGAACATGTGCTTGTTTAATGTTTGTGGAGGATGGTTTTATGGAATATAAGAATATTTTCTGTTTAATGTTTGTGGTCAATATTGCATTTTTGTTTTAGGTATTGGTATTGCATTTTTGTTTTTGGTATTGGTTTTGCATTTTTATGGTAGGTCATATATCATATATCAGGAAAAATATTGGTGTTTAAATTTATAACTGACATCAGTTATGTAGAACAAAAACATTGTATAAACGGAACAAAAGCATCCCTCCTTAAAGGGAAATGAAGTCTAAACACCACATAGAAATCATTTCACTGAAAATGAATTGATATATGTTTGGTGTATAGAAATCAATTCTTTTAGAAATAAATGATATGGGGTGTGTGCGTGTGTGTGTATATATATTACAACAATTATTCCGACAATAAACGATGTATTAGTCATTTTGTGCTACTTACGCGACATGTTTATAGTAATACAAGAGTTATAATAAGCCATTATCAACATTCAGTTCATGCAGTCAAACAAAAAAGGGCTTAATACATCATTTATCAATTATATTATGATGTCTTATTGCAGCTTCAACATCGTTTTTTAACCGATGTTAAAATTTTGGCACTTTAGTCATCACCGACATCAACATCGCTCCCCAAAAACCAAGACATCGTTTTTTAGCTGATGTCTATGTGAAGCTTTCTTGTAGTGTGGTATTACTAATTCGGATGAGAAAATGTAAAATTTAGTGTAAAGTTAAATTTCTATGCTTTGTTTTGCCTATCTCTAGCTTTTCATCTTGTTTTCTTCTGAGCTAAGGTCGACCATAATTTTTATTTTGCTTGCACAAATGAAAATGAAGTGAGGATGATGAGAGAATAAGGGTCTAAGCGTAAAGAAGGTTCTCTTTTCTTATTTTACCCTCATATTTTTTTCCTTATTAAATGATTTATTAGTATAATTAGTTTATTATCATGATTTGACCTGCTTAACTAATAAGACCTCATTCTTCTCATCAACACTCATTATTATATTTAACTAACTAAATATCCTAAAAATTTTAATCAAATTGGAGACTTACAAACTTCGCCCTACAAAGATTTCATCCTAAAAAATACGATAAGATATACAAGTCAAAAAAAACATTGATGTAAAACATACCATCAAGAAAATCAATAAAAATGGCCTTAATCTTTTCTTCTATCTCCCAAATACAGTCTCTTTCGTTGTCACTATACTATACTTTCAACAACCCAGTTATAATTTTCCTTAACTTCTTCTTATGTCTAGGTACATATGGATTGTATGTCTTATAATAGCCATGTTCGGCTTCACCACCAATTCTTCTATTGCAGTCAAAGTAATAGTAGTCTACGGATCTTGAGAAAGATAAAATGCATTGTGGAATCCTTCCAAACTGCTCAATATATTTATCTTATTAGCGACTTTCTCGATTCTCTCAATAGTAGAAAATAATATAACAAATATAGTGTTAAATTTTCTGACATCCAAATCGGATAACACACCTTTTATCGATGACATTTGATCAAAATGTAATCTTTAAATTAGAACTCTAAGTCTTTTTATTACTTATTTGCATAACTTCTCTGTTAAACTAAGCTTTTTTCATCCTAGTTCAGATCAAGTTAACCTTTCTATGGCTTCTTTAGCTATATATGGGATCAAGAACTATTCTACCTCTGATCTCTAGCCGACATATCATTGATTTTCATGGCCTTCCAAACAAAATTTCAAATGGTTTCATTCCTGTACTACTTTGATAACTATTGTTACAGGAAAATTTCGTTAAATGCAATGTTCTTCCTATGGTCCTCTGAAATCTAGCACATCAGCTCTTAACAAATCTTCCACGACATCATTGAGTTTTCCTTTTAACCGTCCATCCTTGGATGATATGTGATGTTCATCCTGAGCTTAGTACTCAAAACTTCCTATATACTCTTTCAAAACTTTCTAGTGAATAAAGAGTCTCTATGGTTAACTATACCACTAAAAATCTATGTAGTTTGACTATATTTTTCGTGAATATATTAACTAAAATAGGTGTTGTCTTCGTCATTTTATTGGTTAACCGTGCTCTTGCTCAATCTATCTATTATGATCCAAATACTATTATTTACCTTTTTGACTTTGGCAACCCATCCATAAAGCCCATGCATACAAAATCTCATTTCCATACTAGAATATTCAAATTTTGACGTAATTTACATGGAATTTGATTATTGGTTTACTTACCGGTAGTTCGTGCAATACTTTACCAAAAAACAACACCTTATTCTTACCCTTCGAAAAGAATCTCCTTCTCGTATCCTAATACATTATTGTTCCTTTAAGACGGATGGTAAATTCTGATCAGTGACATTCCCTAAGAACTTATTTCCTAAGATCACTAATATCTAATAATGCACAATTTTCCTCTCTTTCTTATCTATCCATTTTGGTTAAGCTTCAAATCTTTTATACCCTCAATTTTTGTACATTTTTCTAATCTTTTTGATCCTTTCTTAGTAGCAATTTCGTCGATCAATACTAGTTGAACTTCTAAACATGACAACATAACAGTCTCTCAACTAGAACCCACCTTAGAACTTTTCTATATAGTGTATATCACATGCAGTCATTGCCGCTAAATCTTTCCATTCAGCGACCATGGCCAACATTGCATTCCAATTCTTTTTATTAGGTGGGTGTAACGATCTATATTTTAGCGGTTATATATTTAAATATTAATTGTTAATCGAGTGATTGTTCCAAAATAAAACTTCTCACACCGCCGAATCAGGACTCAAGACCACTTCCGTTGAGTTTGGATCGGTGGTGGGAAATTTTTAGAGTGTAAGCATTAACCTGTTTTGGGATCGGATATTTTTCGATCAAAACAGTCTTGATATACATGTAAATTGTCGTTCCGGGGTATAGTCTCGGAATGTGACGAAACATGTACCATTGGAAATGTATCATTGAAATGGTGCACGTCGCCAAGTTTCGTAGTGATCGTAGGTACCGTTTAGTCATGCGAATTTAAAATGTACGCCGTTTTAATTAGAGAAATTAAAACATGAAAGTATTTAATATTATTAAAATTCTTATCCTTATCCACTTCCTCTCCTTACCCCCATGTTTCTCCTTCACCAAATATGACCATTCCTTCCCTTTAATTCAAAAATTATAGCCAAATAATTTACTCTATCTAAAATCGCACCGCTACTACAGTTGGACTCTTGGCAAGATGACTACCTCCTATGCGAAAATATGGATGCGTTTGGCGACGATCACCATCGCACATACGAGGCTAGAACTTTGGTTTTATTCATGTATGGGTGGAGTTAGGGGACGTCGAGACTGCATTGGGTTAGAGGATTTAAATTGAGTCGGTTGTGACGTTTTGGCATGGATGATCTTTGATTAGGTGGTGCGCTTTTGAGGCAGTAAGGGGGAGCCTGGGAGAAGTATTTTGATTCAGGGCATCAGAGTGTGTGATCTTGGTAAGATTTGATCGAGCTTTGGATGAGAAACATATTCGCGACGATAGTATTTGGTTTCATCAATTAATTCTCCGTATCATTGAGGTTCATGCATAAGCGATGGGTTGGAGTGTACGGCCTAGGAATAAGAGAATAGGGGAAGATGATTAAGGAAGGGAGGTTAAGGTTAGTTAATTATAGTTAGTCATTTAATTAATTAGTCATCAAACATGGTATCAGAGCTTAGGTTGCATTGTTTAACCTAAGAAGTATCGAATTCGAGAGTTAATATAAACAAGATAATATGTACTTATATATATTTTAGTTTTCAAATCTATACATATACATATACATATACATACATATATATATATATATATATATTAGTAATATGTATAGTATATGTTGTTTTGCACATGAATGTCGTTTAGATACCTAATTAGCGACTGATCGACCAAAACATTTATTTAAGACGATCCAGAAATGAGAAACACTTCTAATTACTCCGTCTCTAGAGTTAAATATTGAACATAATCAAAGATGCTGGCCTAGATTTACAGTTTAAGTTTTTAGTAATGGTACGGTTCATTATCCGGAATGCCCTATATTGCTTTAGAGACACTTTCTGTGGGAGATACTTCTTTATATAACTCTATGACTCTATGGTTTACTAATTTGAATCTGTTACTCTAGTTTCTGAGATTCAGATTAGTTATTTACTGTCTTGCATGTTTTATATTAGTACATTTTAATATTATATTTTATTCCATGAGCTGTAAGATATACGATAGGTTCTGTGTAGTTTTTTTGCTTTCCTTTGTAAGTGGTCATCTTACATTATCCGGGTATTTTAGCAGCTCACTTTTCAGGTTGCAAGTGTCAGAAGTGTAGAGTGGTCATTATACACACACACATTGTTGCTCAATAAAGACTCAATTACTTTATAAAAATATATTGCTAAGTACACACACAGATATATATATATATATATATATATATATATATATCAGGACATCCAATGGAGTTGGAATCCATATACTTTTAGTGGACTATTTTCATAATAGAAAGAATCTCTTAATTTAAATATAATTTAATATATTGTAATGACTCACCTTTTTGATCGCTCCAAGTCAGTAATTAAATCAACTCAGAACATTCAAAACGACAGGTAGTTATTTAGCTTAGCGGGTTTAAACAGAACAACACACAGAATCCCATGCAGAAAAATATACAACAGTATATTTCACAGTGAATTTTATATACAAAAATACTAGAGTTCCACAAAATTTATATTTTACAGCGAAAGAAAATAAAAATATGTACATAAATATTTAAAACAAAAGTTTATACTTTTAGTCGGCTTGCGTCCGTATATGCTTCTTCACGTTCCTCTCCAGTTTGCGAGATGAATATCTTTAAATCTGGAACACTTAGGACCTGACCCGAGCGTTCCATGCAAAACAAAAAACATTTGAGTAAGGATTAAACTTATTTTAAGTTAGAAAATTTCGATAAAATCACATAAATATAATTTGTTTAATCCCAACAATGTATTTAAATGGTTCGAACATAATAATTATAGAACTGCCGAAATATAACATCATAAACATAACCAAAAATGCAAGAAAAGAGTATGGTTTTGTGCATGAGCAAAGAAAGTTACATGTAAGTGGATGCAGCCCCTAAGTGGCAACAAAAAAGAAGCCGTAACAACCCGAAAAATCAGAAACAATTTAAAATTTTTATTTTGGCAATTTTAATAAATTTTGAATATTTAAAATGATAAATTTTAAATAATAACGACTAGAAATTTATTTTGAATAGAATTTGAACGTATAAATTTATTTAAATCGAAATTAGAACGAAAAATTTAAATTTAATTATAAAAGGAATTGGAAATGGCACGGCAGCTTGAAATTTCAATTTCAAATTTCAAATGAATGTACAGGATTCAAAATAAACCGGATTTTGGTGAAACTAGAAATGTTAGAATCTATTTGAAAATATCTTTCCAACGAATCTGAAAAATCTAAATTTCATAACGGGAATAAAATGTTATGCCCAGTTGAAAATTTAGAGTAGTCGCTATGGAAATATATCCCTTAAAAATAGCGATTTTGCAAATGACCTCCATTTTCGATGAGACCACTTTTGTCGGATCCAGAATGTCAAATTATTTTTAGATTCCAATTTTCATAAATTTTGGAATCAATATGTGAGCGTGGCAAAAGAAAACATATTTGAACTGTTTTAGTCAATTTGGATCGACCAAAAAATGGCCATTTTACAAACGGTCTTCAAATTTGATGAAATTAGATTTTTTAGGACCGTATCGTCAAAACATAGCTTGATTTATTTTTCTGGAATTTTTAGAGTCAGTATGTGGCCCCGGTAAATTAAAATGTAGGTTCAAATTAAAAATATATTGACTTATATTTTAATTTAAACGAAAACTGACCGTAACGATTGAATTGCCTTACGAAACATATTCCATTGTGTTCAGAATGGGGGTAATTAGCTAGGGGTGACAGTCGTTGGGTTTGATTTGGAGTTCGAATGGAAAATCTATTTTTTCTTGAATTAAATAATATATATATATATAGCCATTTTTAGAAACCCTTATCCATAAACATTCATAGCCGCCGATTCTTCCTGAAGGAAGGGCGGAAAAAGCTCAAATATTTGAGCTCCATTATCTCCCAATCTACAACGAATTACCATGAACTTATTGAACGAAAATTCTAGTGTTATTCCAGATCTTTACATCCACACTCGTTTGGTAATATATCATGAAGTAATTTGTGGAAATCTCTACCTCAAAGACCGCGCGTTCGAGTCATTTTTAGGGGCCAGTGGGCCCATCCATCTTCGAGCTGTTGGATGGGGAGGATGGCGACGCGAAAAGCAACAAAGTGATGGGGTCCGATCTGGGTCAAGGCGTTCCTAGGAGGAGCGCTGACGGGATTTGGCATTTGAACGATGGGTTCACCGTGTTTCAGAAGAACGATGGGGAGAGGACGAGATTAAGGGGTGGGAAATATTTTTAGTATTTATTTATTTAATTAATTCTTGTAATCATATGTTTAAAACTACCATATATATTTCATACAAGCACGGAATCGCGTGATTTCAGATCCGTTAGAATCAAAAAAAATGAGAGCTACAACATGAAACTGACCAGAACCAAAACAGAGCTCACTGAAATTTGAGGCAAATTAAAATCTGAATAGAACAGAAATTCAAAAATAAAAACTGATGGAGTGTAAACGAGTGTGAGAACTTCTCACTTTAATTAAATTTTCTAGTTAATATATATACTAGGATGCAAATGGTGCTTAGCAGCACCTGACACCCGTCGTTCACAGACCATGAACAACTTGTTTGTTTGATTGTGTTGTGAAAATTGTTTGTGACGTGAAATGGACTGTATAAAATATTCATGTGTTGAATAAAATATTTGAAGAATAAAAATATCATTTTTATTACATAAATGGACTGTATAAAATATTCATGAGTTGAATAAAATATTTTATCATTAAAAATATAATTTTTAACATGTATATGAATAAAATAAATATTCATTTACAAATCGGACGATTTGTTTATGTACACCCATTTGACTGATATTGATTGGGACGATAAATTTTACACATCGCCCAACTGCACAGATAATATTCAGTGGTTGTTGTTTGAAAACCCTACACGGGTATTGGGATGAAATTTGATGTACACTAATCCCAATTGCTTAGTTGTATGTCGATCGATTGGTTGACAGGCTATTGTAAGCATTAATTACTTATTTTAACGCTTATGCAGTTGTGTAATGCACTCTGGATGATGGATGATTGTTTATTGTTGTTGTTATATACATGTGTTATATGAAATCCATATAAATAACATTATATGGTAATTGACTGTGTCTGATTCCAGTTCAGAAAGAAAGAACATTTTAAAATAATGAATATTTTAAAATAATATTCAGAAAAGAATCAAAATATGATTTTGATGTCCGATTATGGATGGGCACGACAATATATAAATGTATAAAGCCGTGTTGATTAGATTTGCATCATTTTGACGTGAACGATATTTATATCGATTTTATTCATTTTTATAATGAGTATCGAAAAGGAATTTATTTCAAAATCTAATGTTTTGAAAATATTATCATTTATATATTAATGATATGGAATTTTCAATTTTGATTTGAAATTGAATATGAAGTTGAAATCGTTTTGAAAACGAATTTAAAACGATCTATAAAATACGTTTTAAATGAAGATCGACGAAATATAATATATATATATACATTATATATTTAATGGCCTGGATAGAATGCGCTACGCCACGGTCGTTCGTGAATTTCGACTATTGGCTTCGAATGGACATTACGGGAGATCCTACCATCGGATTCTCCTAAAACCGGAACCGTTGGGTTCATATCGAAAAGATATTTCTAACGAATACAAGAAATTTGAAATCTAACTGTTGGATTTGGAATTATGTCCAAATCAAATTTGGAAAAGGTCGCTGTAAGTGTAGTTCGATGGCCATTTATGGAAATCGATTGACGGGCCTTGATAAAATTATTTAAAATATCAATAATTTGTGTAAAATCATAATAAATGATTTGGGAAGAATTGGGATGAAAAATTCCATATTTGAAAAGATAAAAATATATTTTTATCAAAATGAACTAGTTATGAACTAGAATTAAATCCAATATTTTTAAATAAATAAATTTGATTTGAAATGGTTTTAATAACAACCAAAATTTCCAATATATGGATTGGAATGGATTTGAATCGAAATTATCTTTGGAATATTTCGATATTGGATTCCGTGATTATACGGATATTGTGGAGGAATTCAGAAGATATATATCGTTATTCTCAATACGATATTTCTTGATTTTAGAATTTGATATTGAATATAAGCCGATATAATTTCTATTCAGAGCCTTGTATTTAATATTGAAGTGGATTTTGGTTTGTCGTGAACTATGTTTTAAATGACGATGTTCTTAAACCCAGTTGGAAAAAGATATAAATCTTTTTATTAAGATTTAATGAAGTTTACCAATTAATTAACATTTAATTGGAATTAAATTGAAATTGGTTTTGGGTTTATCGTGAACGGTGTTTTAAATAACACTTGTTATTTAACCCGATTAACAATGGAATGAGATTTTGGGTTTGTCGTGAATGGTATTTTATACCATTTTGAAACCCAATGGAGTTAAGAAAATTAGAAACTAACTGGAAATTAGCTAAGTTGAATGGTTTCCTGGGTATTGATCTGATGTTGGTTTCGGCCTTTGGGATTAATACTTAGGGAATTGTTCTCTTACTAATTTACAGTTAGAGACTGATGGGATGGGGTCTTCAGTAACACCGTTCTTAAACCCCGTGTGAAAAGAATAAATCTTCTAATTAAGATGTAGATGTAGAGAAGAATTACCAATTAATTAAGATTTAATTGGATATGAAATGTAATGTGAATTTGGTGTATCGTGAACTGTGTTTTTAACGACATTCGTTCTTTAACCCGATTTACAATGAAATGTGATTTGGAATTTATAAATCTTTTAATAAAGATTTAATGGAATTTTTCGAAGTAAAGTTTTCCAATTTAACGAAATAAATTGGAATGGAATGGAATCCGATTTGATAATAATCAAAGTGAGTTTCTATGGAGGAAGACTGTTACTATATATGGAATTTAAGAGGCTTTGCCGTTATTCCATTTATATTATCGGTTGGATATGGAAGTTTATATTGATTATATATATTGATCTGTTTTCCGTGAAGATTCCATTGTTAATGGAATGTGATTTTGGGTTTATCGAGAGCTCTGTTTCAAATGACATTAGTTCTTTAACTCACTTAAAGATAAGATTAATTTCTCAAGTTGGAATAATCTTAAGTAATGATTTTTGGTGATTAAAAACTGAATTAGAGTTTTATTGAATCTTTAATTAGATTGAAATGTGAACCTGATAACTAAAATGATCAAATTTAAGAAATGATCGAGAATGGAGTATCATCAGTTTTGCTCCAAGCGATAGTTAAATCTTTAATTAGATTTGAACATGAAATGGTAATTAACTTTACCGATAACATCGTGGTGTTAGATATGAAGTATTACCAGTTTTGCTTCATGGGATGAATAGGTTGGGATTGGGAAATATAACAAATGATTACTTCAGTAAGGTTTGCTAATCCCGACTAGTTTGGATAAACTTTAATATGTATGGATTGAAATCCAAAGGAAGATTAAAGAATAAATTTAAAGAATTTATCTTTGATAAAATTAATGGGAACCTTTCCCCAAGGATATGAATATTTAAATAAAAGAATATTCAGAATTGGAATGAGGCGTATGTTGTGTTTTTATAGCACTTGTTTATTATATACGCGAGTTACTCAAAAAGGCTGTTTTATACCCATTTTGAATAACTCATTCGATGATAAGTCGACGATGAAGACAATGGTTGAAGACCGGAGATTTTCACATCGTTTGGATGAATACTGATGTCTTGATTGGGCTGTACACCCAAGACGAGGTAATATGTGGTGATCATCCAAACGTACTTGGAGAACGGCCGGATATGCGAGGACCTCTCTCCTATATTGGACATGTGGGACGAGGAATAAGGTGCCTCCGGTTTAGTTCAGACCTAGAACGAACTTATAAGTTGATATGTGTCTGACATCGGATTTCATTCTGTGTGATTGATAGACACCGGTAGCACAGCGTGAATTGCCACTGTGGCATGCTAAAATGCAAATGATCAAGGCTTCTGTTGAAAATCAGAGTCTTGTGGTTGATGATCAAAGCACGGATTTAATATAGCATAGCTTTGTGTATAACGTTAATTCGTGAGCCTCACACCCCGGTGTGAACCAGAAATTGGAGAAGGATCCAGGGAGAACACGCGTTTCCTTCTAGCTAGGAGTGGTGTCATGGTTTTGCAAGCCCTGACGTTTTACTTATGTGGATGATGGATAGCGAGGCGCCTTGGTTATACCGGTCACTGCGGTGCCGATGGATGGTTTGGTCGTATACTGACCAATTTTATGCCCCATAGGGCGGGCAAACGTATTGTTCAGGCATTTTAATCCACTTCGTGTGGACCGGCCCTATGGCTCCTAGGTGCAGTTGCGGCTGTTCCTGAGGCTCGAGCTAGACAGTCTCGAAGCAGTAAGGACGATCCCTTGCCTTGGTTCACAGACGGAAATCCAACTTCCAATACGTGACATTTCGGTTTTATTTGTAGAGCCTAGTATGGTGACATAGTGGGATGGGCCACTATGCCATCTATGATTGATACATCTATATTTGAAGTTGATTTCTTCACTTATAGTAATAATGAAAGATGAAATTTCACGTATCAAGCATTATTTAGCTATTATAAGGTAAAATTCTATCCTCCGGCTTGCGTCGCATTGTGTGATGGGACCTGAGTCTTATAATAACTTCATTGTTCTTTATTTAGCATTGCGCTGTTTGGTTTATGCACTGGTATTCTTAGAAGGAAACCCGTTCCGCGTTATACGGCGTTGTCCCTTGATTTACCTTACTTTAAAACCAAGATAATAACTGTTTTAGTTCTCACACCAGTCACATGACTGACCTTGAGTTTATTATTTTAACCTAAATTCTGGGTTCCCCTATTTTCCACACGGGCAGCTAGTAGTTTTGGTTTTGCAGATTTATATTCATAGGATCCTGGTTTACAGCTGGAATGATATTCAGAAAGCTTTGTATCCGTGTATCTCTTTTAGTTGTGTTTTGTATTATTTTCCGCTGCATTGTAATTTGTAAATCTCTGATATTTATCAAATGTGTAATATTTATTCGTACTCTGTATATTCTTGTACTCTGATGTAAATTGTTGTAATAAGCAATGAAATGTTCTTCTGTTTGTGTTCTAATTTGTCGTGTTCTCAATTCAATTCGAGCTTTCCTTTACGGGGAAGTTTGGGTCGTCTCAGAAGCCCTCCACAAAAGGTAATAACGCCGTATAGGAGTGGCAAAAAAAAAAAAAGATTTTTGTAATTTTGATCACAAGGGTCCTAGGTTGCACATGAATAAGACCATAATTGAATTGCATTGGGTGGTTTGATACCTCAAACTTAAAATTAGTAACCCCATATATACAGGATTTAATAATAGAAAATGCATGTAACGCCAACAGGATGGTGTAATGAGTCCAGAGTTAATATGCAGAAAGACATATAAACTGAAACATAACGACAAGCAAATAGGTAAGGAAAAACCCAAATAGTGGCTTAATGAGTCTCCTTATTCTAAACCCATGAAAACGGATAAACACGGATCTGTCTATATTGGCCAGAAGCAAGTACAAGGTGGCCGTATATTAAATTTCATAAAGCAACCAAGCAACACTCTAAAACATATGACAACAGCATAGGTGATTTAGATGCATTTAGTTACATAAGCCCTAGGGCACATAATGGTCCATATTGAGTGAACAACAGCATAAAGGTATGGTTGTGTACATGCACTCAGTTGTGTCAGGGTGATAAATACCCAATGGTGTGATAAACATGTATGCAGGAAGGTGATTCATGCATATTATTTTATACAGCGCTACCAAATATTACATGTATTGAGTTTCTACTTCAAACAAATGCTACAGCCATGTTTAACAAACTTTTTTGGAATAAGTCACAGCAAAGACACCGAAGGCAACTGTAACAGACTCACCCCAATTATATTTAGTGAAATTACGAAATGTACCACTTGAAATCGATTTAATCATAAACAAACTTATCTTTTGTCAACAAAGAGGGAGCAAGCTAAAGGCAAACAAAGTTCATGGCCAGCAATGGTTCTAGCGCACGCTACTAGGGATGGCGACGAAGCTGACTTGGTCTGCTAGCGGACTGAAACTAGAAACATGAACAAAAAAAGAGGGAAACAACAGTAGGTGATGTTGCCGTTGGTCTTGAGCTTGCGGCGAAGAGGGCTACGGTGGTAACAAGGTCGAGGGTACCGGAGCAAGATGGAGGAGAGGCAGCGATGGCATCATGCTGCCCTATTTCCATGGATTTCGATTTAGGAAGAATTGGGGGCAAACAAATTTATTTTTTTGAGGGAAAGTAAGCATTGTGGCCGAGGCCATTTTGAATTTGGGATAAATGATTTTTTACGAACAATGATTTTTGTGGAGCTAAATGGGAAAGGAACGAGAAAAACATAGATAGAAGGAAAATGGAGAAAAAGTGGCAGGTGTCATTTATTTTTAGCAATTCAAAACAAGTGTCAAAATAATTCTAACCAAGTCTACAAGTGGCACAACTCTATTAAACAATTATTTCTCAAGTGTTTATACCATTTGTTTTATACCCTTAAGTATACAACCATATACAAGTTTATTTTAAACATCTTTTAAAATAATTTCTTAAGATAAATTAAAACCAAATTCAAGCAAATTCCAAAACCAAAATTCAAAACTAAATAAAATAAATTTTCAAGTTGAATAAAAATTAAATTTAAAACAAATAAAATGAGCTAGTTTAACATGTCACTCCCGTTTAAATCAAACAAAATAAATTTAAAATTTAAAGATTAAAATTAAAATTCACACTTATAAAATCAATTCAGTATCGAGTTGAAAATAAACTAGATCTTAAATTTATAAACAAATTTTAATTTCAAAAACACTGTATCCAAATTAATTTCGAAATCTAAAACATTGAAAAATCTGGTTTGTTACATATACACACACACATATATAGATGCACACACACTCTCTCTAAATTTGTCTTATAAAAGTGCTTGAAATTAGATCCATTTTGAATAACTTATTTCCAAAAAATTCCTCTCTATAAACAACTTGCTATTTAATATGGAAAGAGGGTTGCTGCATCATGGCTTGTTTTTTCTTCAAGCCTTATATGTTTATCACATTCAAAATAAAATGTATATTTAGTACATTTTTATGTTAAAATCATACGATTTTAATTTTAATTTCTAAATTACAATACCTAATGTTTTTTAGTTTGAAATTTTAGATGTATTATAATTAATGAATTATACATATGCAAGTTAAATTTTATTTATTAGATCCCCTTTTAAGCTGTCTTAAAATCTATTACTATTTATAATGGATATTTTGAATTTTTATATAAATTTAATATGTTTAATACTATTTTGTAAGATCTAATAATATCTATAAAAGAATATTGGAAAATAAAATATATTTGCTAGATCCTAATTTTCAGTATTATTAAGATCTAATAATACATAGGGACGTTTTCGGTTGCATGCACTTTTCGTGTTATTTCTTCAAAGTGTATACTATTGATTAATAATTTATTTAATAGGTAATATTAAGATTTGACAAATCATGTTTTAAGTAATATTAAGATTTGACGGATCATGTTTTAATTAATATTAAGATTTGACAGATCATGTTTTAAGTAATATTAAGACTTGATAGTTCGATGATATTTGTAGAGAAATGTTTTTAATTTGTAGGACCTTGCGCAATGGTAACAATGATGCGGGTTTGAAACCCGAAATGGCATGCTAAGTGCTTACAATGTGCATACGCTAAGATCAACCACTTACGCGGTACTCGCGGGCCAGGTTAGTAGCACTAGGGAGGGTTTTACAACTCGTTTGGTTTCCCTCTTGAACAAATTCAAAAAAATTGTAAAAGAACTTTGTTAGAATTTATTTTCAAATGGAAATAAGAATTGAAAATACTTGTAGACGAACGTCTGAATTTATTGATGAATGTTTTATGCATTAGTATTTTTTATGGATTGTTTATTTGTTGGATTTTACATTTAAATAGTATTAGACTAGGTAATATATGCAAGAGAGATTTGAATTTGAAAAAAAAGATCTTATGTTTAAGCAATTTTCATATTGATTATTATCTGTGGAGATGTATTTGTTAGATTTTATGTTCAAGGGGTACTAAAATTTGATCATATTTGGCAAGGAGAATCTTGAGTTGTAAAAAATGTTAGATTCTATTTCTTCTGTAAGAGATAGAGGAGCGTTTTCGGTAATTCACTTTGATACCCAAAAAAATGTGACATCAAACGTATTACAACTATTAATAAAAATCAGTAAAAATGTATTTATAAAATAACTCCATAAGATGAGATTTATTGGTTTCATTGGGAAATACAAGATATTTGTCAATCTAATAAAGGCAAAATACAAAGGCTAACACAACACTACGTGGAGGGAAAAGGTGGTCTAGAGCTCATGCCCAGACGATGATCGATTGACATGTCATATGACATCAATCGATCGATGGGAATGCCAAAGCATACACTCAACCACATTGTTTTCTCCGGTGGCTTCCACACTATGATGATTGGAGGTTGGATGAATTCAATCAAAACTAGTGATATATAATGCAAACACATGAAATCATAAATGAATCATCAAGTGTCATTTTACAATAAAATTTTGTGGTAGATTTGCAATTGCATAGGCCACAAATCATGCTTCTAATTATGACACATTTGCTATAAATCCATAAGCATGCAATTAGAAATCATGTATAGATTATTGGAGGACTAACTCACCAAAATACACCAGCCTCCTCTATCTCACTATGTCCTAACAGATAAACAACACTAAGAATTCAAATACTGTACAATCAAAAATTAAAAGGGTCTAAAAGATAGAATATTGTTTGAGAGCATTACCTTGAATTTGTTGGATTTTTCTAGCAACTTATTTTGAATTAAAAAAAGGGCTCTTTTTAGGGCTATAGGAGGAGATTATTACTTTCTTCCTACTTTTTGTTTCTATCTTTAGTACCTGTTGTGAATTTGAAAATGAGAACAAAGTCCCCCTTAATTCAGTTGACTTAGGCCTTGGTTGCTTAATTAAAGAACTTTTATTTCTTTTATTTTTATTTTTATTTTTATTTTCACAAAGGTCACTTCCATATTTTTAAACTTTATTACTGAAATCATGAAATAAAATGCTAATTCATTTGATGTACAATTTATAAGTCCACTTATTAATCTTTATTAAATACTAAACTAATATTATATTTATTTATTTTGAGTCGAGATCTAAACAACAATTTAAAAAGATTGCCTAATATTTAAATATTCTTAAACCACATTTTAGTTTAAAAAATCAACAAACTAACATCTTTATTCTTCTCACAAACTGAATTATTTATAAGTTCAACAATATAAATTGCATACTTTAAGCTTCCCACGTTAACTAAAATTTAGGGTTGCCTCCTCGTAGAATTTACTAACATAAAATGAAATATATGATTTTCACATATTTTAGAAATTCATAAAACTCCAATTTCCCATTTAAATCCTAATTTGAAGGTACAATTATTTTATTAATTTTTATTATTCTAGAGATCAGGATTACTATAATGAATGCACCTTTTAAAATATTATCATCATGAATTTATGTGTTTTGTCCTTCATTCAAACGTTTTGAAGAATCTTATGTTAAATTTGGTGATACAAAATCACAAATTGATTAGAGCAAATTTGCAAAGAATGGAAAGTAAATATTTTTATAATGGGAATGCATTGATTGCATTTGATGAGATAGTAGAGAAATAAATGAAGGGAATAATTTCTTCCATCTATGCTAAAGAAACAGATTGATTTACTTCCTATGTTTGCACATTTGTTGTTATGGTAATTTGCCTCCATTATATTATTACCATATGTTGGTAAGTTAATTGATGACTCACATAGATTTGCACTGGCTATATATTGAGGGGTATACTTTAGTGTAAATCCATCCTGGCTTGGAGCCAGTGATCCCCAATGGTGTCTCTTCTTGTTAAACCTGATTGAGGTTTGGATATGTAAACTCTTATTTTGTGATCTCTTGTAATTCTCTCATATGGAATAAAATCTCTCTCTGTTGGACTGGACGTACACTATCTCGAGGATAGTGGAACCAGTATAAATATCGTGTCTCTTTATTTCTCTGCTATAGTTATTTACTATTTTGTTGATGTAATAGAATAATTGCTATCAGATTAGATTGATGTTCAATTGGCAAATCTAGATCCTATTTATTGCGCTTCCGCATATGTTCAATTTTTGCACAACAGATTGGTATCAGAGCGAGGCGATTTGTTTTAAATTGTGCATCAATTATTTCTGCAAAGGTTGGTAGATTCAGTGGTGATTATGCTATTACTATTTTGGAGAAATAAGACTTTGGTGGAGGAGATTATGTCGAGAGTGAAGAGAATTCCAATCTGGGAACTTTGACATGATATGGACTTTATTGTGAAGAAGCCCTCTGATGTGGATGAGGGAAGATGGAAGAAGACGAAGAAGAAGGCGGGTGAAGGTTGAAGAACCTAGTCCACAGCAAGGTGGAGAGGTTAGTTTGGTCACTACTGATGTGTTCGACAAGGGTCTTCATGTTGATGATGATCGAGGGATCCGGGGTGATCGAGGAAGGAGCTCAGGTCAAGTGTTATACGGGTGTCGATGTGTATTGCAAGCACTTTTAGACCGTTGGTGTATGCACGGTGCTGCTCAGGTGGTTGATGCATCTTTTGCAGGCGGTGGGTTGTGCTTGTAATTGAGGTGTGGTCGTAGTCCTTTCAAATCGACTGGGTATATCTCGTTGCCCTGAAATTGAGGTTGGTTTTAATTGAGAGAATTAAATTTTGGCCTTGGCGGTGTTGAGATTACTTTGGTGTCTGCCTTCTTTGTTATTTTGGATATTTGCAACATTTCTTGGCGGGCGGGGACGTAGTCTGAGCTCGTTAACAATTGTGTGATGGGGGGTGGCTTTGCTGGAACCCATTTGGTAAATATTCATTTTTTGGTGTATCTCGTTGTGAGATTTTGATTGAAGGTGGGGTTCCGTTGAAGAGTTTTATGTTGTGAAGAGAATTTGATTGGAGGTGGGGTGTTGCAGATATGTGATTTTGCATCAAGGTGGAGTGTTAAATTTGGTGATACAAAATCACAAATTGATTGGAGCAAATTTGCAAAGAATGGAAAGTAAATATTTTTATAATGGGAATGCATTGATTGCATTTGATGAGATGGCAGAGAAATAAATGAAGGGATTAATTTCTTCCATCTATGCTAAAGAAACAGATCGATTTACTTCCTATGTTTGCACATTTGTTGTTGTGGTAATTTGCCTCCATTATATTATTACCATATGTTGGTAATTTAATTGATGACTCACATAGATTTGCACTGGCTATATATTGAGGGGTATACTTTAGTGTAAGCCCATCCTGGCTTGGAGCCAGTGATCCCCAATGGTGTCTCTTCTTGTTAAACCTGATTGAGGGTTGGATATGTAAACTCTTATTTTGTGATCTCTTGTAATTCTCTCATATGGAATAAAATCTCTCTCTGTTGGACTGGACGTACACCATCTCGAGGATAGTGGAACCAGTATAAATATTGTGTCTCTTTATTTCTCTTCTACAGTTATTTACTATTTTGTTGATGTAATAGAATAATTGCCATCAGATTAGATTGATGTCCAATTGGCAAATCAAGATCCTATTTATTGCGCTTCCGCATATGCTCAATTTTTGCACAACATCTTATATCCTAATAATTTATTTTTATTTTTATTTTTGTGCACCACTTCACATGTAACAAAATAAGGATAAATTGTTTCGTACTTCAAGTTTTGCAATAAATATGCATTTGAAAAAAAAAACACATGAATGGGAGGCAGCAGAAAATTTCTACCGAAGAAAGTACTTTTCCATGATTTTGATATTTTTGGAAACAAAAAAAAAATCATTTTCAATTTATATGTTAAAACTGCTTTCCAAGTTGACCGTTCTTGAAGTGATTTTCAAAAATACTTTAGATTGCGATTGGTTTTGCATTTTTAATTTTGATTTTCTTCCAAAAATGAACATGATACATGCACACTGTGGAAAATGATCGGTTTAGAAAACAAAATTAACTATACAAACAAAATTATTAAGATTTTTTCCATATTTTGAGAAATGACACAAGCACGATAAACAACCCTCTTCCATTGTCTGTCATTCCTTTCGCATTACTTCCATTTTCCTCCCGTCCATTTCGTCATCCCTTCACCTGTCTCATATTTTGTAATTAATGTAACACAAGATTCATACTGCAACCAAACAAACATGGTGCTATAGGCTTATTGCTTTATTTTTATTTTTTATCCATATAAAAATTGTGCATGACACATGATATTATGAAAAATGACCAACTAAGTTAACATACGCAACATAAAACATTTTCCTACGGGTATTATGGCATGCACTTCGTATTCAATGATGTCAAGCGTGTTGAGTCAACGGTTTCAATGCTTATTTTGATTAATGACAAGAAGGAGCTTCATGATCGACAAAAAGAAGATTCAATGGTTTCATAGGTTAGAAGTTGGTTATTTAGAGTATTTTATGTTAAAATCTATCCTCAAATAATCATACTTCTCATTGCTTTCAAAATTATGCATGAAAACTCGTTTTTACTGTATATTGACAAAAACAGGTCAACCTGTTAAAAAAAACAGGTCAACCTATTTTTAAATATAACAGGTCAACCTGTTAAAATTAACAGGTCAACAGTTTTTTGAAATAACGGTCAAAAACCTGTCAACCTATTAATTTTTCCTGTCGACCTATTTTTGAATTTCATGAAGAGTCATCTTCTTTCTTGAAAAGTTGCATCCATTTCTCTTCATTAAAAATCACTCCTTTTGATTGCAACTTTTCACTAATAATTACAACTTCTCATTTTCTATAAATACATCATCTTTCATTCATCCAAATCACCGATTCTTGCTCTAATTTCTGATCTTACTTTCTAAATACTCTTGCATTCTAAAAGCTCCCAAATTCAAGTTACTTATTGAATCCTTGATAATATTTCTCATATTTTGATTCAACAAGCAACTAACTTCCTTCAAATCTTCGTATTCAATTCATATACTTGAGGATAAGATTATAGGAAGGTTGTACTCAATCATTGACTAATCAGTGTTGAAGAAAGAACACATTCAAGGTCAAACTCTTGTAATCGTCTTGTGGGTAAGCTTGTAGCCCGTGAAATCAAGTGGGTAAGCTTGTAGCCCGTGAAATCAAGTGGGTAAGCTTGTAGCCCGTGAAATCAAGTGGGTAAACTTGTAGCCCGTAAATCAAGTAGTTGTGAACCCGTTCCTCCGGGTGAAGCGATGGTGTTGTTTAGTGAAAAGCCGAAGAGGAGCTTCGGGACTGGACGTAGGACTGGAGGTCCGAACCAGTATAAAAATCCTGGTGTCGTTACTCTACTTTACTTTACTTTACATTACTTCATTTATAGTTATTTGTGATATATATATTGTTTTCGAATATTTATTCGCATAACTATTGAATATCTTAAGTTATCACATACATTCCGCATAGCCATATTATAGATCCTGCACAAGTCGTACACACTCGGACTTTTCAATTGGTATCAGAGCCTAGTGTTCTAGAGATCATAACAACATCCTAGAACAAATGGCAATAAAGAAATCTAGTCAAGGCATTAGAAAATGGAAGAGCAACAAAGCAGAATCAGGAGAGCAAGGAAACGAATGTCTCATGGCCAAAGTCAGATCACAATCGGTATGTACAGATTCATTATATAAAGATCTTTTGTTAGACCATGAAAAATTATTGAAACTCAAAACAGTCGTTTTAGCTATGTCAAAAAATTACAAGCAAGAAAATTCCAAATTAAAAGAAGAAAACAATCTATTGGTAAAACAAGCCAAATGTTTTGAAAATACCTTAGAAGAGCTTGTTTCTCAAAAAGATTTCCTTCAAAAAGAAAATGAGTGACTAGAAGATAAAAACAATGTTCTTTTAAAGGAAATCGATCTTCTGCAAAATAAAAATATATCATAAGAAGATTCTTTAAATAATTCTAGTTCTTTAATTTCGTCTCTTGAAAACGAGAATAGAGCTTTAACTGAAAAGAATTTAGAACTATCTAAAGAATATGAGTTTTTAAAGGTGAATAATAATATTTTGCAAAATGAAATTTCAGACTCAAAAGAAAATTTTGAAAAGTTACAATCTTCTTTAGATAATTCAGAATATCAAATTTTAGGTCTCAAAACTGAGAATGGTACTTTAAAAAGGAAAAATTCTGAATTAAATAAGGAAATTGATGATTTAAAGAATAACAAAATTTCTTTTGAAAATGTCAATAGCGACTTTGGAAATAAATTTGATAAATGTGCAAATAAGTTCGCAAAATTTAATAAAGGTCAAAATGATTTAAATATGATTTTATCAAGATCTCGGCCTTTACATGACAAAAGTGTTTTAGGATATAATAAAACTAATCTTAGAAATAGTACTAGATATGCTTTCATGTACAATAAAAATATTACTGCTAGTACTAATGCTCATCCTAGATCCAATTATTATAGAAATTCGAATACTTCTATGACTAGAGATCTGTATAATAGATCTAGAAGTATGAAAAGGAATATCAATAGAGATTACTTAAGTATTTGGGTTCCTGTAAATTGGAAAAATAGAGAAAAATATATTGATGATTATTTTGATTCAGTAGTTAATAATGAAAATTTTATCTTTAAAGGTTCCATTAAACCCTCTTGGGTATGGTTACCTTCCATCTAACTCATGGACCCAAACAAAGCAAGTGGGTACCAAAACTATATATGTTATATATATTTTTTGCAGGTACACCACAACAAAGAGAAGGCTATTCGGTATCTTTAAATATCTTTGAAAATTTAGCTTATCAAAAAGCACATGTTTCAATATTTCATCGTCATCGAGGACAAAAACATCATGGGATAGGAATTACAACAAAAATGAAGGCGGAAGCGGAAAATATTCTCCATGGGAACCAAGAAAATAATGATTATATTGGATCTAAGGAGATTTCTTTATATTCCGTTTAATAATGTTTTTAGTTCCTTTTTTATGAGTTTACATTCTTTTATTTTAATAAAATGATGTTTGAGTATTGATTTCATTCAAAATATAGCCGAAAAAAATAGTTTTATACATATCCTGTCGATCTAAAATAAAATCCTATCGACCTAAATAGGTGAATTTCAAGTCAGAGAGTTTTTAGGTCGAATTGTCCAATAATTTATGTCGACCGATTCTGTTTTTCATAATTCAGACAAATTTTCGGTCGACCGGTCACAAAATGTATGTCGACCGGTTCTTGTTTTTCACTATCCAGAAAAGAATTATGTCGACCGGTAACGAAAATTATGTCGACCGGTTTTGTTATTCACAATCCAGAGAAGAATTCGGCCGACCGGATATAAAATTTATGTCGACCGGTTTCACATCTTTTTCACACAGAGATATTTTCGGTCGACCGGTATACTTTCTTAGGTTGACCGGTTTGTACTATTTCTGTCATTTTCTCCTACCCGAAACTTTTTAGGTCGACCGCCTTGATTTTATAGGTCGACCGGTTTCTATTATAAATTTTTCTTATAAAGACACGTCGTTTCAAGTTCCAAACTCAAACACCATTTCTTATACTATTTTAAAATTATACTTTTGAGGTTATTATGATATTTATTCTTTTAATCGATGACAAAGGGGGAGAAATATTTTACATATACTATTTAAAATATATGTGCTTAATATGGTAAAAGTATATGTGTGCTAACATTTGTTAATGCAGGAATCAAAAGGTAAGATTATTTACTAACAAATGTTGCAGAAATTCAGGGGGAGCTTTATATTCAAAGGGAGAAAATCCAAGGTGTTGTCATCAATCAAAAAGGGGGAGAATGTTGAGACACGAGAATTTCGATTGATAACAACAAAATAAAGATCAATGGAAATCATGACATGGAGCTGAGATTATGGATATGTAGATGTTTAAAGGGAGACAGAGCTTATATATAGAGGGAGATAGCAATAAAGATTAAAATATCAAGCTATATTGTCATCAACCAAAAAGGGGGAGAATGTTGAGTCACGGTTTCAATGCTTATTTTGATTAATGACAAGAAGGAGCTTCATGATCGACAAAAAGAAGATTCAATGGTTTCATAGGTTAGAAGTTGGTTATTTAGAGTATTTTATGTTAAAATCTATCCTCAAATAATCATACTTCTCATTGCTTTCAAAATTATGCATGAAAACTCGTTTATACTGTATATTGACAAAAACAGGTCAACCTGTTAAAAATAACAGGTCAACCTATTTTTAAATATAACAGGTCAACCTGTTAAAATTAACAGGTCAACAGTTTTTTGAAATAACGGTCAAAAACATGTCAACCTATTAATTTTTCTTGTCGACCTATTTTTGAATTTCATGAAGAGTCATCTTCTTTCTTGAAAAGTTGCATCCATTTCTCTTCATTAAAAATCACTCCTTTTGATTGCAACTTTTCACTAATAATTACAACTTCTCATTTGCTATAAATACATCATCTTTCATTCATCCAAATCACCGATTCTTGCTCTAATTTCTGATCTTACTTTCTAAATACTCTTGCATTCTAAAAGCTCCCAAATTCAAGTTATTTATTGAATCCTTAATAATATTTCTCATATTTTGATTCAACAAGCAACTAACTTCCTTCAAATCTTCGCATTCAATTCATATACTTGAGGATAAGATTATAGGAAGGTTGTACTCAATCATTGACTAATCAGTGTTGAAGAAAGAACACATTCAAGGTCAAACTCTTGTAATCGTCTTGTGGGTAAGCTTGTAGCTCGTGAAATCAAGTGGGTTAGCTTATAGCCCGTGAAATCAAGTGGGTAAGCTTGTAGCCCGTGAAATCAAGTGGGTAAACTTGTAGCCCATAAATCAAGTAGTTGTGAACCTGTTCCTTCGGGTGAAGCGAGGGAGTTGTTTAATGAAAAGCCGAAGAGGAGCTTCGGGACTGGACGTAGGACTGGAGGTCCAAACCAGTATAAAAATCCTGGTGTCGTTACTCTACTTTACTTTACTTTATTTCATTTATAGTTATTTGTGATATATATATTGTTTGCGAATATTTATTCGCATAACTATTGAATAGCTTAAGTTATCACATACATTCCGCATAGCCATATTATAGATCCTGCACAAGTCGTACACACTCGGACTTTTCAAAGCGCTTCACGCATGAATTGTTTTTTCTTCAAATTGTACACGTTTAGCGTATTTAAGAGAAAATGAACCATTGAAATATGTATCCATGATTTGTGTTCAAATCATTTATTATTAGTTTAAATTCTGTTCTAAATTGCAACATCAGTTTTTTTAATTCTAACATTTGAGTGTATTTGTAGATAGATGTTTTGAATTTGTAGAATAATCTTATTTGTTAGATCTTACTATTAAATAATATTAAATTTTGACAATATTAGTATATAAATGCTTTAAATTTGTAAAAACAAAATGTTGGACTCAATTTTTAAATGATATCAAGTTCTGGTATTAGAGACGTATTTCATAGTTTACGCTGATAACAAAATAGTGTGACTCATTGTAGTATAACTATTAATGAATATTTTCACATTTTGTGAAACAACGGAAGAACATGAAACAGTTCATCATTCCATCGTCTTCCTTCCAACTTGTACGTCACCTTGCGCTTTTCTCATAATTTGCGCTTAATGTTCAAAATTCATAATACAAAATATAAAATACACAAAATACAAAATAAACCAACAACCTCTTAAAGTTGTCATCGAAACCTGAAACTATAAACCCATACCCGACCTTAGTTTTTAGATAACTTGCTATTATATAATCCTACAGGACTAAACACAAGACTTTTAACTACATATATAAGTGCCACTGACTGATTTTTATTAGTATAATTTAGCTGGATTTAGTATTTTCACTTGTGGCATTTCCTTCAAATTTTTGACAATGCTGTCTATTTTTAATTTTTATTCCTCTAGCTATTAAAAAGTTTTTATAATCGATTGTCTTCATTGAAGATATTTTTCCCAATCGTTGTCATTTTCTGGTTCTATGTCTTTATGTGCTGCACTTTTCTCATTTTGCCTTGAAGGCTTGGATGATGACTGAAATCTGATTGAAAATTGTTTCAAATTGGAGTGCTTAGAATAATTTTTTAGAACAATCAATGTTGGTGAAACTTTGCCTAAACATTCTCAAGCGTACATGTTTGAAAGAATTTTGAAGAACATATTTTTTTTAATTTTAAATAACATTGAATTTTAAGTGCAAACACTTTAATAATGGACTTCTATAAATTATATATATATGTATGGATATATATATGTATGTATGTATGTATGTATGTATGTATATGAATTTGAAAAGAAATGACAAATTATTACTATACTGTTAAAATAGACGCGTGAAATAAACTTTTGAAGAAAACTTCCAATTATATTGTTATTTGTAAAATTCAACTTCATTTAATGATTCTTTTTCTCAAAACTCTAATTTAATATATTGTTTATGTGAACATTCATTCACTCATTAAATAAGATAACTAATAGTTTTAAAATGGTTAACTCGATCTAATAAACAATTAATGTTTTAAAAGCAACTAATTTAATAAAACAAAATAAATGAATAGGTTGAGGACAGAAGAATTCATAAGATAAATTTTGATGCATGTAAACTTCCATGAATATGAATATTATATAATTAATTATTATATAAGATATAAGAATGAAGCATGGACAAATATTTATGGAAAAATAGTTTGAAAGACATAAGCAATAGGCAATTATGCTACACATCAATCCCATTGACATTCGTTCCAATTTGAGTTGTTATAATTTATTTGAAAAAAAAAACTACAGATTCATGTTTTTTTAAGTTATAAGAAAAATCCATACGGAAACGATTTTGTAAATTATGTTTGTGTTTCTAAAACAAAGGAAAATGAAAGATGCGTTATTCTTTCTCATCAACTACGCCTACACTTTATATCCCGTTGTATCCCCCCCCCCCACACACACAGATATATATATATATATATATATATATATATATATTTGTGTGTGTGTTAGAGAATATGCTAAGAAATATGTCAGAGAATATGCTACAGAATAAAGAATATGCTAGAGAATAAGGAATATTCTAGAGAATAAATAACCCTATAAATATAGGGTTTAACATCGTATTCTTCAATAAATCAAAAAACAATCTTCGATATTTTCTTCTTCTTATCTTTTATTTTCTATTCTATTTCATGTGATGAATAAAGTTATCATGGTATCAGAGCGGGTTGCTGTCGCGGATCTATTATTTTCGTTCAGATAAAGTTAACATTGACAATATTAGTGTGTGTGTGTGTGTATATATATATATACATATAATGTTGGTGATTTTGAGATCTATTATTTGTTGTCGGTGTTTCTGAGATCTGCTTTTTTGATATTCTTGAATCTAGTTATGACAAGCAAAAGAGAAGATTCGCTTCAAGCTATAGGTGTGCAATTAGATGGAAGAAATTATCTATATTGGATTTATGTCATGAAAAATTGTTTGAAAGGA
Organism: Allium sativum; assembly: GCA_030737875.1. Taxonomy (NCBI): domain Eukaryota; kingdom Viridiplantae; phylum Streptophyta; class Magnoliopsida; order Asparagales; family Amaryllidaceae; genus Allium; species Allium sativum. Next base: position 762,102,850 of record CM060912.1, on the reverse strand, counting down.
AAAAAGTTGTAGGGATATGTTTAAGGGAATTGTAATATACCTGAAGAAAAGGATGAGGACTATGCATTTGCTATGGATGTTTGAGAAGCAGACAATGTAAAGAATATTACATGGATCAATAATTCTGTTGAACATTCAATAAGCATGCAATTAGCAAAGTATGAAACAAAAAATTTGGTTTGGGAACATTTAACAAATTTATTCACCCAATCAAATTTTGCAAAATGATACCATTTGAAAAATGACATTAGATCTCTTCAACAGAAGCATACAAGAATTCTACTCTGCTATGACGAAAATATGGGATGAATTGGCACTTACAGAATTTGACGAATTGGAAGCATCCAAAGCATATATTACTTTCAGAGAGGAACAACGCTTGGTACAGTTTTTTATGGCTCTATGCAATGATTTTGAATGACTTCAAGGTTCAATATTTCATCATTCTCCGCTTCCAACAGTTGATTCTGTTGTTCGTGAATTGTTGGCTGAAGAAATACGTCTTAAGACGTGTTTGGAAGAAAATGTCCCTTTTGTGCTAGCGGCTGCTCCTGTACAGCGAGGTCCACCATTCAGGAAGCCTTCTACAAGTAATACTCTCCTGATACATGTTGTTTTTTTAAGGAGAAAGGTCATTGGGCAAATCAGTGTCCTTTGAAAAAAAATCGACCAAGACAGTTTTCCCCCAGAATTCCATCTTTTAATCAAGTGCAACCTAATACTGCAGCAATATCAACATCAGATCCCAATAATTTGGCTAACCAATTTCATAAGTTTCTCGCCTAACAGCCTCAAGCCATGTCCACCACTTCCCCTATGGGGTCAGTTGCCTCAAAAATCTTCAGGAATGTCATCTATTTTATGGATCTTAGATTCCGGTGCTTCACATCGTATGACAACAGATTCTTCATCTTTTCTTTCTTTGACCCCTTCATCTTCTATTAATGTTATGACCGCCGATGGAACTCCTATGCCTTTAGAAGGGGTTGGATCTGTAATAAATTCTAAATTGTCACATCCAAACGTTTACTCAGCATTCAAGGAGTATCTTTTTCTCAGCCAACTCCTATGTATTGTGATAATAAAAGTGCAATTCAAATAGCTCACAATTAAGTATTTCACGAACGAACCAAACATATTGAGATTGATTGTCACCTTACTCGGCATCATATTAAGAAGCACATCATCACCTTACCTTTTGTGCCATCTTCTTTACAGATTGCAAATTTTTTTACCAAATCACATTCAGTTTTTCGTTTTCTAGTTAGCAAACTCTCGATGCTCATATCAAATGTATCGTGAGTTTGAGGGGGACTAGAGAATATGCTAAGAAATATACTATAGAATAAAGAATATGCTAGAGAATAAGGAATATTTTAGAGAATAAATAACCCTATAAATATATAGGGTTTAGCATTGTATTCTTCAATCATTCAAAAGAGCAATCTCCATTATTTTCTTCTTCTTATCTTTTATTTTCTATTTTATTTCATGTGATAAATAAAGTTATCAAAATATATATATATCAATTTCAATATATATATGTGTATATATATATCAATTTCAATATATATATATATGGGAAAGTCTACTTAAACACAGAAATTTGACACAAATTAGAGGAAACAAATTCTCAATGTAACGACCTGCTTTTTTGACCGCTTCAAGTTGGTATTTAAATCAACTTGAACCATTCACAAAGACAGGTAGTTATTTAGCTTACGGGTTCAACAGAAATGAACACAAAATCACAATACACAACTATATGCATCAGAATAAATTTTATTACAAAAATATCAGAGTCAAAATAATATTTTTATTATACAACGGAAGAAACAATATATATATATACATGAATTTTAAAAAGCATAAACGTTTATACTTTTAGCTGGCCTTGCGCTTGTATGCGTCTTCTCGTTCCTCTCCAGTTTTGCGAGCTGAAAACTTTAAAATCTGCAACACTCGTCTCTGACCGAGCGCTCCACGCAAAAACTTAAAACACTGGAGTTAGGATTAATCTTTGTTCAACTAAATTAGCTTCAATATAAACCGAAATATAATAATCAACTCTACATCAATATTTCATCTGATGGAAAATAAAAATTAAAGCTAGAATGCAAATAAAAAATTTATAACAAACTTTTTTACTTTTTTTTTATAAATTCTTCACCTGATCGTATAGGATGAAGAGCTCTTGTACCATATTAATACATAGACCGAACACAAAGCCAGCAAGATAGAAAATGATTAATCTAATTACAGAAATTAAGAAAAAAAACTAACAAATAATTATTCATACCTTTCTGCTTTCCATTGAGATTAAAGTGTTCACAGTTTTTTGCAGCAAGGTGATATATACAAATATATATATATATATGTATATGTATATGTATATATATATTCACTCAAAATATTTTGCTTGGAGGAAGAACAAAGATTAGCACAGACAATTGAAAAGAAAATTAAGCGGCCATTAAAGAATTATATAAATTTTTTTACAATAGTCACATTGATGATTTGCTCTACGAGCTTACACATATTTATAATCGTATAGCCGGTTAACCGGTAAACATATTACACACATATGTCCTGTGAAAACCCGTAACTCCCCCGGTGAGGAAAGCGCGGATAGTTCGAGAACAAGCCACAAAAGTACGCAGACGGAAGAACATTTTATTGTATATTACAACAATGCACCAGAATACAAGAATATACAGAGTATAAATGAATATTACACAGAAATATCAGAGATTTAAATTACATTTAAATACATAGCAGCGGAAAATAATACAATACACAACTAGAAGGAGATATACGGATACAAAGCTTTCCGGATATCGTTCCAGCTGTAAACCAGGATCCTGTGAATATAAATCTACAAAACCAAAACTACTAGCTGCCCGTGTCAAAATAAGGGCACCCAGAGTTTAGGTTAAAACAATAAACTCCAGGTCAGTCATGGGACTGGTGTGAGAACTAAAACAGTTGTGAATCTTTATTTCAAAGTTAGGTAAATCAAGGGACCACGTCGTATAACACGGAACGGGTTTCCTCCCAAGAACACCAGTGCATATAAGTAAACAGCGCAATGCTTTTCTAAAAATGAAGCTATTATAAGACCCAGGTCCCATCACACAATGCAACGCAGCCGGAGGATAGGGTTTTCCCTTATAATAGCCAAACATGCTTAGTACGTTTAAAACAAATCATTTGATACTACTATAAGTGTATAGTGTCAAAACAAATTCAATCATAAATATCAATCATTGACGGCATGGGTACCATATATCATGTCGCCATACTAGTTCTACAATTAAAACCGCAATACACGTATTGGAAATTGGATTTCCATCATGTGAACCAAGGCAAAGGGAATATCCTGTGCTTAATTCGAGACTCTCTAGCCCGAGCCTCAGGTTGCAGCCGCGACTGCACCCGGAACGTCGGGGCCGGCCACCCGTCGATGGTTAGTAATGCCGTAAACGATATGCTAGCCGGTTCTATGGAACCTCATAGTGATCTGGGACCCGTAAGCCTCTGCAACCACCGTTAACCGAGACGCCCCGCTGGGCAATAAGTAATGATAAGCAACATCCACATAAGTAATGCCAGCCAGTTTAAGAACTGACACCACTTCTAACTAGAAACAAGCATATGTCCATTTCACGGAGGTCCTCCCCGTTTTTGGTTCACACCGAGGTGTGAGGCTCGCGAATCAACGCTATACACAAAGCCATGCCATATCAGTTACGCTTTGATCATCATCCACAAAACTTTGCTTTTCAACAAAAGTCTGGATCACTGCATCTCAGCATGCCACATTATCAATCCATATCGTACCACTGATTTCTGCCAATATATAACCTCTGAGCTCGTATGTCTCAGAGAAGGGCGTTAAGCAAGAGAATAAATTCCCCGCCGCCAAACAGATATATATTTAGCAGAGATCAACGAATACAATATAAAGGAATACAATGTCAGACACACCATCCATTTACAAGTCCGTTCTAGGTCTGAACGAAACCGGAGGCACTTTCCTCGCATATCCATCCATCTCCAAGTACGTCTGGGCGACCACCAACTGATTCCCTCATCTTGGGTGTACAGCCCAATCAAGATCATCAGTAATCACCCAAACGATGTGAAGACTTCCGGTCTTTGACCACCGTCTTCACCTTCGACATATCGTCGAATCGGTTATTGAGAATGGGTGTAAACCCGGCTTTTCCGAACAACCCGCGTATATTAAAAACGAATGTTACACAAACACAACATACGCCTCATTTCAATTCAGTAGCTACTAACCGTAAATCAGTAAGAGAGCAATTCCCCAAATATTAACCCCGAAGGCCGAAACCAACATCAGATCAATATCAAGGAAACCATTCTTCTTAACTAACCTTCCGCTGGTTTCTAAATTTCAATTCTTAGGGAAGGATTCCCATTAATTTTATCCAAGATAAATTCTTTAAAATTTATCCTTTAATCTTCCTTTGGGTGTCATTTCAAACCAAATTATGGTTTTCCAAACTAGTCGAGATTAGCAAACCACACCGAAGTAATTATTTATTTTATTTCCCAATCCCAACCTATTCATCCCCTGAAGCAAAACTGGTAGTACTCCATATCTAATACCATGGTGTTATCGGTAAAATTAATTACCATTTCACGTTCAAAACTAATTAAAGATTTAACTACCGCTTTGGAGCAAAACTGGTGATACTCCATTCTCGCTCAATTTCTAAATTTGATAATTTATATTATCAATTCCCATTTCAATCTAATTGAAGATTCATTAAAACTCCTTTTACTGGGTTAAAGAACTAGTGTCATTTAAAACACAGTTCACGATAAACACAAATCACATTCTATTTATTATCGGGTTAAAGAACTAGAGTTATTTAAAACACAGTTCACGATAAACCCATGAATCAATTCTATTTCAACTCATTTCAAATCCAATTTATTTCTTTAAAAATAAATGGGTTTTAATTTTAGTTCAAAACTAGTTTATTTCGATAAAAATCTATTTTTATCTTTTCAAATATGGAGTTTTTCATCCCAATTTTTCCCAAATCATTCCTTATGATTTTACACTAATTATTACTATTTTTAATAATTTTATCAAGGCCCGTACAGTCGATTTCCATCAACGGCCATCGAACTGCACTTACAGCGACCTTTTCCAAATTTGATTTGGACGTATCTCCAAATCCAACCGTTAGATTTCAAATTTCTTATACTCGTTAGAAACCTCTTTTCGATACGAACCCAACGGTTCCAGTTTCAGGAGAATCCGACGGTCGGATCTCCCGTAATGTCCGTTTGAAATAAATGGTCGAAATTCACGAACTGCCGCGGCGCGGCGCTTTCTATTCAGGCCATTATATATAATATATATATATATATTATATATATATATATATATATATTTCGTCGATTTCCTTTTTAAAACGAATTTTATAAATCATTTCAAATTTGTTTCAAAAACAATTTCAACCTTTATTTCAAATTCAAATCAAAATTTAATTTTCCCTTATAAATTCTTTCTACATTCACTTCTATTTGATTTCAATTCAAATTGATTTCAATTATATTTCAATTCGTTTTCAATTGAATTCAATTCAATTCAGATTCGTTTTCTATTCAATTCAATTCGAATTCATTTTCTATTCAATTCAAATTCGAATTCGTTTTCTATTCAATTCAGTTCGAATTCGTTTTCTATTCAATTTAATTCGAATTTGTTTTCTATTCAATTTAATTCGAATTCGTTTTCTATTCAATTTAATTCGAATTCATTTTCTATCCAATTCAAATTCGAATTCGTTTTCTATTCAGTTCAGTTCGAATTCATTTTCTATTCAATTTAATTCGAATTCGTTTTCTATTCAATTTAATTCGAATTCGTTTTCTATTCAATTTAATTCGAATTCGTTTTCTATTCAATTTAATTCGAATTCATTTTCTATTCAATTTAATTCGAATTCATTTTCTATTCAATTTAATTCGAATTCGTTTTCTGTTTAATTTAATTCGAATTCGTTTTCTATTCAATTTAATTCGAATTCGTTTCCTATTCAATTTAATTCAAATTCATTTTCTATTCAATTTAATTCATTTCAAAATATTCGATTTCGAAATCACTTTTCAATATTCATTTTAAAATGAATAAAATCGATATAAATATCGTTCACGTCAAAATGGCGTCAATCTAATCAACACGGCTTCATATATTTCTATTTTCAAATATTCTATTTCAAATATTTCTTTTTCAAATATTTCCTTTTCAAATATTTCTATTTCAAATATTTCTATTATTAAAATATTTCGTTCAACACATGACTAATCTCAACGGATGAGTACTGTCAACACATGAACCTTTATTTTATATTGATAAAGATGTAAATTTTATTATTAAAATATTTCGTTCAACACATGACTAATCTCAACGGATGAGTACTATCAACACATGAACCTTTATTTTATATTGATAAAGATGTAAATTTTATTATTAAAATATTTCGTTCAACACATGAATAATCTCAACGGATGAGTACTGTCAACACATGAACCTTTATTTTATAATATTCTTTATTTTCTAAATTGGAATGAGGCCCAATCAATTACCATATAAAGTTAATTATATGGATTCCATTCAACACATGTATATAATAGCAATGATAAATAATCAACCATCATCCAAAGTGTACTACACTGTATAAGCATCAAATATAGATATCTAACGCTTGTAACAGCCTGTCAATCCATCGATCAACATATTTAATCAATCAGGATGAGTGAACTTCAAATTTCATCCCAACACCCGTGTGGGGTTTCAAACAATCAAACACAGATTTTATTTGTGCAGTTGGGCGATGTGTAAAATTTATCGACCCAATCAATATCCTTCAAATAGGTGTACATAAACAAACCGTCCGGTTTGCAAATGAATATTTTATTTTATTCACTTCCACGTTAAAAATTATATTTCTAACGATCAAAATATTTTATTCAAACTATGAATATTCTATTCGGTTCATTTATTCAATAAAATGATATTTTTATTTTTCTAACATATTTTAGAAAATTTCTCCGGCATAACGGCACGATACTAGAAACGGGACAAGGCCTAGCCTTATCCCTGGTCTAGTGAAGGCCCACGCCATTCACACATCAATCAAATCCATTTAATTCACCAAACAATTCAATTCAAATCAAATAATCTAACCAATTTTTGCAATCAAACAAACAAGTCCATGGTCTGTGGACGATTGTGTCGGGTGCTACTAAGCACCGTCTGCATCCTAGTATATATATATGACTAGAAAAAGAAATTGAAGAGTGAGAAGTTCTCACCGATAGCTATCCAACCATCTCGACTCTTCTTTTGCAGAAGTCTTCGTCGTTCTCGCCTTTTTGTCACCTTCGTTGACCGTAGCCACTACATACATAAAAATCGAATTTTTACTTCGTTGTTCAATATATAAAAATCGAATTTTTTATGCAATGTTATTTATTTTTAAATCACATCTTTCAAGACAATGCTATTTTATTTTACAAAATTAATGCTATTTTATATTTTCAAAAGTAATGTTGTTTCTATTCTCAAAAACAATCCTGTTTCTATTTTCAAAAAAAATTCTATATTTTCAAAGATCATACCCTAGTTTATATTTTCAAATCACAGATGTTTATTTTTCAAAAGTAATTCTAATTTTAATTTTAAAAACATTGCTAATTTTATCTTCAAAAACAATACATTTTGATCTTGAAACAAGGCTAATTTTTATTTAAAAAGAAACCCATGCCATTTATATTTTTATATTTCTCTTCGCTCAAAAAGATTATATTTTTATTACCCTCCATGAATAAAAATCATATTTTTAATTCGAACTATTTTTATTCTCCTATTTAAAAACACATTAATCTTATTTTAAAAGGCTATGCAAATTTTATTCTCAAAACAAAGGTATTTTTATTCTTAAAACAAATCTATTCTTATTTTTAAAACAAATTCCTATATATATATATATATATATATATATATATATATATATTAAACAACTTCATGTACATTTTAAAACTGATTTTAAATAAACTATTAAGGTAAAATAAAAACAAAAAAAATAATTAAAAGGGTTAAACCTTTCTTTCCCGCAATAGCCTAGAACCACGTCGATTAGAGTTTGCTCGTGCCACCATCGCCAGAGCTGATCGGAGTAGGATCGAAGACCACCATGAGGGGCGCCAGAACGCCACCTTCCACCCCCTTAAACCGCCCTCGACTCGAACCTCCAGGCGCGCCGCCATTTATGCTCGAACGAGCTGACTTCCCACCTCGATTTTGACCTCGTCGGAGCCCCATTGGTGATCACGACGGTATAGAATCCAAGAGGGAGAGGAGCGCTACCATTTTGTTTTTGGAGTATTGAATAATTCTTGGCGGATTAGAAACGATTGAAGAAATTAATTGGGAGCTTTTTGGTGCGTTCATTTTCTTCCTGGCGGCTTTGAAGACAGTGGACCACGGGAGATATTAATGAGGGTTTGACCAAATCGGATAGGGCTATTTATATATTTAATTATTTTATTTAATTGCATTTCAAAAAGTTGACTTTTATTTTGAACTCAGAATCAAACCCACCGCCTGTCGTCCATAGCGTTTCACCCCCGTTCTGAACACAACGGGATATGTATTGTAAGTTGATTCGAACGTTTCGATCAGTTTCCGTTAAAATCAACATATAACTCTATATATTGAATTTGAACGCGCATTTCAATTTACTGGGGTCACATACTAACTCGAAAAATTCCAGAAAAATATTTTCTAGCTTCGTATTGACGATACGGTCCTAACAAAACTAGTTTCGTCGAATTCTGAGACCGTTGGAAAAATGGTCATTTTCCAGTTGATTAAAATCAACTGAAACTGGTCAAACGCGTTTTCCTTTGCCACGCTCACATATTGATTCGAAAAATTATGATATTTGAAACCTAGCAATAATTTGACATCACGGATCCAACAAAAGTGATTTCGTCGAAATCCGAGGTCGCTTGCAAAATTTCCATTTTTAAGGGCCTGAATTTCATAGCGACTATTCAGAATTTTCAACTGGACATATCTTTTTATCCCCGCTATGAAATTTCGATTTGTCGGATTCGTTGGAAAGATATTCCCAATTAGATCCTAATGTTTTTGGTTTCACTGAAATCCGGTTTGTTTTGCACCCGGTACATTCAATTGAAGTTTGAAATCGAATTATCGAACTACCACGCCATTTTCAATTCTATTTATAATTATATATATTTTATATATATTCTAACGACGAACTATATAACTATATACGTTTGAATTTCATTCAAAATAAATTTCTCGTCGATATTATTTAAAATAATTCATTTTAAATAATCAAAATTCGCTAAAATTGCCAAAATAAAAATTTTAAACTGGCCCAGATTTTCGGGTTGTTACATGTCCGTATAGCGGAATCTTCTTATTTTAATAAAAGGAAAAGTTGGCTGCCAATTTCTCAAGGCAAGTATCCGTTGTCTCATCTTTATTCATGGGAAATAAAGCTGTCTGCCAATTATGATGTTATTCTTCCACCTGTCTTTACATTACTTAGTGAAGATCCTTCGTTATTTTACTTATTGGATAACCTTCTGTCATTGTTTCTTTACACGTTGCTACCTTTTAATATGCGTTTGCCATTTCGTCCATTGGATTAAAATCTTCTAGAGTTCTCCTATCACTTGCACTAAGATCTGGACTTAGCACCATTTCTGATTCTGACACCTCTTGATCATAAATTAAGACATCACTGTTTGGATCAAAAATATGTTCTGCTGTAGGTAGAGGAAGAAGGACTTTTAGATCCATCTCCCCCTAAATCTGGTACCTTGATGTTTCTGCCTGTAGGAATAACTTATCCTTACAATTAGGTGGAGGACTTAGAGTTAATTTGTTCTGATGGTATTGCCATGGTTTGTCTGCTCCAAACCAGATTGGCGTTCCTTCATATATCTGAAAATAACTTCTTAAACATCTAGATGCATTTTGCTTTGTATAACCTACGTGTTTAAAGATGGCCATTCGATGGCTTGCTGGTTTAATTGTATATTGCTTATTAAAACTGAATTCTGGTGTTGTTGAGAAAATACATACAACTATAGCAGAAAAATACATAGGTATTGGCCTTCTATCATTGAAAATCGTTTTCCAAACCATTCTAATACTGAGTCTTCTATTGGATTTACGAATGTAATTCTAGATAGCATAGCATATTCAAACAGATCAATGATCTTGTCCATTTCACATGGCAACTGGGTACTATAAACTCTTGCTCTAAGCATGTCTGACCGTTTGTCTTGTACTACTTTGAATTGCACCGTTTCCACCATCTTTTTGTAGTAATTTGCTAATAGTTGCTGTAAACTTGCCTGATGCTCATTCCGTCTATCATATGCTAATTTTTCTATTTTGAGGATCAATTCTTTCCCTCCCTGCCCACATAGTTCATCGAGGATTGGTTCTGGTTTTAGTTTTAAGTGGTTGGATAGTTGTTCATAGGTCAAGGTTTTTGGACATTTGGGAACCTATTCGCAGAGTTCTTCTTTTTCTTGAACCAATTGCTTAAGTATTTTCTCTAAAAGCTGATTAGTTTTATGGACATAAGCATTCTTCTGATTTTCTTCTTCTAGGAATTGATTTCTCTGGATAAGATACTGAATTTGAATCTGGCTTCGTTGATATAGGTTTTGTAGATCATTAAGTTGTGAAGTTTGGGAGTTTATAATGTCGTTTGGGGACTGAGGAGTTGATAAGGTTGTTTGAGAATACGTTTGTTGACAGTCTGGATCAATATAGTAATTTGGGCCAAAGAAATTTCTTGCTTCATCCAAGGCTTGTTGCAGATTATAAAAACCTCTAAAAGCTGGGTTTTGATAATTTTGTATAGCCATCTGTACTTGACTATAGTGTTTAAAAACTCCTGTAAAATTGCCTCGGAAAACTATGTAATAGAAAAAGTTTTTTGATAGAGGCTTTTGCTGAATTTTTGAAAAATAATATGCAAAACAATTACCAAGCCTTTGTTTATTTCTTCTTTCTGCTTCAACTGTTTTTAGATTCCAAAGGTGATCTAATAGACATTGTTGTGATTCATCGTTTATCCAAACTAGGGGTTTAATCCTCCTAGGATCATCGTTTTTGAACTGAATAAAAGACATTTGTCCAAAGGACATGCATGGGGTATTAGCCACCATCGTTTGACTGGCTAGTAACCTGATTGGAGGATTTATTGTAGAAGTTAGACTACTAGTTGCTGATGGAGAATTTGCTTCTGCAGATGACGTTTTGGGTAATTGCACCTCCATATTAATTATTGGGGATTTTACCTCCACAATCGTTTTATTACTCGTTTCACCTGCTTACCTATTCATACAATGCTTATCGTGTAAATTACAAATGTTATTAGTATTAAAAAATGATACTAATTTTTTGGATAAAATGTCGGCAAGATGATTATTTTTGCCTTCAATATGTTCAAATTGGATTAAGTAACCATTGCCTTATATTAAGTTTTGAAAATTTAGCCATCTAGTTTTATATTTTTTTTTAAATTTTCATTGGATATAAATTTTACAATGGCTTCACCTTCAGTTCTGACTGTAGAGTCTTTATTTAAATTAATCATATATTTATCTAATGCATTGATTAAGGCCTGTATTTCAAAATCTAGACTTGTCCAACTTGGGACTGCATTGAAGTTTCCACTAGCATAAGCTGCTATCTTCTCCGTTGAAATGTCACTATATTTTGATGGTTTGCATTTCAATACTGCTCCCCATCCTTTTATCCCCATCCTTTTTTACATCTGTCACATTCAATAATGATATAATCTGTTGTTAGTGGTAATTCTAACGGTTGTATTTTCTTGATTTCTTGCTTAATTTTTTGTACTAGTTTAATATCTTCTAAATTAAATCGCCTTTCCCCATTTTTTGAAATTTTTCCATATAATGGTCCAACTAGCTTTGCTAAGTTTGGAATAAATTTTCTTGCATAATTCACTAGACCTAAAAGTGCTTGTATTTTCTTCTTGTTATCTAGCTTATCTGGAAATTCTATTATTTCTTGTGAAATATGAGGTTGTAAATCTATTTTACCATTTCCTATCTCCAGCCCTAAGAATGAAATTTTTTGTTTAAATAGTTCCATTTTTCGTTTTGAAATTACTAAACCATTATTTTCAATTTCTTGAAGGACTATTTTTAAATGGTCTTCATGTTCTTTAAGATTATCACTAGCAACTAGAATATCATCAATATATACTAAACAAAACTCATATTTTTTAAAATACTATCCATAAACTTCTGAAAAATTGATGGTGCTGTTTTTAATCCAAAACTTAAAACATTCCATTCAAAGTGTCCTTCTGAACACATGAATGCTGTCCAGGGTTAAAAGTTCTCTTCGAGCTTTAATTGGTTATATCTTGATTTAAGATCGAATTTACTAAATATTCGTTTTCCTTGTATTAGGTTAATCAGTGTATCCTTATTAGGAATGTTGTATCCATCATCTTCAGTATTATCGTTTAAGCGTTTATAATTATAAACTATTCTTGGTTTACCTCTTTTTTGTTCTGAGTGATTTCTGACTGAAAAAGCTGCTGACCTATGTTTACTTTCCGATCTTCTAATTAAATTCTGTTGTAACATCTCGTTTATTTGTATTTTGAACTCTTTAATATCGGTTGGAGAATAGCAATATTTGCTGTTTTTATAGTAATATCCGGGTTTTTTATTTTTATGTTACAGATGTATGAAACTTTATTTTTTGTTACATCTTCACCCAATAATCCACATTTTTCTAATCTCGAAATCACATGATAAGGTATATATTTGTTTTCCTTACCTTTTTCTAATTCTTTTATTGTTTCAAATGCTAATGTAGCTAAAGCGTTCTTGTGTTCTTTATTTGCCGAAATTCTTTGTTCTATTGGTTTGGAAAAATCTAATTCAGCTAGCCCACCACGCTTCCGAGCAAGTTGTGATTGATAGTTATGGTAATTTTATAACAAAGAATTTTTACTTTTTTTTTATAAATTCTTCACCTGATCGTATAGGATGAAGAGCTCTTGTACCATATTAATAAATAGACCGAATACAAAGCCAGCAAGATAGAAAATGATTAATCTAATTACAAAAATTAAGAAAAAAACTAACCGATGATTATTCAGACCTATCTGCTTTCCATTGAGATTAAAGTGTTCACAGTTTTTTGCAGCAAGGTGATATATATATATATGTTCTCTCAAAATATTTTGCTTGGAGGAAGAACAAAGATTTGCACAGACAAATGAAAAGAAAATTAAGCTGCCATTACAGAATTATATAAAATTTCTTACAATAGTCACACTATGATTTGCTCTACGAGCTTACACATATTTATAATCATATACCTGGTTAACAGGTAAACATATTACACACATGTCCGTATAGCGGAATCTTCTTATTTTAATAAAAGGAAAAGCTGACTGCTAATTTCTCAAGGCAAGTAACCATTGTCTTATTTTTATTCGTGGGAAATAAAGCTATCTGCCAATTATGAAGTTATTCTTCCACCTGTCTTTACATAGTGGAGATCCTTCCTTATTTTACTTAGTGGATAACCTTCTATCATTGTTTCTTTACACGTTGTTACCTTTTAATCTGTGTCCGCCATTTCGTCCATTGATTAAAATCCTCTAAAGTTCTCCTATCACTTGCACCAAGATCTGGACTTAGCTCCATTTCTGATTCTGACACCTCTTGATCATAAGATCAAAAATATGTTCTGCTTTAGGTAGAGGAAGAAGGACTCTTAGATCCATCTCCCCCCAAATCTGGTACCTTGATGTTTCTGCCTATAGGAATAACTTATCGTACCAATTAGGTGGAGGACTTAGAGTTAATTTGTTCTGATGGTAATTCCATGGTTAGTCTGCTCCAAACCAGATTGGCATTCCTTCATATATCTGAAAATAACTTCTTAGACATCTATCTGCATTTTGCTTTGTATAACCTACGTGTTTAAAGAAGGTCATTCGATGGCTAGCTGGTTTAATTATATATCGCTTATTAAAACTGAATTCTGGTGTTGTTGAGCCAATACATACAACTACAGCAGGAAAAATACGTAGGTATTGGCCTGCTACCATTGAAAATCGTTTTCCAAACCATTCTAATACTGAGTCTTCTATTGGATTTACGAATGTAATTCTGGATAGCATACCATAGTCAAACAGATCAATGATCTTGTCCATTTCACATGGCAACTGGGTACTATCAACTCTTGCTCTAAGCATGTTTGACTGTATGTCTTGTACTACTTTGAATTGCACCGTTTCCACCATCTTTTTGTAGTAATTTACTAATAGTTGTTGTAAGCTTGCCTGATGCTCATTTCATTTATCATATGCTAATTTTTCTATTTTGAGAATCAATTCTTTCTCTCATTGCCTACATAGTTCGTCGAGGACTGGTTCTGGTTTTAGTTTTAAGTGGTTAGATAGTTGTTCATAGGTCAAGGTTTTTGGACGTTTGGGAATCTGTTCGCAAAGATCTTTTCTTGAACCAATTGCTTAAGTCTTTTCTCTAAAAGCTGATTAGTTTTATGGACATATGCTTTCTTCTGATTTTCTTCTTCTAGGAATTGATTTCTCTGGATAAAATGCTGGAGTTGAATCTAGCTTCGTTGATATAGGTTTTGTAGATCATTAAGTTGTGAAGTTTAGGAATTTATAATGTCGTTTAGGGACTGAGGATTTGATAAGGTTGTCTAAGAATACGTTTGTTGACAGTCTGGATCAATATAGTAATTTGGGCCAAAGAAATTTATTGCTTCATCAGAGGCTAGTTGCAAATTATAAAAACCTCTAAAAGCTGGGTTTTGATAATTTTGTATAGCAATCTATACTTGACTATAGTGTTTAAAAACTCCTGTAAAATTGCCTCGGAAAACTATGTAACAGAAAAAGTTTTTTGATAGAGGCTTTTGCTGAATTTTTGAAAAATAATATGCAAAACAATTACCAAGCCTTTGTTTATTTCTTCTTTCTGCTTCGACTGTTTTTAGATTCCAAAGGTGATCTAACAGACATTGTTGTGATGCATCGTTTATTCGAACTAGGGGTTTAATCCTCCTAGGATCATCGTTTTTGAACTAAATAAAAGACATTTGTCCAAAGGACATGCATGGGATATTAGCCACCATCGTTTGACTGACTAGTAACCTGATTGGAGGATTAACTGTAGAAGCTGGACTATTAGTTGCTGATGGAGAATTTGCTTCTGTAGATGACGTTTTGGGTGATTGCACCTCCATTTTAATTGTTGGGGATTTTACCTCTACAATCGTTTTATTACTCGTTTCACCTACTTCCCTATTCATACAATGCCTATCCTGTAAATTACAAATTTTATTAGTATTAAAAACTGATACTAATTTTCTGGATAAAATGTCAGCAAGATGATTATTTTTGCCTTCAATATGTTAAAATTGAATTGAGTAACCATTGCCTTGTATTAAGTTTTGAAGATTTAGCCATCTAGTTTTATTTATTTATTTAGAATTTTCATTGGATATAAATTGTAACACCTCACATCCGTTAGTGTCACTCACAAAGGGAATGCACTAAGTTCTGTGAAGTATTATAGGTAAAAGATGCAGATAAATTACAAGATAGATAAATAAAGCAGCGGAAAAGTGAATAAAACTTTATTTCATTTATAAACAGCTTGTACAAAGATTGTTTTCCAACAACAAAATATCTATCTTGTTTAACAAAATAAAGAAGCATGAATATACAATGATATTCTCCAATAAAACAATAGCCAGCCATAGCGGTGGAAAAGAGAGTCCAAAGTAGCACATCAAAGAGTCTTCAAGCTTGGAAAAAGTAACAGGTCCATACAAATTTGAGTTATTCCCTCCCTGACTACTTGGGGGGAAACGGAAGAAAAGAAGACGAAAGAAAACATAGAGTCAGACATAAAACCTGGTAAGTCTAGTGGTGCTTCGGTATGTGAATAAGGAAAAGGACATGACAGGCATAAACTGAAAAATGGGACAGTGCCAGAATAACGGACTAATATAAACCAAAGCAAGACAGTTTAAACCGAATATACTATCACACACCATTCTACATCTTTGCACCACCTAACTAATATCCCAACTAGTAATCTGTATAAAGATGATAACGTGATCCCAATCCCTGTAATTGCGGTTGCCTTTAGGTGTACATCTATTATTTATTACCTAGATTTAATCTAGGGTTTTCTTATCAAGCGCTTCCTAGATTCAACTAGGGTTTATACGACTTATCTAATACTTCTCGGATTCAGGATTTATGCCACCTAGGTCCAACTAGGGATTATGCTACCTGTCGAACGATACCTCTAGTCTAGGACACACTACCTAAAGTGGTATATGTTCCTAGACTTTCCCTACGTATGTGTCGCGAATCGTTTATCGCTGTCTAAATGCACATGTCCTGAAATGTGCGACCCGAGTCCCGTGGCAGGGCTATTCTAGAAACACGGAACTCGGTCGGGAGCTTTCAGATATCTGCCGATGCAGATGCTAAGGTCTGTTTTTCCAGTGGCTATGGTCCCACCTTACCCCTCCCTCAACTAATGAAAGGCAATCCAAGAAAATCAAGCACGAGAACTATACTCCTGCCACCTATGCCCCACTTTCCTATTGGCCAGCCTCACCCATAACTAGATAGCAAGTATATGGTCTGTTGGGAGTTCTCTGCCTCTCCGCATGTGTGACTCAAGATGGTAGGTAGAAGACGACTTGCTATCACAGGGCTACTGGTCTCGTAGAATCACGCTGATCCATCCTAGTCTTTAGGTTGCCTTAAATTGCAACCAAGGCATACCCTTGGTTCTTCTGACGCAGACCTTAACCTCTGTGAGCCCAAGCGTATCATCTGCAGCTCACAGAGGGATACCAAGAGTACCCTCACGTCCCCTCGAAGCCGCGGGCTTCGCTCCCCCAATTCGTTGGAGCCTCCTTTAAGATCAGACGGACGTTCGCGCCTTCTCGTGTCGTACTAAGGTTTACTACTTAGTTCCTTTAACTAAGGTTTACTACTTAGTCCCCGAACCATCGTTTTCTTAACTAAGGTTTACAACTTAGTCCTTTTAACTAAGGTTTATTACTTAGTCTCTTTCTCATCAAGTTGGATTGGTTAAGTGTCATTAGTCAATTCAAGTTATCTTAACCCATTCATTTGTCATGATAAACTGATTAAGTGTTATCAGTAGTTCATGTTGACTTAACCCTATCACAAACCAAGTTATATTGGTTAAGTATTTCTTATTACTTAACCCTACCCATTCATCTTGTATTGGTTAAGTGTTCCTTTTAACCTAACCTTGCCCATCTGTTTTAACTAACATGTTATAACGGTTAATTGTTCCCTTAGTTAACTTAACCTTAACACATGTTTAATTAACATGTTCTAATGGTTAAGTATTGTCCCTTCATGTTTCAACTTAACCCTGTTCAATTTATCACACTATGATGGTTAAGTGTTCTAAGTTTACTTAACCCTACCCTCTAGTCCAGCTAACATATTAAATTGGCTATTTGTATTTACTTAACCTTAGCCACTTATCTAGCTAACGTGTTATAATGGTTAAGTATTCTAAATTTACTTAACCTTACCCATTTATCTAATTATCAGGTTATAACAGTTAAGTGTCCTGAATTTACTTAACCTCGCCCTCTAGTCTAGTTAATATGTTAAATTGGTTAAGTGTATTAACTTTACTTAACCTCACCTTCTAGTCTAGTTAACATGTTAAATTGGCTAATTGTTTTCTTAGTTACTTAGCCCCTACAAGTCTTGTCTTGTTAACATGTTAAGTTGGTTAAGTGTTCAGATTAACTTAACCCTACCAATCCTAACTTAGCTTTAATTGTCTTATTAAAGCACCAACCACTCACATTAGACAGGTATTGTTGTGGCTGCCTGTATGCCGGTCGGTTCCGGGCAGTCTTACGCCACAACTCAGTCTAACCTCGGGTCTTTATTGGGCTCAATGCCTTAACCACCCAGATTGGATAGGTATTGTTGTGATTACTGGACAGTCGGACGGGTCCGGGCATGTTTACATCACAACTCAATCCAACCTCGGGTTAAGCATGCTCGTATTTTCTAGATTTACATGTTTGTCACTTTTCATTTTTATATGTAAATGTTTATGGCCTAATTATCCAAATTCACTAATTTTGAGTATAACAATTTATACCGCTTTAAATGTCACTAGTCATTGGCATGTGTCAAACATGCCAATACATGTATTTTATTTTAAATCCAACGTTTGTTTCCCCCGTTTGTACGTACGCAGCATTATAACATATGTTGGGCTTAACGTTTCAGCCCAACTCATAAACATAAAAAGGGGAAGCACAGAATCATGATCGAGAATACATAAAAGTGTGTGGCGCATGAACTTGCAACATAGCGTTTTCACTAAAATAGATTGTGGGTCATGTGAACTTGCACTCAATAAGGATATAACTAAATTGGTGTCACATGAAATGACGTACTTTTAAACTTGTTTAAACATGGTTTTATACACATATAACTAGGCATAATGTCAAACACCAAACTAGCATAAAAATGTCCACTTTTTGACATAACCCAAAGGTGTAAACTAACTTTACATCAAGTAGCCTATTTCAACATGAAACTAGTAATAATTTGTGTAACCAAAAGGTACTTGCATAAACCCAATTATCACTTGCAAATAAACATAATAATATGTACAAAGGTTTTGAGTCGTGTAGGCATAAAAAGTTTCAACTCGGACCATGTTTACAAGAGTCTCAACTTAGGCCTAAAAAGAATGTATGCTAACCATGTTAACAACATAACATAAAATGTCAATTCTAGTTTTTACTACAAACTTGCAAGTGATATTTATTTTCATATACAAATATCAATAGGCTCGCATCAACCAATTTATGCCACAAACACCCAATACAAAATATGACATAATCAACGCAATACACAGAATTTACATCAATATTTTACAATAGTAAAACCCCAATTTCATTTACATCGAATCACATCGCAATTTCTATTCATATTCAGAAAACCACGATACTAACAACGGGCGCTGAAACTTGTTTTCTGGTTTCTGTTATTCTGAATTTGCAAAGCTTTCCCTTGGAGTAGAAAACGTTGCGTAGAAATTAGATTAGACTTTTGTTTCTTCTTGAATTGGCTTGCCTCTCAAGCTTTTCCTCTTGACGGCTATTTCTCAATCCCCTCCCGGCAGCATGACGGCTCTAGATTTATTTTCTTTTATGTGAATTAGGTTGAGTCTTAGGTCCTTTTTATAGAGTTTCAAGTTGATTTGAGCCGTTCGTTGAAACCAGAAGGAATCCAGGCCATACATGTCAAGAGTACCCAATCAAATGCCGACACGTCAGCCCTAGTGACACACTGGGCTTCAGAATTTCGACCAGAACACAGACCAGGCCAGCCAGACCTGACCCCTGTCAACCAGGTCGACCCTATGGTCGACCTAGGCCCTGGGCATGAATTTTCCTGCCCAGCCCGGGTCTGGTCCTATTTTTGAATTTTGAATCCGATTTTCGAGCTGATTGAATTTTAAACAAATTCTTAAACTTCCGGAGGTCATATCTCCTTCGTACAGAGTCCGACCTACGCAAACTCGGACTCTATCTCAAGCAGAATTTCGAGATGAACATAATGGCGTAACCCGTTTCCCTTAATTCTTAAGTTTTGAATTAACTATATTTTAATTTATCAATTTACTGTTAACCGAAAAACTCGGGGTGTTACATTCTCCCCTCCTTAAAGGATTTCATCCCCGAAATCTTCAAATTAGTAAGAATGTGTCCTACCATCCAATCACCCATCTAATCAACCATTCAATCACAGGCATTCATTGTCCTTAAAAAGATTTCTAAATGCTTTCATATTTATATGCATAGTGTGTGTATGTCTTTATCTAATGCAAAATCAGGCGGTCTACTGATTCAATCGACCTCCTTAATGCGAATTATGTCAGTGCCATGCATCCAATCATGTATGCAATCCTAATGATACATATCATTTCTATATGAGTGCACAACCACTCACTCAAATGCAATGTCCATATGATAACACATTGAGTTCAATCTGTAAACAAATACATATATGCGAATGCAATATGAAGTGACTAAGTCGTTCTAACGCATATGGTGTGTACATGCATCCACGAGCAACCACTTGCAACCATCAATCATAACATGTTTCAAATACACGTTTACATCTATTGGCTTCTACCTAAGCATCGATGATACGTCCTAGAGGATATACCTTAAAGGCTAGAGACAATTAGGCATAAAACTCCTAAAGAAAAGATGTACCCTTAAGAAAAAGGGTATGATGCACGTATCTAGTCTTCAGTCTTCTAAGTCGCATCTTCTTGAGCTTCTCTGTACCGTACCTTATCTAGTTAATCTTCACGATTGTGAAGCTTCTTGACCTCCCTTTCCAAAACTGTCGTTGATCAGATAGCTGGCTTTTCATTGTCAACTTGATATATGCGGAAGTCTATCCCGCGTTTTAGGGGTAAACCCCTAACCTAATCAAAACATCTGCGTGCTCATGGATTATTCTAACGGATTGCAAATCGTCGATAAATGTATTAAACGATTCTAGATAGCTAAGCCTAACCGATCCTTTTAGGATCACGAAATCTCGAGGGTATTTCCAAGGCAAGTCAAAAAGTCTAACTTTCAGAATTACTAGCCAACCAACCCATGCTTAGGATCAACTCATAGCCCATGGAACTAAAACATTATGCTTAAACTCAACACTTAATGTGGCCGTTCTCAAATCCCTACAAACCAAAGGTAAACGGGCCGAACCACTAATTTGGATCTGAGACTAATTGGGATCTTCTACTATACAAGTACCTAGGTGCAGAGACTCAACTATGGAAGCAGGTATAAACGAATGTGAAGCGCTAAGATCAAAAAAGTACGAACTGGTTTATCAAATGAAAAGATGAACTTTTCCAATGGAGACTTTTACTACCTCTCTCCCAGGTATTCTGGTGGTGAAAGCACGCACTCGTTCTCCTGAAAATCCTTTCCCTCGTCCTTGCCCTTGTCCTTAATTATATGCCCTATTATACTATAGAAAAGTTACTTCCTCTTGTCTTAGGTTTTATAATTCCTTCCTCCTTCGTGAGCCAAGTCCATATCCATGAATTCCTCATCCTTGGGTTGTGCCCCTTAGTCAAACTCCTCATCCTCTTCCTTGTGTAATCATGTTGAAAAATCACTAGAAAGCTGCCTCCATCGTACAGAAAACCCTACAAAGCTTGAAAGAAAACTAGCCGCAGGTGAAACTATTACAGCTATAGATGGAAGTCGGGCACTACTTCGCCCTTCGATGAGGTTACCTCCCAGAAAGCCAGGAGCTCCAGAGACTCAAGAAAGAAGGAAACAAGGACTCAAACAAAGAATCAAAAGATAGTGCATATGGTTTTGGGGAATATGCCTTTAAAACAAAACTTTTCTTTTGAAAATGCTTCTTTTAAACCCGTTTTGAAAATAACTTTTCAAATCTTTTATCTTATCCGGTAACCTTCAGCTCTGATACCACGTGTAGCACCCCACATCCGTTAGTGTCACTCACAAAGGGAATGCACTAAGTTCTGTGAAGTATTATAGGTAAAAGATGCAGATAAATTACAAGACAGATAAATAAAGCAGCGGAAAAGTGAATAAAACATTATTTCATTTATAAACAGCTTGTACAAAGATTGTTTTCCAACAACAAGTATCTATCTTGTTTAACAAAATAAAGAAGCATGAATATACAATGATATTCCCCAATAAAACATTAGCCAGCCATAGCGGTGGAAAAGAGAGTCCAAAGCAGCACATCAAAGAGTCTTCAAGCTTGGAAAAAGTAACAGGTCCATACAAATCTGAGCTATTCCCTCCCTGACTACCTAGGGGGGGAAATGGAAGAAAAGAAGACGAAAGAAAACATAGTGTCAGACATAAAAAGCCTGGTAAGTCTAGTGGTGCTTCGGTATATGAATAAGGAAAAGGACATGACAGGCATAAACTGAAAATGGGACAGTACCAGAATAACATACTAATATAAACCAAAGCAAAACAGTTTAAACCGAATATACTATCACACACCATTCTATATCTCAGCACCACCTAACTAGTATCCCAACTAGTAATCTGTATAAAGATGATAACGTGATCCCAATCCCTGTAATTGCGGTTGCCTTTAGGTGTACATCTATTATTTATTACCTAGATTTAATCTAGGGTTTTCTTATCGAGCGCTTCCTAGATTTAACTAGGGTTTACACGACTTATATAATACTTCTCGGATTCAGGATTTATGCCACCTAGGTCCAACTAGGGATTATGCTACCTGTCGAACGATGCCCCTAGTCTAGGAAACACTACCTAGAGTGGTATATGTTACTAAACTTTCCCCACGTATGTGTCGCGAATCGTTTATCGCTGTCTAGATGCACATGTCCTGAAATGTGCGACCCGAGTCCCGTGGCAGGGCTATTCTAGAAACACGGAACTCGGTCGGGAGTTTTCATATATATGCCGATGCAGATGCTAAGGTCTGTTTTTCCAGTGGCTATGGTCCCACCAGACCCCTCCCTCAACTAATGAAAGGCAATCCAAGAAAATCAAGCACGAGAACTATACTCCTACCACATATGCCCCACTTTCCTATTGGTCAGCCTCACCCATAACTAGATAGCAAGTATATGGTCTGTTGGGAGTTCTCTGCCTTTCCGCATGCGTATCTCGACTGACTCAAGATGGTAGGTAGACGACGAGTTGCTATCACAGGGCTACTGGTCTCGTCGAATCACGCTGGTCCATCCTAGTCTTTAGGTTGCCTTAAATTGCAACCAAGGCATACCCTTGGTTCTTCTGACGCAGACCTTAACCTCTGTGAGCCCAGGCAGATCATCTGCAGCCTCACAGAGGGATACCAAGAGTATCCTCACGTCCCCTCGAAGCTGCGGGCTTCGCTCCCCCAGTTCGTTGGAGCCTCCTTTAAGATCAGACGGACGTTTGCTCCTTCTTGTGTCGTACTAAGGTTTACTACTTAGTTCCTTTAACTAAGGTTTACTATTTAGTCCCCGAACCGTCGTTTTCTTAACTAAGGTTTACAAATTAGTCCTTTTAACTAAGGTTTACGACTTAGTATCTTTCTCGTCAAGTTGGATTGGTTAAGTGTCATTAGTCAATTCAAGTTATCTTAACCCATTCATTTGTCATGATAAACTGATTAAGTGTTATCAGTAGTTCATGTTGATTTAACCCTATCACAAACCAAGTTATATTGGTTAAGTATTTCTTATTACTTACCCTACCCATTCATCTTGTATTGGTTAAGTGTTCCTTTTAACCTAACCTTGCCCATCTGTTTTAACTAACATGTTATAACGGTTAAGTGTTCCCTTAGTTAACTTAACCCTAACACCTGTTTAATTAACATGTTCTAATGGTTAAGTATTGTCCCTTTATGTTTCAACTTAACCCTGTTCAATTTATCACACTATGATGGTTAAGTGTTCTAAGTTTACTTAACCCTACCCTCTAGTCCAGCTAACATATTAAATTGGCTAAGTGTATTTACTTAACCTTACCCGTTTATCTAGCTAATGTGTTATAATGGTTAAGTATTCTAAATTTACTTAACCTCACCCACTTATCTAATTATCATGTTATAACGGTTAAATGTCCTGAATTTACTTAACCTCACCCTCTAGTCTAGTTAATATGTTAAATTGGTTAAGTGTATTAGCTTTACTTAACCTCACCTTCTAGTCTAGTAAACATGTTAAATTGGTTAAGTGTTTTCTTAGTTACTTAGCCCCTACAAGTCTTGTCTTGTTAACATGTTAAGTTGGTTAAGTGTTCAGATTAACTTAACCCTACCAATCCTAACTTAGCTTTAATTGTCTTATTAAAGCACAAACCACTCACATTAGACAGGTATTGTTGTGGTTGCCTGTATGACGGTCGGTTCCGGGCAGTCTTACGCCACAACTCAGTCTAACCTCGGGTCTTTATTGGGCTCAATGCCTTAACCACCCACATTGGATAGGTATTGTTGTGATTACTGGACAGCCGGACGGGTCCGGGCAGGTTTACATCACAAATCAATCCAACCTCGGGTTAAGCATGCTCGTATTTTCTAGATTTACATGTTTGTCACTTTTCATTTTTATATGTAAATGTTTGTGGCCCAATTATCCAAATTCACTAATTTTGAGTATAACAATTTATACCGCTTTAAATGTCACTAGTCATTGGCATGTGTCAAACATGCCAATACATGTATTTTATTTTAAATCCAACCGTTTGTTTCCCCCGTTTGTACGTACGCAGCATTATAACATATGTTGGGCTTAACATTTCATCCCAACTCATAAACATAAAAAGGGGAAGCACAGAATCATGAATTGTTCTAGAATACATAAAAGTGTGTGTGGCGCATGAACTTGCAACATAGCGTTTTCACTAACATAAATTGTGGGTCATGTGAACTTGCCTTCAATAAGAATATAACTAAATTGGTGTCACATGAAATGGCATACTTTTAAACTTGTTTAAACATGGTTTTATACACATATAACTAGGCATAATGTCAAATACCAAACTAGCATAAAAATGTCCACTTTTTGACATAACCCAAAGGTGTAAACTAACTTTACATCAAGTAGCCCATTTCAACATGAAACTAGTATAATTTGTGTAACCAAAAGGTACTTGCATAAACCCAATTATCACTTGCAAATAAACATAATAATGCATACAAAGGTTTTGAGTCGTGTAGGCATAAAAGGTTTCAACTTGGAACATATTTACATGAGTCTTAACTTAGGCCTAAAAAGAATGTATGCTAACCATGTTAACGACATAACATAAAGATGTCAATTCTAGTTTTTACTACAAACTTGCAAGTGATATTTATTTTCATATACAAATGTCAATAGGCTCGCATCAACCAATTTATGCCACAAACACCCAATACAAAATATGACATAATCAACGCAATACACATAATTTAAATCAATATTTTACAATAGTAAATCCCCAATTTCATTTACTTCGAATCACATTGCAATTTCTATTCATATTCAGAAAACCACTATACTTACAACGGGCGCTGAAACTTGTTTTCTGGTTTCTGTTATTCTGAATTTGCAAAGCTTTCCCTTGGAGTAGAAAACGTTGCGTAGAAATTAGATTAGACTTTTGTTTCTTCTTGAATTGGCTCGCCTCTCAAGCTTTTCCTCTTGACGGCTATTTCTCAATCCCCTCCCGGCAGCATGACGGCTCTAGGTTTATTTTCTTTTATGTGAATTAGGTTGAGTCTTAGGTCCTTTTTACAGAGTTTCAAGTTGATTTGAGCCGTTCGATGAAGCCAGAAGGAATCCAGGACATACATGTCAAGAGTAACCAATCAAATGCCGACACGTCAGCCCTAGTGACACACTGGGCTTCAGAATTTCGACCAGAACACAGACCAGGCCAGCCAGACCTGAACAGGTCGACAGGGGAGGTCGACCCTATGGTCGACCCTATGGTCGACCTGGGCCCTGGGCAAGAATTTTCCTACCCAGCCCGGGTCTGGTCCTATTTTTGAATTTTAATCCGATTTTCGAGTTGTTTGAATTTTAAATAAATTCTTAAACTTCCGGAGGTCATATCTCCTTCGTACGGAGTCTGATTTACGCAAACTCGGACTCTATCTCAAGCAGAATTTCGAGACGAACACAATGGCGTAAACCGTTTCCCTTAATTCTTAAGTTTTGAATTAAGTATATTTTAATTTATCAATTTACTGTTAACCGAAAAACTCGGGGTGTTACATAAATTTTACAATGGCTTCACAGTCGGTTCTGACTGTAGAGTCTTTATTTAAATAAATCATGTATTTATCTAATGCATTAATTAAGGCCTGTATTTCAAAATCTAAACTCGTCCAACTTGGGACTGCATTGAAGTTTCCACTAGCATAAGTTATTATCTTCTCCGTTGACTTGTCACTTTATTTTGATGGTTTGCATTTCAATACTGCTCCCCATCCTTGTTTACATCTGTCACATTCAATAATGATATAATCTGTTGTTAATGGTAATTCTAACGGTTGTATTTTCTTGATTTCTTGCTTAATTTTTTGTACTAGTTTTATATCTTCTGAATTAAATCGTCCTTCCCTAATTTTTGAAATTTTTTTCATATAATGGTCCAACTAGCTTTGCTAAGTTTGGAATAAATTTTCTTGCATAATTCACTAGACCTAAAAATGCTTATATTTTCTTCTTGTTATCTAGCTTATCCGGAAATTCTATTATTCTTTGTGAAATATGAGGTTGTAATTCTATTTTACCATTTCCTATCTCTAGCCCTAAGAATGAAATTTTTTGTTTAAATAGTTCCATTTTTCATTTTGAAATTACTATACCATTATTTTCAATTTCTTGTAGGACTATTTTTGAATGGTCTTCATGTTCTTTAAGATTATCACTAGCAACTAGAATATCATCAATATATATTAAACAAAACTCATATTTTTTTTAAATACTATTCATAAACTTCTAAAAAATTGATGGTTTTGTTTTTAATCCAAAACTTAAAACACTCCATTCAAAGTGTCCTTCTGAACACATGAATGTTGTCCAGGGTTTAAAGTTCCCTTCGATCTTTAATTGGTTATATCCTGATTTTAGATCGAATTTACTAAATATTCGTTATTCTTGTATTAGGTTAATCAATGTATCCTTATTAGGAATGTTGTATCCATCATCTTCAGTATTATCGTTTAAGCGTTTATAATTATAAAATATTCTCGGTTTACCTCTTTTTTGTTATCAGTGATTTTCTGACCAAAAAAGCTGCTGACCTGTGTTTACTTTCCAATCTTCTAATTAAATTCTGTTGTAACATCTTGTTTATTTGTATTTTGAACTCTTTAATATCGGCTGGAGAATAGTCTATATTTGTTGTTTTTATAGTAATATCTAGGTTTATTATTTTTATGTTACAGATGTATGAAACTTAGAAACAGTAGCTATAATAGATATAGGAAGTACTAAAAGTCTAATTGCACACTCATTGGTACCATCAAAGTTTCAAATACCATTACAATATAGAATTACTTCTAAAACAGATAATCAAAGCTTTATGACAATGACTCATAAATCACCAGATAATACTAAAATTCAATTTAAAGACTTTTCAGGAAATTATAGTTTAAAATACTACTTAGGGCAAGCAACAATAATACCTAAAGAAATAAAAAGCACAGAATTCCTTTTGGGATTAAATTTTATTGTAAACTACAGAGGAAGTATTACAATTTCAAAAAATAGTATTACTTTTAGTAAATATAATTATACACTGCCACTAATTACCATAACTATCAATCAGAGCTTGCTCGGAAGCGTGGTGGGCTAGCAAAACAAGATTTTTTCAAACCAATAGAACAAAGAATTTCGACAAATAAAGAACACAAGAACGCTTTAGCTACATTAACATTTGAAACAATAAGAGAATTAGAAAAACGTAAGGAAACCAAATATATACCTTATTAAGTAATTTCGAGATTAGAAAAATTAGGATTATTGGGTGAAGATGTAACAAAAAATAAAGTTTCAAACATCTATGACATAAAAATAATAAACCCAGATATTAGTATAAAAACAGCAAATATAGACTATTCTTCAGCCGATATTAAAGAGTTCAAAATACAAATAAACGAGATGTTACAACAGAATTTAATTAGAAGATCTGAAAGAAAACACCGGTCAGCAGCTTTTTTGGTCAGAAATCACTCAGAACAAAAAAGAGGTAAACCAAGAATAGTTTATAATTATAAACGCTTAAACGATAATACTGAAGATGATGGATACATCATTCCTAATAAGGATACATTGATTAACCTAATATAAGGAAAACGAATATTTAGTAAATTCGATCTAAAATCGGGATATAACCAATTAAAGCTCGAAGAGAACTTTAAACCCTGGACAGCATTCATGTGTTCAGAAGGACACTTTAAATGGAATGTTTTAAGTTTTGGATTAAAAACAGCACCATCAATTTTTCAGAAGTTTATGGATAGTATTTAATAAAAATGAGTTTTGTTTAGTATATTTTGATGATATTCTAGTTGCTAATGATAATCTTAAAGGACATGGAGACCATTTAAAATAGTCCTTTAAGAAATAAAAAATAATGGTTTAGTAATCTCAAAACGAAAAATGGAACTATTTAGACAAAAAAAATTCATTCTTAGGACTAGAGATAGGAAATGGTAAAATAGAATTATAACCTCATATTTCACAAAAAATAATAAAGTTTCCCGATAAGCTAAATAACAAGAAAATACAAGCATTTTTAGGTCTAGTGAATTATGCAAGAAAATTTATTCCAAACTTAGCAAAGCTAGTTGGACCATTATATGGAAAAATTTCAAAAAATTAGGAAGGACGATTTAATTCAAAATATATTAAACTAGTACAAAAAATTAAGCAAGAAATCAAGAAAATACAACCGTTAGAATTACCATTAACAACAGATTATATCATTATTGAATGTGACGGATGTAAAGAAGGATGGGGAGCAGTATTGAAATGCAAACCATCAAAATATAGTGACAAGTCAACGGAGAAGATAGCAGCTTATGCTAGTGGAAACTTCAAAGCAGTCCCAAGTTGGACAAGTCTAGATTCTGAAATACAGGCCTTAATTAATGCATTAGATAAATATAGGATTCGTCTAAATAAAGACTTTACAGTCAGAACCGACTGTGAAGCCATTGTAAAATTTATATCCAATGAAAATTTCAAAAAAGTAAATAAAACTAGATGGCTAAATCTTCAAAACTTAATACAACGCAATGGCTACTCAATTCAATTTGAATATATTAAAGGCAAAAATAATCATCTTGCCGACATTTTATCCAGAAAATTAGTATCAGTTTTTAATACTAATAACATTTTTAATTTATAGGATAAGCATTGTATGAATAGGGAAGTTGGTGAAATGAGTAATAAAACGATTGTGGAGGTAAAATCCCCAACAATTAAAATGGAGGCGGAATCACCCAAAACGTCACCTACAGAAGCAAATTCTCCATCAGCAACTAATAGTCCAACTTCAACAGTTAATCCTCCAATCAGGTTACTAGCCAGTCGAACGATGGTGGCTAATACCCCATGCATGTCCTATGGACAAATGTCTCTTATTCAGGTCAAAAACGACGATCCTAGAAGGTTTAAACGCCTAGTTCGGATAAACGATGCATCACAACAATGTCTTTTAGATCACCTTTGGAATCTAAAAACAGTCGAAGCAGAAAGAAGAAATAAACAAAGGCTTGGTAATTGTTTTGCATATTATTTTTCAAAAATTCAGTAAAAGCCTCTATCAAAAAAACTTTTTCTGTTACATAGTTTTCCGAGGCAATTTTACAGGTGTTTTTAAACACTAAAGTCAAGTACAGATGGCTATACAAAATTATCAAAACCCATCTTTTAGAGGTTTTTATAATTTGCTACAAGCCTTTGACGAAGCAATAAATTTCTTTGGCCCAAATTACTATATTGATCCATACTGTCAACAAACGTATTCTCAGACAACCTTATCAACTCCTCACTCCCCAAACGACATTATAAATGCCCAAACTTCACAACTTAATGATCTAAAAAACCTATATCAATGAAGCCAGATTCAACTCCAGCATCTTATCCAGAGAAATCAATTCCTAGAAGAAGAAAATAAGAAGAATGCTTATGTCCATAAAATTAATCAGCTTTTAGAGAAGAGACTTAAGCAATTGGTTCAAAAAAAAGAAGAACTCTGCGAACAGGTTCCCAAACGTCCAAAAACCTTGACCTAAGAACAACTATCTAACCACTTAAAACTAAAACCACAACCAGTCCTCGACGAACCATGTAGGCAAGGAGGGAAAGAATTGATCCTCAAAATAGAAAAATTAGCATATGAAAGATGGAATGAGCATCAGGCAAGTTTACAGCAACTATTAGCAAATTACTACAAAAAGATGGTGGAAACGGTGCAATTCAAAGTAATACAAGACAGACGGCCAAACATACTTAGAGAAAGAGTTGATAGTACCCAGTTGCCATACGAAATGGACAAGATCATTGATCTGTTTGACCATGGTATGTTATCCAGAATTACATTCGTAAATCCAATAGAAGACTCAGTATTAGAAAGGTTTGGAAAACAATTTTCAATGATAGCAGGCCAATACCTACGTATTTTCCTGCTATAGTTGTATGTATTGGCTCAACAACACCAAAATTCAGTTTTAATAAGCGATATACAATTAAACCAGCAAGTCATCGAATGGCCATCTTTAAACACGTAGGTTATACAAAGTAAAATGCATCTAGATGTTTAAGAAGTTATTTTCAGATATATGAAGGAACGCTAATCTGGTTTGGAGCAGACAAACCATAGCAATACCATCAGAACAAATTAACTCTAAGTCCTCCACCTAATTGGAAGGATAAGTTATTCCTACAGGCAAAAACATCAAGGTACCAGATTTGGGGGGAGATGGATCTAAAAGTCCTTCTTCCTCTACCTACAGCAGAACATATTTTTGATCCAAACAGTGACATCTTAATTTATGATCAAGAGGTGTCAGAATCAAAAATGGAGCTAAGTCCAGATCTTTGTGCAAGTGATAGGAGAACTCTTGAAGATTTTAATCCAATGGACGAAATGGCAGACACAGATTAAAAGGTAGCAACGTGTAAAGAAACAATGACAGAAGGTTATCCACTAAGTAAAATAAGGAAGGATCTCCACTAAGTAAAGTAAAGACAGGTGGAAGAATAACTTCATAATTAGCAGACAGCTTTATTTTCCACGAATAAAGATAAGACAACGGATGCTTGCCTTGAGAAATTGGCAGCCAGCTTTTCCTTTTATTAAAATAAGAAGATTCCGCTATACGAACATATGTGTGTAATATGTTTACCCGTTAACCGGCTATACGATTATAAATATGTGTAAGCTCGTAGAGCAAATCATCAGTGTGACTATTGTAAGAAAGTTTATATAATTCTGTAATGGTAGCTTAATTTTCTTTTCATTTATCTGTGCAAATCTTTGTTCTTCCTCCAAACAAAATATTTTGAGAGAATATATATATATATATATATATATATATATATATATATATATATATATATCGCCTTGCTGCAAAAAACTGTGAACACTTTAATCTCAATGGAAAGCAGAAAGGTATGAATAATTATTAGTTAGTTTTTTCCTTAATTTCTGTAATTAGATTTATCATTTTCTATCTTGTTGGCATTGTGTTCGGTCTATTTATTAATATGGTACAAGAGCTCTTCACCCTATACGATCAGGTGAAGAATTTATTAAAAAAAAAGATTAAAAAAAAGTAAATTTTTTTTGTTATAAAATTTTTATTTGCATTTTAGTTTTAATTTTTATTTTCCATCTTTTTCTTTGGTATCGGAGCATGGTTGTTTCTAGTGTTGCCAAGCATGCTAAACCCTCTGAGTTACTTTTAGGGTAGCAAAGAGTGCATAACTCCCGCTTTTTAAGTAAACATGGTAAAGTTGTAAGGTGACCAGAGAAATAATTATGTCTTTTATACTGAATGTAATGTGTTAATTATTATATTATTCTCTCTCAAAAGAAAATCATTTTATGGAAAGAACAAAGTTGCGTTAGACAAATGGTTTGCTCAAATAAGTTCACACCTCTCAAGAATCGATATAACTAACTTTAAAAATCTAAAATACTTAGATTTGAATATAATTTTAAAGAAAGAAGTATCATCAGTCTAGATAACTATAAGTTAACCCGTCACTCTGATAAACAGTTTAAACACTTATTACACAAAGATAATAAGCAACTTAATTCAGTTACAGATCTACTTATAAATCTAGGAATAAACTTTGAAAAGTACGATAGTTCAACGGTAAAAACCTTAGAAATTATTGCTAGGTCAGTTAACGAAAAGAATAAAGCTCTAAAACAAGTGGTAGAAAACTTTGATTTTATCAAAAATCAAAACGAACGAATTTTACAAACATTATTATAACTCAAGAATAATCTACCAGAAAAATCAAATATAAACGAACTTAAATTTCTATTAGAAAATAATAAACCTAAGGCTATAGAAGTTGAATCTAGAAGAATTTTAGAAGTTTAAAAATCAGAAACCTTGATTTTGGTCAAAAGATTAAGCAAGTAGAGCATCTGCTAGAAGAAGTTAAACAAATAGTTAGTGGGTAGGTTTACGAACCAATATCTCCAAAAGGCAATAGACGACGCCAATAAATTTTCAATTAAACCAATTTCTGAAACAGGATTCACTAATTATAGTGGTAAAAGCGAAGCAGATAGAGAACATCCAAACTTATTCAATATACTGATAAGTCTGAATTTACAAATATTAGAAAAAATTGAAGAATTTGAGGCTAAACAAACATTTGATAAAGAATTAGACAACCTATCAGAACAATTAGCCAATCTAAGCCTAGGAAAACTAGTTGAAAGAATAAATAAAAAACAAGAAGTGTATAAATTTTGGCTTCCAAAAGAATGATGAATCCTAGAACATCATTTAGTGGATCTAGTAGAATAACAACAGAAGTTGGACCAAAAGATGAAATTTCTAGTGTTCTTTCAAAAATGAAATCTAAGAAAGAAAAACAAATAATTCAATTAGATGAAGAAATAGATCTAGATAGAAATCTTGATTTATATAATAATAATCAATTAGACATATTAAATCCATGAGTTCTGTATCGAACAGGAATTACAAATATTAATACAACATTAGTAAGAAGTGTTAGAGAAGAGGAAATTAGAGTTATAAATAACAGTGTAAAGATAGATGTGCTATCTTCATAAATAATACAAAACTCAAAAGTACAGGAAAACATTTCTTTCATTTAGGATTAATTGTAACAGGAATTAAATCTTTAACAAGAAAAGGATTAGGAACAAAATTACTTACGTTAGTTTTAGATAAATCATGGACTTCAGATATTGAAAAGGCTTTATTATCAGGAATGGAAATAGATTTAAACGAAAAAACTACACTAGTATACTGTGTTCCGGACATACTTAAAAGTATCATAGATTTAAAAAATCTAAAATTAGGCTTTAAAGCAAATGGTTTTGAGAACTACGAAGGAAATAATTTAATAATAAGTATTGGAATTATAGGAAAGGCTAGCAACCGATCTGGAGTTAAGTTTAAAATTAATCTTGAAGGAATAGTCCAAAATATAGCATCAAAAGGAATAAAAATAATAGAGCCAAGACGAATAAATCCAAAAAACTTAGCAGGGTTAGAATGGCAACTTAATGATTTTGTAAAGAATGATAGAAATATTTTAATTTCGAAAACACATGTAATATATAATAATCAATTTGGTGAACCAAGTCTAAGATTTAGTAATTATAAGTTTAAAGAAAATAATGAAGAAACCGATATAGAATCAGAAATAGATAGAAGTAATCTAAATGAATTTATTGAAGAACATTATAATACTATGAATAATTGGGATAAAGATCCAGTTTACGATGATTCTAATCCTGATATGGAAATATTAGATAATGAGAATCATATTCTAGGATATTTAGTAGACGAAGATGATTATACTAATATAAAAGAAGTTACTGGGGAGGTTTTTAAAACAGAATCTAGTAAGACATTAGTTGAAATTATAGATAGAAAAATAACAGTAGAAAATATTCGTGAAGAAACGGATAATATGATAATAGCTTGTATGCAAGATTTAGAAATGGATTAAAAACAAGCATTTATAACATTATCAAAATATTTCAATATGACTTTAATTGATAAAATATTGAATCAACATATTCCTTTAAGTGACTTTTTATCGATTCACATTTTATGGATCAAGCGATGACACCAGCTAATAAACGGAGTAGGTTTGATAGCGAACCAAGTGAACAGTTTAGAGAATGTCCATTAGAACGAGAACCATGGATAAAGACTGAAGCAGAATATAAAGAAAGTCGTTATATAGGAAAAGGTTTGCGAAAACCATGCGGAAAATTATATAGCAGAGATATGTTACTTCTAGAAAATCAATCTCCACAACTTTGGCCAGAAGAAGTATTAGTCAGGGAACAAAACATTGTAAGATATTGGGAAACTAACAAAAAACCAAAAATGGATATGTGGGCTGTGTTGGAAACAACATTAAGA
Source organism: Allium sativum (assembly GCA_030737875.1). NCBI lineage: Eukaryota > Viridiplantae > Streptophyta > Magnoliopsida > Asparagales > Amaryllidaceae > Allium > Allium sativum. The sequence continues at coordinate 762,068,495 of CM060912.1, read as the reverse complement.
CCGCTAGCCCTAGGAATATATCAAGGTAGATAGGCAGATAACCCCTCAGTTATAGCAAAACAAAAAGCATTAGGAAATAACCCATATAATCTTACAAGTTTTATTATATTATTATTAATTGGTAATGATCCAGGAAAGGGAGGAACACTTATGCAAGATACAGCAATAAGAAATTTAGAACAATTAAGCATAAGAGATTTTAAATATATTAAAGAACAGGAAAATATTGTGAAGGACAAATTGTTTAAAAATTTTATGCACAAGGACAACGGACTAAAAATTTATTGAAAAGGACAAAACATTGACTAAATTTATTCAAAAGGACAAAACAAAGCACAATTTATTAAAAATAAATTAATTTTTTTTTCTGCGGATTTTAGGTATCAGTTTTGCATGTCTGTAGGTATCAGTTTGCTCTATGCAGATAATATGTAGCAGTTCTGTATGTCTGAAGGTATCAGTTTGCTCTCTATAGCTAACAGGTAGCAGTTTCGTGTGTCTAAAGGCATCAGTTAATATGTAGCAGTTTTGTGTGTCTGAAGGTAGCAGCTTCATGTGTCGGATAACTGATACCCAACTACATGCAAAACTGATACCTAAAATCTGGGCACAAAAAAAAATTTGGATTTTTTTTGGTTTTTTTGAATAAATTTAGACTATGTTTTGTCCTTTTGATAAAAAATTTAGTCTATTGTCCTTATGGTTAAAATTTTCAAACACTTTGTTCTTGTGATTAAAATCCCCATTAAAGAATTTAGTCAAGATTTTGTAGTAACATTATCACAAACAGGTAGAGCAATGGAAGAAGATCTATGCGATAAATATTTTTCTAAATTTCCAGGAGATCTAGGAAGACAACTACAAAATGATTGGAATACCCAATATGGAAGAATTAAAAAAATTAGGAATAGGTCCAAGAATAATGTTTGTTTTCCAAGAATTAGAGAAACGATGTAGAGAAACTAGTTTACAAGAGCAAATAAAAAGACAAGCTTGGGCATCTGCCGAACCGCTATTTTTACACCTCAAGCATATGGTTAGTATAAACCTAGAAAATACCTAAGAAAATCAAAACAATTTGATAAAAGAAAGAAAGATAAATATGTGAAACGAAATAAGCCAAATAGAAAATGTCATTGTTTTGTATGTGGTGATCCAAATCATCTTGCAAATAAATGCCCTAATAAATATAATAATAAACAACGGCCAAATTTAGTAGATGAATTAAGAGAATATGAAATAGAAAGTGTCGATGAAAACGAATTTAATGATAATGAGTCAATCTATAGCATAGTCTCCGATGAAGGAGAATGTAGTTCTCAAAATAATATTACTTATACGCTAATGAATAACAACAATGAAGATTGTAACCATCAATGAATACAAGGAAGAGGTAATGATCATATTTCTTGTATTCTATGCTCTAGATACCCTGAAATAAATAAACGATTTCAATGCAATCTCTGTTTTATTGAAATCTGTTTCTTATGTGCTAAAAAACATTTTGATTTAGAATTTTCAACTAAAAAACAAAAAACCAAGGACAAAGGTATATTACAAGAAATCGTAGATAAGCACGAAGCACAAATATAGATATTTTAAAACAAGAAATAGTGCAACTAAAAGATTATAACCACTGGTTGTCATTAATGTGTAGTGTTTGTTCTATAACGGCTTAAATATAAGCATGGTATATGTTCAAATCAATTCAATATTTAGCAGTATCTGTGCTTAGTAGTTTCAAATTTTTGGCCCAAGTAGTCATGGAAGCTTGCACTTATACACGTGTACATGTACACGTGTGGACTGCCTGTACGTCTGAAACCAGGATATAAAAAAATGCAAGCATGAAAAACACAAGAAGCATGGGTTAGACGAACAAATAAGTTATAACGAAACAGGGAAGTGCAAACTACAAGACATATGCATTTAAAATATACACAGGGAACACTCCTATCCGTTTATGCAGCAAATGGACAAGTGCCCAATGACTGCACTCGACTACGATGTATATTCGACAAACTAATGACATATGACTACACTTGACTACAAGGTATATGCAGCAACTAAATGACATAATGGTTCCAGAAATCAAGTAAGTTGATACAAATATTGGTCCAAAGTTTACATATACTCGAAGTTTCAGTATTTTATCACATGTTTCTTCGTCTATTATTGGTTAGTGTTCAAATTCATAATATCTGTATATGTTATATGTTATTAAATCTGCCTTTCCTTTGTTTTTCCTACCTACATTTTTATGTCGTCAAATGCATTAAACATTTGGTTAGTCGAAAAAATTATTGCCGAAAGTTACAGTATGTATTTAACCAACGATATAATATGCAACTTAGAGTATACCCAGTTTTTAACAAAACAAACGGATTCTAAGTATAGGTTTAAATATTGCAAGCAGCAAGTCCAAGTGTGATCTTACCAACTACTTGCTGTCAAAAACATAGTTGGCAGGGATACTAATGCTCACTGTCACTAATTATGAATATAGTTAGCAAGGATACTAAGTTTTATATATATATATATATATATGTGTGTGTGTGTGTGTGTGTGTGTGTGAAAGTCTACTTTGACACAAGCAATCTAATGCAATCCTAATACAAAGGATATAGGTAATAAATGATACCCAGTTTTTTTTAACAAAACAAACGGAGCATCAGCAAAAGGAGTACCAGTTTTTAACAATACAAAAAGGGTACCAGCTTTCATAAAATGAATAGAGTAAGTCAACAAATGCACTAAGTATACTTTTTCAATGCCATGTAACCAGGGCCAGAATAAATTTTTGTTAAACAATCCATGACCAAATTTCTATAACCCAGCAAGGTATAGGTGCCCATATTTATATTCTATATAAAACGTCGGCGAGACATGCAGGGCAAATGAATATAAATGTGACAGGATTATACCTCTACACTATATGACCACATATATATCAATTCAATCAAAAGACATGTAAGACACAGGGGCGTAGCTATGGGTGGACCAGTTGGGGCCATGCCCACCCAAGATTTTACTGTCGGCTTATTTATTATTACAGTCATAAATTAAAATTTTGCTAAAATGACAGTATAATAGAATAACCCCTTTTTAATGCCAAGAGCTTATGGTTTCGGTTGGGGATTTTCAATTATTTCCCTGACAACCATTGGAGAATCAATGAAAGTTATTCCTTTTGAAAAGAAGGAAACCATACGAAAGAGAGTTAGAAATCCATGTATTTTTTTATCCTCGGTGCTCAGTAAAATCAATCTCGGTTTTATATTATTTTTGTAAGATCCAAAACTTATTATAACTGAGACAACGAAAACAGAACAAATTTAACTTTGTGGGCGCAATTTAAACTGTTAATGTATCCAGCTTTTATGCACTACACATTTTGTAAAACATGGTCATTAAATGGATAAAATTTTGAATAATTTAACGAAATAATAGCCTTTGACTTCATTTTGCTGACATTTGTATTCCTTATACGTTTCATACCTGGTTGATGTAATTGATCAATTCAGTTACTTCTATACTACAAGGCAGTGGGTTCAAAAGCATTTGAAGAATCTTTCTACACTTTCTGAATTATGCAGAGGATAAGCGAAGACAAAAAATCATAGATATATTATTTGGTCGACAGATTGATACGTCTCATTTTAACGCTTCCAGTGTCTACAACAATAAATTGTCAAAACAAGACTATGTAACAAGATGAATGATGATTTTCTTGACGATTGCTTATCAATTTACATAGAAAGAGAAATTGCTATGTCTATAAGCAACGTATCTAATATCAACGTCTTTTATACTTAAAAGGATCGTAGAGCACAACTTTAAATGTTTAAAAGTTGCTATTTTGGTTTATAAATGTAATGAATGCTTATTTTATGTTTGATATATGAAGTTATTGGTTTTGTTCAGAAAATATTCATTCATTTGTTTGTTTAACATTTTTTGGCACTTCCACCGTATATATCCTGGCTACACCCCTGGTAAGACAGAGAAATTAAGGCAAAACAACAATACAGTTTTCATGCGGAAAAACCCAAGTAAAATGCAACTTCACATACAAGGCAACCCAACGACAGACAGGAAAATATAACACTATCATATTCAGCTAGAATTGAAGTCAAAATACTTGAAAACAACGTAAATCGTTAGTTGAAATTCACCTTAAATTAGCAAACGAAGCATGTAGGCGACAACAGTACGAAGAGTGAACTAAGCTGCAGATTCGACAATGGTTCTCAAGTGGGGTCTTCGATTATGGGAAGAGCAAATACAATGGTTCCGGTGGCAATCGAAGCGGACGTTGGGTGTGATTTTTAGGTCAAGTAGAGGCTCGGGAGGAGACAGGGTTGCGTCGATTGGAGAGGGGTTCAGTCCAGGCGATGTTGGTAAGTGGGGTCGGCGATAACAGTTGTCAGGCGGAGGCAGACAGATGGAGCAAGGGCGGTGGCGATTCGGGTTTGCTTGAGGAGGCGAGGCGGGCACAATGAAGGGATGGCTGCGATGGAGCCACGAAGTGGTAGCGTGATTTGTGGATTTTTATTTCCGGTGGACAATTAATTTCTTTGATTTGGGAATAAAATTTCGTCTGAAGTCAATTTAGGGATGGCAAAAAGAGGACACAGCTGATAAAAGAAAATAAAAAGGGGACGGATGACCTTCTAAGGGGACAGACGCATGGTGATTTACACAGTAATCAAACCGTTAAGAAGGTTTGTCTAATCAACTTTTGTCTAAAGCCAAAATTCTCCGCCGTCTTCTTCTAACTTTACAATCATCCGCATTTTTTTTATTAACGTCACATTTCACTCTATCTTTCTATGGAAAAAATCTCCTCTCTACGTCGGTGACAACTTAATCTCAAGTTTATCCGGTTCCTATTCATCGCTATTGATAAAACCCTAACTTCACAATCGCAGCTCAAAAACACCCAAATCACTTCGTTCTCGTTGATTTCATCAACTGCGTGATATCAAGAATCGCCTGTTCAGCCGCTCAATTGTTGCTGCTCAACTTTTCTCGATTGGTATGCATTCTCTTCGGGGTTTTTTTGGGTTTACATCTATTATAGTTTAAGTTAAGTACAATCTTATTACATGTTGAGTTTATCTCATATTCAATTAGTTAAGGCTTTTGGATAAACTAATTTTAAGTTGTAACCATATGTGATAGTTCTGAACATGATTAAGGCTTTATTAAAATTAAACTAAATCAAAATAATACATTTGACATTTTATTTTAGTGGAAAGCACTAACTGTTAGATTTTAGATTACCTTTAAGCTATATTTTTGCTTGGTAAAAATGTTAAGGTTCTTCCGTGTGATTTAATGTTAGAAGTTGGCACTTTTTTCATCGTAAGTAAATGTGACATTGAATATTAATTGCTAAAAGAAAATTTTGGAAGTGAGATCGTCACCCTTGTTGCCTACCTGGTGCATGCTTTCCGTAAATGAAAGAGTGTTTGTGTGCGCATGGACAAGGAAAAAAGCCATAAAAATTAGAACTTTAACCTTATAGAAATTTGTCTCAAAAGTTTATTTTGTGTTGACGCAAGAAAAGCGCATCCTGATCATGTCAAAACAATACCCTCTTTAATATTAATAGTAGAATATGTTGATATTATTATCATGTTTTCTTTTGTTAATTTTGAATTACAAGCCATATCTTTAATATTTTGGGTATTCCTAACTTGACATAAAAAATAAATATTGTTTTGTAATTTTATGTTATTAGGGAATGCGAATTTACTACAACTGTATCAGTTTTACATGGTTCATCTCATGTTTCAAATCAGTTGTAAAAAAATTGTTTTTCTGCAGTTTTTCTAAAAAAGCAAAATAATTAGATTAGCTAAGGCTAACACTTCCATTTCGCTATAGGTAAATGTAGTCACTCTCTACAATCCTTTTGAAAGCCTTGTGCATTTTTCATATTGAAAATCACAGGAGCTATCCTTTTGTATATTTTCATCCGTCAATTTTATGAAGCCTAAAGGATAAGTCTATTTTCCTTAATATACATATTTTATGGAGCAACTTTTGAAGCAAAATTGCTTTGTTGCATTGCATAATAATCATTCTCTTATAATTTCCATATATTCGTATGAATAAATTTGACTTTCACTGCATTATATGCTTATTGTGTGAGAAGTTTGTATACATAATTTCTGTTCTCTGCACCCTAAGATTAAAAGTACTCTCTATCTAGTATAATAATGATTCATTTAATTGTGTAAATTGATGTTGTGTAAAGTTCCTAACAGTAAAACAATGGACACTCACTACAACAAAAAACACTTTTCGCAACAGGCGATATCTGTTGCAGTAGACCTATTGCAACAGGCTTGCGCCTGTTGGTATAGCCGAAGTTGCTAAAAGTCCGCAACATTTTCTGCCTGTTGCAATAAGATGTTGCAATATACTTTTTTGCAACAGGCTTTTGCTGTTGCAACAGACCATTTTGCAACAGTATATGCCCGTTGCAATAGATTCATAAATCTATAAAAAAAATATTATAGCTTATAGATATTACATATTAAATGTATTTATTTTAGTAATAGTGTATATCACGGAATGAAATAAACAAATAAAATTTTTATTTTAACAAAGTTTTAATAATACAAACAATCACAATAAAAGTTTCTACAATTTTCATACACTATTCATATATAACAATTTCTTCACTCACACAACACATTTTTTTTCGAACAGAGTAGCTTCTACCCATCATGCTCCAGACCAAGACCTTTTACCTCCCATTTAGCATTGGCAACTTTATCAGCATACCCATTAATACGGATCAGAAGCATAGGTGCAACTGTCCTATGAATATGTTCTATAAATAGAGTCATCAACAAGTTATACAACCAAAAAACATAAAATATGTACTAAAAGTGCATATCAACCATAAAGTTTGACCCAAAAAAAATATCTTCCATACATCGTTTTTGGCAGTAACTAACCTTAGCAATGCATCGCTTGGCATCCATCACATAACAAAAGGAACGAATGTTATTTGTATAAATCAACTTCTGTGTACTGCATAAAAAGAAACAGAAGAGGAAACTCAGGTTTAAGTTACTGTGTACACACAAGAATAAAAGGATATAGTTCATTTAAATTAAGATATTTCAGAGCTCAGGAGAGAGGGAAAATAAATCTCAGCATTCATTATTATTTATTTACAACAATTATTCCATCATAGATGATTTACTCTTGGCAAAAAGCAACAGAAACAAAATCTGAATATAAAAGTTCCGTTCACAAAGCAACATCAAGATAACATACTGAACCATCTGTACAAGTATATGGAAGTTAGTACTACTAATATAACATGTAAAAAAATTCATATACATATGTAAAAATAGTCATTTTCAAGGTTTTTTGTTCAGTTATCTGGGCTAAACTGTAGTAGTTTGTTTAAGTCCTTAAAATCTGGTATTGAAAATCAAAAGACAGTCATGAGTGTGAATATCAATTGAAGTGTATCTTGATATATTTGATTACTGCTTGTTATTGGAAATCCAATGCAAGGGTTACAGCTTAATTAGATGATGTTTACTCAGTATATAAATACATGAAATAGCAAGCATACACACATTCAAATGATAGAGGCAAGTGACATTTTTAACACGATAAAATACAGGAAAAAAAATAGAAACAAAATATCAAATGCTACCTCATTATCCAGTTCATCATGCAATTCCGCTATATAAAGGATATCAATATCCCTCCAGCCCTCCTCTCCTCATAATTCATACTCATCATCAAGCTTCAGTGCCTCAGCTGTAGCCTCCTCATCTTCATCAATTACCAAATACGGCTTATGAACTTCTGGTCTAAATTTGTCTCTCATAGACAAAAGTATGCAAATTTCACAGATCTGTCATATACACCAAGATGTCTAATTGATCATAGTATGACAGTGGTAAGAACGACTTTGGTAAGTATGATTTTGGTAAGTATGACAGTGGGGATGATGCATGAGTAATGAACTGACTTTGTTACTTGATCATAGTCAGGTGCTCATTTTAGAAAATATTTATATCCTACTTTCCCAAGTTGACATATTTTTCTTATATGTTGCATTCATTTAAAATGTATAATGTGATAGTTAGCACGTCCATACTTTTAAGTACTTACCGTTTATCAGAAGAAACATCGAAGTAAAACCGAGTCCATGTCTGGCTTATCAATCTCCATTGACCTTGCTAAGCAAACACTGATCCAAACAGCAGCGGTAAAAGAAAACAAAGAAAACACAAGGAAAATCATGCGTTAAGGTAAGAATATTCATATAACTAGCTCACATTTAACAATCCTTTATTTAAAAAAAAAACCACCTCCGCATTGCATTAGCTGTTCAAGATGACTGCATGGCGTGCCATAAAAATCAACTGCCATTATCCAATATCAATACACAAAGTTAAACAAAATCAGATAATAATATTATGATAACGTCATTCTGAAAATTCCTCTTAACTAGTATCCAAAGAAAATTCATCCGCAGGACATATCATCATCTTCCCAACCTGGGCACACTGCCAGTAAAAAGCATGAAAAATGAGCAGATAAACAAAATAAAAAATATGAACAAGACTTAGGTAAAATGCACAACAGCTATTATACCTCAAAACACAAAGCACAAGTTTCAATTATCATTGCCTCCTCTAGTTGACATGCCTCTCGAGTAAAAATCACCACCGTCACGCTGATAGCTGCGTCCCCGACCTCTATGCCTCGATCCAGGACCATTACGGCCCTCAAAAGTGATTTCACGCTCGCCATTTGGTCCAGTTTGCTGATATCCATCATGCGAAATATTACTGTAGTTGACCCGCTTGTTTTCATCGTTTGCTTGAAGGTTTCGCTCCCTATCATCCTGGTTTCTATAGTTAATTTTAATTTGTATATTACATTCTGATAATAAACCAAGAGTTAACGCCGTACCTGGAAACAGAAAACAGTGCACAATTGCAATTCAGAGGACCATAACAAGGCGTACATACTGCATATCAACATTAGAAGCTGTTTTGAGATCCCAAAGTGCAGCATATCCCAACCAAAGATGCTCAGAGACATTAATATACTGTAGTCACGAGCCAAAATACACAGATGATTGGAATGCACTATTAACATCCTCACAGCTTATAGGTTGTCCGCACATTCCAAGGGCAACCTAAGCAGCATTGTAAGAAGTCAAAAGCATTACAAACCACTGACATAGCACCAATCAAATAATGTTTCAATGCAAATCCACACTAATAAGCAAATCTTACATATAAACTAAAAGTTATTAGAAATAATACTTGAAATTCCCACATTTTACTCTGTAACTTTACCTAAAGCTGAACAGGAATCCACAGATCCCTTTGTAAGTCGAACAGGAATCAACAGATCCGATTGATTGAAGGATCCGTTTACAGGAATTCTTTCCGAGTGGCTCACTGCAAACAACATTCTAATTCGGAATGCGAAAGTCTCCGCATAGCTTTCCACCCTTGTTCGAAGCCCAGAACTAGCACGAAGTCAAACTCGGATTGGTATAAGAAGGATATTTGGAGGAGAAGTAGAGAAGAGGCTCCGATTGGTGATGTTGATTTTGTTTTTTCTGAAATTTGAGGCGGCTGAAAGTAGTATCTATTTAGGGTTTTGTCGAAGAGAAGGGACTGGGAGGGAAACGAAATGTTTGAGGCGGGCATCGAAATGTCTGAACAGCGAAACAAAATTTATCTGCGGAAGTGGTTACAGCCTGTAGCGGAAAGAAATTTTAAAACTGAAGTTTAACTAAAGAAAAGTTAACAAACATTATTATAAATTATTAAATATTAAGTATGTATTATTATTTATACATTTTTGTTTGTACATTATTATTCAAAATTATTGGCTATAATTTAGTTGTCAATAACTAGTTATAAATTTTTTTGTTACCAGCCATATTTTGATTTATTTTGTAAAATTTCAAAATTTTCATTTAAAAATAATAATAAATATAATTTTTTGTTATGATTATAAAATATCAAATACTAAATGTCACTTCTTAGTTATTAAATTTTATTATTAATTATTAATCATTAGTCTTAATTATTACATAATTATTAATATTTAATTATTTGATGGTGATTATTAGTAATAATTGTTAAAAATCAATTATTAATCATCAAATATTACTTTGTAATTATTAATATTATATATTAATTCAATATCGAACATGAACACCAATTATTAAAATTAATTTATTAATTATTTGACAGTAACTATTAATTATTTAGTATTAGTTTTTAATTATTAATTAAATATACAATTATTAAATGTTATCAATAAATGACAGCTGCTTAAGATCGTTTTTCGCAAGTGTCATACGTCGTTTGTTGCAAATAAATAGTTTCTATAGGGTATTTTTCTTGTAATAATCTAATTTTTTATTATTTTTATTATTTATCTATGTTACTGACTTATAAAAAGCAAAGTTGTAAACAATGTTTATTTATTAGATCATATTTTAAGTGATATTAAGATTTATTAATTATTACATACTCATCATTAATTATTTAAATTTATATTAATTATTAAATAATTACTTCATATTTGTTTATTATTAAAGTATTAATTCATATTAATAATTATTATTACTTGATACTTCTTATAATATAACTAAATATTACTTATTACTTTATACTTTTGTATTTAATAGTAACTATATTTACCAAATGTCAGGGAAAAATAATAATTTTTAAAAGTATGTTTTTCGCAATTGGCTTTACCAGTTGTAAAAAATACAGTTATTGCAATTGGCAAAAACAGTTGCCAAAGATTATTGTTTTGCAACAAGATTGGAAGTGCAGTTGCAAATAATATGTTTTCTGCAACTTTTATGAATGCGCAGTTGCTAAAAGTATGTTTTTGCAACTGGTAGTGAAGCACAGTTGCAAAAAATATGTTTTTCGCAACAGTAGCAAAAGGTCTGTTGCTAAATCTCATCTATTGCAACGGCTACAAAAGGTCTGTTGCTAAATATCATTTACTACAACTGTCGTTTGAAGCCTGTTGCAAATAGCTAGTTGCAGTAGGGTATTTTTCTTGTAGTGACTGAAATTTTTTCAAATCTTCTTCATAGATCATTCTAGTATAATGTTTATTTTTATTATTATGGCTACCTAGAGGATGTTGAAGCATTGCCATCATGTTTATTCGTATTAAATGAAGTGACAGTAAGGGGGTTATTGATCACTTGCCTTGAGTCGTTCAGAACCAAGGCATTAAAGGAAGATTTCTAGACGTGGGAGTGGATATCCAAAAGATTTGGCTACGGCGCCATGCTTTAGAGCAAATAATTTAGACATAGCTTCTTTCTTGCTAGGAGGTGAAGGTAAATCAGCTTAGTAGAAGAATATTACAACTTTTTGTATCCATTGTTTATTGCATTTACTTTCTTTGATTTTATTTGATTTCAATGATTAGCATCGGTCTATCAGCTAACTAGTATAGTCTATCTTTGTGCATGTCGGGTTAACATATTTCATTACCACATGCAAGATCAGGCAGATCTGCAATCATATTCTTCTTGCTTATTTATTTTGCAATGCTTATTGAATGGCATATCAATTTTGAATATTGCATTTTTTTTGTAGCTGTGAATTTGTAGTAATTTTGTTGATACATAGACATGTTAATCTTGAGTCATCATTGTATATTTGTTGATGCAGTTGTTTATGTTAGAGACCATACACTTTATCGGTAATAACAATGCTCTTTCTGAACTTAATGTAGTTTTATTTTGTTTATTTTATTTCAGCTTATTATGCAAAGTGATTCAAAGTATTATGTTAAATGCGGAAGGCAATAACAACTATGGTTCATCTGAAGCTCAAAATAACGGTTATTTTTTAAATTAAAATTGTTACATTTTCATTTCTTCTTAACAAAAGCATATATCTTGTGCGTAATTCAAAAACTGTACCACAGATTTGTATTTATATCGAATAATTATGTTCAGTTCATAAAAGTTGCGTTGCAAATTTATGTTAGTATTAGATGTTTATGATTGATTATGAAAACGTACAAGAAATCGCAAATCAAAATTAAAATGAAAATTTTGAAATTTTCTGTATGGTTCCAGAATACTGAAATTTCCTAATAACTAGAATGGGAACCGAAAACGGATTTTTTAACCTTGAAGGGATAATCAAACACCGATTTGTTGATATTATGAAATAACCCTTAACTTCGATATGGTAGCTTTGAACCATGGTGCTCTTATAAGTCTTTCGGGTTGTCTTTTTTCCCCTCTTCCTTCTCTTTTCGATATGCCATCGCACCATCACAAATACTCGATTTTGCAAACCTTTTTTCCATCACAAAGAAGTAAGCCACAGGTATTAATAAAATTAGGTTCTTACTCTTGCAACTTATTCAGTTTTATGCTGGATAGTAACTATTTATGCGTCATTGATATCGTCTGGGTTTTGAAATTGATACCTATTTTTTTCTTCCTTTTGCTCGTGATTGTTTCCTTTACTGTAAAGTGACCATTTATAAGGTATAATTTATAAGGTATAAAGTATTGTTATAGGTGTTGTAGTTCAAACAATTCTTTTTACAAGTATTATCCTTTTTATTGGCCTTTTTTGGCTGAATTATGTATTGAAGAACTCATTAGTAGTTGTATTTGGTTATGCAGATGTTATATTTAATTTTTCGGATGACGGTTTTCAAAATTGAATCATAAATAGTAGATGGTTACAATTTTATTTTAAGTTGGATTTGAATAAAAAAAGGTAGACGATAATAATCACACTTTGGTACATATTTACGCTATTGGGTGGAAATTTTGACAGAGATACAATCGAAACGATACATGTATACACTTGCATATGAAGCCTTGTCTTGTGTTCTGTAGGTTAAATCATTCGTCAATCCCTTTTCTATTTGAGGGATCGACATATCCATTTTTGCACTGGTTACTAAATTTAAATGAGCACGAGCTTACAGCTGAACATTTTATATGGTTCTTTCTAAAAGAACTCATATTTATGAAAGATGCATAACCATGAAAGTATAATCTTTGTGCTTCTAATTGACTCGATGTTGTCCAAATGTATTTTCATTTTGAATGATTACAATTAATCCTTGAAAATGTCCTACTCAAACAGGTAAAAATTAGCCTTAGGGATCTAACTTAGCCTCTGCCATATCAGCTTCCATCTGTCGAACCTAAGAGAGAATTACAATGCGCATGTACTCCTTTCAATTATTCATGAAACTTTGAAGGCTGTGGTTGCATAATATAACGCCAGTCGGTTAATTGCTCAAAGTGAGGTGCAATCTAACTATTTTATGATGATACCGTGCCTCATTCTTTAGTTGTTGCAATAATATTTAGGTAGCAATATCCACTTTTTTCTTAAAATGCGAGGTTCTATGGAGTTTTTTCTTATATAATTTAAATCAATCGTGCATTTGAAATGCATCATAAAAGATGTTTATAAGACAGATCAATCAAGACTAGTTTAGGATAAAGTAGTGTCAGAACAAGATATTTTTTATTTTGAATGATAGATTTTAGCATATTTTTGTACCAGTTTATCTTCCATCTTTTACAATTGAGATTATGCTCTATTCTATACAAGGTAAACGTTCAAAGTTCCGCCAGAACTCTACTTTGGTCAGAAAATATGGCGATTTTGGTAGTAGGAGAAAAATATATGTATGGCTGACTTACTTTGACACATGGGACAGGGCATTTACAAGTAGAGCAATTCACCTTGACCAACCACCAAAGGTATTAATGCATCATCATTATTCAACTTATGTTTCCTTATATTAAACTTGAACCTTAATTTAATACCAATTATCAGTCCGTAATGAAGTTAATATATTGGAAAGACAACATGAATAAACTAGTGATTCTGTATAGGAAGTGAGGTTAAACACCATTGCCATTATCATGTTGTCAACTTATGGCTTTTACCTTTTCTTTCCTATTACTGAAATCTTATTTTATATGCCAAAATAATCATTTTTTTCATTTTGCACCTTGATATACATAAAAGGAGATATTAGTAAACCATATATTATCTCTTTTTTACCAACTTTAATGCAACTAAGCTATCTGTGACTCAGATAAAAAGAACTTGGGATATGTAATAACCCGGAAATCCGAGCCAATTTAAAATTTTTATTTTGGCAATTTTAGTGAATTTTGAATATTTAAAATGAATTATTTTAATAATAACGACAAGAAATTTATTTTGAACAGAATTTGAATGTATATATTTATTTGAATCGTCGTTAGAATATAAATATTTTATTTTAAATATAAAAGGAATTGAAAATGGCGCGGTAGTTTGAAAATTCGATTTCAAAGTTCAAATGAATGTACAGGATTCAAAATAAACCGGATTTTAGCAAAACCAAAAATATTAGAATCTAATTGAAAATATCTTTCCAACGAATCCGAAAAATTGAAATTTCATAGCGGGGATAAAAAGTTATGTCCAATTGAAAATTCAGAATAGTCGCTATGGAATTCTGACCCTTAAAAATAGCCATTTTGTAAACGACCTCCGTTTTCGACGAAACCACTTTTGTTGGATCCGGGATGTCAAATTATTGCTAGGTTTCAAAATATATAATTTTTCGAATCAATATGTGAGCGTGGCAAAAGAAAACGTGTTTTGTCAGTTTCAGTCAATTTGGATCAACCAGAAAATGGCCAATTTTAAAACGGTCTTCAAATTCAAAGAAATTAGTTTTGTTAGGACCGTATCGTCAATACGAAGCTAGAAATAAATTTTCTGGAATTTTTAGAGTCAGTATGTGGCCCCGGTAAATTGAAATGTGCGTTCAAATTCAGTATACATATTTATATTTTGATTTTGATGAAAACTGATCGAAACAGTTAAATTGGCTTACGATACATGTCCTATTGTGTTCGGAATGGGGGTAACTATCTAGGGGCGGCAGTCGTCGGGTTCGATATTGAGTTCGAACGAAAAAGTTACTTTTTGAAATTTAATTAAAGAATTAAATATAATTATATTAAACCCCCTTCCTCCTTTATCTCTCCTTAACCCCGTTACTTCTCAGAACAAAAAAAAAGAAACGAGAAAGGGGAAATCGCGTCTCCCCTACAGCAGCCGCCATCGCTCGCCGCGCGACCGCCCTCCCTAGCTCTGTCGATCCTTCTCCATCCACGCCCACTTCTCCGGTCGCCCCTGCCCCCCCATTTCGAACCCCAAAAGCCCTAGCAGCTGCACCCAAAGCCAACGGCCACCATAGCCCCACCGCCACTCACCGCAACACCTCCGCCCCTTTTGGACCCCAGCGCCGCCTCCCAATCATCCACTCCGACCCCCGATTCCCCCCTCTTCGGCAACAGTAAATGTAAGTCTTCCTTTTCGTGATTTTATCTATTTTCTTCGTGAAAGAGTTTAGATTTTTTTTAAAGTGAAAAGATCATATTATTGAAGTATGAAAGATTATATTTTAAATTACATGAAAGCATATATTTTTATCTATATGAAAGACGTGATTTTTAATGAAGTAAAGACGTGATTTTTAATGAAGTAAAGATGTGATTTTTAAATAAAGAAAGGTTGAATCTTTGCAATGTATGTATCGTTATATTAAAAATATGATTTTTATATTATATAAAGAATAAAAATATAATTTTTATATGATGTAGAGAATAAAGTTATAATTTTTATATGATGTAAAGAACTAAAATATAATTTTTATATGATGTAGAGAAAAAAAATATAATTTTTATATATCTAATGAAATAAAAATACGATTTTTAACTATGTGAAGATATGATTTTTATTTAGGTGGAGTTGAACTAAAAATATAGTCTTCATATATATAGTAGCGTTTTAAAAATATGATTTTTATATACTAGAGAATATAAAAATGTGATTTTTATATATGTAGTGTGTAACAACCCAGAATTTTGGGCCCAATTTAAATTTTTTATTTTAGAAATTTTAATGGATTTTGAATATTTAAAATAATTTATTTTAAATAATAACGACTAAAAATTTATTTTTAATTGAAGTTAAAACGAATAAATTTTATTTAATTATAAAAGGAGTTAGAAATGGCGCGGTAGTTCAAAAATTCGATTTCTAATTTCAACTGAATGTACAGGATTCAAAATCAATCAGAATTGAGCGAAACAAGAAATATTTAAATCTGTTTAATCATATCTTTCTAATGAATCTGAAAAATTGAAAATTTGTTTTATAAATAAGTAGTTACGTCCAGTTTAAAATTTAGAAAAGTCGCTATAGAAATTATATATATTTTAATATAATATATGGCCCTAAAAAATAGTTATTTTGCAAACGACCTCCATTTTCGATGAAACCACTTTTGTTGGAACCAAAATGTCAAATTATTGCTAGGTTTTAATTTTCATAATTTTTAGGATCAATAGGTGAGCATGGCAAAGGAAAATGTGTTTTGTCAGTTTTAGTCAAATTTAATTGACTTGAAATTGGCTATTTTGCAAACGGTCTCGGAATTCGACGAAATTAGTCTTGTTAGGACCGTATCGTCAAAACATAACTAGAAATAATTTTTCTATAATTTTTAAAGTCAGTATGTGGCCCCAATAATTTAAAATGTATGTTTAAAATTAAATATACACCGATTTATATTTTAATTTTAAGAAAAACTGATCGTAACAACCGAACTGGGTTACGAAACATATCCCATTGTGTTCGGAATGGGGGTATTACGCTAGGGGCGACAGTCGTTGCGTTGGAATTGGAGTTCGTATCAACAAGTGAGTAATTTTGTGATTAATAGAATTAAATATTTTAATATTAGAAACAGTATAAATACTGTATACCGTATTATACACTATACGCTAACCCTAATAGCCTCTGAAATCACGAGCCGCCGCCATATCGATTTCATGGCTGAAATCATTCCAATTTAAACCCTTTCATTCTTTCAATCCGTCAACTAATTGATGAAATCTGAAACTACCAAATTCTTCAACTCATGGAGACCTTCCTACTGATCGGTGGTGATCAAATCTAATGTTTTGGAGTGATCGAAATTGGGCCAGGAAGCTACGGGCTTTCAAGGGGTTTCGGGAGTGAATGGGAGGCTCGAGTTCCTCGAGGTGGCAGGTGGTAGTTGACGGCGCAAAGGGCTACCAGGAGGTGGTCTTCGATTTAGGGTACGTCGATGCTAGGGGGGTCACGACGTGAGGTTTGTGGTTGAACATGGGTTTCAGAAACGGCCAGGAGATTATACGATGAAGAAGACACAAGGGGGGCCTTCAGATCAGAATTGAACGGTGGGAATTTGTTAACTTATACATTGTTTAAATTCAAGTCTTTCTTAATGTAAATACATTGTGTTCTAAATGATAAAAAGAAGACAATGTTTTGTAAAATGAAAAAAAAAAGAAATAGCTTTGAAAATAGAAAATTAACATTGTTGATTAACAAAATAAGCATGGTTTTGAAAACAAAAATAAACAATGTTTTGAAATAAAAAGAACATGGTTTTAAATATAAATGAATAGCATCAATTTTATAAAAATATAATTCACTTTATTCTAAGAACTAGCATATGATTTGCATTCAACATTAGCATATGATTTATAAATAAAAATAACAAGTGATTTGTAAATCAAAATCATATTATTTAGAAATCAAAATCATATTATTTAGAAATCAAGATCACTTGGTTCAGAAATCAAAATAATTTTGTTTAGAAATTAAAATCACTTTGTTTTAGGGATTAGAATTACATTGTTTTTATAAATAGAAATGCATTATTTTTATAAATAGAAATACCATTGTTTTAGTAATAAAATCTTTTGATAATAAAAATAGAATTGTTCGATAATAAAAATAATATAAAGATTGCATTGTTTATAATATTAAGATCGCATTGTTTATAAATTAAGATCACATTGTTTATAAGATAAAGATCATTCTTTTCAAAAAATAAAAAGATCATTCTTTTTTGTAAAACAAAAAAAAAGATTTGTTTTATATAAACATAAAAACATTGTTTTTGTGTAAATAAAAGAAAAACATTGTTTTTGTATAAATAAATAACATTGTCTTGTAAAAAAATAAAAAAGGACATTGTTTTGAAAACCTTCATCGCATTGTTTTGAAAACCTTTATCGCATTGTTATAAAAATGTGTTCTTTTTATATATAAAACATTGTAATAAAAATGCGATATGTTTATATATAAGCCACTATAATAAAAATGTGTTATTTTTATATAACGTTATAAAAATATGATTTTTAATATATACACTGTGTGAAAACAGATTGCGTTGGGATCACGGTGTAGAACACTGCGTACTGGAGCAAATCCAAACCGTTAAATTAAGAACTAACGGAGTGAAAACCAAAGGTGAGAACTCTTTCTCACTCAACTTTTTAATTCAGTTATTTATTTATTTATTATTTTTATAAATAAATGTATGTAAACTAACTGTGTTTGGAATATCTGTGGTTGGTTATATCTGTTGCCTATATGACTTGTTATGTATGTTGTGTTTTGAGACGATTTAGATTTACGATATCACACATGTTTAAATAATGTTATTTTATCCATGATAATATAACCATGATTACACTTCCATATATAAGTTAACTGACTTGTTTATGTGATTGGGACGATAATTTTCACACATCGCCCAAGTGCACGAATAATAATATATTCTTTTGTTACTTGTTGGTTGAAAACCCCACATGGGTCTTGGGTTGATATTCACACATCTCCCTTGTGTTAAGATATAAGCATTATTTATTTAACGCTTATACAGTTATAGGATACACTCTGGATGTCTTTGGTTGTTTTAGTGATTATTGGTCATTAGTATAGTATTCATGCGATGTATGAAATCCATATAACTTAAGTTATATGGTAACTGATTGGGTCTCATTCCAATTTAGAATTATAAGAAGGTTTTTATAAAATCTTCTATTAATGAATCAAGAATATGGTTTTAATGAAAATTATCATATTTTGTTTACAATAAAATTTTAATCTTTTTATTGTTATGTAGAAACGTAGACATCGCCATGATTTGATTTGAGATAAAAATATCATTTTTATCGTTATGTAAAAAAATCACATTTTTTATGTTAAAGAGGAATTCATTAAAATATTCGAGTTAGAATGGAATTGTGTTAACACAAAAATGAAGCATTAAAATATATAAGGAAGAATGAAATTGTGTCATGTAGGAACATATTTTGATTCACATTAAAATTCATCTTTTTAATGTCGTAGGAATTTACAGAGGTTTTTATAAAGTATGTTCTAAATGGAAATCGACGGATATATATATATATATTATTTATATAATGGTTTGAAAAGAACGTTTCGCGCAGCGACCGTTCGCGAATTTCGACCATTAACTTCGATTAGACGTAGCGGAAGATCCAACCGTCGGATTCTTCTGAAACCGGAACCTACGGGTTCGTATTGAAAAGAGCTTTCATATGATAATAAGAGATTTGAAATCCAACGGTTAGATTTTGAGAAAGGTCAAATTCAAATTTGAATAAAAATAGCGTTAGTGAAGTTAAATGACCTGAAACGTCATTTAACTGATAGACCTATTTTGAATAAATAAAAATAGGGAAAAATTATGTAAAATCATAATAACTGATTTAAAAGTGTTTTTGATGAAAAATTCCAAGTTTATAAAGATAAAATGTATTTTTATCAGAATGAGTGATTTATTTATTTTATAAATAAATAAAAGGATTTAAAATGGTTTTAATATAACCAGAGTTTTCCAATATATGAATTGGAATGGATTTGAATGGAAATAGTCTTCGTATTATTTCGATATTGGATTCCGTGATTACGCGGATATTGTGTTGGGAATTTGGAAGATATATGATATCGTTATTCCCGATAGGATATCCGTTGGTTTCAGAATTTGATATTGAATATAAGTCGAGATAATTCCTATTCAGAGCCTTATATTTAATATCCAATAAGATTTTGAGTTTGTCGTGAATGGTGTCTTAAATAACACTATTCTTGAACCTATTTGAAAAAAAAGTCTTTTAATTAAGATTTAAATGAGGTTTTCCAATATTGAGAGTAAATTGGAAATTGATTTTTGGGTTGATTGCGAACAATGTTTTTAAATGACATTAGTTCTTTAAACCCGATTGACAGTGAAATTTAGATTGGTAATTCATAAATCTTTTAACTAAGATTTAGTATCCAACGAGAATGACTCGTAAGAGGTAGGATCAGTAGTATCCTAGAACGAGTGTGAAGACTATATTTTTAAAATGAAAACGAATTTTGTTTTTAAAGTTTAAACCTTATTCAATGTATTTGCATATTTATTTGTATTGAATTTGGACAATCCAGTATATAAAGATTTTGCATATACGTCTGATCCACGGGTATTCAAAGTTTTAATATACTGGATAGATATAGAATCACACTCTAGTCGCCCGGAGATGACACTGATGGTAGTAGCTACATCATCAGTGGATACATGTTTGAGTGACGAAAGTGGGATTTCTATATATTTCCAATTGACTGGTGTGAGAACCAAAATTAGGTAGGGCCTATTGTGGTGATTTGGCACCAAAAATGTGATTTTTGACTATGTATCAAAGTTATGAATTTGAAATGTTAATCAACTAATTGATTGATGGTTGTGTTGTTTGATTACTGTTTTAATTAATTGAATGTTGAACCTTCAGCCAAAAGGAACCAAATATTGAGTTGTATTGAAAATTTGTCGCATTTGCATACATATACATGTACTTACATTGAACAGGTCATTGCAAGGAGGCTAGAGCAGAAGAATAAAATTGTTTGCCCGACAAATAGGTACATGTTTACTAATTTATTGGGTTTTGGATGATTTTATGAGCCGATTGGCTAGCCGCTTGGCTGTTTCTTTTTCTTTTTGGATTGAAGAAGGCCATGGGAGGCTATATGAAATATCCCGAAGTCCACGGTGCAAGGGAGGTTATGGCAAAAAAAAATCGAAAGTTTAGGGTGTTAGCAAATTTTTTGAAAAATTTGAAAAGTTCTTAGAAACTGGAAAGTTGAAGAACTTAAACCATAAAGAAAATAATGAAAGTTGAGTTGGTTTGTAAAACAACTTTCGGCTTCGTTCCTTTTCGGGGACGAAAAGTTTTATGTGGGGGAGATTGTAATAACCCGGAAATCCGAGCCAATTTAAATTTTTTATTTTGGCAATTTTAGTGAATTTTGAATATTTAAAATGAATTATTTTAAATAATAACGACGAGAAATTTATTTTGAATAGAATTCGAACGTACATATTTATATAGGTCATCGTTAGATTATAAGTATTTTATTTTAATTATAAAAGGAATTGAAAATGGCGCGGTAGTTTGAAAATTCGATTTCAAAATTCAAATGAATGTACAGGATTGAAAATTAACCAGATTTTAGCGAAACCAAAAATATTAGAATCTATTTGTGAATATCTTTCCAACGAATCCAAAAAATTGAAATTTCATAGCGGGAATCAAAAGTTACGTCCAGTTGAAAATTCAGAAAAGTTGCTATGGAATTCTGGCCCTTAAAAGTGGAAATTATGCAAACGGCCTCGGTTTTCGACGAACCACTTTTGTTGGAACCGTGATGTCAAGTTATTGCTAGATTCCAAAATTCATAATTTTTCGAATCAATATGTGAGCAGGGCAAAGGAAAACGTGTTTTGACAGTTTCAATTGATTTTAATCGACTGGAAAATGGCCATTTTTCAAACAGTCTCGGAATTTTACGAAATTAGTTTTGTTAGGACCGTATCGTAAATAAGAAGCTAGAAAATATTTTTCGGGAATTTTTAAAGTCCATATGTGGCCCCGGTAAATTGAAATGTGCGTTCGAATTCAATATATATAGCTATATTTGGATTTTGATGAAAACTGATCAAAACGGTCGAATCAGCCTACGATACATATCCCATTGTGTTCGGAATGGGGGTAATTAGCTATGAACGATAGTCGGTGGGTTCGATTTCGAGGTCGAAATTAAAAGTTGCTTTTTGAAATCAAATAATTAAATAATAATTAAAAAAACCCTCTTTATTCTCATAGGCCCCCCGTTCTTCATTCAGAACTAAAAATAAAAAAAGGAGGGGGGATCGTGATTCACAACCACCACCCCCTGATTACTTCGTTGTCACCTCAAGGTGGGGTGCAACCGCCTTCGTTCCACCTATCATCCTCCTCCGTCCTTCTCCTCCTCCCCCTCTTCTAAATCGGAGCGCGAGCCCCCCCTTCCCCACCAAAACCAACGCCGCCTGCCCCCTGACCCACCTCCAGCGCCGCCGAATCGGAGAAGACCCCCCCTCAACCACTGATGACCACCAGCGAGCTTCCCCCCTCCTTCAAACGAAAATGTGAGTGTTTAATTTTGTTTTTATTTATTTAAGGAATTAAATATAGGATTTTCATTAGGATTTATCAAGAAAGAATAGGTTTTTGTTTATAGAAAAGATAAGCTTTTTAACACCAAAAAGATTTAATTTTTATTTTAAAAACAAAGGTGAGATTTTTATTGTTGAAATGGCAAAGTAAAAATGTGATTTTTATATAGTAGAAATAATAAAGATGTGATCTTTATAGAAGTAGCCATGTAAAAATATGATTTTTATATTATATAGATAATAAAAAATTAGATCTTTATATATGTAGCGAAATAAAAATCTGATTTTTATTATATATACATTGAAATAGAAATGTGATTTTTATAGCGATGAAATAAAAATTCGATCCTTAGATTAGAAGTAGATATAAAAATATAATTTTTATATAGGAAGGAGCATTATAAAAATATATTCTTTATTGGAAGAAGGGCGATATAAAAATATAATTTTTATATAGAGAATAGTGTGGTAAAAATATAATTTTTATTATATAGAAGCAGGATAAAAATGGAATTTTTATCTATATAGTAGCGGTGTTAAAATAGAATTTTTATACACATAGCAACAATATAAAAATGTGATTTTTATATATGTAGTGGCGATGGACAATGAAATTGACAAAAGGCAAGCACGACGAAGATTTCCTACATAAGAAGAGTCGAGGCGTTTGGTTTAGCTAGTCGGTGAGAACTCCTCACTTTTATATTTATTTCTAGTTTGAAATATATACTAGGATGTAGACGGTGCTTAGCAGCACCCGACACCCGTCGTCCACAGACCATGGATGGCTTGTTTGTTTGATTGCTGTGTTGTGAAATTTGATTGTGTGATGTGGAATGAAATAAAATATTTTATAGTGGAAAATATGATTTTTAACGTGTATATGAAATAAATATTTATAAACAAATCGGAGATTTGTTTATGTGCACTTATTTGATTGATATTGATTGCGACGATAAATTTTACACATCGCCCAACCTCACAAATAAATATGTGTTTGTTGATTTGAAACCCCACACGGGTATTGGGATGATATTTGACGTACACTAATCCCGATTGTTTAGTTGTATGTCAATCGATGGGTTGACAGACTGTGTAAGCGTTAATTATTTATATTTAATGCTTATGTAGTTGTGTGGTGCACTCTGGATGATGGTTGATTATTTATCGTTGCTATTATATACATGTTTTGTAGAAAAATCCATATAATTAACATTATATGGTAATTGATTGGGCCTCATTCCAATATAGAAAATAAATTCATGTGTTGAATTGAAAATAAATTCAAGTGTTGAATTGAAAATAAATTCATGTGTTGAATCGAAAATAAATTCATGTGTTGAATTGAAAATAAATTCATGTGTTGAATAGAATAAAAGCCGTGTTGATTAGATTGACGCCATTTTGACGTGAACGATATTTATATCGATTTTATTCATTTTTATAATGAATATAGAAAAGAAAGTGAATTCAAAATTTAACGTTTTGAAAATATTATCATTTGTATATCGATGATGTGGAATATTCATCATTAACTAGAAATTGAATATGAAGTTGAAATCGTTTTGAAAATGAATTTAAAACGATTTATAAAATGCGTTTTAAAAGGAAATCGACAAAATAATATATATATATATATATATATATATATATATATATATATATTATAGAATGGCCTGAATAGAACGCGCCGCGCCGCTGCAGTTCGCGAATTTCGACCATTGACTTCAAATGGACGTTACGGGAGATCCGACCGTCGGATTCTCCTAAAACTAGAATCGTTGGGTTCGTATCGAAAAGAGCTTTCTAACGAATATTAGAAATTAGAAATCAAACGGATTGATTTGGAATTATTTCCAAATCAAATTTGGAAAAGGTCGCTGTAAGTGCAGTTCAATAGCCGTTGATGAAAATCGACTGTACGGGCCTTCATAAAATTATTAAAAATAGTGGTAATTTGTGTAAAATCATAAGAAATGATTTGTGAAGAATTGGGATGAAAAATTCCAAATTTGATAAGATAAAAATAGATTTTTATCGAAATGAACTAGTTTTGAACTAGAATAATTATTTATTTATTTTCAAATAAATAAATTGGATTTGAAATGGTTTTAAAAGTAACCAGAGTTTCCAATAATTGAATTGGAATGGATTTGAATCGAAATTATCTTTGGGATATTTCGATGTTGGATTTCGTGATTATACAGAAATTGTTATGGAAATTCGTAAGATATTTATATCGTTATTTCCAATACGATATTTGTTGGTTGTAGAATTTGATATTGAATATAAGCCGATGTATTTTCTATTCAGAGCCTTGTATATAATATCAAATGTGATTTGGGTTTGTTGTTAATGGTATCTTCATTAACACTGTTCTTAAACCCAGTTGAGAAAAAGATTAAATCTTTTTATTTAGATTTTATGAAGTGTACGAATTAAATGGTATGTAATTGAATTTGAAATGATTTTTAGGTTTATCGTGAATATTGTTTTAAATAACACTTGTTATTTAACCCGATAATTAATGAATGTGATTTTGGGTTTATCGTGGACCGTGTTTTAGATGACATTGGTTCCTTAACCCAGTTAAAGGCAGAATATTGATTTTTGGGAAGATTAAAACAAGTGGAGTTTTAATGGATCTTTAATCAGATTGAAATGATCGAGAATGGGGTATCACCAGCTTTGCTCCAGGCGATAGTTAAATCTTTAATTAGATTTGAACGTGAAATGGTAATTAAATTTACCGATAACACCGTGCTGTTAGATATGAAGTATGACTAGTTTTACTTCATGCAATGAATAGGTTGGGATTGGGAAATAAAATAAATGATTACTTCGGTGTGGTTCGCTAATCCCGACTAGTTTGAATTGATATTCAAAAGAAGATTAAAGAATAAATTTAAAGAATTTATCTTTGATAAAATTAATGGGAACATTTCCCAAAGTGTAAGAATATTTGAATAAAAGAATATTCTGAATTGGAATGAGGCATATGTTGTGTTTGTGTAACACTTGTTTATTATATACGTGAGTTATTCAGAAAGACCGGGTTTATCCCATTCTGAATAACTAATTCGACATGGTGTCGAGGATGAAGACGGTGGTCGAAGACCGGAGGTCTTCACATCGTTTGGATAATTACTGATGATCTTGATTGGGCCGTACACTCAAGCGGAGGGAATCAGTTGGTGATCGTTCAGACGTACTTTAAGATCGATGGATATGCGAGGTACCAGGTGCCTCCGGTTTCGTTCAAACCCAGAAGGACTTGTAAATGGACTGTGTGTCTGACATTGGATTTTATTCTGTGTGATTGATTTCTATTAAATATATATATGTTTGGCGGCGGAGAATTTATTCTCTTGCTTAACGCCGTTCTCTGAGACGTACGAGCTCAAATGTTATATATTGATGGATATCAAATGCATGGAGTGAATTGCCTGTGTGGCATGCCTAAGTGGCAATATGATCAAGGCTTCTGTTGAAAAGAAGAGTCTTGTGGTTGATGATCAAAGCACGGCTTGTGTGGCAAAGCTTTGTGTAACGTTGATTCGCGAGCCTCACACCCCGGTTGTGAACCAGAAACGGGAGAGGACATCAGGGAGGGCATGCGTTTACTTCTAGCTAGAAGTGGCGTCAGTGGTTTTACACGTCCTGACGAGTTTGACTTATGTGGTTGTTGCTGTTGTGAGGTGCCTCGGATATATCGGTGACTATGTGGAGCCGATGGAGTCATTTGTTGGCTCATTTATGCCCCAAAGGGCAGGGAAACGCAGTGTTCAGGAATTTTAATCCACATCGGTGGACCGGCCCTGACGATCCAAGAGTCACTCGAGCTCTGATCCGGAGGCTCGGGCTAGACAGTCTCGAATCAGTAGAGGACTATCTTTTGCCTCGGTTCACAGATGGAAATCCAATTTCCAAATACGTGACTTTGCGGTTTTTGATTGTAGAGCCTAGTATTGGCGACATGATATATGGTACCCATGCCGTCTATGATTGATACTTATGATTTGAAGTTGTTTTATACACTATACACTTATAGTAATAATAAAAGATGAAATTTAGCGTATCAAGCATTCTTTGGATATTATAAAGTAAAACCCTATCCTCCGGCTTGCGTTGCACTGTGTGATGGGACCTGGGTCTTATAATAGCTTCATTTTTCTTTATTTAGCATTGCGCTGTTTGTTTTATGCACTGGTATTCTTGGGAGGAAACCCGTTCCGTGTTATACGGCGTGGTCCCTTGATTTACCTAACTTGAAAATAAAGATTAATAACTGTTTTAGTTCTCACACCAGTCGTATGACTGACCTGGAGTTTATTGTTTTAACCTAAACTCTGGGTGCCCCTATTTTCCGCACGGGCAGCTAGTAGTTTTGGTTTTGTAGAATTATATTCACAGGATCCTGATTTACAGCTGGAACGATACTCGGAAAGCTCTGTATCCGTGTATTACTTCTAGTTGTGTTTTGTATTATTTTTCCACTACTATGTAATTTATTGTAACCTCTGATATTTATCAAATGTATTTTATTCATTCATACTCTGTATATTCCTGTATTCTGATGGAATTGTTGTAATCTACAATGAAATGTTTTTCTGTGTGCGTTCCGATGTGGCTTGTTCTCAACTCAATCCGTGATTTCCCGTAAGGGGGATTTCGGGTCGTTTCAGTCTTCTTTTAATACTGTTACTAGTGCATAGTGTTGAAAACCATTTCGCAAATAAATATATTAATCTTAGCAAGCATATTGACTATGACCACATACATAGTTTTCAAACAGAACGAAAGGCTTTACTTCGTTTCTCCATTACACCTACTATTTCTTACCCGCCCATGTGCGAAGCATGGATTCACAACTGGTTACCATTAAATGAACATAAATGTGTAATTAACATGTTTTTCCAAATTAACATGAAATGAACATAAATGTCTAATTGACATGTTTTCCCAAATTAACATTAAATGAATTAACACCAAATGAATATGAATGCCTAATTAGCATGTTTTCCCAAATTAGCATTAAATAAATATAAATGTCTAATAAACATGTTTTTCCCAAATAAACATGAAATGGACATAAATGCCTAATTGATATGTTTTCCCAAATTAACATGAAATGAATATAAATGTTTAATTGGCATGTTTTCCCAAAATGAACATCTAAATTAATGTCAATTATCATAAATGAAAAATTACCATGTTTCTCAAATTAACATATTCTACCTAGTTAATATCAATTACATGTTTTTCAATCAATGTCGTATTAAAATCTTTACAAACAAATGTGAATTACATGTTTCCCAATCAATGCCATATTAACATGTTTACAATCAATGTCGAATATAATGTTTACAAAATAAATGCCATGTTCACAAATCAATTCAAATAACATGCTTTCCAATATCATGTCTACTTAAGCTTAACCTATTCATGTTTTCATATTCTTCCTTTAAAATTATCCCAATTTACGGTCTATAATTCACAAATTCTGATATGCCAATCCCCTTTTTTTAACGTTATTTCATATTATTTGTAATGACCTGAAAATCCGGTCCAATTTGAGCTGACCAAAAACACAAGTCCAACCCCAAATTAAACTGAAAATCAGGAAATTAATAGAAAGAAAACAGAGGGTGAGGATAGATAAGATTGAAACTTAGAATAGAAGAAGAAGAGTCACACAACATCAGAGTAACACGAATCTCACAGCGGAACGAAACAACATATAATAGATAACATATCCTTGAAATCAAATCATTATATGTATACAATAACATTACAGAGTGCATCACTTATAACACATCGGAAATAACCTATAGCGATAAAATCTTGAAGCCTCCGGCTCCAAGCTCTTCCAGTATATTTGTAAATCCCGACTACTTGACTGCCCATACAAAATTGGCACCCAAGAGTTTAGGGAAAACAAAACAAAATAAACTCTGGGTCAGTCATGGGACTGGTATGAATAAACAGTTTAAGCAGGTAAATGATATCTCATAAGACCACGCCGTATAACAGAACGGGTTTTTCCCTTATGAGAATCCAAATTATCTTTATATCAAAAACCTTTTGATATTATAATAATGTCTATCAACCACAATATAATAATCATCTAGCAGAAACGCTTTCATCTCACGTTCTACATATATAGTATACAATCAAAACCGCAAACACGTATTGGGTAATGGATTTCCAACTATGACAAGGTATGGAACCACCTTTCGCTAGTGTACCTCTAGAAAGGAATACACTGGGTTCAACAAGAACATCTTGCAACCCGGCCACACATGACCGACCACTCATTTCGCTTGAGTGTATCGAATGTATATCACCAACGGTTGGGATCAGCAACCGTTTCCCGAATGGGACAGCATCAACAATAGATTTTTAGAAGTAAATGAAAATCTAGATCAGGTGATTATACACCCTACTTGGGAGCGACCAACTTAGCCATGCTGCCTGCCCGATTTCTGTCATTTACCGGTTGATGAGGCTAGAAGCTACGCTTTATCATCACACCAGATTCACTTTGAATGCCACAGCATCAAATCCATCAAATCACCCATTGACGTCCTCAACAATACATTATGTGTTAGCTAAAAGAAGTTTCATTCTCCACTTCCACTCTTGGTACGGTTGGAGAAATCAATATACGTGATCGTCTGGAAATACTCTATCAGACAGCCGTCCATGCAAGTCATCCAGGAACAGGATGAACTGAAGGCACTATTCAGTACATCCATCTTAGGCACTGTTATCTAAGATTTATACAATAGCCCTTGCACTTTACTCCGTCTTCAATTATCTTTGGCATATATGATTCGCAACCCTTATGCCAATACAGAGTGGTTCTTTGGATAAAAATCCAACTGGTCTCTCCATATTAACAATGTTAAAATGGTCAAAAACTTCGATAGTCGGTGAGTTAACTATCAAAGAAAAATATGAGTGCAAACAACGATATTATTTCCAGATGGAAATTCTATCAATCAATCATCAATTATATATATATATATATATATATCTACACATATATATATATATATATATATATTCATATTTTCCTTATTTCAATATTTGATTACGTTTCTGGTTCTATTTGGAAACCATTTCCAAATCTTCTTTACTTGGATTTAAACAGATGTTTAAATCAACATTGCGACGACAACTCAAACCACTATACTTATTTACTAAATTCACTTAACCACTTTCACTCTCGAACCTTAACCATTTCTAAATTAAAAACGAAGTCAATCAATTGGGCACCCAAGAGTTTAGGGAAAACAAAATAAAATAAACTCTGGGTCAATCATGGGACTGGTATGAGTAAAACAGTTTAAGCAGGTAAATGATATCTCATAAGACCACGCCGTATAACGGAACGGGTTTTTCCCTTATGAGAATCCAAATTATCTTTATATCAAAAACCTTTTGATATTATAATAATGTCCATCAACCACAATATAATAATCATCTAGCAGAAACGCTTTCATCTCACGTTCTACATATATAGTATACAATCAAAACCGCAAGCACGTATTGGGTAATGGATTTCCAACTATGACAAGGTATGGAACCACCTTTCGCTAGTGTACCTCTAGAAAGGAATACACTGGGTTCAACAAGAACATCTTGCAACCCGGCCACACATGACCGACCACTCATTTCGCTTGAGTGTATCGAATGTATATCACCAACGGTTGGGATCAGCAACCGTTTTCCGAATGGGACAGCATCAACAATAGATTTTTAGAAGTAAATGAAACTCTAGATCAGGTGATTATACACCCTACTTGGGAGCGACCAACTTAGCCATGCTGCCTGCCCGATTTCTGTCATTTACCAGTTGACGAGGCTAGAAGCTACGCTTTATCATCACACCAGATTCACTTTGAATCCCATAGCATCAAATCCATCAAATCACCCATTGACGTCCTCAACAATACATTATGTGTTAGCTAAAATAAGTTTCCTTCTCTGCTTCCACTCTTGGTACGGTTAGAGAAATAAATATAAGTGATCGTCTGGAAATACTCTGTCAGATAGTCGTCCATGCAAGTCATCCAGGAACAGGATGAACTGAAGGCACTATTCAGTACATCCATCTTAGGCACTGTTATCTAAGATTTATACAATAGCCCTTGCACTTTACTCCGTCTTCAATTATCTTTGGCATATATGATTCACAACTCTTATGCCAATACAAAGTGGTTGTTTGGATAAAAATCCAACCGGTCTCTCCATATTAGCAACGTTAAAATGGTCAAAAACTTCGATAGTCGGTGAGTTAACTATCAAAGAAAAATACGTGTGCAAACAACGATATTATTTCCAGATGGAAATTCTATCAATCAATCATCAATCATATATATATCTACATATACATATATATTCATATTTTCCTTATTTCAATATTTGATTACGTTTTTGGTTCTATTTGGAAACCATTTCCAATTCTTCTTTACTTGGATTTAAACAAATGTTTAAATCAACATCGCGACGACAACTCAAACCACTATACTTATTTACTAAATTCACTTAACCACTTTCACACTTGAACCTTAACCATTTCTAAATTAAAAACGAAGTCAATCAAGTTAGGGTATAACTACCTCTCATACCTTAACTGAAAAACATTTCAAATCTCGAAATAGGGTAAAGTTTATCTTTTAACTCTTTAACACTTCCTTACGTAACTCTCTTTTGAATCATCTCTAGTTCGATTTAACTCTATCGATTTACTCTAACTGATTAACTCTAACTGGTTAACTCTAACTGATCAACTCTAACTGGTTAACTCTTATTCGAATAACAAATATTTGATTAATCTCAATTCAGCTAACTCGACTCGACCAACCCCTTTTCGAATAACATGTTCGATTTACTAACTTTCGAATACCTTATTCGATTGACTCCCTTCGAATACCATATTTGATTTTACTCTATTCGAATAACTAAATTCGATTAACTCCTTTTTGAATAAACTATTCATTTATGAAGATTTACTTTTAGTAACGGTTCTTCACTTTACAAATGATTTCCTTTTTAGTAACGTCTTCCTTTTTATAACGTTTTCCTTTTTATAACATCCAATTCGGTTATAAACAAATTTCCTTTTTATAACTCTATTTATTTTCTAAATATTTCCTTTTTAATTCTATTTGTAAATGGTTTTACAAATATCTCCTTTTCGATTTCATTTTTAAAGGTTTTACAAATATTCCTCTTTCGATTTCATTTGTAAAGGTTTTACAAATACTCTCTATTCAATCTCATTTGTAAATGGTTTACAAACATTTCTCTTTCTAATTGATTTGTAAATGGTTTACAAACCTTTCTCTTTCTAATCTATTTGCAAATGATTTGCAAATAATTCCTTTAGGGTTTTATTTCTAAGTATTTTCTATTTATAATAATCCATTTATAAATAAATTTCTATTTATAAATATTCTATTTATAAATATTCTATTTATAAATATTCTATTTATAAATATTCTATTTATAAATATTCTCTATTATAAAATCCTCTGATTTTATAAATATTCTCTTTCTATTATTCACTTTGACAAATTTCCCTTTTCTCCAAATCCCGGTATGTTATGGTATCCAACATATCAAATTACGATGTCCAATATCGTCCATACACACGCAATCAACAACAAGTTATAATTCACATCAAATATCAAAATATATGAAAAAAACAATAAAATAACTGTTGAGGAATCCAGTCGGATTCCTCTAACCTGTTTCCCTTCATCCACAGATGTTACACAATAAAATCAACATCACTTTCAGTTCCATATGATATATTCTGTTAACAGAATCAATATAGAAATTCAACTAACTGACTAGCAGTTCAATCAAACAGTCAACACATTGTCAATCAGCTTGTATTTAACAGTTCTAAAAATACAACATGAAATTATAAGCTGTTCAGAGTTAGTGAGATTTACTCACATTGGATGATCATCGTTGATAACGATAACCATCGCTCGATTTGATTCAGACAGACAATTTATTTTGCCATAAATTCTAACAAACTGCGATGGACTTCCAGTCAGTTCCATCGTGTAGTGCCCGTCCATACGATCCAGACGGATCTTGTTTCATTCAATTCCGTTAACATATGAGAAAGTTATACGTTATATAAGTTAACACATTATTTAATTTAAAATCTAAATAAAAAAATTCCAAATGGGCCTTACCCATTCCTTAAACTCGGCCCATCCCATTTTAAATCTCAGACCCGTTACTCTTTGTCTTCCCTAAACCAAAATTCACGAATACCTGCTCCTTGTTGTCTTCCACATCGCAAGCCATTACTTCAACACCAAATCGCACGTCGTTCTTACAACCGAAAACTGAACAGAAGCCACCAAAATTCTCGTCTTCCATTTCCCCTTTTAAAACACCCATCAATGCTTCACTCGCATCCCAGCATTTCACCGAAATTTCCAACTTCCGATGGCCCAACACAGTGAAAATTATGTTACTTTTCATCACCAAAATCAACCCGATTACACATGTTAACTCTTTTTCTCCAAATGATGAAACCTGCTTCAGTAAAAAAAAACTTTCACTATCGAAACTCATGCATCCCTCTTGCCCTTCCTCCACAAACAACCGGAAGTTCCTCCATCAATGCTACCTACGGGCTCAGCTCCTCCAACCCTTCACATCGGACACCACAACGTCGACTTCGACGCTGGCTACTGCATCGCAACCAGACCTCGCTTCTTCCCTGTCGCGGTGCAATCACAGACATCGAATAGTTCGAAATGCCTCCCAAAACCACATGAAATAGTTAAAATCCAAGATAAACCCATAAACATCCTCGGAATCCCAAATCGATGCTCATACACTCCTAATTATTAGCCTGAATTCGCTGCTGAGAACACATCTCCAAATTCTTGCGTCGAACCGAATAATTCGCATATTAGATTAAGGAGCATGACTTGAGCATTTCAACGATATTAATCTGGAAATTTATTGATTTATTTCTGATTTCTTTTGAATTTATTAAGCTTGGATATTATTTTGTTCGTTTGAGGAAACAAGGAACTGGCGGCTCATTTTATCTCGATGTACAAAACACTTCGAAAATTAGGTTTAGAGGAAACCCCCCCTTTTATAGAAGAACGTTGGGAGTTGTGGTATTTCTGTTGACCACGAAACAGTTTGAAGGTTAGAACTAGGCCACGCAGCCTTGAATTAGAAAAAGGGGATCAATTATATATATTTTATTATACCAACACTAAATCATAAAGTCTCGCCAAAAATAAAATCCATATGATCTCTGTTTGTCCACGGACTGATATGAAAATATCAACTAATCGAGTAATGTGCCGTGATCCCAAAAATATAATAATATCGGTAGTTTAACTCATATTGTGAAACCCCACAATTGCTGATACAGGGTGCAAAACACTCCAACTAAAAAGTTGCTTATTTAATTAATTAAAAATTACAATAAAAATTAAATTATCACTACGTCTCAAAAGAACCTCGTCTAAATTCGAAACCGGTATCCAGTTATATCAAATAAACCGTTACGGTCGATGGACGATTCTATAGCGACTATTTTAAAATTTGATTTGGACATATCTAAAAATCTACACGACGAAATCATGATTTTTCTCTTCCACTAGAAAGATATACTTCACCAGCTCCCAATGTTTCTTCTTTCACAGAAATCCGATTTAAAACAGACCCTGTATATTTAGTTGAAGTTCGAATCGCCCATTTACAAACTACAGCGCCATTTCGAGCTCGATTACAATTATATTATAATTATACGTTCAAACTGTCGTTCAAATAATATATTCGTTATTCTAATTCAATTCTAAACTGAATTAAATATCACAGATGATATAGTTCACACCATATCGTCATTTCAGCCAATTCTGATTATTTCAGAATTAAATATATTATTTAATTTATTTATTTAAATTAAATATTCATCATTATTTAATTAAACCACCATTTAATTCACTATATCACTATTTATATAATTAAATTAATTAATTATAATACCTTTGCAAATGCGGTTCATTACATTATTCCAATTCTATACAACTCAAACGACAAAGGCATAACAAGACTATAAATAAACAATGACAGAAAGGGGATAAAGAAGAAAGATGTACATATAAATATGTAATAACTGAAAATGTATAGGTAATTGACAATTATTAAAACAAAAATAACATATAAGAATAAATTTATAAACACTAGTACTTTCAAATCCAATATGTTTTACTATCAAAAATTCTTTTTATTTAGATTACAACAACTATTGTATCTATTTTAATATTAACTTAGAAGAAATTTAAAAGTCACAGTAATACTCACAATAGTTGTTGTAGACCCAGAAAAACCTTTGAAATAGTTGTTTTAGAAGAATTATCCTTTCAATATATGTTTTGATAGCACCCCGACATTTACTTAGTTTTATTTCAGAACATAACTTTGAGGAGGAAAAAGATGAAGAAATGTTTTATATAAGAAAATGGTGAGGTATTTAGCCTATTTGTAGATTTTTTAGGATAATATAAATCATAGGACATGAGGTTT
The DNA here is from genome assembly GCA_030737875.1 of Allium sativum. Lineage (NCBI taxonomy): Eukaryota > Viridiplantae > Streptophyta > Magnoliopsida > Asparagales > Amaryllidaceae > Allium > Allium sativum. The sequence continues at coordinate 762,033,470 of CM060912.1, read as the reverse complement.
TAAAATCAAACCATTGAAGACACATCATGCTGAGTCAGCAAGGAATAAAACACACAAAATAGTCCAGGTTCTTTTAGATTTATTGTCCAAGTTCAACGTATTTTACACATGAGAAATACATAAGCAATTATCTACGATAGATTCGAAGGTGGGTCGACCCACCTTAGACATGGAATTCAGGCGAAACCTAACCTGGAAATATACTCGGTCAAACCCGAGCACATTTGAAGCAAAACAAAATTCACCCGGATCAGTCTGAAATACTTTCAGTGATAAACTCACAACACAAACAACTTGTTTAACTTTGATAAACCCTTTTTGAAAGAAAAGGATAATAGTAAGACCATCCCACACATAAACACGGACGATTTTTTCCTTACTATAACCCAAAATATTTTTCAAATCAATATCTTCTCTGATATTATAATAATGTCTATCAAGCCACAAATCGATAATAATCTGGCAGAACGGTTGCATCTCACGCTCTACATACATTGTATATAATCATAACCGCGGGCTCTTATTGGAGAATGGATTTCCTAGAAAGGTATGGGACCACTTTCCCGACAATGTACCTCGAGAGACGAATACATTGGGGTTCAACAAGAAAGTCTTGCAACCCGGCTACACATGAACGTCCCCTCATTTCCCTTGAGAGTACCAAGTATATCATTACCAAGGTATGGGACCACTTTCCAGATCAGGTAATGATATACCTTTTAATGGGCGTGACCCACATAGCTGTGTTATCTACCAGATTTTGTGCCATTTCCCGATTTATGAGGCTTGAGGTTACGTTTATCTTTTAGCACATCTCCGTTCACATTGAATGCCACATTGTCAGATCCGTCAAATCACTAATTGACATCCACAAATACATTCTGGGTGTTAAGCAAGAGAATTTCTCCGCCACCAAACTTGGCATATTTATAAAAATCAACGTACATGATTCTTAGGGAATTACTCTGTAAGACAGTTGTCCATACAAGTCATCCAAGAACAGGATGAAGCGAAGGCACACTCCTACTGCATCCTAGGCATCACCCTGAGAATCAGTAGCGAGTAGTCCTTGCAAATCCGTAGATTTCAACCATGACAGAACACCAATGTATCTTTGGTTGCAAGTTGCAAGTCAGAGATTATAAGTAGTTTTTCCATCTTACGAAGATCTACGGCCTTCAATTGCTCCATCTTTAAGTCTGCAAGTTAGCTTCGAGCGCAACGTTGATCCTAAGTGGTTTTGGGTCTAGTCCCCATCCCGGTCTTTTCGAAACAACACGTCAACCAAGAATAATATTCATTTGATAGTCAGTTATTTAACTGTCGAATTATAACAGTATTGTTAAGTACGTTGGTAGCTCACGTCCTTTATATGAAATATTTCATTAACCATTTCATCGATTCTTATATCGATCCCATAGATTTAATATCATCAAAACTCTTCTTCTATGAAACATTAATGAATATTGTACTTACCAAAACTTCCTTTTATACATTTCCTTAGTCTCGATCTATTACAATATTTCATAAAACATCTTTTACTCCCTCCTTACTATTTTATATTCTCAAACCACATTCGTGTTTCCTTATATTTAAAAATATCGCTATAGTTTCGTAAAACTACTTTCCATTTCCTTTACCATTGCAAATATTGCTATATACACACTTAATCAATCGAAACAAGTTTCATATCCAATCTTATATGGTTAAAACAACGTCAAGTGACAAGCTTCTAAAAATATAACTTTATATGGTTTTGTTAACTTTAAAATGATCGCGCTTATGGAAATTATAATTATATTTCCAATATACCATTCCATTTCAAAACCAATAACATTCTTTTATTCACATTACCAAACCATAGACTTATTTCTTCGAATCGGGTATTTACCAAATCTATTATTGGCCAACTAATGCCAATCAAAACATTTGGTTAGAAAATATCCCATAGCTTTTATTTTATTTCTAAATCCTTTGCAATTTAAAATTGCAGTTTTCCCTTAATAATTATTCCGACATCCTTACATATTACAAACTGATACTATCTCTTAATAATAGTGAAGCCTTTCAAGTTGGGGTATTCTAATTACCTCCCAGACCTTGATGGACAATGTTCTTATCTTAAGATAATAAAAGTTTGCAATTCAACAATCTGATATTTCATTTCCATTTCCATTTACTATGGTTTAATAAACCATTATCCTTTATTTTAAAGCCCACTTTACATGCTAATTCTTTTACTTAATTAAATAAACTTTCCAATCTGATTTCCAATTCGAATTCGATATGATTTTTATAAACCATCTCTTATATTTGAAATCTTCTTTACTCAATTCATTTATTAAACAACCATCCATTAGTCTCTTAAATCATTAACTATTTAATATCCTTTCCGTTTCGAAGTCCTTAATTCAATTCTTAAGTGAACGCTGATTATGTTTTAAAAACATCCTCTTTACAAACATGGCTTATTCGATTTGAACTAAATTTTGAAACCTTTTATGCTAATCCATTTCATAACTTTATCCTGGAAATTTTTTCTCGATCACATCGTTTCATTTAAGTAAAAAGAACTTATCTAAAATACCACCTTTAGCTCGAGATTTCCTTTATGAAATTGTGTTTAAAATCTTGGGTTTACAACCAAAAATCTCTTTATGACCTTTTAATTAAAATTTTACTATAATTCGATTCCTACTTTAAAAGGGATTTCAACATATATATAGCCATCACTTATACTATAATTAACTTCACTATTACCTAGAATAAAAGTAGTTCCTTTCAATATTAACTAAAATATGATAATAAATCATTTTTGACACTAAACAATTCTATATTTACTTCAAAATATAGTTAATCGAAGATTAACTAACATTTAACACCATTCGTTAAATTTAATGAATATTCAAAAAATTACTGATCAAATTAATTTATATCAAATTAATCCAATTGTCAATTTCAAATTAAAATGGTTAATTTTTACCAACCGTACATATCAGTTAACCGTTAACCGATTTCCATTTTCATTTCCCTATAAATTAATTAAATAACTTAATTAATTTAAAAAAACATTTAATTGTTTATAAAAACAATTATTCCATTTTTATTAAACCGCAGGTTAGTTTTTGACTACAATTCATAAATCTCATCTATGACGTTAAAATTCTTGTTATAAAATAATTTCTATTAAAACATGATTATGAATTAAACTCCTTTTTAATTCATTAAATAAATAATCTCAAGAAATTTAATTTAGTTATAAAATAAATTTTATAACGTAAAACTACGTCAATTCGCTTGACGACAAAACGACATCTTAATAACAGTAGATTTTAGGCTATCACTGCCAACCACTTAATCAATACTGTCGATTGATTAAAATCATAACAACAGTCACGTCCATTCAACCATCACTATCCAAACAGGTTTTATATCATTTGGGGTTCCATTTGTTCATGTATAAACAATATTAAAATAAACAACATATACATCATTGGAGGAATCCGGTCGGATCCCTCCAACCTGTTCTTTCCTGCATCATAGATTATTATAATATTTCATGATAGCATAAAATTTTGAACTAATACTATAAAGATGAAAATATAATCAATAATAAGCATCCAAGGCATCCAATCAACTAATATATATTATTAATAATATTTTAATTATATGAATTTATCACATCATAGCAGTCAAGAAAAGTGTGAAAGTTAACTCACCAATTTATTTGATTTGATGGTTTAAGCGTTGTTCTGTTTAATTTTAAACAATGTTTAAAATTAAACGAAAACTCAAGTGCTCCAGAATCCTTCCATATCTGCTTAGCAGTGTAGTACTCTCGATTACGAGTCTAAAGCCTCCAATTTTGGTTAATTCTGTTAACGTATGCAATATATACCTTCGTTACTAGATTATATTAATAAACCAGTTATTTGACTAATTTAATTTTAAATTAAAAACGCTAATTACCATCCTTAATTTAAATCCACGTCATTTGGGTTGTCACGCGTTTTCTATTCCTCTTCAATCTCTAACCCGATATCCCCTTCCCGACTTTCAAAATAAAACCTCGATCACATAAATCGATCATCGATCATCACAAAGTTCACGAGAGGCTGCTGCGACCTGACCAGAAGCTTCGCGCCTCTGAGATCCTCCACCAGCATCAGTGTCGAGACCCAGGCTCTTTCCAATCTCCCCAAAATTTACTTTGATTGGAATCACTTATACCCACCATACCAAATGCCATAGACGGCCTGAACCATCGCCGCTGCCTCCCTTGTCACGTCCAGACTTCCCTCGATAATTCATCTTCAAACACCACCGACCATGGCAAGTGACGACGCCAGAAAACCCCTTGAACACTTAACCAAAACTGACCGAAAAACCAACGTAAAACATCTACGTTCAACTCCAACGCGCCACCACCCTACTTCGCCGAACTCCTCCATATCACTACCAAACCAGGCCACTCCTTCTCCTCTACCAACGCCAGGAGTGGAAGCTCCCCAGTTCAGCCTAGTTCGCCAAAGAACTTCCCCTAGACAAAAACAAATTAAGCCCCTTTCTGATGCCATCCGACCATTGTCTCTAAAGAAAACCGACCCCTAAATTATGATCGCACCATATAAATCTTGTTTCGGACCGAGGCACATGTTATCAGCAATCCAAAAATATGAGTTATTGAATTTATAAGGATTTAATGAAATTGTTGTAGAATTTTTAAGTGGAAGAACATACCAAAAGTTTGGGTTGAGTTTGGAGAACTGGAACGGGAAAGTGATTTGGGAATTTAGGGTGTCATGGTTTATTATATAGGAAAAATATAATATTTTATTACATTATTTTATTTGTGATGTGACCGAGGATTTTTATTTGGCGAGACCGACGATTTTTATTCATGCCTATCGTAATTCCCGAATACTGTTTATTGATTATTGTACTCACACACAAACACCGATCATAACGAGAATGGACGTCAAAGTATAATTCGACGTTACGATCCTAATGAATCTTGTTTCGTCGAATTCTGAGTCCGTTTGTGAAAACAGTGCTAGTTCGAGTTCAAATGGTCGATTTATTTACATTTAATTTTGCCACGCTCACCAATTAACTCCAATTGACGTGAAACTTGAATTCTAGCAATAGTTAGCTATATCGATCTCAATACAATTTATTTCATCGAAAACGGAGGTTGTTTGAGTAAAGTTCCTTTTTAAAGGTCCAATTTAAATTAAAATAAATCAATTTTAAAACACCTTAATATAATAATAATAAAATATTATAATCGGCCATACTCGGGCAGAATTTCATGTACTACCAAAATAAAATATTCCAGATCGAATTCCAAGCTAATTCGATATTAAAAATATTTAAAAACTCTTTTTTAATATAAACAATCGATATAATTTATAAATGAATTCCATAGAGACTATTTTAAAATTTGATTTGGACACAAAAAAAATCTATGAGATGAAAACTTGATTTTTCTGCTTCATTAGAAAAATATTATCCAATAGATTCAGACGTTTCTTGTTTCTAGAAAATCCGACTTATATTGGATCCTATACAACCGTTTAAAGTTCAAAACGCAATATTATGAGCTACCGCGCCGCTGCAGCTCGTTTTATAATTAAATTATAAATTAAACATTCTGACGTTGTGAAATAAATGAATACGCTACTATAAATTCAATATAAACAATATTAAACCATTTTAAATTGCCCGCTCACATTATACTACAAATTCAACATTTTCCAAATATTTTGAAATTAAAATATTATTATATTATTAATACTAATAAGATATTCAAAAATAGAATGGTTAAATTCAATTATTTAAATTCAAATCAATGTATAAAATAATTCAAATGATTGGCCAGAAAATACAGGACGTTACATATGTAATCCCTTAATGATCTCATCTATCTCGTCCCAAGTAAAGAAATTAGAGGGGTTACTAGCAGAGGAAGCCTCCTGACTTCCTTCTCTTTCTACACCTTTTGCATGAGATAATGTACTATCTTTCTTTCTCTTAACCATAGTTGAAAGTTGAGAGAAATGACAATCCAAATTCAGCAGAATTCTAAGTGGCATGCCTCCATACTTGGCACGCTAAAAATGTTGGTATAGAAATTGGTTCTTCTGAGTTCAACACTCAAAATACATAAATATCACAGAGCAATAGTAATATCCAATCATAGAATGTAGGAACAAGTAAAGAATATGCAATTTTATAGTAGTTCGACAATCAGTCCTACGTTCACTTGGTGTGGTACTACATGATTACGACACACTTATTTTTATAAAAGAAATGTAGAGAAAAGAATTGAAGTTGGCAATGAAAAAGTCCTAGCGCTGGAATGTCAGATGGAAAGAGTGTGATCACTTGAGAAGTCAAAAACCCTTGTATTTATAAGTAGTAATGGATCTGGTTCGAAAGACACATGTCAGCATCTACGAGAGTGTAGGGAAGTGGATTGATCATGTTTGAGTAGTGAAGATATGGTATAACAACCCACTCCAGATCAGTGTAAGTTTGGTTCAACATAGTTGAATCGGATTTTGATCGATCTGGATATGGGTTCTTTTCTCCATTAAGCTTACTCTTTAGCCGATCTAGAAAATGTCGGACCGGGATGATCGAACTAGGGTAGCCAATCTGAGTTGCTTGATCAAGATGAGCTATGAACCAAAATCAAAGCTTATAATATCCATGCCTTCACGATTTTGGTCACATCGACAAAGTATATTCGAGCTCACCTAAGCCAATGCCCAAGTCCTGAGCACTTCAATAGCTGGAAATCCAATATGTGAATGCCTTGCAAAAAGGCAGGTCAATATTTAGCAATATTCAAAATAGAAGGTGAGTATGGATTTCAAAAGAACTTTATATATATATATATATATATATATATATATATATGTGTGTGTGTGTGTGTGTGTGTGTGTGTTTCTTGCTATATATCATATTTTGTTGACAATTACATTTATAATCAAAAATCGGAACTATTATTTTATAAATAATTAATGCTACTCTGTTTTTATATTGAAATGTTCCATTAGCTGTTATTTTTCATCTGAGATTTATATATGACCTTAGAGACAATGCTTTCTACAAAATCTTAATTTATATGAAACAAGAATAATGGTTAAAAGATTTGGTAGTCCGAGGTGGTATGTGATATTCGGTATCACCTTGCCAATTAATTATATAATTTGTTTTGTAAAATATACTAGCCAGTGGAATTTTCTAACTTATATAAATATTCAAGTTTATGATATGGGACATAAGAAGTTATTTGAGCGATCACTATTATAAGATAAACACCGCCTTTTCAATGTTTTTTTTGTGGCCTTTGCCTAGAGCTGGTGTAGGTTGATCTTTTTGGTTTTGAGACTGTGAGCGTTCTTTCCCATCTGTGTTTCCATATCCTCCATCTGATTTTTTTCTACCTTCTTTGCAGGATCTAGATAATAGTTTTTGATGCCACAGGTTGCTTACTTGGTTGGTGGAAGTCATTAGAGCTATCAGGTTCTGGAGCAGGCCCGGCTCTTCTGTGGTTTATTTAATTTGGTTTTCCCTCCTCCTTGGAGGCGGTCGCTTAGAGGCTCTGGAATCCGCCTTATTCTCCCCATTTTTACCATGCCTTCCACATTAGATTTGAAACCATTTGTATTTTTCTTTATTCGTTATGTGAGCGGGCTTTGATGTATAGTGTTGGTTATTTTTGGCTGTTTTTGTTTTTGCTTTATGCCTACCAACTCTGCTGGTAGTCCGTTTTTGTTAGCCACCAAAAATTGGTTACTTTCACTGTTTTGATTATTATATATATGTGTGTGTGTGTGTGTATGTGTGTGTGTGCAGGTGCAGATGTAGGTAGTGGCCAGCAAAGGCCACTGCCCCACCTGAAAAGTTACTGGCATGGCGAAATTTCGTTGCTTTTGGTTGAATGCCCTACCTGGAAGCACAACAAATGCCCTACTTGGGCTTTAGGCAGTCAATATTTGATCCAAAGTGCATTCATTCTAGCTTGTTTTCATTGGAGATACATAGGTTGGTATATATGTAATAGGACTAAAGCTTATTTGATGGTGTGGGACTAAATTTCAGAAATTTTTTCCCTACTTGACCATAGATGCTAGATCCACCCCTGCGTGTGTGTCTTTTTCTTAAAAAAAATCCATTGTCGCCTTCCGTGATGACGAGTGATATGCTAGTGTGTTCATTGCATTGACCTGCATGAGCTTGTCTTTATTAACTTACAATGCGCTTTTTTTCGTGTTGGCACGCAATGAGCTTGTCTATAGTAATTTGTCTGCAAAGCACTTGTGTAATGGCCCGGAGAATTCGATGCTCAAATTTTCAACAACAATACATAATTCCGTATTACTTGCCAAAAATCCAAGTATCGAAAACACAGACTGTTAATAGAAAGAAGATAGAGGATGAGAAGTAGAAAGAAAGAAATATTTGAATAGAAGAAAGAAGAAGAACACATCAGAATCTCACAGCGGAATGAATGAAATATAATATATCGAATCTCTTTATACAAAGAAAATTGTATTTACATACCAATCATCAGAGTACATCATATATCTTTAATAGTGGAAATACACTTTATATAACTAGCGGTGAAGCCTCCTTCTTCCAGCTCCTGAACTCCAAGCGGGACCTAACCTGGAAATATACTCGGTCTGACCCGAGCACATTCGAAGCAAAGCAAAATTCACCCGGATCAGCCTAGAATACTTTAAGTGATAAATTCACAGCACAAACAACATGTTTAACTTAGAAAAACCTTTTTGAAAGAAAAAATAATAGTAAGACCAGCTCACACATAAACAAGGACAGTTTTTACCTTACTATAACCCAAAACATTTTTAAAATCAATATCATTTCTGATATTATAATAATGCCTATCAAACCACAAATAAATAATAATCTAGCAAAACGCTTGCATCTCACGCTCTACATAAATAGTATACAAACAAAACCGCAAGCTCTTATTGGAGAATGGATTTCTTGGCAAGGTATGGGACCACCCTCCAACAATGTACCTCTGGAGATGAATACATTTGGGGTTCAACAAGAACATCTTGCAACCCGGCTACACATGACCAAGCCCTCATTTCGCTTGAGTACCGAATATATCATCACCACAGTTAGGGGCCAACCAACCAAAACGATAGCATATAAATAAAACAAAGGGACAACCGAAGGCATTTGATTTCTCTAGATCAGGTAATGATATACCCTTTTAATGGGTGCGGCCCACATAGCTATGCTGCCTACCCGATTTTGTTCCATTTCCCGGTTGATGAGGCTTGAGGTCACGTTTAGTACATCTCCATTTCACTTTGAATGCCACATTGTCAGATCCTCCAAATCACTAATTGACGTCCATAAATACACTCTGGGTGTTAAGCAAGATAATTTCTCCACCACTAAACTTGGTATATTTGTAAAAATCAATGTACATGATTCTTAAGGAAAACTCTGTTAGACTTTAGTCTATACAAGTCATTCAGGAACATGATGAACCGAAGGCACCCTCCTACCACATCCTAAGAATCACCCTATAGATCAGTAGCGAGTAGTCCATGCAGTCCATAGATTCCAACCACGACAGAACCACAATTTATCTCGGGGCGTGAACCCGAGATTATAAGTAGTTCTTCCGTTTCATGAAATCTATGGTATTTAATTTTCTTTCTCTTCATTTGCTGCATGTTAGTTTCATACGCAACGTTGATTCAAAGTGGTTTTGGGTTTAGTTCCCAACCCGGACTCTTCGAAATAACACGTCAAAGGTCTAATAAGATATTATATTTATAGCTGGGTTTTAGCTATCAATATCCACAGTATGTTAAGTATATTGGCAGCTCGAACCTTATTATTTAAATCATTGAAATTTCCTTTACCGGATTATGAAAAATCACTTTATAGATTTAGAATTCGATTTCCATTTGTTTATCTCCACAAAACTCATTGCTTTCGTTACTTGGAATCAATAACTATACTCAACAATTCCGCTTTACTAATATCACATAATTATACAAAATTCCTTTTTATTTCCTTTTCTTAGAAATATTACATTATATTTCAAGAACTCCTTTAGCCTTCCTTTACATTGGAAATAACGATATATATATTATATATATATATATATATTCTATTCAATATTCAATTATCATTTCTTATATGACCCAAATTAATGTTGAACGATATGTTGTATCATTATATAAACTCAAATGTTAAATTTGAATATTTTCCCTTCAGCACGGGTAGTATATACCATTAAATCTCCATTATTTATTTCTACCACCAACTTGGTATACTCATTTACATTTCAATAGAAAAACATAGTCATTTACTTATCACTTAGAATAAGTGGATTTCAAACCAAACTATTTCCATTTCCTAGGGAATAGTGTTGCATATAAAAATCATGCTTAAGCTTGGTCAACAACCTTAATTTATTGTTACAGTTCAAAAACTTGCAATACGCTGCAATATTCCCTTTTATAACTCATCTCGACATCTATTTCTGTTACAAACCAATACCATTCTTCGATAATAGTGAAGTCGCTCATGTTGGGGTATTTTATCTACCTCTCAGACTTTGATTGACAACGTTCCTATCTTAGAACAGATATAAGTCTGTAACTCTAAACTCCTTATTACTTATAATATCCATCAAACTGTACTTCTTGCTTTTATTTGAAATATGGTTTTTATAACACCATCATTTCTTTGAAAACTCAGTTGTTTATAACTATTTATATTAAACATTAACTCTTCTCTTCGTCTTTGTTCTACAGTTCCGTTTATAACTTCTTTACCAAAATCCATTAACGTTATTCGTCTTTTGACTATCTCCTTTTATTGGAATCATTATACTTAATTTAAGTAACACCTCATGACAAACTCAATATCATCTTAAATGAAATCAATTTAAGAACAATTATTTTAATTAAATAGTAATTAACTTTATCGTTGATGAAGTAAAACAATTTACTTCATTATTAATTTAAAATAGATTAGTTGCTTACTTTAATAAACCAATACTAATTATACTAGTTCAATAGTCATTTAAACTTCATTAATTAAAAAGGTAATTAATAAGAAATCTTATAAATTTTGATCAATTGATTTCAAAGTTATTGTCATTAGATTAATTGCAGAACGGTTAATCTAAAAATCAATTTCCAATAAAACAGTTGATTTAGTCAACTTCAAATCATCAGTTAATTCGTTAACTGATTTTAATTACACATTACCATTAGATTAATATAATTAATCTAATAATATTGCTAGATTCTATATTAAATAAGTTATCCAAATATTTACTCGTAGGGTAATTACAGCTTTATAAACTTGTTTAAATGTCAAACAATCGTTGTATTTACTTTATAAAAACGAACTATAAAATATTAGTTTATAATAGAACTTCTATTATAATTTAAAACTTTGCTTCAATTATAAAAAAAATAAGATTTTTATAATTTAACTTTGCTAATTCGCCTGACAACAAATCAACGTCTTAACAGAATGATGGATTTAAGGTCATCTACTGCCAAATCCTTAATCAATACATCTATTAATTAAATCACAATAACGTTGAATTCCATTCAATATTAATATCCAAACGGGTTTTCAATGTCATTCGGGTTTAAACAGTTCATATAAAAATAAACAAAATATATAATATTTGAGGAATCCGGTCGAATTCCTCCAATCTGTTCTGCCCTGCAACATAGTTATTATAATATTAAATAGATATTTCATCCAATGTATTTGAATGACGTAAATAAATTTAACCTCAACCAATAACAAATAGTTAACATCCATGGCATCCAAATCAATCAATTGATAATATTAGTGATATATTTTAATTATATGAATTTGATCACATTATGGAATTCCAGAAATCGTGAGAGTTAACTCACCTTTGCTTCTGATTCGATGGTTCAGATTGTCTCATTTAATTTTAAATATACGTTTAAAGCTAGATGGAATTCCAGTTGTTTCCAGATCCTTCCGACCCAGCTCGGTAACGTAGTATTGTCGTCGTGATACCAACATCTCTGGTTTCATCAAATTCTGGTAACGAATGAAATATATATATATTATTATTAAAAAAAATTATTCATATCTAAATAACTTACCATTCACTAATAACCAAATTAATTTATTACTTTTAATTAGCGTTAATTTAAACTGGCCCCTGTAATCAATATCGTTTATAACATAGATCCTTCTTCCATGCTACTTACTACTTCTTCCTGGTTACACAGCTGCTTCTTGCCCGAACAACCTTTTAACTGTGAATGCTAGAGACTATTCAAGACATAAGGACATCAATATTTCCGGCTCTGTAACTATTGACAAAGAATTGCGTAAGTTCTTGGTTGAACCCACTCTTCTCAAAGCTAAAAGTCAGATTGGCATGAATATTCTTAGTGCCTTCCTTTTGTACAAATACATATACCAATTGCTCTTTGATTATTTACTTTGAACCACCTGTTAGTGTTATCTTTGTTATGACATATGATTTGTACCATACAATTCTATATGTATGCTATAATTAATAGATTATATATAATCGCTTACCTTAATTAACTTAACTTGCATATGCCTCTTAGCTATGTGATTACCAATGCTAATCATTCCCACTTTCATTCCTTACACGCAACACAAATGAATCTCTGAAGCACGCCTGGACCGCTACTTAAGCTCTCCTCCACGTACACAATATGCCCAGATTCCGCCATTTTAACTTAACTTGCTTTCTTCACGTTTTGGGCATGTCTTCTCCTTCTAGTGACCCACGCTTCACATTTCACTTCACTGTTTACAACCACCATCACTACACAAAATAAACTGCTACTCCTTCCTTCACTTTTTCTGTAATGCAACCTTCCAATTGTCTTCTCTCAAATGTCTCAGCAACTCAAACTTCCATGCACGCAAGCCCCCAGTAATACTATACACAAATCATGGCCGCCATTCCCTGATACCCTGCCATCCAACTCCAACACGGACCCCATCAACGCACGTGTCCTCCCTATCGCAAGTTCGTCCACCTTCACCCCCAAAGCACTGTTGGAAATAAATGAGAAGGTTAGTGAAGAAGAGGTTATGTGGTAGTGGAGAAATACAAAGAAACAAAGTCCCACATTGTGTATGGTTTGTGGATATATCTCCTTAAATACCAAAGCCCCACATGTTATATCAAACAAATAACATGAACACATAGGGACTTGAAGGAATGGGCTATGGAGGCTTTGGGCTTTCATATTAAATACTAAAATGTCAAAGATATGGGCATTGGGGCTCTTGGGGTCTCTCGTGATAAATGGGCCGCCGACTGTTTGAATGCGTGGAAAATAGTATTTTTACGCGGGTGCGAACATTTGGACTAGCGGATGCATCTGTTCGTCTGAACGGTGATCAGATGCGACCCGTTGAACCAGCGCGCCTGTACGGACGGTCGAGACTACCTAGAAAGGTACCCCTCCACCGCTATATATAGGCAGCCTGACAGAGCCATTAAAATACACAGAATTAATTCACTCGATCTCCTTCTTCTTCGCTGATCTGTTCTTAAAATTACTCTCTTGAGTTCGTGTTGCTCTGCACTTGAAAGCGCTTCAAATTGCGGAGACCGGTCCGTTTTATCTTGGGAGACAATTGCTCGATAACCTTCAGCGCCAGTGAGGGAGCAATATTGTTTCAAAGAAACAGATTTACTCTGGACTCGGACGATACTGAAAGGTACTCTTCTCCTTTTCTGTTTTGCAACGGTTCTGCTCTGTTGCAATTCCGGTCGCGCTTTTCGCCGTTACTAATTCTGAAACAATTCAAATTAGTAACGCTTCTTGACGTGACAATTGGATAGTGACAATTTATTGATTGCTATCAGATTCGTATTGCATTTGCATTGCTTCGAATAACAATTTGAAACAATATTGTTTCGTTTTTTGCAGAAAACGATAATGGCTAAAAGCAATAGCACTACTGCTGCGCCAACACCACTCGTAACCAATCCTTTTGGACCCGTGGTTACTCCAATGGCACTGTCTCATGGAGAAAGGCCAGAAAAGTTCATCGGAGCGGACTTCAAACGTTGGCAGCAAAATATGATATTTTACTTGACAACATTGGGCCTAGCAAAGTATCTTACAGAAGATGCTCCAGTCGTTGCCGAATTGGAACCAGATCCAGTTAAAGTTGAAGCCCTTAATGCTTGGAAAAATTCTGATTTCATGTGTAAAAACTACATCTTGAATGGCCTCGACAACAGTCTGTACAACGTGTACTGCACAGTTGCAACATCCAAACAACTATGGTTGGATTTGGAAAAGAAGTATAAAACTGAAGATGCTGGCATGAAGAAATTCATCGCTGGAAAATTTCTTGACTTCAAAATGGTCGATACAAAGACTGTGATCAACCAAGTTCAAGAACTGCAACTTATCATTCGTCAACTAGAAGATGAAAAGATGACCCTTTGTGTAACACCCCACCTCCGCCAATGCCACTCTTGCAAGCACACTAGCTTTGGAGGGGCGTTAAACAAGGTAAACATGCATGCAGATATCACAAGACAGAACATATAAGTAAAACAGAGTAAATAAAGCAGCGGATAAAACTACTATTTCAAAACCATAGTCAAGTTACATCAAAGTACTGTCATTATTTTCCAACTACTACAAGTCTAGAAAAGATAAACTGAAAACTGGAAATAACATAAAGTAACTATCCCCAAAGTAGAACAAAACCATAGCATGCTCAAGTCCAAACCATACATGAGCTATCCAGAAAAGCAGCTAAAGATCCAGCTAGGTGCTAGTGTTCCCACCCTGAGAACCTGGGGGGGGGGGGGGGGGAACGGAAGAAAAGAGGCGAAAGAAAACGGGTCAGTCAAAAAGACTGGTAAGTCCTACCTACTATTAGTATAAAAACTAATAAAGTTAACTGGACATGTAAAGCAGAGATGAAACATAGGGTGATAACTGGTATGGTGAAAAGTTAATAAGATAAATCAAGTGTGGTATCGCATATACAAGGTTAAGTTGCACCAGGTGTGTACTAGTATTCCAATACATGTCAAGTATAAACAAGAAATGATCCCTTGGCCCAAAGCTGGCCCAATATCATGAGGTGACCTAAATCAAGGTCCAACTACTCGGTCTAGTCAATCGGCTCTCTATAAGCCTAACTCGTTGTGTATCGGTGTCATACGGCTTAATCGTGGAATGTAGTTAACTGTGCAAGGTCCACCCCAGGGTGTATCCAGACCTAAGGTGTAAACCACAGGCATAATTCAAGCACGCACAGTCTAAACCTATTGGTGCCCATATTCAACTCCGGACTTAATGTGCACGACCATGGTCCGCCTGAACAACCGGTGCAACCTTCAGCCGTCTCTTTTGGTCTCTTACAATCAGTCCAGTAATCGTGCCCCACCCTAGCCTAGTCCTGGGTACCCATGATACTTCCAAGTAGGTTACTGCTGAAAAGGATCACGTAACTAGGATTTCAAGTGGGTTAAGTGTGGTTAACCCTATCCTAACCATGTATTGAGTTGGTCAAGTGTATTCAAGCAGTTCATGACTTAACCCTATCAATACATCGGGTTTAATTGGTTAAGTATTCAAGTAATCCATGTCTTAACCCTACCAATCCATCGTGTTTAATTGGTTAAGTATATTCAAGTATTCCATGACTTAACCCTACCAATCCATCGTGTTTAATTGGTTAAGTATATTCAAGTAGTCCATGACTTAACCCTACAAATCCATCGTGTTTAATTGGTTAAGTATTCAAGTAGTCCATGACTTAACCCTACCAATCCATCGTGTTTAATTGGTTAAGTATTCAAGTAGTCCATGACTTAACCCTACCATGTGGTATTAATTAACTTAATGCACCCCAACCTCTCACATTAGACTTTGTTGTGGTTACTAGTTAAGCCGGGCGGGTCCGGGTAGCTTTACACCACAACCTAGTCTAACCTCGGGTTTTAAGTGCGATATGACCACCTACTCACATTTGGTCCTATTGTTTGTAGCCACTAGTTAAGCCGGTCGGTTCCGGGTAGATTTATGCTACAAACTCAACCCAACCTCGAGTTGGCCACTTTCATGTTTTCTACATGTCATGTCCACGTTCGTGTTTTCAAGCATAAACACATGTCAAACTTTTATGTCATATTTTCAAGTCATGTTCTCATGTTATTTAAGTTTGCCCAACTACCCATACGTATTCCCATCGCACGTAAATTCGCATCATGCAAATAGATCAAAGAGGGAACATAACAACATGACAAGGTGGGTATAAGATGGCAAAGTCTATCACAAGTTAAACATGGTGATATTTGAGGCCAAAAGGGGCTCAACATACTACCATATGGCCTCAACATGTATGATAGCATAAAAGGTGACTTGGCCTCAAACATATCAATTAGCATAAGTGTGATTTGGCCACAAGCATGCATAATAGCATAAGGGTGATTTGGCCACAAGCATGCATAATACCATAAGGGTGATTTGGCCACAAGCATGCATAATAGCATAAGGGTGATTTGGCCACAAGCATATTAAGGAATATGAGGGGTTAAGGTTTGGCCACAAATTAAATATGGTGGCATATGAGGCAAATGTGTTCATAAACTTGCGTATTACATTATAAGCCTCAAAACATGCATGATATCAACTTTAGCATAATAGGTGAAACATGGCCATAAATGACATAGGATGATAGCTAGTGATTCGCATATAGCATCATATGCAATATAACATAAGGGTTATGAGAGTTTCTATGTTGCTTTATGCAACATTTCAAATCAAAGCTCATAGCTTTCTATGCACAAAGTCAAGGTGATAGCTTTACAAACATGCATAGAATAAATCTATACATAACATGATAGAATCAAAGCACAAATCATACTTAGGCCCAAACTCAAACTTGCGCATGTCATATTTAACTTCATAGTTAGAATCTAAGAGTAGAATAGGGCTTACAATACTATGAAGACCTAGGAAATAAAATAAGATTGAGACGAAGCCACTAGCAACTCTAAAACCCCAAATGGATACAAGCTCCAAGTTGTCTTGAGAAACAAGAAGCTCCCTTTGATTTGTATGAAGAAAGATCCTTGTTTTGATGAAGGAAGGTGGTTCTTTTACTAGCTTAGGACACTCAAACTTTCATGAAGAGGATGGA
Organism: Allium sativum; assembly: GCA_030737875.1. NCBI lineage: Eukaryota > Viridiplantae > Streptophyta > Magnoliopsida > Asparagales > Amaryllidaceae > Allium > Allium sativum. Next base: position 762,016,238 of record CM060912.1, on the reverse strand, counting down.
GGCCATGATATGAAGATGGAGGCCATGATCAAGAAACATTTTGGCATAGTTTAGTTGTAGGATTGATTTATGATTATTTAGGCTAGGTATTAGGGTCTTTTTATAGATGACTAGGTTAGTTTAGACCATAGGATTAACCCTAATTCAGATCTGGGCCATCAATTCACGTCACTAGCCTCCAAACATGTCTTGAGAAACAAGTCAGGTGCACCCAGGCCAGACTGGCCGACCACCCAAGTCGACAGGGGTGTCGACTGGGCAGTCGACACAACCTGGGGTGTGTCGACTCCCAAGTCGACTCCCCAGTCGACTTGGGGAGTGGAGGGATCTTTTCCCGCCTACCTGCCCAGCTGAATTTGAATTCGAATCTGTTTTTTTTTTGAACTTGAAATTTTCTGAAAACTTCGACGGGCCATAACTTGGTCATACGGACTCCGATTTTCGAAAACTTGGATTCTATTTCGCGTATTTTTCCGAGACGAACGCAATGGCACAGCCCGTTTCCCTTGATTCGGATTTTATCATTTAATTCTGCCTTGGTTTATGTTATAACATGTTATTTAAAAATACAGGTTGTTACATTCTCCCCTCCTTAAAGGATTTCGTCCCCGAAATCTTCAAGTTAGGAAGAACATATCCTACCATCCATCATCCATCTACTCAAAACATCATCCACAAGTAAACATTGTCCTTAGAAGATTCTAAATGCTGTATGATCATATGCAGAGGTGTGTGTATATGTACTTATCTAATGCGAAAATCAGGCGGTTACTGATTCAGTAAACCTCCTTAATGCAAAGTATGTTAGTGAAATGAGTCCATATGTATGCAAATTCCTAACATAATTCATAATCTCTATATGAGTGCACATAACATTCATCCATATGCAACATCCACGTGATAGCATAACAAGTTTCATCCATGAATAAGTATAAGCACTCATGCATATGCAATATGAAAGTGTGTGAGCCGATCTTAGTGCCTAATGTGTATCATGCATCCACGAGTATCCACTTGCAAACACTTGCAACCACTTGCAAACATCAAGCATAACATGTTTCAAATACATGTTTCATCCAAAGGGTTTCTACCTAAGGTTCTCATGACAAGGTTAACGAGATAACAAGATAAACATGGATAGTGAAAGAAAGATATGCTGGCTAGGAAAAGAGATCGATAATGTACCCTAAAAAAGAAATGGGTGAAGCGCGCGCATCTTCTCCTCGGTTTCCCAAGTTGCATCCTCTTCGGCTTCACTCCACTGAACCTTTACTAACTTGACTTCTCAATTCCTCAGTTTCTTGATCTCCGTTCCCAAGATACGAATCGGAGCTCGCCTCAAGGTCGCCTCTTTCTCTACCTCTATGTCTTCAAGAATACTTGGTTCAACCACTTCGGCTCACTCATGTAGGCACTTTCGGAGATGCGAGTCATGAAAAACATTGTGCACTCCGGCCAGCTTCTCGGGCAATTATGAGCCATCTTCCCCACTCTTTCTATAATAGGGAAGAGTCCTTGGTGCCAGCTTCCCAACTGCTCCAAAACGAACCATATTTCGCAAAGGAGAAACCTTCACGAAAACCATGTCTCCAACTTCGAATTCCATACCTGTCCTTCACTCGTTAGCTTAGGATTTCTGTCTATCTTGGGCCGTTTTCATCTGTCTTTGAATCGACTCTACCTTCTCGGATGTGCCCCTTTTCATGTCGGGCCCAAGTATAGCTTATCCGTCGTCTCTCACCAACATGTTGGTGACTTGCACGGCCTCCCATACAAAGCTTCGAATGGTGCCATTCCTATGCTTGTCTGATAGCTGTTATTACAAGCAAACTCTACGAGAGGAAGATGATCTTCCCAAGTGCTACCAAAGTCCAGGATGCATAGCCTCAAAAGATCTTCTAGTACCATATTCACCCTTTCGGTTTGGCCATCCATCTGTGGATGATAGGCCGTACTTAGATTCAATCGCGTACCTATCTCTTCCTGCGAACTATTCCAGAATTGGCTAGCGAAAATTGGGACACGATCTCTAATTGTGTTAGAAGGAACTCCATGCAATCGCACTATCTCTCGAAGATGAACATATGCTAGCCATGATTTGGTCCTCTTGCTCTTCAACGGAGCAAAGTGAGCACTCTACTTAAGTCTATCAACTATGACCCATATCCCATAAAGCCCAAATAGTTTGGTCAACTTAATGGACATCCTCACCCCAACTATATAGGCGAGTCATACTCCTTATGGGGTTTGCAACAGAACTAAGATTGAGAATAGGACCGAGAGGATATACTTAAAAGATAGCATGCGAGTAAGCTCTACAGAATAATAGGGATCAAGGATATACCCTTAGAAAGAGATATAATGCGCGTATTTAGTCTTCAATCTTCTAAGCCGCATTTTCTTGAGCTTAATCCTATCGTGCCTTGACCGTCTTTTAACTTCACAATTTCGTAGCTCTTAATTCTTATTTCCAAAATATGAGTTAGAACTCATTTCACCGTTGCCTCTCATTCCACTTCCACTTATTCTTTTCCTAAAATACTTGGCATATACATAACTACGTGCTCATGGTTTCATGCAAGCTTTCCAAAATTCGTTAGTGAATTCTGGATCTCTTTTACATACCATACGGTATTCCACGCAGAAGAACTGTCTCTTGAAAACAAATGCCACTCCACGTTGCCAAATGTTCTTACTAGGGTGATTTCGATAACCCATGCTTAAGCGGAATGGATTATCCGCCATAGTGGTGAACACTACTCGATTGGATTACAAATTTCCAATAAAAGTGCCAAGGGATTCTAGATAACTAATCATGACGGAACTCTAAAGGTCACACGAGATTTCGAGGGTATTACCGAGGCGAGTTATGAGCCTCGCAACCCTATGTTCAAAGTCAAGAATGGCTCCATAACTGGACAACCAATCCATGCCCAACATCAACCCGTATCCCATAAACCCGAGAACATAAGCATTACACATGAATTCTACGCTTAAGATAGAGATTTTCAAATCCATACAAGTCGCAGATAGATGGGCGGAACCCCCAATCGGATTTGAAATACTAACGGGATTTTCAACTAGACTAGTACTTAGGTGCAAACTTTCAACAAGATCAGAAATAAAACTATGCGATGTGCCAGAATCAAATAAGGTATGAACAGGGGAAATCAGAAATGTAAACATGACTTTCTATAGAAACACTACCTCGATCAAAAGCTGGAAGAGCGAGGGGAGCCTGCAACTGCCCTCCAGAGGGTCCTGCTTGCTGAATTTGCCCTTTCCTTGTCCTCGCTTTTCTGGGCAATCCTTACCATAGTGTCCAGACTCTCCACAATGAAAGCATTTGTCCAACTTCCTCTTCTTCTTCCTACAGTCTTTGACTATGTGCCCAGTGATCCTACAGAAGTTGCACTTTCTTGTGTCTTTTGCCTTGTTGTTGTTGGCCTTGTTTCCCTTCTTGTTGTTCTTGTCTCCTTTCTCGGAATCTTACTTCTTGCCTTGAGACTTATTTGCCTTGACTTCCTTCTTGCCACTCTTATCTTCCTCTTGAAGGGCCATATTCACCAAACTCTCGAAGGTCGCCCCCATGGGTATATGAGACATGGCCAAACCACGCAATGGCTCATTCAATCCTAGAGCAAAGCGTAGGGCCTTTTTCTGGGCTGTATTAACCAAGTCTAGACCGAACCGAGCAAGTTGATTAAACGTATCCACGTATTCCCTAACTGTCATGTCCCCTTGCTTTAGAGATAGGAACCTCTCCATCCGAAGGTTCTCTTCTGTCGATGATAGAAACCTCTGTCTAAACCTTCTCCTAAAGTCATCCCAAGTCTGAATTGGCCTAGTAGTGGTGGTAACTACCCACCAATATGCAGCTTCCTCTTTCAATAACCATACCGCTAACAGAACTTTCCTACGGTCTTCTATATCAAAGATAGCAAATAGGTCTTCAGTTTCCTTTAACCAGTTTCTTGCCTCAACAAAAGTCTCCGTCCCAATAAAATTCTTGCCACCCATCGCCTTAAAGTCCTAGCAAATCTTTGCGAAATCCGCTTGTGGATGCGGAGGAGGAGGAACCTCAGCTACGGGAGGAGGAGAAATGTTAGCCACGGGGGAAGGAGGAGGAATGTTCGCGGGGTCGGCTTCATCCGCCCTTGCCTCCATGTACCTTCTAAACCAAATAGGTACTGGTACGCCCTCCAGAATGGCAAAATTATCGGCCATACTGAAACGAAGAAAAAGATAGATTGAGAACGAGGAAACAAAGGATAGTGCTAATGGCTTTTGGGGAATAGCCATTTTTTTTTAAAATAAACTAGACTTTTCTTGGAAAATACTTAATTGGTTTTGAAAATAGTTTTTTTTTTTTAAAAAAGGTAAGTTTTAAAAACCTTTTGCCCAAATCTTGTAAACCTGGCTCTGATACCAAATGTAACACCCCACCTCCGCCAATGCCATTCTTGCAAGCACACTAGCTTTGGAGGGGCGTTAAACAAGGTAAACATGCATGCAGATATCACAAGACAGAACATATAAGTAAAACAGAGTAAATAAAGCAGCGGATAAAACTACTATTTCAAAACCATAGTCAAGTTACATCAAAGTACTGTCATTATTTTCCAACTACTACATGTCTAGAAAACATAAACTGAAAACTGGAAATAACATAAAGTAACTATCCCCAAAGTAGAACAAAACCATAGCATGCTCAAGTCCAAACCATACATGAGCTATCCAGAAAAGCAGCTAAAGATCCAGCTAGGTGCTAGTGTTCCCACCCTGAGAACCTGGGGGTGGGGGAACGGAAGAAAAGAGGCGAAAGAAAACGGGTCAGTCAAAAAGACTGGTAAGTCCTACCTACTATTAGTATAAAAACTAATAAAGTTAACTGGACATGTAAAGCAGAGATGAAACATAGGGTGATAACTGGTATGGTGAAAAGTTAATAAGATAGATCAAGTGTGGTATCGCATATACAAGGTTAAGTTGCACCAGGTGTGTACTAGTATTCCAATACATGTCAAGTATAAACAAGAAATGATCCCTTGGCCCAAAGCTGGCCCAATATCATGAGGTGACCTAAATCAAGGTCCAACTACTCGGTCTAGTCGATCGGCTCCCTATAAGCCTAACTCGTTGTGTATCAGTGTCATACGGCTTAATCGTGGAATGTAGTTAACTGTGCAAGGTCCACCCCAGGGTGTATCCAGCCCTAAGGTGTAAACCACAGGCACAATTCAAGCACGCACAGTCTAAACCTATTGGTGCCCATGTTCAACTCCGGACTTAATGTGCACGACCATGGTCCGCCTGAACAACCGGTGCACCCTTCAGCCGTCTCTTTTGGTCTCTTACAATCAGTCCAGTAATCGTTCCCCACCCTAGCCTAGTCCTGGGTACCCATGATACTTCCAAGTAGGTTACTGCTGAAAAGGACCACGTAACTAGGATTTCAAGCGGGTTAAGTGTGGTTAACCCTATCCTAACCATGTATTGAGTTGGTCAAGTGTATTCAAGCAGTTCATGACTTAACCCTATCAATACATCGGGTTTAATTGGTTAAGTATTCAAGTAATCAATGTCTTAACCCTACCAATCCATCGTGTTTAATTGGTTAAGTATATTCAAGTATTCCATGACTTAACCCTACCAATCCATCGTGTTTAATTGGTTAAGTATATTCAAGTAGTCCATGATTTAACCCTACAAATCCATCGTGTTTAATTGGTTAAGTATTCAAGTAGTCCATGACTTAACCCTACCAATCCATCGTGTTTAATTGGTTAAGTATTCAAGTAGTCCATGACTTAACCCTACCAATCCATCGAGTTTAATTGGTTAAGTATTCAAGTAGTCCATGACTTAACCCTACCATGTGGTATTAATTAACTTAATGCACCCCAACCTCTCACATTAGACTTTGTTGTGGTTACTAGTTAAGCCGGGCGGGTCCGGGTAGCTTTACACCACAACCTAGTCTAACCTCGGGTTTTAAGTGCGATATGACCAACTACTCACATTGGGTCCTATTGTTTGTAGCCACTAGTTAAGCCGGTCGGTTCCGGGTAGATTTATGCTACAAACTCAACCCAACCTCGAGTTGGCCACTTTCATGTTTTCTACATGTCATGTCCACGTTCGTGTTTTCAAGCAAAAACACATATCAAACTTTTATGTCATATTTTCAAGTCATGTTCTCATGTTATTTAAGTTTGCCCAACTACCCATACGTATTCCCATCGCACGTAAATTCGCATCACGCAAATAGATCAAATAGGGAACATAACAACATGACAAGGTGGGTATAAGATGGCAAAGTCTATCACAAGTTAAACATGGTGATATTTGAGGCCAAAAGGGGTTCAACATACTAGCATACGGCTTCAACATGTATGATAGCATAAAAGGTGACTTGGCCTCAAACATATCAATTAGCATAAGTGTGATTTGGCCACAAGCATGCATAATAGCATAAGGGTGATTTGGCCACAAGCATGCATAATAGCATAAGGGTTATTTGGCCACAAGCATATTAAGGAACATGAGGGGTTAAGGTTTGGCCACAAATTAAACATGGTGGGATATGAGGCAAATGTGTTCATAAACTTGCATATTACATTATAAGCCTCAAAACATGCATGATATCAACTTTAGCAAAATAGGTGAAACATGGCCATAAATGACATAGGATGATAGCTAGTGATTCGCATATAACATCATATGCAATATAACATAAGGGTTATGAGAGTTTCTATGTTGCTTTATGCAACATTTCAAATCAAAGCTCATAGCTTTCTATGCACAAAGTCAAGGTGATAGCTTTACAAACATGCATAGAATAAATCTATGCATAACATGATAGAATCAAAGCACAAATCATACTTAGGCCCAAACTCAAACTTGCACATGTCATATTTAACTTCATAGTTAGAATCTAAGAGTAGAATATGGCTTACAATACTATGAAGACCTAGGAAATAAAATAAGATTGAGACGAAGCCACTAGCAACTCTAAAACCCCAAATGGATACAAGCTCCAAGTTGTCTTGAGAAACAAGAAGCTCCCTTTGATTTGTATGAAGAAAGATCCTTGTTTTGATGAAGAAAGGTGGTTCTTTTACTAGCTTAGGACACTCAAACTTTCATGAAGAGGATGGAGGCCATGATATGAAGATGGAGGCCATGATCAAGAAACATTTTGGCATAGTTTAGTTGTAGGATTGATTTATGATGATTTAGGCTAGGTATTAGGGTCTTTTTATAGATGACTAGGTTAGTTTAGACCATAGGATTAACCCTAATTCAGATCTGGGCCATCAATTCACGTCACTAGCCTCCAAACATGTCTTGAGAAACAAGTCAGGTGCACCCAGGCCAGACTGGCCGACCACCCAAGTCGACAGGGGTGTCGACTGGGCAGTCGACACAGCCTGGGGTGTGTCGACTCCCAAGTCGACTCCCCAGTCGACTTGGGGAGTGGCGGGATCTTTTCCCGCCTACCTGCCCAGCTGAATTTGAATTCGAATCTGTTTTTTTTTTGAACTTGAAATTTTCTGAAAACTTCGACGGGCCATAACTTGGTCATACGGACTCCGATTTTCGAAAACTTGGACTCTATTTCGCGTATTTTTCCGAGACGAACGCAATGGCACAACCCGTTTCCCTTGATTCGGATTTTATCATTTAATTCTGCCTTGGTTTATGGTATAACATGTTATTTAAAAATACAGGTTGTTACATTCTCCCCTCCTTAAAGGATTTCGTCCCCGAAATCTTCAAGTTAGGAAGAACATATCCTACCATCCATCATCCATCTACTCAAGACATCATCCACAAGTAAACATTGTCCTTAGAAGATTCTAAATGCTGTATGATCATATGCAGAGGTGTGTGTATATGTACTTATCTAATGCGAAAATCAGGCGGTTACTGATTCAGTAAACCTCCTTAATGCAAAGTATGTTAGTGAAATGAGTCCATATGTATGCAAATTCCTAACATAATTCATAATCTCTATATGAGTGCACATAACATTCATCCATATGCAACATCCACGTGATAGCATAACAAGTTTCATCCATGAATAAGTATAAGCACTCATGCATATGCAATATGAAAGTGTGTGAGCCGATCTTAGTGCCTAATGTGTATCATGCATCCACGAGTATCCACCTGCAAACACTTGCAACCACTTGCAAACATCAAGCATAACATGTTTCAAATACATGTTTCATCCAAAGGGTTTCTACCTAAGGTTCTCATGACAAGGTTAACGAGATAACAAGATAAACATGGATAGTGAAAGAAAGATATGCTGGCTAGGAAAAGAGATCGATAATGTACCCTAAAAAAGAAATGGGTGAAGCGCGCGCATCTTCTCCTCGGTTTCCCAAGTTGCATCCTCTTTGGCTTCACTCCACTGATCCTTTACTAACTTGACTTCTCAATTCCTCAGTTTCTTGATCTCCGTTCCCAAGATACGAATCGGAGCTCGCCTCAAGGTCGCCTCTTTCTCTACCTCTATGTCTTCAAGAATACTTGGTTCAACCACTTCGGCTCACTCATGTAGGCACTTTCGGAGATGCGAGTCATGAAAAACATTGTGCACTCCGGCCAGCTTCTCGGGCAATTATGAGCCATCTTCCCCACTCTTTCTATAATAGGGAAGATTCCTTGTGCCAGCTTCCCAACTGCTCCAAAACGAACCATATTTCGCAAAGGAGAAACCTTCATGAAAACCATGTCTCCAACTTCGAATTCCATATCTGTCCTTCACTCGTTAGCATAGGATTTCTGTCTATCTTGGGCCGTTTTCATCTGTCTTTGAATCGACTCTACCTTCTCGGATGTGCCCCTTTTCATGTCGGGCCCAAGTATAGCTTATCCGTCGTCTCTCTCCAACATGTTGGTGACTTGCACGGCCTCCCATACAAAGCTTCGAATGGTGCCATTCCTATGCTTGTCTGATAGCTGTTATTACAAGCAAACTCTACGAGAGGAAGATGATCTTCCCAAGTGCTACCAAAGTCCAGGATGCATAGCCTCAAAAGATCTTCTAGTACCATATTCACCCTTTCGGTTTGGCCATCCATCTGTGGATGATAGGCCGTACTTAGATTCAATCGCGTACCTATCTCTTCCTGCGAACTATTCCAGAATTGGGTAGCGAAAATTGGGTCACGATCGCTAATTGTGTTAGAAGGAACTCCATGCAATCGCACTATCTCTCGAAGATGAACATATGCTAGCCATGATTTGGTCCTCTTGCTCTTCAACGGAGCAAAGTGAGCACTCTACTTAAGTCTATCAACTATGACCCATATCCCATAAAGCCCAAATAGTTTGGTCAACTTAATGGACATCCTCACCCCAACTATATAGGCGAGTCATACTCCTTATGGGGTTTGCAACAGAACTAAGATTGAGAATAGGACCGAGAGGATATACTTAAAAGATAGCATGCGAGTAAGCTCTACAGAATAATAGGGATCAAGGATATACCCTTAGAAAGAGATATAATGCGCGTATTTAGTCTTCAATCTTCTAAGCCGCATTTTCTTGAGCTTAATCCCATCGTGCCTTGACCGTCTTTTAACTTCACAATTTCGTAGCTCTTAATTCTTATTTCCAAAATATGAGTTAGAACTCATTTCACCGTTGCCTCTCGTTCCACTTCCACTTATTCTTTTCCTGAAATACTTGGCATAAACATAACTACGTGCTCATGGTTTCATGCAAGCTTTACAAAATTCGTTAGTGAATCCTGGATCTCGTTTACATACCATACGGTATTCCACGCAGAAGAACTATCTCTTGAAAACAAATGCCCCTCCACGTTGCCAAATGTTCTTACTAGGGTGATTTCGATAACCCATGCTTAAGCGGAATGGATTATCCGCCATAGTGGCGAACACTACTCGATTGGATTACAAATTTCCAATAAAACTGCCAAGGGATTCTAGATAACTAATCATGATGGAACCCTAAAGGTCACACGAGATTTCGAGGGTATTACCGAGGCGAGTTATGAGCCTCGCAACCCTATGTTCAAAGTCAAGAATGGCTCCATAACTGGACAACCAATCCATGCCCAACATCAACCCGTATCCCATAAACCCGAAAACATAAGCATTACACATGAATTCTACGCTCAAGATAGAGATTTTCAAATCCATACAAGTCGCAGATAGATAGGCGAAACCCCCAATCGGATTTGAAATACTAACGGGATTTTCAACTAGAATTGTACTTAGGTGCAAACTTTCAACAAGATCAGAAATAAAACTATGCGATGCGCCAGAATCAAATAAGGTATGAACAGGGGAAATCAGAAATGTAAACATGACTTTCTATAGAAACACTACCTCGATCAAAAGCTGGAAGAGCGAGGGGAGCCTGCAACTGCCCTCCAGAGGGTCCTGCTTGCTGAATTTGCCTTTTTCCTTGTCCTCGCTTTTCTGGGCAATCCTTACCATAGTGTCTAGACTCTCCACAATGAAAGCATTTGTCCAACTTCCTCTTCTTCTTCCTACAGTCTTTGACTATGTGCCCAGTGATCCTACAGAAGTTGCACTTTCTTGTGTCTTTTGCCTTGTTGTTGTTGGCCTTGTTTCCCTTCTTGTTGTTCTTGTCTCCTTTCTCGGAATCTTACTTCTTGCCTTGAGACTTATTTGCCTTGACCTCCTTCTTGCCACTCTTATCTTCCTCTTGAAGGGCCATATTCACCAAACTCTCGAAGGTTGCCCCCATGGGTATATGAGACATGGCCAAACCGCGCAATGGCTCATTCAATCCTAGAGCAAAGCGTAGGGCCTTTTTCTGGGTTGTATTAACCAAGTCTAGACCGAACCGAGCAAGTTGATTAAACGTATCCACGTATTCCCTAACTGTCATGTCCCCTTGCTTTAGAGATAGGAACCTCTCCATCCGAAGGTTCTCTTCTGTCGATGATAGAAACCTCTGTCTAAACCTTCTCCTAATGTCATCCCAAGTCTGAATTGGCCTAGTAGTGGTGGTAACTACCCCCCAATATGCAGCTTCCTCTTTCAATAACCATACCGCTAACAGAACTTTCCTACGGTCTTCTGTATCAAAGATAGCAAAGAGGTCTTCAGTTTCCTTTAACCAGTTTCTTGCCTCAAAAAAAGTCTCCGTCCCAATAAAATTCTTGCCACCCATCGCCTTAAAGTCCTTGCAAATCTTTGCGGAATCCGCTTGTGGATGCGGAGGAGGAGGAACCTCAGCTACGGGAGGAGGAGAAATGTTAGCCACGGGGGAAGGAGGAGGAATGTTCGCAGGGTCGGCTTCATCCTCCCTTGCCTCCATGTACCTTCTAAACCAAATAGGTACTGGTACGCCCTCCAGAATGGCAAAATTATCGGCCATACTGAAACGAAGAAAAAGATAGATTGAGAACAAGGAAACAAAGGATAGTGCTAATGGCTTTTGGGGAATAGCCTTTTTTTAAAATAAACTAAACTTTTCTTGGAAAATACTTAATTGGTTTTGAAAATAGTTTTTTTTTAAAAAGGTAAGTTTTAAAAACCTTTTGCCTAAATCTTGTAAACCTGGCTCTGATACCAAATGTAACACCCCACCTCCGCCAATGTCATTCTTGCAAGCACACTAGCTTTGGAGGGGCATTAAACAAGGTAAACATGCATGCAGATATCACAAGACATAACATATAAGTAAAACAGAGTAAATAAAGCAGCGGATAAAACTACTATTTCAAAACCATAGTCAAGTTACATCAAAGCACTGTCATTATTTTCCAACTACTACAAGTCTAGAAAACATAAACTGAAAACTGGAAATAACATAAAGTAACTATCCCCAAAGTAGAACAAAACCATAGCATGCTCAAGTCCAAACCATACATGAGCTATCCAGAAAAGCAGCTAAAGATCCAGCTAGGTGCTAGTGTACCCACCCTGAGAACCTTGGGGGGGGGGGGGGGGAACGGAAGAAAAGAGGCGAAAGAAAACAGGTCAGTCAAAAAGACTGGTAAGTCCTACCTACTATTAGTATAAAAACTAATAAAGTTAACTGGACATGTAAAGCAGAGATGAAACGTAGGGTGATAACTGGTATGGTGAAAAGTTAATAAGATAGATCAAGTGTGGTATCACATATACAAGGTTAAGTTGCACCAGGAGTGTACTAGTATTCCAGTCCATGTCAAGTATAAACAAGAAATGATCCCTTGGCCCAAAGCTGGCCCAATATCATGAGGTGACCTAAATCAAGGTCCAACTACTCGGTCTAGTCGATTGGCTCCCTATAAGCCTAACTCGTTGTGTATCGGTGTCATACGGCTTAATTGTGGAATGTAGTTAACTGTGCAAGGTCCACCCCAGGGTGTATCCGGCCCTAAGGTGTAAACAACAGACACAATTCAAGCACTCACAGTCTAAACCTACTGGTGCCCATGTTCAACTCCGAACTTAATGTGAACGACCATGGTCCGCCTGAACAACCGGTGCACCCTTCAGCCGTCTCTTTTGGTCTCTTACATTCAGTCCAGTAATCGTGCCCCACCCTAGCCTAGTCCAGGGTACCCATGATACTTCCAAGTAGGTTACTGCTAAAAAGGACCACGTAACTAGGATTTCAAGCGGGTTAAGTGTGGTTAACCCTATCCTAACCATGTATTGAGTTGGTCAAGTGTATTCAAGCAGTTCATGACTTAACCCTATCAATACATCGGGTTTAATTGGTTAAGTATTCAAGTAATCCATGTCTTAACCCTACCAATCCATCGTGTTTAATTGGTTAAGTATATTCAAGTAGTCCATGACTTAATCCTACCAATCCATCGTGTTTAATTGGTTAAGTATATTCAAGTAGTCCATGACTTAACCCTACCAATCCATCGTGTTTAATTGGTTAAGTATTCAAGTAGTCCATGACTTAATCCTGCCAATCCATCGTGTTTAATTGGTTAAGTATATTCAAGTAATCCATGTCTTAACCCTACCAATCCATCGTGTTTAATTGGTTAAGTATTCAAGTAGTCCATGACTTAACCCTACCATGTGGTATTAATTAACTTAATGCACCCCAACCTCTCACATTAGACTTTGTTGTGGTTACTAGTTAAGCCGGGCGGGTCTGGGTAGCTTTACACCACAACCTAGTCTAACCTCGGGTTTTAAGTGCGATATGACCAACTACTCACATTGGGTCCTATTGTTTGTAGCCACTAGTTAAGTCGGTCGGTTCCGGGTAAATTTATGCTACAAATTCAACCCAACCTCGAGTTGGCCACTTTCATGTTTTCTACATGTCATGTCCACGTTCGTGTTTTCAAGCATAAACACATGTCAAACTTTTATGTCATATTTTCAAGTCATGTTCTCATGTTATTTAAGTTTGCCCAACTACCCATACGTATTCCCATCGCACGTAAATTCGCATCACGCAAATAGATCAAAGAGGGAACATAACAACATGACAAGGTGGGTATAAGATGGCAAAGTCTATCACTAGTTAAACATGGTGATATTTGAGGCCAAAAGGGGTTCAACATACTAGCATATGGCCTCAACATGTATGATAGCATAAAAGGTGACTTGGCCTCAAACATATCAATTAGCATAAGGGTGATTTGGCCACAAGCATGCATAATAGCATAAGGGTGATTTGGCCACAAGCATGCATAATAGCATAATGGTGATTTGGCCACAAGCATGCATAATAGCATAAAGGTGATTTGGCCACAAGCATATTAAGGAACATGAGGGGTTAAGGTTTGGCCACAAATTAAACATGGTGGCATATGAGGCAAATGTGTTCATAAACTTGCATATTACATTATAAGCCTCAAAACATGCATGATATCAACTTTAGCATAATAGGTTAAACATGGCCATAAATGACATAGGATGATAGCTAGTGATTCGCATGTAACATCATATGCAAGATAACATAAGGGTTATGAGAGTTTCTATGTTGCTTTATGCAACATTTCAAATCAAAGCTCATAGCTTTCTATGCACAAAGTCAAGGTGATAGCTTTACAAACATGCATAGAATAAATCTACGCATAACATGATAGAATCAAAGCACAAATCATACTTAGGCCCTAACTCAAACTTGCACATGTCATATTTAACTTCATAGTTAGAATCTAAGAGTAGAATAGGGCTTACAATACTATGAAGACCTAGGAAATAAAATAAGATTGAGACGAAGCCACTAGCAACTCTAAAACCCCAAATGGATACAAGCTCCTAGTTGTCTTGAGAAACAAGAAGCTCCCTTTGATTTGTATGAAGAAAGATCCTTGTTTTGATGAAGAAAGGTGGCTCTTTTACTAGCTTAGGACACTCAAACTTTCATGAAGAGGATGGAGGCCATGATATGAAGATGGAGGCCATGATCAAGAAACATTTTGGCATAGTTTAGTTGTAGGATTGATTTATGATGATTTAGGCTAGGTATTAGGGTCTTTTTATAGATGATTAGGTTAGTTTAGACCATAGGATTAACCCTAATTCAGATCTGGGCCATTAATTCACGTCACTAGCCTCCAAACATGTCTTGAGAAACAAGTCAGGTGCACCCAGGCCAGACTGGCCGACCACCCAAGTCGACAGGGGTGTCGACTGGGCAGTCGACACAGCCTGGGGTGTGTCGACTCCCAAGTCGACTCCCCAGTCGACTTGGGGAGTGGCGGGATCTTTTCCCGCCTACCTGCCTAGCTGAATTTGAATTCGAATCTGTTTTTTTTTTTAACTTGAAATTTTCTGAAAACTTCGACGGGCCATAACTTGGTCATACGGACTCCGATTTTCGAAAACTCGGACTCTATTTCGCGTTATTTTCCGACACGAACGCAATGGCACAGCCCGTTTCCCTTGATTCGGATTTTATCATTTAATTCTGCCTTGGTTTATGTTATAACATGTTATTTAAAAATACGGGTTGTTACACTTAGCGAATCTTTTCAAGTTTCCGCTGCTATTGAGAAGCTTCCTCCATCATGGAAGGACTTCAAAAACTACCTAAAGCACAAGCGCAAAGAAATGACAATGGAGGAACTTGTAGTTCGATTGAGAATTGAGGAAGATAATAGAAATTCAGAAAAGAAGATTTCTCAAAATGTGGTTGCCAAAGCAAACGTTGTCGAGACAGACAAGTCCAATAAGAGAAAACGTGACAACCAACCTAAGAAGTCGAAGAAATTCAAAGGGTCATTCCATAATTGTGGGAAGAAGGGTCATAAAGCTACAGAATGTCGCGGTCCACCCAAAAAGAAGAAATCAGAAGCGAATGTGGCAGAAGTTTCGGACGGTGTTTCTGAAATGGACTTGTGTGCAGTTGTTTCAGAATGCAACCTTGTTGGCAACAACAAGGAGTGGTTTGTAGACACTGGAGCCACTAGGCATATATGCGCAAATAAGTGGATGTTCACAAACTACAAAAGTACTACTAATGAAGAACAACTGTTTATGGGTAACTCGTCCACATCAAAGGTCGAAGGCAAGGGAAAGATTGTGCTGAAATTGACTTCTGGAAAAGAACTCACTCTAAATGATGTTCTCCATGTTCCAGAAATTCGCAAGAATCTAATTTCAGGATCGTTGCTCAGCAAGCATGGCTTCAAGCTGACATTTGTGGCTGATAAATTTGTGCTGTCTAAGAATGGAGTGTACATAGGAAAAGGTTATGTATGTGATGGCCTATTTAAGGCTAATGTAACCACTGTTGTACCAAACAATGATATGAATAAAATTGAATCTTTTGCTTATATGGTTGACTCTCCTAATCTATGGCATTCTAGACTAGGTCATGTGAATTTTGATACTTTACAAAAACTGATCAATCTAGAATTCATACCTAAGTGTAGAATTCATTCAAATTACAAATGTCAAATTTGTGCTGAAGCCAAATTGACAAGAACCTCATTTCATCATGTTGAAAGAGAAACTGAACCTCTAGACTTAATACATACTGATGTATGCGACTTGAAAATGTGTCAAACTAGAGGAGGAAAAAGGTACTTCATCACCTATATAGATGATTGTACAAGATACTGTTATGTATATCTCCTTAGAAGTAAGGATGAGGCGTTCGATATGTTTAAACAGTATAAAGCAGAAGTTGAGAATCAACTCAACAGAAAAATTAAAGCTTTAAGAAGTGATAGAGGAGGAGAATATGAGTTTCCATTTGAGGAAATCTGTGCTGAGCATGGTATAATACACCAAACTACAGCTCCTTACTCATCTCAATCCAACGGTATAGCCGAATGGAAAAATAGAACTCTTAAAGAAATGATGAATGCCTTATTAATAAGCTCTGGCTTGCCAGATAATTTTTGGGGAGAAGCTATTCTTTCAGCAAATCATATTTTAAATAAAATACCACGAAAGAAAACGTCTAAGACTCCTCATGAACTTTGGAAAAACAGACCACCATCCTACAAATACTTAAAAGTGTGGGGGTGTCTTGCCAAAGTGGAAATTCCAAAACCGAAAAAGGTCAAAATAGGGCCGAAGACTATAGATTGCATATTCATTGGATACGCTCATAATAGAAGTGCATATCGATTTTTGGTGTACAAATTTGAAATTGATGACATTCATGAAAACTCCATTATCGAGTCTCGAAATGCAAGATTCTTTGAACACATTTATCGTCTAAAAACTTCTATTGAAACAAATGTTCAAAAGAGGCCAAGAGATCCAGATATTCCCAAGGATAATGCTGATCAAAGAAAAATGAATGATGAAACTGAGATAGAGGAACCGAGAAGGAGCAAGCAACAAAGGACCTCTAAATCCTTTGGACCTGATTTCTATGCATATATGATAGAAAATGAACCTCTAACTTACCAACAGGCAATGTCATCTCCCGATGCTCCTTATAGGAAAGAAGCCGTCAATAGTGAAATAGAAACCATTCTACAAAACCATACGTGGGAACTTGTTTGCGAACAAATCAAATAGTTGTAAACAACTGTAAAATCTGTTCGGTTTTCCTAAACAACAAGGATTGTTGTAGAGGGTGTCGAACTCTGGGACCAAATTATTTTATTAATAAATCCAATCAAGTTATCCCTAACTTTTGATTGGTTGAAAACAAAGAAAATAACAGAAATTAAATAAAAGTGAGTTTTAACAATAAGTGAAAGCAATTAGGGGATAATGACATAGATCAGATTCATAATCATCAATAGCCAAAAGATTAACCAGATCTAATACATGTTTCTGTCACAAACATGAATCAACGATAATAGGTTTTTAGAAACAAATATGTAAATAACGACAAGCATAGCCTATGCAGGAGCTCAGCTCTACAACCATAGGCTATCAGGACAGATTCACTATTTTATTTCTAAAACCCTAAATATTAAATCTAAATCTGATAAGTGTTAGATTGAACTCGAATATACCCTGTGAAGGAGCACAGCTCTTAAACGACACAGGGTATGAAGGTTCAGATCTAACCCTTAATTCAGATCCAGATCTACATGTATACAGTCCTCATCTTTTGGCTATGCGATTCATATTGAATCATACTATCAGCGTCATCACCCCCTAATCAAAGGGGATTAGCTAGACATGGCTAAAGAAGAAGAGAAAAAGAAAATAGATAACATGAACATAAATAAAATAAACAAAAAGTAAAAAGAAAGGGAGAGAATGATTTTATTCCATGAAAAGAATTACAGAATAAAACCTAATGTTTCTTACAAGACTAAGATATAATGTATTTATAGCTGATATGACAAAGGCTAGCTAGCTAATTACATAATGTGGGACTAAAGAAATAACCCAAATAACACATAAGCCAGTGTGAACGCAGCTTTAGAGTGAGTGGTCTAGCAAATAGGCTAGTGTGAACACAACATGAGTAAGAGGCCTTCCAAATGAGCTAATGTGAATGCAGTTTGAGTATTTATTGAGCCAAATCTTCTTAACTGAAATATAATTGCAACCGTTCTTCAAGCTTTAGACTCTTCAAGCTTTAGCAATTTTAAACTTCACTCTTTTTAAGCAAATTCTTCATGCTTTATCCATCAAATGCTCTAAACCATGCTTCTTGTCAACAATCTGAAAATACAACTATAAATACAAAGTATCAATTATTTTAAAGGGAAAATAAGATAAATAAGCGGATAAAATATACACATTTACGTGTATATCAAATACAGTTATCTTTTTATTCGTCCTCGAATAAACTAAACTAAGATATGTCACACTTTCGTAGGAAACACGATTGCATTTAGCGTATGCAACAAGCCGTTAAACCTCTGGGTGTCCCCAGTAGGACGAGTGTTGTCTCGTGAGGGTTTTCAGCGGATACTACCCACAAAATCCAAATCGTCTTATGTACGCGGATTAATCAAACAATATATTTAAGGTCTTTCACATTCCAAGGATTTCACCTAACTTCAATAATAACGGTTTAGCCCCAAATTGTCCATCCCATAATTAGTCCAAAAATGAACAAAATTTCTCAAGCTGAATCGTAATTCCTTGATAACACTGTAATTGTCTTGAAGGTTAAGAGTGTGGTGTCAACCAAAGTTCTACACATCGACAACGTGCACCCAATCATTTCTTTATTCCTTTTTTTTATAATAATTTTGCACCAATGTACTGTAATGTATTGGATATGAGTTATGCATAGATGAAGGAAAATTTTTGCAAGTTCTAAAAATATTCTAGATAAGAGGGCAAGTGTATTAGTTGAACTTCAAATTACAAAAGATAAAGTAATACTAAGGCACATATGGACATTTTGTTTCCTTTCATCTCCTCAACTACAATCCTTGCTTCCAAGTACGGTATAATGGATGCTGATGGAATGGAACTGAATGCTTTATAGTCAAGAATGATGAATGACTATTTTATTCTGAGAGACTCTCTCTTTATTTCATTTTTTTTTCTATTCTTTTTTTTTCTTCTCTTTTCCCTTTTTTTCATTTTTTTTCTTTTGTATGATGAATGATGAATGGAGATGGGATGGAATGATACCGTACATTATTTCATTTGATTCCTCCTCTACTAAACCAACACTTCATGAAAGGAAAGTTTTGTGCCCTAGTTACTCTACTTCTATAACCTTAATTCAACACACAAGTCTGGATTGATGTTATACAAAAAGCTGAAAGGAATGATAAACAAAGTTTCGTAAGATAGATAACCCATATAAAATAAGATGTGGTATATGGTTATCCTACCTTAAAACAAGTACGGAATGGGTAGTGTAATATTGGTATATAAAAAGTGATGTTTTTGACCTTTAAACATAAATCAGTGAAAAGGTTCTTGAGTATACCAATATAGGATAAACTTGTCGAAACATGGATGTAATTTGACTAAAACTTGGGTTTGAATAATGTGGGGTATCGAAGAAGAACGCTACAATGAGTCATTTCTCCTTAATTGGGCCAAGTGGATTTTAGAACTTACAATTTTGAAAATTTGAGTGAAAAGAAAATATTATGCATGAAAACGAACTCAGAAAATCCAACAAATGTAGGTGCAAAATCCTTTTATTTCATGATTTTTTTTGATTATTTTTACTTGCACATTCTAACACGTATAACAAGGGTTGACACGCTTACTCCAGAACACGACTAACGTCTGCACAGTCTCAAGATAGCATCTTAAAAAGACACATTACGATTCAATGAATAAATAATGTTCATTCTCATCACCCAACAATTCAACTTATCAAACAAGAACCAAGGTGTTATTTATGAAATTTAAGTTAATCCTTGTTCAATGAATGACCTACTTCATAAAATTTGATTGCTGATGTAATGTAAATTTCCCCCACACTTGAGTGTGACTGTGTCCTCACAGTCGTTAATCAGACATAACTTAGTGAAAGGGAAATAAAATAAGAGGGTCGGCACGGCTTACCGGGTACACGTGCAGAAAATACGCAGTCATCGAATAGATGAACCGGTCCATAATG
This sequence comes from Allium sativum, assembly GCA_030737875.1. Taxonomy (NCBI): domain Eukaryota; kingdom Viridiplantae; phylum Streptophyta; class Magnoliopsida; order Asparagales; family Amaryllidaceae; genus Allium; species Allium sativum. The sequence goes on along the minus strand of CM060912.1, from coordinate 761,996,297 downwards.
GACCAATGGGCCAACCTCATCAAGATTATGAGACACAGCTGAAGCACAGAAAACCAAATCATAAAGAATTTTATATCTCGTTTCAGATTTGGAGAAACAAATTTTGTTTTTTCAAAAGTTTGAGTTGCAAAATTTAAAATTTTGAGCTTACAATTGATCCTGAAATCGAATTGAATTTTTATAGCAACAAAAGAGAGGTCATCGTGCTAGGGTTCAACAAAAGTTTCAAAAACAAAGTTTGACTTGTTCAGATGATGTATAAATTGAGAGACATGTGCATCGTTCTCACCCCCACACTTGTTTTGAGAAATATTGTTCGGTTTTGCTTTAATATTTGAAATTTTATTAACTAAAGGTTCATTCGTAAACCTAAAGTCAAAACCGAACAAATGAATTTTCAGTAAATTTCGAAATCGTGTTTTCTCAAAAATAGTGTCATTCCAGAAAGAGTTCATATACTACATAAATTTATCATTGAAAAACAAGTGATCATAGTGAGGTTCAGTTGAAACGATCAAGTCGCATGGAGTTTCAACAGTTTCAGAAAAATCGTTATTGTGCTTGAGATCACATTCAGCAGTTTCGTTGTTTTCAACCACAAGAATTTCAAAGTTGTCAAATTTTTCATTTTCAGTTTCAGACCCAACAACATTATCGTCAATCAGTTCAAGAAGTTTTCGCTCATCAAAGTCGTCCTCACTTGAACAGTTGTTAACAACTTCATTTTTGTCAAGTTGACAATCTAAAGTTGCTAAATTTTCAAAATTTTCAGAATCTGATAGAGGAAGATCAAATTGAAGATTAACGTCTTCGTTTTCAAGAGAATTTAAATTCAAATCAAGCACAGGGCTTTCAACAACTTTATTAAGATTTTCATCAATTTCAAAAGTTGTTAGTTGAAAATCGTCGATTGTGGGCAAAGGTGGATTTTTATTTGAATCGTCACAAGTTTGGATCTGATTTTGTTTCTCACGAAACTTCAAGTAATCGTCAAATATGTTCGTTTGCTCAACAAAATCAAATTTATAATTATTTACATGAGAATTTTCACTTTGAAATTGTTGAGAACAAAAGTTTTCAGTAGCACCACAATTGAAATTATTCCCGTTGCCAAAATCATTTGAAAAGTGATTTACATTTCCATTTTGAATTTGAAATTCATTTTGGAGTTCAAAATTGAATTGACAAGTGTTATAATCAGAATCATTTGAATTTGGATGTGAAATCGAATTTCGATTATTTTGAAAGCTTTCACTTGAATTGTTGCACATGTATAACTTACACAATTCATTTATTTCTCTATTTTGTTGTATGCTCATTTCAAGTAAAGATTCAACATGTGTTTCAAGATTTGAGGGCTGATCATCATTTTGAAAATTTGGTGGTGTACAAACGGGATTATCTTGAAAATTTTGAAAAGTTGGTGGTGTAAAATCCAAATTGTTTGTACAATAGATGTTATTAAAATATCCATATGTATTTGGTGTAAAATTATATGGATTATATTGATTTTCACAACTATCGTAAAATCCGTAGGAATAAGGGAATTGAGACATTTTCAAGAAAGCTCTTTAAAAAAAAAATATGTTAAAATTAACAACTTCGGATTATATGAATACAAGTCTAGGCCAGGTCCGGACAGGGGTTATCAGTGTGCCACGAATCACTGTAGAAACACAACAGAAGGTTTAAGAACCTGTTTGAGTTCTAAACTCTACCGTTCCTTAGACACCTCAGAGAGTATCAATCCTAATTGTCAATTTAACAAATATTTTGTCCTATGAGCTTTTGGGGAATCCTCGGTTCGATTTCAAAAATAACCTTTTCAATTAATCCCACGTTCGTTTTAAAATTTTAAACCACACATCAACAGGCAAAATATTCAGTCACAGAATGAACAATCTCAGAACCGTCACAGAACAGGAAATTGCAGAAATATAATTTTTTTTACAAGCAAACCAATCTCCTGCAGAAGATTTTTACAAGCACTGTCTATATATTTTTTTTTACTTGCAGCAGCGGTCCCTGTAGAGTTAGAAAATACTCACCTTGATCGGCAGTCCGTCCAGTGCAATTGAGTCGCGCTAGCGCGTTCACACCCCACTTGGTGTGCAACCGCTCGAACCCTGAATCGTCCGCTGCTTTCTGTTGTTGTCGCCTCCTATTATTTGCTTGACTGCGCTGCGGCACGGGTTCGGGCTAGGAGCCCGAAAAAAAAATTTTTAAGACCTTTTTCTAATTTCCACTGTACCCTCAAAGTACCGCACCCCTCTTTCCAGATTTACACAAGGAAACAAATCTTCACAATATCCACGGTTTCTCTCTCTCTTTTTTTTTTTAAAGAGAAATAAAAAGATTTCTAAGGAAAATAAGTGCCAGTCAAAACACTTAACAAACAAAAATAGAATCAAAAGACTATAACAAGACCAACAAAAGTAAAACCCAAAAAAAAAATGGAACAGTCACTAATATTCACCCACAAATCAGGCAACACAATGACTTAAATTTAAAGCCCCACTACAAGCTTGAGCCCAAACTAATTTATAAATCTTGACCGGCCATTTAAACCATTCATTTAGACCTAGAATATTCCACTTAGACTAAACCAAAATAAAAGCAAACCGAAATTTCTCTCAGAAGAATCACGAAGTCAGATGCGATTAAGGGGAGACTGTTAGGCGATAGCTCGATTTGGGGTTGAAAGTTGAAATCGGGTCTGGAGATTGGGGTTGCGGATTTGGGGGCGGATTTGGGGCGCTGCGAATTGGGTTTTGTTCAACTCGTGATTGGGGTCTCAGGCGTAATTAGATGCGGTGACGAGATTTGGTCAAAAGTGTGGCTTATGTTCGGTTGTAGGCTCCTAGACTTTAGGTGGCTTTCTGATGGAAATTGTGGCTGAAGAACGGCGATAGTTGCTGGACCAAGGGATGATGCAATCGGTTTGGGGTTTGTTTGTAAGGCAGTGAAAAAATGGTGGTAGTTTGGATGTCGGAAGGGTTGTCAGACTGAATGGTGGAACAGATGAAGTTGGCTAATTGAATTCGACTTTGCAGTGAGCTGTCCTAATGTGGTAGGGCAAAGTTGAGGGATTTTGGTGGTTCGCTGCAAGTATAGGGCTATATGACGGAGTATTGTGATGGGGTATTGCGAGCAGAATTGGTACTGTGAGAACTAAGGGACTGCGGTGTTAGCGAATGGAGAAAGGCGTGAAGTAATTGGCTGGTGAGGTTTTGGGTTAACAATGGACTGATATCCGAGGGTGGACTGATTTGCAGTGGATGGGTTTGTGTTGATGTGTTTTGGGATTTCAGTTGAAGAAGAGGTTGTAGGTGGTGAAGCCGTGGTTCGGTTGTGAAGTGCTTGAGTGGTTTGTTGCGATATTGGGGTAGTTGGTTTCGACTGCGGTGTCGATGTGAAGGAGCTCGAGTGTGTTAGGAGCAGCGGATGATTTCAAAGCAGCGATTAAATTGGGAGATTGGTGTAATTGTGCTGTCGCTTCAGGGACCGATGGGTGTTCAGGGATTCTCGCAGTTGGGAGTTCTGTTGGCGTGAGCAAGTTAGGATATATTATTATTTTTTTGGATGGCAGGGCAGTTTTGGTTGATATCAAGTAGTGATTTGCGGATTCTGGAAATACTGTTTGCTGTGGATTTGTGGTAGGAATTTGTGGGTATGTCTGTAGGTGGATACAAGGATGGCTTGCGTTGTGTAGGCAGGGTGCTCGTGGTTGATGGTGTTGAAGCTGAGGGCATGTAAAGGGTTCGAAGGGGATGGTGTAAACGGTTTGGCCGAGGCTTGAACGTGATGGGGTTTGGATTGTGTCCGAGGCGAGGTCAGGTTCAAAGATTTTTTTTTTGTTGAACTTGAAATAGCTTTGGGTGGATCAAAGTATGTGAAGGAGTGATGATGGATTGTGGGATTGGTTTCACTGTCTGGTTTGTGAAGATGTTGGTTGTTGAGGCTAGAAGGTGAAAGCTGATGGCTTTTGGGTTGAGTTATGTATGGACGGTGGTTTTTGGTCTGATGGAAGCGGGTTTGGGGTTGCGTGGACTGTAGTATGGTGAGGACTGGCGTTTGAACTAATGGATGAGTAGTAAGGGGTAGGTGAGGGATGAAGATGTCAAGGCAGAGATCAGGAAGAGAAAAAGGATTTTTTTTATTATTATTGTAAAAGTTGTAAAAGGAAAGAGATTTGCAGAAAAATTGGAAAGCTGAAAATTCGGAAAGAAATCAATGAAAAACAGGGAAAGAAATTAAAAAAAAATCTGACAAGTTTTTTTTTTCTTATTTGGTAGATTATGGTATCACTAATTAACACCAAATCAAATGAATCAAGAAGGCACAGAAGAGAAGTTTTGGAACGGAATAATTTTTTTTTATATAAAAATTGTAAAAGGAAAGAAATTTATAGAAAATCGAAAAGAAATAAATGAAAGAAAAGGGAAGGAAATTGCAGAGAAAACAGGAAAGAAATCAAACAAAAATTGCAACTCTTGATAGGAAGATTACAGTGTCATTGACCAACACCAAATCAAACCAGTCAAGATTTTTTTGTCTATCTATGCTAGAAAATAAAAGGGAACAAAATAAAATAAAAATATTTTTGTGTTTTTTTTTTAAATTTTATGAAGGAAAAATAAAGAAAAAAAAACTATAACCGGAAGGATTATTAATAAAAATTATTTTGGTCCCCGGCAACGGCGCCAAAATTTGTTTGCGAACAAATCAAACAGTTGTAAACAACTGTAAAATCTGTTCGTTTTTCCTAAACAACAAGGATTGTTGTAGAGGGTGTCGAACTCTGGGACCAAATTATTTTATTAATAAATCCAATCAAGTTATCCCTAACTTTTGATTGGTTGAAAACAAAGAAAATAACAGAAATTAAATAAAAGTGAGTTTTAACAATAAGTGAAAGCAATTAGGGGATAATGACATAGATCAGATTCATAATCATCAATAGCCAAAAGATTAACCAGATCTAATACATGTTTCTGTCACAAACATGAATCAACGATAATAGGTTTTTAGAAACAAATATGTAAATAACGACAAGCATAGCCTATGCAGGAGCTCAGCTCTACAACCATAGGCTATCAGGACAGATTCACTATTTTATTTCTAAAACCCTAAATATTAAATCTAAATCTGATAAGTGTTAGATTGAACTCGAATATACCCTGTGAAGGAGCACAGCTCTTAAACGACACAGGGTATGAAGGTTCAGATCTAACCCTTAATTCAGATCCAGATCTACATGTTTACAGTCCTCATCTTTTGGCTATGTGATTCATATTGAATCATACTATCAGCGTCATCACCCCCTAATCAAAGGGGATTAGCTAGACATAGCTAAAGAAGAAGAGAAAAAGAAAATAGATAACATGAACATAAATAAAATAAACAAAAAGTAAAAAGAAAGGGAGAGAATGATTTTATTCCAAGAAAAGAATTATAGAATAAAACCTAATGTTTCTTACAAGATTAAGATACAATGTATTTATAGCTGATATGACAAAGGCTAGCTAGCTAATTACATAATGTGGGACTAAAGAAATAACCCAAATAACACATAAGCCAGTGTGAACGCAGCTTTAGAGTGAGTGGTCTAGCAAATAGGCTAGTGTGAACACAACATGAGTAAGAGGCCTTCCAAATGAGCTAATGTGAATGCAGTTTGAGTCTTTATTGAGCCAAATCTTCTTAACTGAAATATAATTGCAACCGTTCTTCAAGCTTTAGACTCTTCAAGCTTTAGCAATTTTAAACTTCACTCTTTTTAAGCAAATTCTTCATGCTTTATCCATCAAATGCTCTAAACCATGCTTCTTGTCAACAATCTGAAAATACAAGTATAAATACAAAGTATCAATTATTTTAAAGGGAAAATAAGATAAATAAGCGGATAAAATATACACATTTACGTGTATATCAGAACTAGTGGATCTCCCTAAAGGATCAAAACCACTAGGATATAAATGGATATTTAAGAAGAAACTAAAGGCTGACGGCTCAATAGACAAGTATAAAGCAAGACTTGTAATAAAAGGATTCAGACAGAAGCAAGATCTGGATTACTTTGATAAGTACTCTCCAGTTACCAGAATAACATCAATTAGGATGCTTATTGCAATCGCATCTATATTGAATTTGGAAATACACCAAATGGATGTGAAAACTGCGTTTTTGAACGATGAACTGGAAGAGGAAATATATATGCAGCAACCAGAAGGGTTTCTAAGCCCAGGAAATGAAAATAAGGTGTGTAAGTTAGTGAAATCTCTTTATGACCTTAAACAAGCACCAAAACAATGGCATGAGAAATTTGATGAAGCAATGTTATCAAATGGATTCAAAATAAATGAATCATATAAATGCGTCTATATAAAATGTATAGATATTGGATATGTCATTGTTTGTCTCTACGTTGATGATTTACTGATCCTAGGAAGTAATAAGGTCTTAATAAAGTCTACGAAGGACATGCTATCCTCTAGATTTGATATGAAGGACCTAGGAGTGGCCGATGTAATTTTGGGTGTAAAAATTATAAAGACACCACAGGGATATTCGTTATCTCAGTCACATTACATTGCTAAAATTCTTGAAAAATTCAAACAGTATAATGTAACTACTGCAAAATCACCAGTAGATATGAACCAAAATTGGGTAAAGAACACTGGTGATGGTATCTATCAGCTTGAATACTCTCGTATACTGGGAAGTATTATGTATGTCATGAATTGCACTAGGCCTGATATTGCGTACGCTATAAGCAAGCTAAGTAGATATACCAGCAATCCAGGTAAAAATCATTAGAAAGCAATAATCAGAGTTCTAGGATATCTAAAGTATACACAAAACTATGTGTTGCAATATGATAAGTATCCTTCAGTAATAGAAGGATATAGTGACGCCAATTGGCTAACGGGCTCAAATGACACAAAATCCACAAGTGGATATGTGTTTACATTAGGAAATGGAGCAATTTCGTGGAAATCATCCAAACAGACTTGCATAGCAAGGTCAACAATGGAATCTGAGTTCATTGCTATGGATAAAGCCGCGGAAGAAGCAGATTGACTTAGGGGGTTTTTAGAGGACATTCCAAATTGGGAAAAACCAGTACCTCCAATATGTATACATTGTGATAGTCAATCTGCTATAGGAAGGGCGAATAGTACATTGTATAATGGTAAATCGAGACATATTCGTCGTAGACATAAAACCATAAGACAACTTCTCTCTAATGGAGCTATCACTATAGACTATGTAAGGTCAAAGGATAACATTGCAGATCCACTAACTAAAGGCTTGCCTAGAGAGAAAGTTCAAACCTTATCGATGGGAATGGGTTTAAGACCTATGATCTAAAAGTTTTTCTAAACGGAAACCCCACCTAGTTGACTGGAGATCCCAAGATCTAGGTTCAAAGGGACAACTAAGTTTATAGATAAACTTAATGGCACTGTTAAAATACAGACCATTCCTATGATAAGTCAGTACACAACCCGTCGGAGAATAGGATAAGCTTAGCTTTTAATGATGTCTATACTGTGGTGTTATAAAAGACCCAAGTGGAGTATTACGGGATACTCTTTATAGAATCACCTACGTGAGTGTGAAGGCGCCGCTTCAAAAAGAATTGTAAGGTCGAATTCTTTAAACACTCATGAGACCAAGCAGGTGTTCATGGCAAAATCGAACACAAACAGAGAACCAAGGGGTTTAGAAACACTTAGCATGTGTTATCTTTATATACTTACACAAAAGGCCATCTAGTCCACTGATTCGCCAGTAGGTTATAACGATAAACACTAGGAAAAGTTCAAGGCCATTGTGCTACTTTTACCGATACGTTAAATGTTTCACAAAATTTAAGAACAAAATTAAGTAACCTCTCATTCATGTGGGGGATTGTTGGAAATAAATGAGAAGGTTAGTAAAGAAGAGGTTATGTGGTAGTGGAGAAATACAAAGAAACAAAGTCCCACAATGTGTATGGTTTGTTGATATATCTCCTTAAATACCAAAGCCCCACATGTTATATCAAACAAATAACATGAACACATAAGGACTTGAATGAATGGGCTATGGAGGCTTTGGGCTTTCATATTAAATATTAAAATGTCAAAGATATGGGTCTTGGGCCTTGGGGCTCTTGGAGTCTCTCGTGATAAATGGGCCGCCGACTGTCTGAATGCGCGGAAAATAGTATTTTTACGTGGGTGCGAACATTTGGACCAGCGGATGCATCTGTTCGTCTGAACGGTGATCAGATGCGACCGGTTGAACCAGCGCGCCTGTACCGACGGTCGCGACTACCCAGAAAGGTACCCCTCCACCGCTATATATAGGCAGCCTGACAGAGCCATTAAAATACACAGAATTAATTCATTCGATCTCCTTCTTCTTCGCTGCTTTGTTCTTAAAATTACTCTCTTGAGTTCGTGTTGATCTGCACTTGAAAGCGCTTCAAATTGCAGAGACCGGTCCGTTTTATCTTGGGAGACAATTGCTCGATAACATTCAGCGCCAATGAGGGAGCAATATTGTTTCAAAGAAATAGATTTACTCTAGACTCGGACGACACTGAAAGGTACTCTTCTCCTTTTCTGTTTTGCAACGGTTCTGCTCTGTTGCAATTCCGGTCGCGCTTTTCGTCGTTACTAATTCTGAAACAATTCAAATTAGTAACGCTTCTTGACGTGACAATTGGATAGTGACAATTTATTGATTGCTATCAGATTCGTATTGCATTTGCATTGTTACGAATAACAAGCACCACTCTCGCAAGCCCCCATCTAGTAACCCTTTCCTATGTGAGCGTGTCTCTTCCTCACCGTTGTGTCTCGCCCAAACTCCCCTTAGGTGCTGCTGCGTTGAACGAGGAGAACAGATTCTTTGTATTAGATATTTGGTTTTATCAGATCTTGAAGTTTTCGGTTTATAAGGAGAAAGTGTTATGGAAATGTGAAGGCTTTCCTATGCATATTTTCGTCAAATGAAATACAAGAAGATGGCAGCTGTTTTTATATTGACAAATATACTTGAACATGAAGGAACTAGAACATGCGCTTGTCAGAAGAAGGACATATATTTTCTTTTATTATTCTTTTTATTTGTTTGTTTACAACATTCAGTATGGCGCAACATGGACGACATTATCTTGACAAGATAAAACGATGGCACAGATTTTTATTTATAACTGAAGACACCGCCATATTTGACTACGAACCAGTAATACTATATGCTAGAATTTCTTTTTCCTTTACCGACAAATTTGAAAATGATGGGTATTAATGAATCCATACCCTTTCAACATACGGAAGGTGAAATGTGACTGTAGGCGCATAGTCTGATCTCAGATTTCTGATAATATCATGTTAAGATTTCGAAATAAGGACCGCATCCTTGTCCTTGTCAAGATATTTGACTGCGAATGCAAAAGTCATATTTGTCGAACAAAATAAGAGATTTGATGGGATTTCGCAGCTGACTTTGTTGGCTTAAGGCCAGCGTGATTTTACAGGAAGTAACATGGCAAGATATCAAAATTAATTCACAAATATTACTTTTAGTCGAAGATTTGATTAAGATTTTGTGCAAGATTTATTTAGATATTGTTTCATAGGTTTTGATTTTAAAGATTTTCGCGACTATGGATAAATGCATCAAAGAGTTGATAACGACCAAGCGAGATTTGTTTGATTTGTGCACTGACATGTTTGATTTGATGTACGTTTTTATTTACTTTATTTTAAATTTTTGAAAACAACAATACCCCATCGTTCCAAAATAAATTATCACAAGTTGGATTTTACCAAAAATAAAACAGTTCGAATTGAGTTCTAAGCCAAACTGATATCCAATAAAATAAGAACTCTTTTATTTATAAATTAAATCGCTTAATAAACGAATATGCTATTATATTTCCAAATAAATATTTAATTTAATAAAATAACTTAAATATATGACTGTAAAAAATACGGGACATTACAACTTGTCCATTGTATAAGTCTAATTTTTTTTGAAAGCGAAAATGTGTGATCTTCTAAAAAGAAGAGAGCACACATATAAAATAGATAAAAAAGAGTCTACAAATACAAGTCTACAAATACAGTCCACATCTCAAAAAGAAATCAAAATAACAACACAAGAAATGACTATAAGAACGTATAGTATAGTAGATAGATGAGCTCCGGATAAACCATCGCCCATTATACTACACTATTGAATTCCGGCTAGGCCACCACCCGATAGTGAAGTATATCTACTCCTATACAATAAACTAATCACTCCAAACTAAATACAACAAAAAAATGATCTCAAAACAACCCAAAAGCTCGCCAAATCTGCTCTTTGGATAACTGCAAAGCATATACCATCTATTAACCAGAACAACTTCCCAAAAATAGGGCTGTAAATTTTGTTCGAATGTCCGACGTCCGTTCGTGTCCGTGACCGAAATACGTCCGTCTGAGTCTGTCCGATTTTCATTTAGGACACGAGTTAGGACAACAAAATTTGTACGAGAAAAAAATCATGTTCGGTCCGAGCTCGTCCGAATTCGTCCGAATTACTTGTAATTCGATATATAGTTGAGAGAAAATTTAGTAAAATGCACAAAATGTGATATAAATAGCCATGTCCGACCGAGTCCGATCGGTCCGAACATGTCCGTGTTCGACCGATTTTATTTAGGACACGAATTAGGACAACGAAATTTGTCCGAGAAATTTTTTGGTCCGGTCCGTGTTCGATCCGATTTTTTTTTAGGACAGAAACTGAACACGCCTCCGTCCGGTCCGGTCCGACCGATTTACACCCCTACCCAAAAAGCTCCTCTGTAATAATCCATTACTTGCGACCTGAAAGAAACTAGCCAAACTATAAGCAACCATCGCATGATTGTATGAATATGTGTGTATATATATATCTAAGAATATATATAAATATAATCATGCATATATGTGAAAAAGAAATAAAAAATAAAAAAGGAGACAAACATCTCACACTTAAAAACATAAATGAACAACAAATGCAAATACTATTGTGACTAAAATACCTATTAATTCTAATAAACAAACTCAAATTAGATCTAACCAAAATCAAATATCTCTCAAAAGGGCAATCTCTATAGACAGAAGGTAACAATCCTAATGATTAATTTATCAACAGACACAGAAAAAGAATGGAACACCCTCTGATTTCTATCCGACCAAATGTACCAACTAGTAATGGTAAGTAAAGAATCTAACACACATCTCTATTTGAAATAAAAAAAAACAAATCTACCACAATTCCAATAATATTCACAGCAACTAAAAGAATTATGGTAACTAAAAGCGAAAATCGATAAAACTATATTTAAAATATAATTAGTAATAGAGAAAGTGAAAAATAAATGTTCAACATTCTCATCCAAAATACCACAAAAACTACACTTAACATCAAAAATAATATTTTTCTTCTTTAAAAACTCAATCGTATTAAGTTTCTTATGAATAATCAACCACATAAGGAATTTAGCTTTAGGCGGAGAATTAGAGTTCCAAATAAACTTAAATAAAAATGAAGAAACACCAGAAAAATTAAGAAATTTATACATAGAATTAATAGTGTACACAAGACTCTTATTCAAACCCCAACAAATATTATCACCATTATCATCCAAATGATACAAAGCCAATTTAGCTCTCAATAAGGCAAATTGCCTTAACACAGACCCTTCTCAATATTATCAAAGGAAAATTCCCATGGGGGATCTAAGTTGCCTCTATAAACATCAATAACCAAAGCATTCTTAAAACATCAACTCCCAAATATCTCTCTAAATTTTACTTTAAGGGGTAATCTAGAAATCCAAGCATCATGCTAAAAAAAGTGATATTACTCGAATGAACAGTCAACTTACAACATAAATAAAAAAAATCAAAACATTTCAAAACAGAATTCCAAAAATAAGATAATCTATTATTCCAACTAAAACTAGAACCCACTATAACCCCCCCCCCCCAATAATAAAATTTGGAAACAATTTGCTTCCAAATAGCCGTCACTACATGGTTCCTAAATCTCCATAACCATTTGGCTAACAACGAAGAGTTAAAATTATAAAGATTAATGATCCCCAGCCCCCATCCTTCTTGGAACTACAACAAACATCCTAGTAACAATTATATCCTTTACAAATGTTAACACCAATTAAATGAAAATTACGCCTTATTATGTCGATTTTCTCAATCACCCATTGAGGAAATCGATGAACGACCATCCAATAAGTAGGAATAGCAGATAACACAGAGTTGATAAGAACAAATCTACCCGCTCTTGATAGAAATCTGCTATTCCAGCTAGATAATCTATTATTTATCTTATATATAATTACTAACCAATCATCATATTTGAGCTTTTGAAGGCTTAATATTAAAACCAAAATAATCAAAAGGCAATTTCATAGTAGAACAATTTAAGGTGTCAACAACTTGATTCTCAATGAGGTCAAAGTCATTAATAGTTTAACATTTGACTTATTATGTGCTTGTCTGTCATAGTGGCATACAGTAATCTTGAATTAGTAATTGACTTCTGAAATGCACATTTATTATGTTGGAATATGATGAGCTTGTTTTAGTTATTTCCTTACTAAGGGCTCATCTACCATGCTGGCTCGAGATGCGCTTTCCATTAGTTATCGACTTGTGACATGTTCGTCTAAGACTCGCTTTCATGCTACTTAAACGATATGATTTGGATGTGATTGAACTATGTCTTTTTTTTCTAGAAATGGGGATAACTTAACTTTATGACATGTGGGTCTATATTTTTACCTATCCAAATGAAAGGAAGCACACTACGTGGATATCTCTAGATCATCGATGTTTATTCATGTAGATAACACTCAGATTACACAGTAACTTTATAGATTTAGTACTCAACGACCCTAGATAGAGGGTAGTTTGTTTAGATTTATGTTAGGTAATCCGTATGACATGGTTTCATTTTGGGATGCTAGCTAGTATCACATGAATATGGATGTACTCTATATGAAATGTAGACTCATTTTGTTTGGAATCTTGAGACCTATCATAACCTATGTGTATGTACTTAGGTGACTCCCAATACACTCGTTGTAGATTCGTTTTTGTTATGATAAAGCATTTATTATATTTTACCACTACAATTTTCTATTCTATGTTATGTGATATACTTTCTATTCCATGTTACCCAACAAGTTTCTTGCTTTATGTCGAGAATGTGTACATCTATCTATATTGACTTATGATGTGAAAAGTGATACGTAGGTTTTATTTAAAGGGAGTAAACATGGATGGTCTTTCCAAGTTTCTTCCCCATATTACTTAACAGTATCCCTATATTTTTCTAAGGTAATACAGTTATTGATGTAGGGCCTTACATTTATCCTCTTTTCATATATGCAATATTACTTTGTCTAGAGTAATAGAATTTTCACAAAAAAATCCAAAGATTCTTTTAAAAATTATGGCCTAAAATTTGTAAAGAGACATTATTCAAAAATAAGATATACAATCTTATCCAAAAATAAAAAATCCTAAAATAATGTCGTGAATTTTGGGTTGTCCTAAAGGATTAATATTCTTCACAATGTATGAAAAAATCATGTGAAAATAAATTTCAACATTTAATAGTGATGAACCAAATGTTTTATTAAATAAATATATGTGATACCATGTGTTTTTTAAACTAATTAATTAGTATCTCATGTTATAAAATAAACACAGAACAGAAAAAATAATAGAGAGAGAACATTTTTATTCATTCAGATATATTTACAACATACATGACTTCCCTATTTATAGACTTCAAATGTGCCAACAATTACAACAATGCCCCTTGCATTAAGCGTGTTCACCATTATATAAATATGTGTGTGTGTGTGTATATATATATATATATATATATATATATATTACAACACTCCCCCTTGAATATGCCTATAAAAGATGATAAGATTGATTGCCTCATTAAAAACCTTTTTATGAAAAACCATGTGGAAAAAATCATAAATAAGGAAGAGTGCAATTTATTTCATCTCTAGGTAACATATTGACAATGTTCCAATGAGAGTTGATACTTCTGGATCAACATAATGCCTCGTTAGAAACCTTACTAACAAAAACCCAGTGAGAAAAGTATTAGTGAAGGAAAAGAGTACATTATAGCATAAATTTATATGCTCCCCCTGATTCATAATGCATTATTCAAATAGTATGGTGATGCAAGAGACGCATACCAATTTTACATATCATCATCTGAAATGTTGACTTTGGAAGTGTCTTTGTGAATGGATCGACTGGATTTTCTTGAGACTGGATTTGCTTCACTTCTATCGTATTGTCTTTTTGAAGTTCATGTTTGAAGAAGAATTTGAGTAATGTATTTCGTCCTATCACCCTTGATATATCCTGCTTGAATCTGAGCTATGCATGCGGCATTGTCTTCATAAATGATGGTTGATCTGTTTGTTGTTAGGGAAAGTTGACATGTGTTTCGGATATGTTTGATTAATGATCTTAACCAAATACATTCTCAACTTGCTTCATGTAGTTCTGGTATTTCAGAATGATTGGATGATGTTGCTACCAATGTTTGCATTGTAGATCGCCATGAAATAGCTGCATTGTTGTTAGTAAACACATATCATGTTTGTGATCTTGCTTTATGTGGATCAGAAAGATAACCTGCATCAGCATGACCAACTAGAATCAGATTATTGCCTATGTTAGATTAAAATAAGCCTAAATCAGTGGTTCCTCGCAGATATCTTGTGATATGTTTTATTCCATTCCAGTGTCTTTTAGTTGGTGCAGAACTATATCTTGCTAGAAGATTGACTGATAATGCAATATCTGGTCTCGTGCATTGGGCTAAATATAACAATGCACCAATTGCACTGAGATATGGTACTTTTGGACCAAGTATATTTTCATTATCTTCTTTTGGTCGGTAAGGGTCATTATTAATATATAGTGATCTAACAACCATTGGCGTACTAAGTGGATATGCTTTATCCATTTGAAAATGGTTCAGGATTTTCTCAATGTAATTTGATTGATGAATTAGTATGCCATTTTTACTGTGCTCAATCTGTAGACTAAAAAAGTATTTGGTTTTGCCAAGATCTTTCATTTCAAATTCCAGTTCTAGGTAATCTATTGTTTCGTTGATCTCTTCTAGGGTTCCAATCAAATTTATATCATCAACATATACCGCTAAACTAGCAATTCCCTTTACCGATTTCTTTATAAAGACAAATGGACAAATCAGATTGTTTTTGTACCCTGCTTTTATTAAATACTCACTAAGACGGTTATACCACATTCTTCCAGATTGTTTCAAACCATATAGTGATCATCTCAATTTTAACGAATACATTGACTTTGATTTTGCTTCAGGCAATTTATATCCATCTGGGATTTTCATGTAAATATCGGTATCCAATTCACCGTATAGATAAGCTGTCACAACATCAGTCAATCTTATATCAAGCTTCTCAAAAACTACAAGTCTTATTAAATATCGAAATGTTATGACATCCATAATAGGAGAGTATGTTTCTTTAAAGTCAAAACCTGGTATCTGCAGAAAACCTTGTGCGACAAGCCTTGCTTTATATCTCACAACTTCATTTTTATCATATCGTTTTCTAACGAATACTCATTTATAACCAACTAGTTTAACACCTTCTGATGTTTTCTCTATTGGTCCAAATACACCATGTTTTTGGAGTGAATTTAACTCAACCTGAATAGCATCTTTCCACTTTGGCCAATCTTGCCTTTTTCGACATTCATTTGTGCTAGTTGGTTCATTATCATTATTCTCATTATAGTCATGACTTTTAGTTATTTCAATAGACTTTGATCCCATATTTCTCCATAATTCATATAGAATATTGAGATCTCATTGATATTAGGTACCGTTTTGTTTTCGAAAGCTTCTATTATTTCTTCTGGGATAATAGTTTCTTCACTGATTTTTGGAGAACTGGAATTTTCTTTTGAGTTATCCTTTGGATCGTTTATAACCTCTTCGGGAGGTTTGCTAATTGATGATTTTTCATTACACTTTCTTTTTCTAGGAGCCAAGTCTTTTAAACCTATCGGTCTTCCACGTTTTTGTCTAGCTTTAGGTTCATTTACTGCTATTGGTCCTTGGGGATTTCAATTCTAGCTGGTGTATTTGCTACTGGAAAATGAGATTTAGTTATTTTTGCAGCATCATTAAATGCATCTGGCATTTGATATGCAATATTTTGAATATGCAAAATTCTTTGTATCTCATATTGACATTGTTTGGTACGTGGATCCAAATGAAAAATAGAAGGGTTATTCCATGAAATTTCATGCCGTTCTGCTGGAACGGTCTTTTCTCCCCTTATAGGCGGGAAATTTGACTCATCAAATTTACGATCTGCAAATCTTGTAGTAAAGACATCACTTGTAAGAGGTTCAAGATAACGAACTATCGAAGATGAGTCAAATCCCACGTAAATTCCCAACCTTCTTTGAGGACCCGTTTTAGTACGAATTGGGGGACTAATGGGTACGTTAACAGCGCAGCCAAATTTTTGTAGATGTGAAATATTTGGTTGGAATCCAGTTAAAAGCTGTGATGGTGAAAACTGATGATAATCCATTAGTCTAATTTTAATCAAATTGGATGCATGCAAAATTGCATGTCCTCAAGCTATAACAGGCAACTTTGTTTGCATAAGTAAAGGTCTTGCAATAAGTTGCAAACGCCTAATTAATGATTCTGCCAGGCCATTTTGAGTATGAACATGAGCTACTAGATGTTCAACTACAATTCCCAGTGATATGCAATAATCATCAAATACTTGAGAAGTGAATTCTCCTGCATTATCTAATCATATTGATTTGATTTGATGATTGGGGAAATGTGCTCTTAATTTAATTATTTGAGCAGGTAATTTGGCAAATGCCATGTTTCTAGAAGAGAGCAAACATTCATGTGACCTATGAGTTGATGCATCAATTAAAACCATGAAATATCTAAATGGTCCGCAAGTGGGATGAATTGGACCACATATATCACCTTGAATTCTTTGCAAAAATGCTGGAGACTCAGAAGTGATTTTACTGTATGAAGGTCAAGTAATTAATTTTCCTTGTGCACATGGAGCACACGAGTAATCATATGGTAAATTCAACTGATTTGGTAAATCATGCCCATCTGAGTTCTTTGCAATTTTTCCCATCATAGTTGATCCAGGATGACCTAAACAATCATGCCAAAGAATCAATGTCTTTGTATTTGTGAGCTTCTGGCTCATGTTTATGAAATGAGATTCAACTATGCCAATTTTGGTAAAGTATAATCTAGTTGAAATTTTACCAAAATTTTCAAAAATAAGCTTATGGTTTCCAATTTTAGAAATAACACAAAGATATTCTTTGTTGTTTTCATTTATAGTTTCAATATAATATCCATTCATTCTTATGTCTTTGAAGCTAAGAAGATTTCTTTTAAAATTGCTTGAATATAGCGCGTTCGAATGAATATATGTGTACCATTTGGTAACACTATATGGGATCTTTCAGACCCTTCAATTATATTGGCTGAACCAACTATAATTGAAACTTTATATGAAATATTTTCAAATAATTCGGAGAAAAACTTCGGATTTCTCAAAATTGTATGAGTAGTTCCACTATCAACCAGACATATATCATCACTGAAACACTATCAATCCATACCTTTAGAATTAAAACAATACAGCTAGTCAATAACTGAAATAACTTGAAAATATAAATAAATGTCCATAAGAATAAACTACTTATCATGTCCAACATTACACATTATTTTTGCAGTTCCATAAGAATAAACTAAAAGAAAAACATATAAACAAGAGTTTCAAACTAATACATGCTGCAAAAAAAAAAAAAATGAAACAAAATAAAATTCACATAATAAGCTTCAGGCTACTTATCGGTTGGTTCGGTCATACCTTCGAATATTGCATTTAAATTTTCATCGCTGAATAAATTTCCATCATAATCTTCAAAGAAATCATCTAACTTCAAGTTAGTACTATCGGACAATCCCTCGGTATTGTTTGTTGCGATATTTATTTATTTATGAAATTCTGCTACTATTTTCTTTGGTGATCTGCAAGTACATGACCAATAACCAGTGCGCCCACATATATAACAAACTTCCTCATAATGCTTTTTATTTTCTACAGCTGAATTATTCCTATTTCCAGACTCATTTTTCTTTTGCTACTTTTTAAAATTAGTAGTTTTGTTGACTTCACAACCACTGTAACCACCTCTGCTGGGGTTGTATCTACATTGACAATCACATGCTCTACCTCTGCCTCGATCTCTTCCGGGGTGGGCAAAATTAGCATTAATTTCTGGTAATGCGGCTGAGCCAGTTGGTCTTGAGGAGTGATTTTTAAGAAGTAATTCATTGTTTTGTTCAGCAATCAACAAAAAATCAATGAGTTTAGAATATTTTGTAAAACGACGCTCTCGATATTCCTGCTACAGGAGTCCATTCAAGGCATGAAATGTTGAGAAGGTCTTTTCCAATATTTGTTCATCATCTACCTTTTCTCCACATAATTTTAGTTTAGAAGTAATTATAAACATAATGGAATTGTATTCCCTTACAGTTTTAAGGTCTCGAAACCTCAGGTTCCACCACTCTTGCCTTGTATTTGGAAGTATGACCGTCTTCTAGTGGTCATAATGCTCCTTCAGGGAGTTACATAAGTGGAGAGGATCTTTTTCATTTAAATATTCTGATTTTAGATTATTGTGGATGTGGCATCTTAAAAATATCAGAGCCTTTGTTTTGTCCTGCTAGGACATATTATTGTCATTTTTAATGGCATTCTCTAAGCATTGAGATTGCAAATGGATCTTAGCATCCAGTATCCATGATAAATAATTGTCCCCAGATTTGTCTAGAGCCTTGAATTAAAGCTTATCAGTGTTAGACATTTTAAGAAGTAAACAAAAAACAAACAAATTGCAGATGCTTTATTAAAAAAAAATTCAGAAGGAACCAAAAATAAATAATTAAAATAAAATAATACAGTTCACAGTTTTTATACTTCCTACTATACAAACATAATCAATCAATTCTTTTATATACACAGATCGACATACATTCTCTACTATCAAAATGAATTAACAGATTAATAAATCAACAAAAAAATGAAAGTAAAGTACAACTACCTTATCCAATAAAAAAATTGAGATCATACTTCAAAGTGGAAAATAATCGCATGCACATAATGTCAATAATAACATTAAGTGCAGCATTATAGTGCATGGTTATAACCATGTTGAAAAAAGAAAATGGATACAACTTGTAAGCCTAGTGGTAAGGTAAATGGATATAGCCATATATTATTTATAATGTAGTAAACCTGACATTGAAATAACCACACTTGAATGCCAATCCGTATATTTAAAAAAATGGACAGTATCAATATGCGAAATAAGCATAGACAGTACAACATCAGTAGAAACTACAAGCATATTTCTTCATAGAGAATGAATGAAAACAAAGGACATTACACAAAATACAAGTACTTAATCAAAAGAAGGGAAAAATTAAATAGCATTATATGTAGAGAGAAGTGACACATTTCCATTTACCTTGTCTCATGTAAAGAAAGCAATACTATAATAGAAAGAGGTAGATAGCTTTTTCTTTCTAAAAAAACGGTGCGTAGTAGGCCAAGTATTTATAGCTGCCATGTAAAGACCCGCAAATCCCCACCCTTTGAATCGACCATAAACCACACAGGTCTGACCCAAAAAGTGAAAATCTACGAATACTTTAACTTTGGGCATACAACATATTAAAACAACAACAGAAGACTTTTATAACATATCATCATATAATGTTACATCAGAGTACAGAATATACATATCAGAGTACATTGGAATATAATTACAGCGGAAGAATAAGTTACAATAATTAAAATATATTGCAGTGGAAGGAACACAGCGGAAGACTCTCTATCTCTGGACACAGCTTTAAGCTTCAACCCAGAATCCTGTTTAATATATCTGCAAAAATAGGTACTCGACTGCCCGTGTGGAAAATATGGGCACCCGAGTTTGCCAGTGGACAAACTACAGGTCAGTCATGGGACTGGTGTGAGAATTCTACTTAACCTATATAATATAATAAGGCTAATCACAGGACCACGCCACTTTCGCGGAACGGGTTTTCTCCTATAGATTGCCAGTGCATGACTAAAGTAAATCGTCAAAATAACGCAATGCTTTTTAGAAAAATGAAACCATTATAAGACCCAAATCCCATCACACAATGCAACGCAAACCGGAGGATAGGGTTTTACCTTATAATGATCAAAAGATGCTTGATACGATAAACACGGTATTATATAATAATAGTGTGCAACCAATTTGAAGTACATCAAAGTAAATGTATCAATCCTAGATGGCATGAGTGCCCCATCCCACTATGTCGCCATATATAGGTATACAATCAAAACCGCGTGATGTCGTATTGGAAATTTGGGTTTCCATCTGAGTCAAGGCTAGGGAGGAGATCCTTACCGATTCGAGACACTCTAGCAATGCCCCAGGATTGGTACTCTGTCCAACCCTTGGATCCTGCAGGGCCGGTCCACACTTACTTTTGTGGATTGGCAATTCCTGAACACACGCTTCCCGATCCTTTTGGACCTATACTACGGCCAGTAGCGACCGCATAAACCGAGGCCTCGAACAATCCAACAACCACAATGAATAAATGCCAGCGCTGGTAGGTCCCTGGCACCACTCTAGCTAGAAAGAAACGTGCGCACTCCCTGCGTTCCCTTCTCCCGTTTTAGACTCTACCGGGCTGTGAGGCTCGTGAGGTCACGTCATACACTAAGCTATGCCTAAATAGACTGTGCTTTGATCATCAACCACAAGGCTCTGCTTTGCAACAATAAGCCTTGATCAGGTGCAACTTGGCATACCACATCAACAACTCATATCATGCGATCGGTAAATATTTAACATACAAAAGGGTGTTAAGCAAGAGAATAAATCCTCCGCCACCATGCATTTATATATTAAATAAAAACCGATTTAATTACATGAAATAAATTTCAATGTCAGGCATGCTATCCATTTACAAGTCCGTTCTGGGTCTGAACGAAACAACGTATCCGTCGATCTCCAGTACGTCTGGAAGATCATCACTTTTACCTTGCCTTGGGGGATCAGTCCCAATTCAAGATATCAGTCACCATCAACCAAACGATGTGAAGCTCTCCGGTCTTCAGTCACCGTCTTCATCTTCGACTCTTGATCGTCGTGATGATTATTCAGAATGGGTTAGACCCGGTCTTTCTGAATAACTCGCGTATTTGTAATTAAAAGCAACCATACGCCACATTCCAACTTTGAATATCCTTTTAAATAAAAATTATTATTTATGTTAAAAGGTTCTCATTAATTTTATCAAAGATAAAATAAATTAAATTTTTAATCTTTCTAAAAAGATTTATTAATATTCCAATTTTGATTTAATTCATAAAATAGATTTATAAATTTCAAATAGTAATTTCAATGTAAATTGGATTAAAGGATAAATGTTATTTAAAACATCGTCCACTACAAATCCAATCGACATATCAGTCACCAAACATAATGGCTAAAATCTAATAATCTTAAATAAAAGGTTTATCCTAAAGATATTAAATCATTACTATATAAAAAAAACATATTTTAAAATAATCAATAAAATATTCTATATATAAAAGATTCTGAATGTAAAATATACTTTATAATACAAAATCTTTTATTTTACAAAATCTTTTTATTTTATAAAAATTCTTTATTTAAAAAAAGAAATTCTGCATTAGAATGCGACTCAACCATGTACCATATAATTTGGGTCATATGGGTTTCATACATTTCATGTATAGAGTAATAACAGTAAATAATTCCCAATCCATCCATTAACAACCAGAGTGACAATGTCAACTGTGTGAGCATTAAAATAAAACAATAACGCTCATCGCAGCCTGT
Organism: Allium sativum; assembly: GCA_030737875.1. Classification (NCBI taxonomy): domain Eukaryota; kingdom Viridiplantae; phylum Streptophyta; class Magnoliopsida; order Asparagales; family Amaryllidaceae; genus Allium; species Allium sativum. The sequence goes on along the minus strand of CM060912.1, from coordinate 761,974,215 downwards.
CGATCAATCGATAGACATATAATTAAACATTGGGATTTGTGTCAGTCAAGTATCGTCCCAATACCCGTGTGGGGTTTTCAGCCAACAACAGTTCATACAAATAAATAAATATAGAATTGGTTAATAGGTTTAACCAATTTCAATTTCACTTAGCATGTCACTTATATCAAGTAAAATGTATTTTACTCTTATGACTTCCCTATATACTTCTAAAGTTACATAAACAGTAATTTATTTATACAGCTTTATTGCGGATGACAAATGGAATATATATTCCATTATATTTGTATGAAGTTTCTTACCAATACTTTTCATTGTATATTTTGACCAACAATACAATTGTATATTAGAATATAAATTCTAGTGCAAGTTTGCAAATAAAAATTGGATTTTATATTTGCGTATAAATTCTACTGTATATTATGCAAATAAAAGTGATTCTCATATTTTCACATAGTTTCTGTTTTCAACAAAGATGAGTAAAGTGATACACTCATTTGGTTAACGATTCTATTTCAACAAATACAATGTAAATAAAAGTGTGTTTCTAATCTTATACTTTTATTTGTACATAAAACACAAATAAAAGTGTATCTCATGTATTTGTCTTTTTATTTGACAAAACAATGTTAATAAAAATGTTCTTTTATATCTTGTACTTTTATTTAACAAAACAATGGTAAATAAAATGTCTTTTTAACTCTTTTACTTTTATTTAACAAAACAATGACAAATAAAAGTATAATTTTCTTTTTATGCTTTATTTGCATCTAAAAATGCAAATAAGAAATATAACTCTCCTTTTTACTTTTCTTTACAATAGAAAATGTAAATAAGATGGTTCACACAATTTTGTTATTTTTCTTTACAATAGAAAATGTAAATAAAAGGATTCACATTATTTTGTTCTTTTTATCACAACTAAAAGACGATAGAAATGTACTATTAACATCGCTATTTATATCGCATAAAAAATGTCGAATAAAATGAATCACTAACATTGTCTATTTCTATCGCACTAAAAATGTCAATAAAAATGAATCACTAACATTGTCTACTTTTATCGTACTAAAAATGTCGATAAAAATGAATCACTAACATTGTCTATTTTTATCGCACTAAAAATGTCGATAAAAATGACAACATTAACCATTCTATTTTCACCGCGTTCAAAATGACGATAAAATATTCAACATTAACAATTCTATTTTTACCGCATTCAAAATGACGATAAAATATTCAACATTAACAATTCTATTTTTACCGCATTCAAAATGACGATAAAAAATTCAATATTAACAATTCAATTTTTACCGCATACAAAATGATGATAAAATATTCAACATTAACAATTCTATTTTTACCGCATTCAAAATGACGATAAAATACTCAACATTAACAATTCAATTTTTACCGACTATAGAAAATGTAAATAAATATATTTCTAAATTCTATTCTTTTTATTCATATAAGAAAATGTAAATAAATGCATTTTCAATTTCTATTCTTTTACTTACATAAGAAAATGTAAACAAATATATTTCTACATTTTTATCATACCGTTATAACTCATATATAAATTACATAGAAAAAATGTCATTTTTATTTTATCGTTCTAATTCACCTCTAAATTACATAGAAAAATGTAATCTTTATTATGCGATGGGAATTCATATTTTAATTACATAGAAAAATGTAATTCCTATCATACGACATAAATTCATATTTAAATTATATCTAAAAATGTAGTTTTTATCCTACAACGCAAATTCACATTTTAATTACATGAAAAAATGTAATTTTCATTCTACCGTTATTATTCATCTCTAAATTACATAGAAAAATGTAATTTAAATCATGCAATGTAAACTTACATTTTTATATCATAGAAAAATGCAATTTTTGTCATACAGTGCAAATTCATATATAAAGCACATATAAAAATGTAACTTTTGTTATGCAAAGAAAATATGTCTTTTTCTATTTTACAATGTAAAAATATTGACCTTTTCTATTTTACAATGAAAATAATAACTTCTTTATTCATTCTTTTATTACATATAAATGTAATCTTTTCTATTTATTACAATGAATAAAATTACAATAAAAATGTAATCTTAGCTTATGAACTTTTCATTGCGACAAAATGAAAATAAAAATATAATCTTTTTGTTTTCGTCTTTACAGTGAAATCTACATCACATTAAAAATATAATCTTTTTATGCAACGTCTTTCTATTGAAAACAATCAACACATAAAAATATAATCTTTTACATTGCTTCTTTTATTGAAATCATTACTACCTTACAAATGAAATTCTTTATATTACTTCTTTAATCAAAAACAATATTTCATTAAAAATGAGATTTCTAATGTTACCGCCTTTATTGAAATTAAAGTGACAAATAGTATGTCATTTTATTGAAATCACTATTATTGAAAACAATAGACAATAAAAATCAAATCTTTAATTTCAATCCTAATATGAAAAAAAGAAGAAAAAAAAATGTAATCTTTTAATTTCATTCTTTTGAATGAAACAATTTCATATTGAAAATAAATGCTTTTTAATTTACTCTTCTTAATGTAACAAATTTACATTAAGAATATATTCTTCTTAATTCATTCCTTTTAATTTAAACAAATAGAAAATGTATTTTATTCATTGTTCAAATTCTATTGTAAATAAACAATAAAAATAATATTTTATTTGTCGTTCTAATTCTATTGTTGAATCAATAAATAAAAATAATATTTAATTTATACAAAGTAAATTTTAACATCTAAATCTGAATAAATACGATTAAATCTGACATAACTATGTTTTAGATCTATTTTTAGATCTAATTCTCTAACTGAGAATAAATTTAATAATGTCTGCAATTTCAATGCAAATCTAACACATCGTACACAACAAATCACATCACAAGCACAATCAATAATTCACACAACACAGAATATTTCAGAATTGAATAAATATAATAATACAATTATTTTAACGCGAGAAAACAATTTATAATCAATTAAATAATCAAAATTAGAATTCTCACCTAGATTTTTGGCCAAAATTTTACTGTCTCCTTTTCAACTGCGGTCTGCGCCATCGCGAAGCTCTTAATTTTGTGATTCCAACGCAATTTACGGTTCGTCAAACGGACCTCGTATGAAAGAGTTATGAATTTTTGAAGATCGGTTAATTAAATAATTAAATAATAAAAAAATAATAAAAAAAATAAGAAACGGGTTCCTTCTCCCTCACCCTTCACGTCGGCCGAACCCAACATCCACCCCTTCTTCCTTCTACACGCACGCCACCACAAGCACCCGGACCACGATCAGACCTCACCACTCGAACCACCGTCACCGACTCCACCTGCGCCTGAAGCACCGACGAACTCGGCGGCTCCACCACCCCGAAATCCGACCACGAACGCGCGACCTTCCCCTCCAGAATTCACGAAAAATACTCCACTAAATCTGATCATCACCGTACGGATTGGAAGATCTCTCTGAGAGCTTCGATTTGGTACCAAGTTTGCCAATTTTCGTTGAGCGGATCAAAAGATATTAGCATTTGAAGTTCGGTGTTTTCTGGCCTTCGAAATTAAGGGTGGCGGCTGACCATTGTTCTAGGGTTTCGGATTTTTTAATATTTTAATAATATAAATTTCGAAATTCGTGAAATAAAGTGGATTTTCGGACTTTCTCGGATTTGGGCCTGCTTACTGTCGATCTTAACGTTTTGAGGCCCCCTGAACGCGATGGGCTATGTCCCAAGGTCCAGTTCTGATGTCTACACGTTTTTTTTTCGGTTTTAATTTAAAAATGCAATATTAAATTAATTAGTCAATTTCTACCGCACATTTAAATGTGTCGGGGCCACATACGACCTCAGAAAATTCTAAAAAAAATATTTTTAGCTTTCTTATGATGATACGAATCCAACCAAATTATTTTCGTCAAATTCTGAGACTGTTTGAAAAATGGCTATTTTTAAGGCGTTCAAATTTAACTGTAAATAGTCAAAACACATTTTATTTCGCCACGCTCACATATTAATTCGAAAAATTCTGAAAATTGAAACCTAGCAATAATTTGACATTCCGGTTCCAACAAAAGTGGTTTCATCGAAAACAGAGGTCGTTTGAAAAATGACTATTTTTAAGGTCAATATATTTAATATTAAAAAATACCAAAAATAGTGGAATTTTTCCGAAACTCAAAAATATAAGTTCTTATAGTCATTTTTATATGTAAACAACATTCTAAAACCAATGGAGATGGTTTCGGGTCCTAATTCCTTATTCTGCAAAATTTAGCATTTTGGCCCTTATAAATTTCATAGCGACCTTTCTAAATATTGAATTGGCCATAACTTTTGATTCCCGTTATGAAATTTCGATTTTTCGGATTCGTTGGAAAGATAAATTTAAATAGATTCTAATATTTTTGGTTTCACTAAAATCCGTTAAATTTTACATCCTGTACGGTCAGTCAAAGTTCAAGTTTGACTTTTCAAACTACCGCGCTATTTCTAACTCTTTTGTTAATACTAATTAAATCATTCATTCTAACTTCGATTTAAATCAAATTTGATCATTATTATTTAAATAAATTATTTTATATTGTCAAAATTCATTAAAATTTTCTAAAATAAAAATTTTAAATTGGTTCTGATTTTGCGGGTTGTTACATGCCATATAACTAGAATAAGTAAAAGTAGGAGGAACCAGTAAAAACAGTGAAAATATCATGTTCCGTGTATCCGTTCAAATTTTCCCAGAAAAATAGGAGCTTGGTGAGAAATCAAACGAGTACAAAAAAAACAGATATTTATACCCAAAAAAAAAATTATACCGAAGTTTCATATTTGAAACTTTTAAACTAAAAGGTATCGGGTGCTGATAATGTGTTATAAAACAAACACAGAACAGAAGAAATAACAGAGAGAGGACATTTTTATTCATTCAGGTATATTTACAACATACATGAGCTCTCTATTTATAGACTTCAGATGTGCCAACAATTACAATAATGTCCCTTGCATTAAGCGTATTCACCCATAATATATATATATATATATATATATTACAACATCTCATAGGATTTTAAAATAGCAAACAGTAATGTAAAAAGATTGTTGGTCAGTTCCCATCGCATAATCATAGTACTAGTTTATATATCATATGTACACACCAAAGTCAATAAATTTTTTAAAGACAACTTTCTAGAATATCCAATAAACCTATTTAATTATATGTTTCTTTTCAATGTTTTATGTTGATTACCTTTTTCGATTCCCTTTCTTCAATGGATTCGTACTTCTCTCCAATAAATGGAAACCTATAATTTGGAAGATAAATTTTATCGAAAGGTCGAAATTAGACTTTGGTATATGAATTATTGTACTAACAAATAAAAGCACTTTATTTTATTTAAGATAATATTTTCCTGATTTATTCACAATTTTATCTAATGGAATTAAATGGATATGTAACACCTTGTAAATTTTACTGAAATAAGTAACGGACTTTAATTAAATATTAAATAAGGACTAGAATATCAAACTTTCATAAATTTTTGAATTTGGTTGCGGGACGTACACCATTAGATCTTAGCAATTTTCATGTATAATTTATTGTGATCTAAGTTAGTACGAGAGAGTTAGAAGACACAGAAGGTTAAATAAATATTAAAATATTAGGGCCAATTCAAACTTAGGCGGTTAATGAAGCTCTAGTGCCAGAAGAGGAGCTAGCATAAACGTTCAGCTTGGGCCCAACTCAAATTTAGCATGGGCCAGATGGGAAAAACTTGTTTTTGTGATTCACTTTGGAACCTTTAGATAGGGCACTAGCCCTAGCTGAGCTTTTCTTGCGTCCACCCCTTCTAGTGGCTATATACCTAAGCATGCAAAAATCATATAATCTAAAGCATGTGTTGATTCATTTAACAAAGGAGAATATTGTCGATAGTGCAATGCAAGTTGATCGATTAAATATGATTTTGGGTGCTGATCTAATGACCTACAGTAAACAGCTAACCCCGAAACTAAGACGCTAATCCTTAATTGTATTTCGGATGTAATAACAAAATTCTATCCAAACATAAATTGAATTTCTATCTAGTCTAACGCTAAAAATAAATAAATTAACCTAAATATAAACTTTAATCAAATCTAATGAACAATTAAAGAAAAAACAAGCAATTAAAGAAAGGGCTAAGGAGATCAGGGGGAAGAATAGACCACATGCCTGTTTTCTTAGAGTAAAAGGGTAAAGGGATATAGGTTTAGTAAAATGACTATGTCGATTAATTTTAATTTTCCTAGAGGTGAAAACACTGAATAAAATTGGAAATATGAATTCAGAATTTCTAAATTATATGTCCATTAGTTAAATCAAAATCAGATGTTAAATTTATGAATTGAACAAGTTAGATTGTGGACCTCAAAGAAAACCCTAAAGTAATTTGAGATCAAAAATGTGAATAAGGGATAATTATGGCAAACCATAAATGTTGCTAAAACTAGAAATTAACATTATCAATTAATATAAAATTAAATTAGAAAATGAATTTGAACATAAATGGAAAAATAAATAATAAAAATAACATGATAAGTTGACCTAGGTTGCTGATAGTTGACGGACGATGTTTGACCTGGGGAAATTGGAAGTCAGTCATCGCCGTTCAAAAATGATGATTCAAACCTAATCTTTGATCAGTTAAATAAAAGAAATTTTTGATGAATAATGGATGGTATTGTACACTTGTTTATGGCACGATGTATGTGCAAAAAATAGGCATAGTTCCCTATTTGAGTTGTACGGTAAATTTATTTTCTGAAGATAGCATGACAGTGTAGGATAAAGAAGCTTCTTAAATGGGATGTAAGAAGGAAAATTATATTTATGCAGATGTTGAGACTAAACTTGGAGATATGTGAGAAACTTATTCTTTGTTAAGTGTAACGGCCCGTATTTTTACGGTATTATAATTAATTTATTTAATTATATAAATAACTCTTTAGAGATTTAAATGGTCGTTGAATTTAATAATATTGAATATTTAATTAAAATAAATAATATAATAATATATTTAATTTCTGAAATAGTCAGAAATAGTGGAATTCACAAAATGATGTGAATTGGATCAATTGTGATATTTAATTCAGTTTAGAATTGAATTAGAATAACGAATATATTATTTGAACTACAGTTTGGACGTATAATTATAAAATAATTATAATCGAGCTCGAAATGGCGCGGTAGTTCGCTATTTGGCGATTTGAACTTCAACTGAATATACAGGGTCCGTTTTAAATCGGATTTCTGTGAAACAAGAAACGTTAGGAACTGGTGAAGTATATTTTTCTAGTGGAAGAGAAAAATCAGGATTTTGTCGTGTAGATTTTGATATATGTCCAAATCAAATTTTAGAAAAGTGGCTATGGAATTCCTTTATAATTTATATCAATTTATTTATATTTTAAAATGGATTTTTAAATATAAATCGAATATCGATGTAACATGGGATTTGAAATATCGAGTTAGAAATTCATACAGGAATATTGTGGAGCTATATGTTATCGTAGGTGGATATATACGATAATATTTATTTTTAAATATCGAATTTAATTGTTTTTAAATATATTTATATATAAAAAAGGGTTATTTAAAGCTTTAAAAATAGCCAGTTTTGCAAACGAACTCGGAATTCGACGAAACTAATTTTGTTGGATCCACAATGTTAAATTATTGTTAGATTTCTATTTCCGTGATTTTTGAAGTTAGCATATGGCTGTACCAATTTTTAAGGTAAAAAACAGTCGATATTTTGATGGTTAAAAATAAGCTATGTCAGCAAACGGAGTCGAAATTCGACGAAACCAGTTTCGTTGGGACCGTAATGTTGAACTATAGCTATATGACCATTTTTGCGATTTTTGAATATCGTGTGTGATCACAGGAATTTTAGAGGACGAATACAATCAGCGTTTGCTTAAAAATAAATAAAATATTTGAATAAAAATAATAATAAAAACTATCCTATATATTGTCTTAACATCCTAAAACCTAAATCAGAAGTCAATCGTTTTTTTCTGCCTCCAATTTTCTTCCAAACATGGAAAACAAACCTTCAAAAATCAAAAAGAATTCACACGAAAATTCATGAATCCTAATATATATATATTCGAGTTCGCATCGTTATCCTCTTCGATTCTAAGTGTAGTTCACGGGGCTCGATGTTTGTATGAGGTAGTGGATTTCTGGAACCGCAAATTAGGGTTGGGGAAATCTCATAATTTGGGTGTTAATTCACGAAATGGAGCATACGTTTGGATTGAAGGGACGATTCAGCATCATGTATGTAAATTTTGGGTGATTCGGTGATGAGAAAGTTCGGTGGCTGCACTGTGCAGCGGAGGAAGGATGGGGGTCGGTTTCGGATAAGGGCTATCGAACGGGATGTTTGGTATATAGGGAGATAGAGGAGAAGACGAGGAGACGTATGGTGGTTTTCGTTTGTGTTTTAGTGAAGGATGGAGGGAGAAAGATGGATGGGAAGGTGGCGTTAATGGTGGGTGTTTACAGGAGCTCGTTCGAATGGTTGGGGGAAGATGAATGTGGCGGGTTTGGTTGGGTTAGTGGGCTGATGAAAATTATTGGGTGAGGCCCAAATTAGTTAATTAAATTGAAGTTAGTTTTTAATTTAAATTTGTATTCACTTGTTAATATCATAACCTAATCATACGAAAACGAAATCAAATAAAACTGGATCCGTTGGGATTGTATGGACAACGGCTACGCACTGGAACAGACTAGGAGTGGATTGGAGCTCGTTACAATTTATTGCAAAATAAATTGTCCGTCTGGATCAAATAGAGCGATGGTTATCTTTATTAACGATGATCGTCCAATGTGAGTAAAACTCACTAACTCTTCCTAGTTATATTTTTATAACGTACTTTTATAATAGATAGATAATGGTTGTTTGTTGTGTGTTGGCTGTTTGGTTGAACTGCTAGTCAGTTGATTGAAAATATAGATAACGATATAGATATAAATCGTTAATCAAATATTTATTATGTTTAGCACAATATTTCATAGTAAAATGAATTTGATGTTAATTTAATTGTTTAACATCTGTGGATGTAGGGAAATAGGTTGGAAGGACCTAACTGTGTTCCTCAACATTTGTTTTACTGTTTTTTTTTTCATATATTGTGTTATATGATGTGATATAAAATATGTTGTTGATTTTGTATGTTGGAATGATACTGATCATTGTTATATGGTACGTTAAATACCATAAGGAATACTGGAGTGTTAAAAAGGAAATTTTCAATGTCTTATTGAAAAATAAATATTTATAAAATCAAAAGCTTTTATAAAAAGAAAATATTTATTTATAAAATAAATAGATTTAAAAGGAATATTTATTTGTTAATCAAATAGGCGGAATCGAAGGGAAATATTTGTAAAACATTTACAGATAGAATTGAAAAAGAAATATTTGTAAACTATTTACAAATAGAATTGAAAAGGGATATTTATCTGAAAATAAATAGAATAGAAAGAAGAAATATTTGTAAAACAAATAGAAAAGGAAATAGTTAGATTATCAAAGGAATTACTTATAAAATCAATATATTTTATAAATAGAAAATATTTTATAAAATAAATAGAATTATCAAAAAGGGATTTATTTTGTAAATAAATAGATTATAAAAGGAAATACTTGAAAAGTGACTAGAATTGCGTAAAAAGAGAATTTTTTATTTGAAAGGTTTAGACCCGTGCTTCGCACACGGGTATAACATGATATGGATTTAAAGCAAAGATTGTAAATAGAATCTAGTCTAACCGATAGATTGAGAAGATAAATTTATAAATAATATTTTATAAATCAAATGAAATGTTTATCATTGGATAAATAGAATATATATGTAGTGACCCGTATTGGCAGAGGTATTATAATTAATTTATTTAATTATTTAAATAGTGAATTAGAGAATTTAATGGTCGTTAAATTAAATAATAGTGAATATTTAATTAAAATAATAAATTAAATAATATATTTAATTCAGCAAATAATCAAAATATTGGAAATCACAATATAATGTGAACCGGGTCATCCCTAAGATTTAATTCAGCTTAAAGTTGCATTATATTGACGAATATATTCGATCGACGTCAGTTTAAACGTACGATTTTAATATAATTAAAATAGAGCTCGAAATGGCGCGGCAGTTCGCTATTTCGCGATTTGAACTTCAACTGAATATACAAGGTTCGTTTTAAATCGGATTGCTGTGAAACAAGAAACGTGTGGAGCTGGTGGAGTATATCTTTCTAGTGGAAGAGAAATATCAGGATTTCGTCATGTAGATTTTGAGTTATGTCCAAATCAAATTCTCAGAAATGCAGCGCCCTGACCATAACGATTTAATTATATTTTTATATAAGGATTTAAATAGAAATCGAACATCGATATAACTCTGACGATGTGATATCGAGTTGTAAATCCATATAGGAATATTCTGAGCTGTATGGTATTCCACTGTGAATATAGACGATAATATTTATTTTTAAATATTAAATTTAATTATGTTTAAATATATTTATATATTTAAATAGGTTATTTAGAGCGTTAAAAATAGCCACTTTTGCAAATGAAGTCGGAATTCGACGAAACTAATTTTGTTGGATCCGTAATATTAAATTATTGTTAGATTCCAAGTTTGGTGATTTTTAGAGTGACTGTGTGGCCGTATGGATTTTTAGAGTGACAAATAATCAATATTCTAACGGTTAAAAATACGCTATGTGAGCATACGAAGTCGGAATTCGACGAAACCAGTTTCGTTGGTGTAACACCCCGCCTCCGCCAGGGTGTCTCTTGCAAGCACTCTGACTTTGGAGGGGCGTTTGAATCAGGTAAACATGCATAATGATATATCAAGGCAGAACAAGAACATATGTATATATGTAAACAGAGTAAATAAGATAAGTAAACAGCGGAAGATTTCAATCTATTTCAAAACAAGTCTGATACAACATAATGTCAACTTTCCAAATACACAAGTCTAGATAAAAACAACATTACTGAAAAACTGAAATACATAAGTACTATCCCCAAAATAAGTGATAACCATAGCTAGCTTCATGTCAAGACCTTACATGAGCTAAAATCCCACAAGCAAGCGATCAGAAATCCAAGCTAAGCTCCAATATTCCCACCCTGAGAACCGGGGGGGGGGGGGGGGAACGGAAGGAAAGAGGCGAAAGAAAACAGGTCAGTCAAAAAGACTGAGTAAGCCCTACTACAATCAATGTAAACTGATAAAGTTAACTGGCATGAGAAGCAGGGATGAACATAAGGATAACAACATACTAGCATGATGATTAACTAACAAGGTAGATAAAGGTGTCATCGCATAATCAGGATTAAGGTTTTTGCACCACAGGTGTACTAGCAAACTAACATGACTTGAATATACAAGTATTGATCCCTTGGCCCAAGCTTTGGCCCAATAACATGAAATGACCCTAATACAAGGTCTAACCAAACGGTCTAGTCGATCGGCTCCCTATAAGCCTAACTCGTCACGTGTTGGTGTCCATACGGCCCAAACATGATTGTAGTCAGACTGTGCCGGGTCTCCCATCGGGTGTATCAAGCCCTAGGGTGGCAACCCCTGGACACCATAAACATGCGTGCACAGTCTCGATCTACTGGTACCCATGCATGTTTTCCCCGGCTTCGGACTATGTGCACGACCATAAGTCCACCCGGAACTACACCGGCGTACCACTCTGCCGTCGTTTTTGGTCACTTACCTCAAGTTCAGTAATTCGTAACCCACACCCTAGCCTAGACCCTAGGGCCATGATGATACAAACTTGGGATTACTGCTGGAGTGGACCCCCATTGCTAGGATTTTCTAGTGGGTTAAGTACAGTTTAACCCTTTTGCTAATCATGGATTAACTTGGTTAAGTGTAACGATGAGTTCACGACTTAACCCTGATTAATCTACCAAGCCCAAATTGGTTAAGTATTAAGTGGACCATGACTTAACCCTAATCACGAGGCATTAATTAATTTAATGCGCCTTAACCTCTCACATTAGACCTTGTTGTGGTTACTAGTTAAGCCGGGCGGGTCCGGGTAGCTTTACACCACAACTTGGTCTAACCTCGGGTTCAAGGTACAACATGGCCAACTTCTCACATTGGGTCCTATCGTTTGTAGCAACTAGTTAAGCCGGTCGGTTCCGGGTAGGTTTACGCTACAAACTCAACCAAACCTCGAGTTGGTGACACTTATCTTTTCTAAGTGTCATGTTCATCATGTTTCCAAAACATGTTACAAATTTTCAAGCAATTGGGTAGACCTAACTTAATAGGTAAATTCCCAATGGGTAGACCTAACTTAATAGGTAAATTCCCAATCTTATGTTTTTATGTCTTTTAAGTTTACCCAACCCCAAACGCAATCCCATCGCTTACATATCGCAATAGCGCATAAAGGATAGAAAGAGGGAACTTGGCATAATCATGACATAAAGGTGTTGAAGCCACAAGTTCAACATGGTGGCATATGAAATGTACATATGTTCATATACTTGCATATTACATTTTAGGCCTCAAAAGCATGCATAAAACCAAACTTAGCATATTGGTGATACATGGTGATAAATGACATGTAGAAATGGCCATAAGTTCGCATTTGGCCTCACATGCAAGTTATCATAAGGGATATGATAACTTACATGTTGCCAAAATGCAACCTTTAGCATAAAGCTTGAAGCCTTATGTTCATATACTCAAGATAAGCTTGCATAGCATGATAACATGAACAAAATGATCACCCCAAACTTGCATAACATACTTGCATATCATATGACGCATCTCAAACTTGCATAACATAACATGATAAACTTGCATATCATAACATGGCAAACTTGCATAGCATAACATGATAAACTTGCATATCATAACATGGCAAACTTGCATAGCATAACATGGTAAACTTGCATAGCATAACATGGTAAACTTGCATATCATAACATGGCAAACTTGCATAACATAACATGATAAACTTGCATATCATAACATGGCATACTTGCATAACATAACATGATAAACTTGCATATCATAACATCTCAAACTTGTATAACATGACATAGTAAACTTGCATATCATGGCAAACTTGCATATCATACATTTAACTTTAGAGTTTAAGTATGAAAGTAGAATAGGGCTTACAATGCTTATGAAGGCGCACAAATATGACAAATCCCTTATGAAATCAAATAGACCCAAAATGCAAGCTCTAATAGAAAAATCCTTGAGCCAAAATGATCAAAACTCTTTCTTTATGATGCAAATATAGAAACTTGACTTGAATGCAAGCTAATGATGCTCATACAAGCTTGAAATCACTTGTATGCATGGAAAATCTCTCATAGAAACAATTTAGAAATTTTATGAAGAGAGTGGAGGCCATGAGAGGTAAAATTTTGCCATAGTTTAGTTGTAGGATTGATTAATGATGATTTAGGTTTAGGTTAGGGCCTTATTTATAGAGATTAGGACTAATTTTAGCCTTAGGATTAAACCCTAGTTCCAATCTCAGCCCTTAAAACCGAATCTGGCCCCCAAACTCAACACAAACCCAAAATGGTGCACCAGGCAAAACTGCCCGGCTGGACCAAGTCGACAGCCAAGTCGACAGGGCTGTCGACTTGGGTCCAACCAAGTCGACTCCCAAGTCGACAGGGCTGTCGACTTGGGTGCTCTAGCGGGAATTTTCCCGCCTGGCCCAAACTGGCCCAAATTTCCAAATTCAAACTTGAATTTGAAATCTGTTTTTACTTTGAAATTTTCTGAAAACTTCGTTGGGCCTTAATCGGGTCATACGGACTCCGATTTTCGAAAACTCAGACTCTATTTCGCGTATTTTTCCGAGACGAACGCAATGGCATAGCCCGTTTCCCTTGATTCAGATTTATAAATTAAATTCTGCCTCGATTTATGTTATAACAGGTTATTGAAAATACGGGTTGTTACATTCTCCCCTCCTTAAAGGATTTCGTCCCTGAAATCTTCAAGTTAGGAAGAACGTATCCTACCATCCAACATCCATCTACTCAAAACATCATCCACGAGCAATCATTGTCCTTACAAGATTCTAAATGTTGTATGAACATATGCAAAGGTGTGTGTATATGTACTTATCTAATGCAAATATCATCAATGCAAATTATGTTAGTGAAATGAATCCATATGTATGCAATTCCTAACATAATGTATAACATCTATATGTGTGCACATAACATACATCCATATGCAACATCCATGTGATAACACAAAAATTTCCATCCATGAATAAGCGTAAACACTCATGCATATGCAATATGAGGTGTGTGTGAGCCGATCTAGTGCCTAATGTGTATAATGCATCCACAAGTAACCACTTGCAAACACTTGCAACCACTTGCAACCATCAAGCATAACATGTTTCAAACACATGTTTCATCCAGAGGGTTTTTACCTAAGGTTCTCATGACAAGATTAACACGATAAACTAGATAATCAAGACAAACATGGATAGCAAAAGATATGCTACAAAGAGATCGGGAAGATAAGCAGGATATACTCCTCTTTCGGATTACAAGAAATCCCTTCCTAACCCAACCCATATTCTATAAAAGCCCAAAAGGTTTAGTCAACCTAACGGACCCCCTTCAAACCCTGACATGTATTACTAGCCAATAAGTCATACCTCCCGACAGAAATAGGACCGAAAATGGGACCGAGAGGATATACATAAAAAGATAACATGCGAGTAAGTTCCGCAGGAAAACAAGGATCAAGGATATACTCTTAGAAAGAGATATGATGCGCGTATCTTGCCTTCAATCTTCTAAGTCACGTTTCCTTGAGCTTAACTCCACTGTGCTTTGACCGTCTTTTACCTCATGATTTCTTAGCTTCTTAACTCTTATTTCCAAATATGAGTTGGAACCCATTTCATTGTCGCCTCTCGTCTTCCTCTTTCACTTACTCTACTATCATTCTTGGCTTAAACATAACCATGACCTCATGATTTCATGCAAGCTCTCCAAAATTCACAAGTGAATCCTGGATCTTGTTTACTTACCATAGAGTATTCCACGCAGCAGAACTTTTCTCGAAAATACCAATCCACGTTGCCAATGAACCATCCGCCTGCGAATGATAGGCCGTGCTTAGATTCAGTTGCTTGCCCATGACTTCTCGTAGACTATCCCAAAACTGGCTAGTGAAGATTAAGTCATGGTTACTAACTATACTTTAGGGAACCTCGTGCAACTGCTTTATTTCTTGAAAATAAACTGTCGCTGGCTATGATGTAGTCCTTTCGCTCTTTACCGGAGTGAAATGAGCGCTCTTCGTGAGTCTACCTACTATGACCCACATGCTAGTATTCTCTTTCCTTGACCTAGGCAGTCCATCCACGAAATCCTTCGTGATGCTTTTCCCTCTTCCATTGCGGGGACCTCCAATGGATATAATAGCCCACCGGGCTTTTATGACTTGGCCTTTAACCTGTTGGCACAACATGCACCTTGGGACAAACTCGGCCACCTCCTCGGGTGATGTGCATCTTCAAGAACCTTCTTTCTCTCATCGCGTCTTAGCCATCCCTTGTCATCTATAGCGGGGTGTCTTAACATCTCGCCTCGAATCAACTTGTTCATGATCTCGACTAACTGCGGGTCTTCTTTCTGTGAAGTCCCTACTTGATCCAGAAGGGTAGGTCTAAGCTCAAGGGACGCTAACTAATTAAACTGAGAGAACTTCTTATTTCAATTGTCCTCGTCGGAGCTTTTCGGTTTTGAACCGCAACCACTTTAGCGGGATCCACCACTAAGCCTTGCTTAGAAACTATGTGCCCAAGAAATCTAACTCCTTTTTCTCCAAAATGACACTTGGAGAACTTGGCCTTCAACTGATGCGCTCTAAACGTATCCATCACCTCCACGAGATGCCTTGCGTGCTCCTCCTCATCCTTAGAGAAGATCAGAATATCATCTACGAAGTCCACGAAGTAGGCGGGTGCATTAGTCAAACCGAATGGCATGACCAGCCATTCTAAAAATCCATCTGGAGTTCTGAACGCAGTCTTGTCTATACTATCCTCAGCTACTCTGAGCTGATGGAATCCAGTAGCAAGATCAAGAGAAAACAGATGTTCCTACAAGCTGATCAAACAAATCATCGATCCTTGGCAATGGTTGTCTATTCTCTTTGTTTAACTCACGATAATCGACACAAAGTCGAAGAGAACCATCTGCCTTGGTAGTAAATACTACAGGCGCTCCCCATTAAGATATACTTCGTCTAATGAAGTTCTTCTCAAGCAACTCCTTGACTTGCTTTCTTAACTCTCTTCTTGCGGGGCCATGTGCCTAACCGGCCACAAAACTATCTTGGCATTATCAACCAGATAAATGCGGGAATCAATCTATCGCTTAGGGGAAACCCCCTTCACTTCACCCAAGATATCAGGATATTCTCGGACCACCCTCACCGATTACAAACTATCGGTAGACGAGTTGAGGGATTCAAGACAACACAACATGACGGGACTCATAGGGTTACTAGAAATTTTTAGGGTATTACCGAGGCGAGTCATAAGCCTCACAACCCTATGCTCAAAAATCAAGGATGGCTCCACAACTGGACAACCCATCCATGCCCAAAATCAACCCATACCCCATGAAACCGAGAATATAAGCATCACGCGAGAACTCTGTACTCAAGATAGAGATTTTCAAATCCACGTAGATAATAGACAAATGGGCGGAACCCACAATTGGATTTGAAACACACACGGGATCACTAACTAGACTAGTACTTAGGTGCAAACTTTCAGCTAGATCAGATGAAATAAACTATGCGATGCACCAAAATCAAACAAGGTACGAACTAGAAAATCAGAAATATATACAAGGCTTTCAACAGAAATACTACCTCGATCGGGAACTGGAGCGGCATTGAGAGCATGAACTTGCCCTCCCGAAGGTCCAGCACGCTGAGTCTGACCCTGGCCTTGCCCTTGCTTCTTCGGGCAATCCCTAGTGAAATGTCCAGTCTCACCGCAGAAAAAGCATTCACCATTCTCCCTTTTCCTCTTCTTACAATCCTTAATAAGATGCCCTCGTTGTTGTTCCCCTTGTTGCCTTGATTCTTGTTCTTGTTCTGATTGCCTTGACTGCTCTGACCACTTGGATTACCCTGATTTCCTTTCCACTGGGAATCAGTCTTCTTGGCTTGAGTATCATTCATCTTGATCTCTTTCTTGTCGCTCCTATTCTCTTCATTGAGTAAGGCCATATTCACCAAACTCTCAAAAGTTGCCCCCAAGGGTATATGAGTCATGGCTAAACTGTAACGACACGGGTTTCGCCCGGACCTAATCGATTGCTAAACCGACCAAGACCGTTCGAATCCCGCATACGCTAACTTTGGGTATACAACACATCAGAACAAATAACAGAAGACTTCAATAAACATCATAATAATGTTACATCAGAGTACAGAATATCAGAGTATATCGATAATAATACACAGCGGAAGATAAATTTACATAAATGTAAAACAGTGCACAGCGGAAATATAAACTACACAGCGGAAGACTGTAAATGTCTGGACACAGCTTAAAGCTTCAATCCAGAATCCTGCTCAAAACATCTGCAAAATAAAACTACTCGACTGCCCGTGTGGAAAATAGGGGCACCCGAGTTCGCAAGGGAAAAGCAAACTACGAGTCAGTCATGGGACTGGTGTGAGAACTCAAAAACAGTTGTTAACTTTGTTCAAAAATAAGGCAAATCACGGGACCACGCCACTTTCGCGGAACGGGTTTACCCCCATGAAAGCCAGTGTATAAACAACAATCAATATAGATATATGGATCTACTATGCATCAATCAACATGCAATATCCCAATCTACCCATTTAGATTAATCACCACACTTAGATTTTCCAAATCCAATTCAATTTACAGAAATTATTCCTTTGGATTTTATTCCCGATTTCTTATTTCAAATCATTTGAAATACATATCTAACTTTCTATATCAAAGTAGATTTCACTTCGGGATCTCAAATCAAATCATTTGGAAATATGAATTCCAAAACATAACAATGCATACAAACAAGTATGCAACCAAATATCGTGCTCCCCATCGACAAGGCAAAGGGTACGCACCTCGCAACTCGATATATATATGTGCACCTACCCCACGTAGGAGTAGGCTACACCGACGATGCACCTCCCACTCATGGAGAGCATACACCGCCCTCTCACCCATACTTTTAGTCTCAGGGTTACCCGAATCTTTAGCCACATACTAAATCATTTCATATCCCGAAGTAGGGAAAATCATTTCACAACATAATAATCACAATGTAACATATAATACATTTCTAAATCACTTTAGAAATCATCGGGTTTTGGGACTCGAAATCCTTTCTGTTTTATAAAACATTTTTATAAAACATTCCCTGTCCAAAATCGGGAATACATTTCTTTTCACTTAAGGAAAATATCATTTCACAATCATTCGTTAAATTTGAAATGAACACAACATCGCTAAACACCTTATCGTCAAATCGTGAAGTGTTTCACAAGGCGTTAGCACACAGATATTTTCAACCCAACCCAATGCTAAATGCAAAAGCATATTCTGCTCATAAACTGGTCGAGCACAATCCAAACCATCAATCAATCAAATTTGACATTAAATATAAGGTTTTAAATAGAGAGAGTATTGACTTATATTTAACATCAAATCCTGAAACCAACAGATATCATATCGGGAATAACGATATCGATATCTTCCAAATTCCCATCACGATATCTGTATAATCACGGAATCCAATATCGAAAATATCCATTGATAATTTCAATTCAAATCTAATCCAATTTATTTATTTTTAACCATTGGATTATTTTTCTAGTTAATAACTAGTTCATTTCGATAAAAATCTATTTTTATCTTTTCAAATATGGAGTTTTTCATCCCAATTCTTCCCAAATCATTTCTTATGATTTTACACAAATTATTACTATTTTTAATAATTTTATCAAGGCCTGTACGGTCGATTTCCATCAATGGCCATCGAACTGCACTTACAGCGACCTTTTTCAAATTTGATTTGGACGTAATTCCAAATCCAACCGTTAGATTTCAAAGTTCTAATATTCCTTAGAAAGCTCTTTTCGATACGAACCCAACGGTTCTGATTTCAGGAGAATCCGACGGTCGGATCTCCCGTAATGTCCGTTCGAAGTCAATGGTCGAAATTCGCGAACTGCCGCAGCGCGGCGCGTTCTATTCAGGCCATTTATTATATATATAATATATATAATATATATTTCGTCGATTTCTATTTAAAACGAATTATATAAATAGTTTTGAATTCGTTTCAAAAACATTTTCAACTTCCTTTTCAATTCAAATCACAATTGAATTCTTCTTTATAGATTCGTTTTAAAATTCATTTCTATTCAATTCAAATTTCAATTCAATTTGAATTCGTTTTCAATTCAATTCGAATTCGTTTTCTATTCAATTCAATTCGAATTCGTTTTCTATTCAGTTCAATTCGAATTCGTTTTCTATTCAGTTCAATTCGAATTCGTTTTCTATTCAGTTCAATTCGAATTCGTTTTCTATTCAGTTCAATTCGAATTCGTTTTCTATTCAGTTCAATTCGAATTCGTTTTCTATTCAATTCAATTCGAATTCGTTTTCTAGTCAATTCAATTCGAATTCGTTTTCTATTCAATTCAATTCGAATTCGTTTTCTATTCAATTCAATTCGAATTCATTTTCTATTTCAATTCAATTCGAATTCATTTTCTATTTCAATTCAATTCGAATTCATTTTCTATTCATTTCAATTCGAATATTTCATATGCATCGTTTTCATTTCATATATATATATATATCGTTTTCAATTCGAATATTTCATATACATTGTTTTCAATTCGAATATTTCATATACATTGTTTTCAATTCGAATATTTTCACTTTCAATATATCCGATATTTTCACTTTCAATTTATTCGATATTTTCACTTCGCTATATATATAAATTTCACTTTTCATATATTCGATATTTTCACTTTGCTATATATATAAATTTCACTTTTCATATATTCGATATTTTCACTTCGCTATATATATAAATTTCACTTTTCATATATTCGATATTTTCACTTCGCTATATATATAAATTTCACTTTTCATATATACGATATTTTCACTTCGCTATATATATAAATTTCACTTTTCATATATACGATATTTTCACTTTCAATATATTCGATATTTTCACTTTCACTATATTCGATATTTTCACTTTCAATATATTCGATATTTTCACTTTCACTATATTCGATATTTTCACTTTCAATATATATGATATATTCACTTTCAATATATATGATATATTCACTTTCAATACGTATGATATATTCACTTTCAATATATATAATTCATTTCACCAAACCATTCTAACCAAACCAAATAGTCTAACTAATTTGCAATCAAACAAACAAGTCCATGGTCTGTGGACGATTGTGTCGGGTGCTACTAAACACCGTCTGCATCCTAGTATATATATATATATATATATATATATATAACTAGAAAATAAATTGAAGAGTGAGAAATTCTCACCAATAGCTATCCAACTACACGATTCTTCCTAATAGAAATCTTCGCCTATTTGTCGCTTTCACCCGTATTCTCTGCATATGTAAAAATAGAATTTTTACTATGCTATTCAATATATAAAAATCGAATTTTGACTTCGCTATTCAATATATAAAAATATGATTTTTACTTTTGCTTTCAACATATAAAAATATGTTTTTTTCTTTTGCTTTCAACATATAAAAATATGATTTTTACTTTTGCTTTCAACATATAAAAATATGTTTTTTACTTTTGCTTTCAACATATAAAAATATGTTTTTTACTTTTGCTTTCAACATATAAAAATATGTTTTTTACTTTTATTTCAAAAACAGTTTTATTTCTTTTTAAAAATTCAGTTTTAAATTGCTTTTAAAAATAACAGTTTTAACTTTTAAAAAAAATTCAGTTTTAAACTTTATAAAAATTTCTGTTTTAACTTTAACAAAATCGGTTTTTAAATTTTAAAAACAAAACAGTTTTTATCTTTATAAAAATTCAGTTTTATAGAATTTAAAAATAAAAATAAGAATAAAAATACTTACAGAGGAGCGGTGGGGGGAAAGGAGATCGGAGGCGCTTCGAGGTGGTTCGTCGATGGCGGCGTCTTCAAGGCTCCAGGGGGGGGGGGCGTCGCTATGCTTCGGGGTTCGATCGATGGAGGAGGGGGACGCGAGGTCTTCGTCGGCGACTTCGAGACGAGGCGGCGGTGGCTTCGAAGGGGCTGCGGTGGTGTTCGTCTGCGTCAAGGTCAGGGGGGGGGGGGCGGCAGCGATTAGATTTAGGTTTTCTTTCTTTTTTTTTTCTCTTTTCTGATTAATGATCGGGGGGGGGGGCAAGGCAGAAAGAAAAGGGGAGGGAATAGTTTTTTTTTATTATTATTTTATTTTATTATTTAATTATTAAATTATGCACAAGGGTTGACTTTTACATATGACCTCGAACCGAGGTCCACCGCCTGTCGTCCATAGCGTTTTACCCCCATTCCGAACACAATGGGATATGTATCGTAAGCTGGTTTGATCGTTACGATCAGTTTTCGTTGAAATTACATTTAAGTCCTTATATTGAATTTTAAACGTACATTTCAAATTACCGGGGTCACATACTAACTAGAAAAATTCCAGAAAAATATTTTCTAGTTTCGTATTGACGATACGGTCCTAACAAAACTAGTTTTGTCGAATTCTGAGACCGTTGGAAAAATGGCCAATTTCCAGTCGATTAAAATCAACTGAAACTGGTCAAACGCGTTTTCCTTTGCCACGCTCACATATTGATTCGAAAAATTATGAAATTTGAAACCTAGCAATAATTCGACATCACGGACCCAACAAAAGTGGTTTCGTCGAAATCCGAGGTCATTTGCAAAATGTCCATTTTTAAGGGCCTGAATTCCATAGCGACTATTCAGAATTTTCAACTGGACATATCTTTTGATTCCCGATATGAAATCTTGATTTTTCGGATTCGTTGGAAAGATATTCACTATTAGATCCTAATGTTTTTGGTTTCACTAAAATCCGGATTGTTTTGCACCCGGTGCATTCAATTGAAGTTTGAAATCGAATTATCGAACTACCGCGCCATTTTCAATTCTATTTATAATTATATATATATATTTATATTCTAACGACGACGCGTATAATATATACGTTCGATTTATATTCAAAATAAATTCCTCGACAATATTATTTAAAATAATCTATTTTAAATATTCAAAATTCGCTATAATCGCCAAAATAAAAATTTCAAACTGGCTCGCATTTTACGGGTTGTTACAATCTCCCCCACTTAAAACTTTTCGTCCCCGAAAAGGAACAAAGTCGAAAGTGGTTTGATTAATCAACTCTACGCTCGATCTGGCTTCCATTCTCCAACTCTTTAGTTTCTGAGAATTTCCAAAATTTCAAAAATTTGGCTAACACCCTAAATTTTTGAAAAATTTCGCCATAACCTCCCCTGCACCGGGAGCATCGGGGAATTTCAAATAGCTTCCCCGGTCCTTCAGATCTCAAAAAGAAAAAGAAAAAGCCAAGCGGCTAGCCAATAGGCTCACAAAATCATCATCACCCAAACAAAACAGGAAATTATGTAGTAAACATGTACCTATTTGTCGGGCAAACAAATTTTATTCTCTGCTCTAGCCTCCTTGCTATGACCTGTTCAATGTAAGTGCAAGTATATGCATGCATTTGCAACCAAATTTCAATACAGTTTACTATTTGGTTCAATTGGCTAAATGGTTAAAAATGATCAAACAAGTAAACCAACAACACAAACATCAATCAATTAATTGATTATATTTTCAAATATATAATTTTATATATTTAAAATCATATTTTCTAAAATCAGATTATATATATAATCACATATACGTTATTTATAAACAAATAACTCTCGACTCATTCTGGGGCATTTCTAACCCCATCTCTAACGAGACACTCATTCTAGAATGCTACTGATTCTATCTCTAATGAGGATTCTTTTATAGGACATTACTAATCCTACCTCTGATGAGTCTTTTGTTCAGTTCTAACGAGTTGTACCCCAAAGATTTGAGTTTAACCAAAGCTCTGATACCACGTTGTAACGACACGGGTTTCGCCCGGACCTAATCGATTGCTAAACCGACCAAGACCGTTCGAATCCCGCATACGCTAACTTTGGGTATACAACACATCAGAACAAATAACAGAAGACTTCAATAAACATCATAATAATGTTACATCAGAGTACAGAATATCAGAGTATATCGATAATAATACACAGCGGAAGATAAATTTACATAAATGTAAAACAGTGCACAGCGGAAATATAAACTACACAGCGGAAGACTGTAAATGTCTGGACACAGCTTAAAGCTTCAATCCAGAATCCTGCTCAAAACATCTGCAAAATAAAACTACCCGACTGCCCGTGTGGAAAATAGGGGCACCCGAGTTCGCAAGGGAAAAGCAAACTACGAGTCAGTCATGGGACTGGTGTGAGAACTCAAAAACAGTTGTTAACTTTGTTCAAAAATAAGGCAAATCACGGGACCACGCCACTTTCGCGGAACGGGTTTACCCCCATGAAAGCCAGTGTATAAACAACAATCAATATAGATATATGGATCTACTATGCATCAATCAACATGCAATATCCCAATCTACCCATTTAGATTAATCACCACACTTAGATTTTCCAAATCCAATTCAATTTACAGAAATTATTCCTTTGGATTTTATTCCCGATTTCTTATTTCAAATCATTTGAAATACATATCTAACTTTCTATATCAAAGTAGATTTCACTTCGGGATCTCAAATCAAATCATTTGGAAATATGAATTCCAAAACATAACAATGCATACAAACAAGTATGCAACCAAATATCGTGCTCCCCATCGACAAGGCAAAGGGTACGCACCTCGCAACTCGATATATATATGTGCACCTACCCCACGTAGGAGTAGGCTACACCGACGATGCACCTCCCACTCATGGAGAGCATACACCGCCCTCTCACCCATACTTTTAGTCTCAGGGTTACCCGAATCTTTAGCCACATACTAAATCATTTCATATCCCGAAGTAGGGAAAATCATTTCACAACATAATAATCACAATGTAACATATAATACATTTCTAAATCACTTTAGAAATCATCGGGTTTTGGGCCTCGAAATCCTTTCTGTTTTATAAAACATTTTTATAAAACATTCCCTGTCCAAAATCGGGAATACATTTCTTTTCACTTAAGGAAAATATCATTTCACAATCATTCGTTAAATTTGAAATGAACACAACATCGCTAAACACCTTATTGTCAAATCGTGAAGTGTTTCACAAGGTGTTAGCACACAGATATTTTCAACCCAACCCAATGCTAAATGCAAAAGCATATTCTGCTCATAAACTGGTCGAGCACAATCCAAACCATCAATCAATCAAATTTGACATTAAATATAAGGTTTTAAATAGAGAGAGTATTGACTTATATTTAACATCAAATCCTGAAACCAACAGATATCATATCGGGAATAACGATATCGATATCTTCCAAATTCCCATCACGATATCTGTATAATCACGGAATCCAATATCGAAAATATCCATTGATAATTTCAATTCAAATCTAATCCAATTTATTTATTTTTAACCATTGGATTATTTTTCTAGTTAATAACTAGTTCATTTCGATAAAAATCTATTTTTATCTTTTCAAATATGGAGTTTTTCATCCCAATTCTTCCCAAATCATTTCTTATGATTTTACACAAATTATTACTATTTTTAATAATTTTATCAAGGCCTGTACGGTCGATTTCCATCAATGGCCATCGAACTGCACTTACAACGACCTTTTTCAAATTTGATTTGGATGTAATTCCAAATCCAACCGTTAGATTTCAAATTTCTAATATTCCTTAGAAAGCTCTTTTCGATACGAACCCAACGGTTCTGATTTCAGGAGAATCCGACGGTCGGATCTCCCGTAATGTCCGTTCGAAGTCAATGGTCGAAATTCGCGAACTACCGCAGCGCGGCGCGTTCTATTCAGGCCATTTATTATATATATAATATATATAATATATATTTCGTCGATTTCTATTTAAAATGAATTATATAAATAGTTTTGAATTCGTTTCAAAAACATTTTCAACTTCCTTTTCAATTCAAATCACAATCGAATTCTTCTTTATAGATTCGTTTTAAAATTCATTTCTATTCAATTCAAATTTCAATTCAATTTGAATTCGTTTTCAATTCAATTCGAATTCGTTTTCTATTCAATTCAATTCGAATTCGTTTTCTATTCAATTCAATTCGAATTCGTTTTCTATTCAGTTCAATTCGAATTCGTTTTCTATTCAGTTCAATTCGAATTCGTTTTCTATTCAGTTCAATTCGAATTCGTTTTCTATTCAGTTCAATTCGAATTCGTTTTCTATTCAGTTCAATTCGAATTCGTTTTCTATTCAATTCAATTCGAATTCGTTTTCTAGTCAATTCAATTCGAATTCGTTTTCTATTCAATTCAATTCGAATTCGTTTTCTATTCAATTCAATTCGAATTCATTTTCTATTTCAATTCAATTCGAATTCATTTTCTATTTCAATTCAATTCGAATTCATTTTCTATTCATTTCAATTCGAATATTTCATATGCATCGTTTTCATTTCATATATATATATATATATATATATATATCGTTTTCAATTCGAATATTTCATATACATTGTTTTCAATTCGAATATTTCATATACATTGTTTTCAATTCGAATATTTTCACTTTCAATATATCCGATATTTTCACTTTCAATTTATTCGATATTTTCACTTCGCTATATATATAAATTTCACTTTTCATATATTCGATATTTTCACTTTGCTATATATATAAATTTCACTTTTCATATATTCGATATTTTCACTTCGCTATATATATAAATTTCACTTTTCATATATTCGATATTTTCACTTCGCTATATATATAAATTTCACTTTTCATATATACGATATTTTCACTTCGCTATATATATAAATTTCACTTTTCATATATACGATATTTTCACTTTCACTATATTCGATATTTTCACTTTCACTATATTCGATATTTTCACTTTCAATATATTCGATATTTTCACTTTCACTATATTCGATATTTTCACTTTCAATATATATGATATATTCACTTTCAATATATATGATATATTCACTTTCAATACGTATGATATATTCACTTTCAATATATATAATTCATTTCACCAAACCATTCTAACCAAACCAAATAGTCTAACTAATTTGCAATCAAACAAACAAGTCCATGGTCTGTGGACGATTGTGTCGGGTGCTACTAAACACCGTCTGCATCCTAGTATATATATATATATATATAACTAGAAAATAAATTGAAGAGTGAGAAATTCTCACCAATAGCTATCCAACTACACGATTCTTCCTAATAGAAATCTTCGCCTATTTGTCGCTTTCACCCGTATTCTCTGCATATGTAAAAATAGAATTTTTACTATGCTATTCAATATATAAAAATCGAATTTTGACTTCGCTATTCAATATATAAAAATATGATTTTTACTTTTGCTTTCAACATATAAAAATATGTTTTTTTCTTTTGCTTTCAACATATAAAAATATGATTTTTACTTTTGCTTTCAACATATAAAAATATGTTTTTTAATTTTGCTTTCAACATATAAAAATATGTTTTTTACTTTTATTTCAAAAACAGTTTTATTTCTTTTTAAAAATTCAGTTTTAAATTGCTTTTAAAAATAACAGTTTTAACTTTTAAAAAAAATTCAGTTTTAAACTTTATAAAAATTTCTGTTTTAACTTTAACAAAATCGGTTTTTAAATTTTAAAAACAAAACAGTTTTTATCTTTATAAAAATTCAGTTTTATAGAATTTAAAAATAAAAATAAGAATAAAAATACTTACAGAGGAGCGGTGGGGGGAAAGGAGATCGGAGGCGCTTCGAGGTGGTTCGTCGATGGCGGCGTCTTCAAGGCTCCAGGGGGGGGGGGGCGTCGCTATGCTTCGGGGTTCGATCGATGGAGGAGGGGGACGCGAGGTCTTCGTCGGCGACTTCGAGACGAGGCGGCGGTGGCTTCGAAGGGGCTGCGGTGGTGTTTGTCGGCGTCAAGGTCAAGGGGGGGGGGGGGGGCGGCAGCGATTAGATTTAGGTTTTCTTTCTTTTTTTTTTTCTCTTTTCTGATTAATGATCGGGGGGGGGGGGGGGCCAAGGCAGAAAGAAAAGGGGAGGGAATAGTTTTTTTTTATTATTATTTTATTTTATTATTTAATTATTAAATTATGCACAAGGGTTGACTTTTACATATGACCTCGAACCGAGGTCCACCGCCTGTCGCCCATAGCGTTTTACCCCCATTCCGAACACAATGGGATATGTATCGTAAGCTGGTTTGATCGTTACGATCAGTTTTCGTTGAAATTACATTTAAGTCCTTATATTGAATTTTAAACGTACATTTCAAATTACCGGGGTCACATACTAACTAGAAAAATTCCAGAAAAATATTTTCTAGTTTCGTATTGACGATACGGTCCTAACAAAACTAGTTTTGTCGAATTCTGAGACCGTTGGAAAAATGGCCAATTTCCAGTCGATTAAAATCAACTGAAACTGGTCAAACGCGTTTTCCTTTGCCACGCTCACATATTGATTCGAAAAATTATGAAATTTGAAACCTAGCAATAATTCGACATCACGGACCCAACAAAAGTGGTTTCGTCGAAATCCGAGGTCATTTGCAAAATGTCCATTTTTAAGGGCCTGAATTCCATAGCGACTATTCAGAATTTTCAACTGGACATATCTTTTGATTCCCGATATGAAATCTTGATTTTTCGGATTCGTTGGAAAGATATTCACTATTAGATCCTAATGTTTTTGGTTTCACTAAAATCCGGATTGTTTTGCACCCGGTGCATTCAATTGAAGTTTGAAATCGAATTATCGAACTACCGCGCCATTTTCAATTCTATTTATAATTATATATATATATTTATATTCTAACGACGACGCGTATAATATATACGTTCGATTTATATTCAAAATAAATTCCTCGACAATATTATTTAAAATAATCTATTTTAAATATTCAAAATTCGCTATAATCGCCAAAAAAAAATTTCAAACTGGCTCGCATTTTACGGGTTGTTACATAAACCATGTAATGGCTCGTTTAATCCTAGAGCAAAGTATAGGGCCTTCTTCGGAGCTGTGTTAACCAAGTCTAAACCGACCCGAGCCAGTTGATTAAACTTATCTATGTATTCCCTAATAGTCATGTCCCCTTGCTTCAGTGATTGGAACCTTAGTCCAAACTTTCCCCGAAAGTCATCCCAAGTCTCAATTGGCCTAGTAGCGGTGGTGACCACCCACCAACGTGCAGCTTCTTCCTTTAGCAACCACACTGCTAATAAAACCTTCCTACGGTCATCTATATCAAAGAAGGTAAAAAGATCTTCGGTTTCTTTCAACCAATTCCTTGCCTCTACATAAGTCTCGGTTCCAATGAAATTCTTGCAATCGATCGCCTTAAAGTCTTTGCAAATCTCCGCGAAATCCTTTTGTGGATGCTGAGGGGGAGGAGGAAGAGGAACCTCAGCGACAGGAGGAGGAGGAACATCAACTACCGGAGGAGGAGTAATATTTGCGGGGCCGGCTTCGGTCGCCCTAGCCTCCAAAAGTCTCCGATACCAAACAGGTACGTGTACTCCCTCCGGAATGGCAAAGTTATCGGCCATACTGAAAACGAAGAAAAAGGATAGATTCAGAATGGAGAAAAACGAAGGAATTTTTGCTAATGGCTTTTTGGGGAATAGCCCTTAAAATAAACTAGACTTTTCTCTGGAAAATACTTTATACTTGGTTTTGAAAATAGTTTTCCAAAAAGTTTTAAAAACCTTTTTGTTCCTTCTCGTAAACCATATGCTCTGATACCAAATGTAACACCCCGCCTCCGCCAGGGTGTCTCTTGCAAGCACTCTGACTTTGGAGGGGCGTTTGAATCAGGTAAACATGCATAATGATATATCAAGGCAGAACAAGAACATATGTATATATGTAAACAGAGTAAATAAGATAAGTAAACAGCGGAAGATTTCAATCTATTTCAAAACAAGTCTGATACAACATAATGTCAACTTTCCAAATACACAAGTCTAGATAAAAACAACATTACCGAAAAACTGAAATACATAAGTACTATCCCCAAAATAAGTGATAACCATAGCTAGCTTCATGTCAAGACCGTACATGAGCTAAAATCCCACAAGCAAGTGATCAGAAATCCAAGTTAAGCTCCAATATTCCCACCCTGAGAACCTGGGGGGGGGGGGGGGAACGGAAGAAAAGAGGCGAAAGAAAACAGGTCAGTCAAAAAGACTGAGTAAGCCCTACTACAATCAATGTAAACTGATAAAGTTAACTGGCATGAGAAGCAGGGATGAACATAAGGATAACAACATACTAGCATGATGATTAACTAACAAGGTAGATAAAGGTGTCATCGCATAATCAGGATTAAGGTTTTTGCACCATAGGTGTACTAGCAAACTAACATGACTTGAATATACAAGTATTGATCCCTTGGCCCAAGCTTTGGCCCAATAACATGAAATGACCCTAATACAAGATCTAACCAAACGGACTAGTCGATCGGCTCCCTATAAGCCTAACTCGTCACGTGTTGGTGTCCATACGGCCCAAACATGATTGTAGTCAGACTGTGCCGGGTCTCCCATCGGGTGTATCAAGCCCTAGGGTGGCAACCCCTGGACACCATAAACATGCGTGCACAGTCTCGATCTACTGGTACCCGTGCATGTTTTCCCCGTCTTTGGACTATGTGCATGACCATAAGTCCGCCCGGAACTACACCGGCGTACCACTCTGTCGTCGTTTTTGGTCACTTACCTCAAGTTCAGTAATTCGTGCCCCACACCCTAGCCTAGACCCTAGGGCCATGATGATACAAACTTGGGATTACTACTGGAGTGGACCCCCATTGCTAGGATTTTCTAGTGGGTTAAGTACGGTTTAACCCTTTTGCTAATCATGGATTAACTTGGTTAAGTGTAACGATGAGTTCACGACTTAACCCTGATTAATCTACTAAGCCCAAATTGGTTAAGTATTAAGTGGACCATGACTTAACCCTAATCACGAGGCATTAATTAATTTAATGCACCTTAACCTCTCACATTAGACCTTGTTGTGGTTACTAGTTAAGCCGGGCGGGTCCGGGTAGCTTTACACCACAACTTGGTCTAACCTCGGGTTCAAGGTACAACATGGCCAACTTCTCACATTGGGTCCTATCGTTTGTAGCAACTAGTTAAGCCGGTCGGTTCCGGGTAGGTTTACGCTACAAACTCAACCCAACCTCGAGTTGGTCACACTTATCTTTTCTAAGTGTCATGTCCATCATGTTTCCAAAACATGTTACAAATTTTCAAGCAATTGGGTAGACCTAACTTAATAGGTAAATTCCCAATGGGTAGACCTAACTTAATAGGTAAATTTCCAATCTTATGTTTTTATGTCTTTTAAGTTTACCCAACCCCAAACGCAATCCCATCGCTTACATATCGCAATAGCGCATAAAGGATAGAAAGAGGGAACTTGGCATAATCATGACATAAAGGTGTTGAAGCCACAAGTTCAACATGGTGGCATATGAAATGTACATATGTTCATATACTTGCATATTACATTTTAGGCCTCAAAAGCATGCATAAAACCAAACTTAGCATATTGGTGATACATGGTGATAAATGACATGTAGAAATGGCCATAAGTTCGCATTTGGCCTCACATGCAAGTTATCATAAGGGATATGATAACTTACATGTTGCCAAAATGCAACCTTTAGCATAAAGCTTGAAGCCTTATGTTCATATACTCAAGATAAGCTTGCATAGCATGATAACATGAACAAAATGATCACCCCAAACTTGCATAACATACTTGCATATCATATGACGAACTTGCATCTCAAACTTGCATAACATAACATGATAAACTTGCATATCATAACATGGCAAACTTGCATAGCATAACATGATAAACTTGCATATCATAACATGGCAAACTTGCATAGCATAACATGGTAAACTTGCATAGCATAACATGGTAAACTTGCATATCATAACATGGCAAACTTGCATAACATAACATGATAAACTTGCATATCATAACATGGCATACTTGCATAACATAACATGATAAACTTGCATATCATAACATCTCAAACTTGTATAACATGACATAGTAAACTTGCATATCATGGCAAACTTGCATATCATACATTTAACTTTAGAATTTAAGTATGAAAGTAGAATAGGGCTTACAATGCTTATGAAGGCACAAAAATATGACAAAGCCCTTATGAAATCAAATAGACCCAAAATGCAAGCTCTAATAGAAAAACCCTTGAGCCAAAATGATCAAAACTCTTTCTTTATGATGCAAATATAGAAACTTGACTTGAATGCAAGCTAATGATTCTCATACAAGCTTGAAAACACTTGTATGCATGGAAAATCTCTCATAGAAACAATTTAGAAATTTTATGAAGAGAGTGGAGGCCATGAGAGGTAAAATTTTGCCATAGTTTAGTTGTAGGATTGATTAATGATGATTTAGGGTTAGGTTAGGGCCTTATTTATAGAGATTAGGACTAATTTTAGCCTTAGGATTAAACCCTAGTTCCAATCTTAGCCCTTAAAACCGAATCTGGCCCCTAAACTCAATACAAACCCAAAATGGTGCACCAGGCAAAACTGCCCGGCTGGACCAAGTCGACAGCCAAGTCGACAGGGCTGTCGACTTGGGTCCAACCAAGTCGACTCCCAAGTCGACAGGGCTGTCGACTTGGGTGCTCTGGCGGGAATTTTCCCGCCTGGCCCAAACTGGCCCAAATTTCCAAATTCAAACTTGAATTTGAAATCTGTTTTTACTTCGAAATTTTCTGAAAACTTCGTTGGGCCTTAATCGGGTCATGCGGACTCCGATTTTCGAAAACTCGGACTCTATTTCGCGTATTTTTCCCAGAAGAACGCAATGGCATAGCCCGTTTCCCTTGATTCAGATTTATAAATTAAATTCTGCCACGATTTATGTTATAATAGGTTATTGAAAATACGGGTTGTTACAGTTGGGACCGTAATGTCGAACTCTAGCTGCATGTCCAGTTTGGTGATTTTTGGATATCGTGTGTGAGCACACGAATTTTTAGAAGGCGAAAATAAATTAAATCTTGACTAATAAGAAAATATCTAGATATTTAGCACCTCTATAAATACCCTCCACCTCCTAAAAACCTAATACACTTCATTTCATTCGTCATTGATATTTTCTGCCGTCGGTTCCTTCAATTCAAAAGGTAAAACCGATCCTCTAAAATCCATAGAAATTCAACGCAAAATTTATAAATCAGGAAACTTGTTTATATGAACCCCTTGCAGGATTTCCTTCTCCTCCATACCAGTTTTACAGTCTTCAATGTAGGTTGCTGGCAACCGATAGCTTCCAGTGTGTATTAGTATCGACTAGGGTTCACGTTTTCAATGGATGTAAGCCTCTATTGGGAAATTGGATTTTATATTTGGCTTGAGGAAGTAAATTAGCACTTGCGTGCATTGTCTGAGGAGGAACGGTGTTGGGAAGGGTCGATGCTCACTGTACAAGCTACGACAGTGTTCGAAATGGCATGATTAGGGAGAAGCTTGAGCTGGTTGATAGAGGTACGATGTTGTAGAGTTTGGAAGGAGATGAAGTGTGGTGTTATTTGTTTGTGGAACGGTGGTGGGATGAAGGAGTTGGAAGGCCTCAAAGAATCAGCCATGTCTTTCTGGTTGAGTGCAGACCGATACTGGAAGATGGGGGAGGAAAGGCAGGAGCGGGTTTGGGTATTGATGTAGGTGGGCTGACGTTTTGAAAGGGAAGGCCCATGTGAAATAATAGAAAACAAAGTAAAAGAAGAAAAAGAGAAAGAGAAGTTGGAGCTTGAAATTTCTGAAATATGCTGAAGAGGAGCAGCGGGATTTCAGATCGGGGAAGAACAGGATTGTTAAGCAAGTCTGAGAGAAACGAAAAATGGATTGGGCCTTAGTTTAATGGTTAGCCCAATAATGAATTTAATCCTAAAAGTTTTATTTAAATTTAAATATCGTACAAACTTGTATAAGTCGTAACTTGTTCATACATTGACGGAATTCAACGAAACAAGATCCGACAGGATCTTGTGGACGACGACTATCAAATGGGACTGACTGGAAGTGGATTTGAGCTCGTTTGAATGTATGGCGAAATAAATTGTTTGATCCAAATAAAACAAACAGTTTATCGTTCTTTAACGATGAACTGCCAATGTGAGTAAAACTCACCAACTCTGAATAGTTATAATTTTATAACGTATTCTTAGAACTGATTATTATCTGTTGATTGCTGTGGGTTGATTTGGTTGATTGAACTGCTAGTCAGTTAGTTGAAATCATATATATATATATACACACACACACAAATATATATATATATATAAACCGTTAAATATATGTTGATCTTGTTTATCAGAACATTTCATATTGAAATGAAATTGATGTATATTATACTGTGTAACATCTGTGGATGCAGGGAGACAGGTTAGAGGGATCCGACTGGATTCCTCAACATTTAATTTACCGTTTTCATATATTGTGATATATGATGTGCTATAAAATCTGTTGTTGATTTGGTATGTTTGAATGATATTGATCATTGATATTCGATATTTTAAATATCATAAAAAGACCCTAGGATGTAAAAAGGGATATTTCAATGTATATTAAAATAAAGGAATTTTATAAAATCAACCGATTTTATAAAAGGAAATAATTTGAAAATAAAGCATTTATAAAATCATAGGATATTATAAAGGAAAATATTTATTTAGAAAATAAATAGGATAAAAGGAAAAAGGAAATTAATGAGATAGGAATGAGTTAGTCGATTAGAGTTATCAAATAGAGTTATCAAAAAGAAGTTAATCAAACATGGTTTATTCGGAGAAGTTAGTCAAACATAGCTATTGAGGATAAGTTTCCATTTAGCACGACTGCTACCGTAATTCGCAGGGCAGCAGATAGCCTGCGGCAGTCGGATGTTTCCTGAGGGAATCAGGCGTAACCATTGTGATCGCTACAATCTAGAGTCAAGCGAATGGAGATTAAATTGAATATAGTTATTCGAAATAAAGTTAAAAAAGATACTAGTTATTCGAATTAGAGTAAATCAGTTAGAGGTAATAAAATAGAGTTAATCAATTAGAGTTAAAAACGAACTAGAGTTAATCATATAGAGTTAAGAAATAGAGTTAAGCAAAATTAGAAAACTGACTAGAGATTAGTAAATCGAATGGTTTTCTGAGTATCGATCTGATGTTGATTTCGGCCTTCGGGGTTTATACTTAGAGAATTGTTCTCCTACTAGTTTACAGTCAGGGACTGATAGTTGTGAAATGATAGTGATATGTAAATAACAAATGGAAATGTTTCCCAGTGTTAATAACGTGTATTTTCTAAACATAGAAAATAAGGAAATATATATATATATATATATATATATATATATATATATATATATATATATATATATGGATATATATATGATTGATTGGTAGAATTTCCATTTTGGAAATGATATCGTTGTTTGCACACTTGTTTTTCTTTGATAGTTAACTCACCGACTATCGAAGTTTTGACCATTTTAACGTTGTTAATATGGAGAGACCGGTTGGATTATTATCCAAAGAACCACTCCGTATTGGCATAAGCGTTGCGAATCATATATGCCAAAGACAATTGAAGACGGAGCAAAATGCAAGGGCTGTCCTGTTTACAGAATAGTGCCTTCGGTTTGTCCAGTCCCAGGACAACTGTATGGACGAAGGTCTGACAGAGTATATCTGGTAGATCACGTAAGTTGATCGTTTCAAACGTATTTGCGTTGGTAGCGGAGGAATTCGTTTCTCTTAGCTTATACACATGGTATTTTTGGGGAAATCAATTTGTGATTTAGAGGGTATGACGATGTGACATTCTAAGTGAATGAAGATGTGGTATGTGAAAAGATAAGCGTAGCTTCTAGCCTCACATCCGGTAAATGACAGAAATCGGGAAGGCAGCATGGCTAAGTCGGTCGCACCGAAGTAGGGTGTATAATCACCTATCTAGAGAATATTCATTTGCTTCTTTAGTCTATCAATGCTGTCCCATATATATGTGAGGGAACAGTTGCTGATCCCAACCGTTGGTGATGTACATTCGATACACTCAAGCGAAATGAGTTGTCGGTCATGTGTGGCTGAGTTGCAAGATGTTCTTGTTGAACTCCAGTTTATCGTTCCTAGAGTACACTGATCGGAAGGTGGTTCCATACCTTGTCGTAGTTGGAAACCCATTATCCAATACGTGCTTGCGATTTTTATTGTATACTATTTATGTAGAACGTGAGATGAAAGCGTTTCTGCTAGATTGATATCTATTTGTACTTAGACATTATTATAATATCAGAATGATATTGTTTGTCAAAGATGTTGGATTCTCATAAGGGGAAAAACCCATTCCGTATTCACGGCGTGGTCTTATGAGATTTCATATACCTGTTCAACTGTTTTAAACTGTTTTACTCATACCAGTCCCATGACTGACCCGGAGTTTATTTTGTTTTGTTTCCCTAAACTCTTGGATGCCTAAATTTGTAAGGGCAATCAAGTAGTCGGGATTTTACAGATACACTTGGGGAGCTTGGAGTAGGAGGGCTTAAGATTCTATAGCTATTATTATTTCCGCTGTTGTTGTAAGTGTTGTACTCTGATAAGTGCTATTGTATACATAATTGTTTTATTTAAAAAGTTATGTTATATTTTATTCGTTCCGCTGTGAGTTTCGTGTTTACTCTGATGATAATGTTCTTCTTCTTCTATCCTATAAGTTCTACCTTATCTTTCCTCACCCTCTATCTTCTTTCTATTAATTTCTTGAACTTCCAGTGTAATTTGGGGTTGGACTTTTGTTTTTGGTCAGCTCAAATTGGTCTGGATTTTCGGGTCATTACAATTGGTGTCAGAGCTTAAGTTAAGAATTACCTTGGCTCTGTGGCATGACTCAGTAGAGATAGGGTTAGCAATACCCTAGATTGAGTTGAGTATATATATACGAGTGCGTATTTGTATTTGATATAAAAATGGTTTTATATTTTGGAGATTCATTGGCTGAGTTGTTTATGAGTTCTGGTCGATAAGTTTGATCCACTGTATCGGTAGGAGTAAATAAACACTTGAATACGATGGACCGACACAGTATGGATATGTGATATATTATCATATATAGAATGTGTTGGTAGTAATTATAATCAGATAAGATTATAAAATGTGAAATGGTTATATATAACCAATCAGAATTTATACAAGTAAATTATATGAAATTGAAATGAATTAAATCTGAATTTAGATCAGAATTGAAATTTAAAATCCCAGAAATGGGAAAGGTGTTTGTAAATGAATCTAGATCTAATATATGTGAATTTTAAGATCCTGGGAGATTTTAAATTTGTTTACAACATTGTAAAAGGATATTTGGAATTGATTTCAAGGTGGAAATGTTTAAAAATGGGTTTTGAAAGTGCTATAGTATTGAACTCACTTCGGTAACTGGAAAATAGATTCCGATGTTAATCATGACATCATCGGTGTTCATTTTCGAGTATGTAAGTGACAGATTACTACCAAGGATTGTGTTTTGAATTTGTTTTGGGAAAACAAGTTGTGTTGAATTTCAAAAAGGAAAATTTGTTTTTTGAAAGAGGTAAACTGTTTAAAAACTTTCAGGGAGAAAAGGTTGTTTGAATTTAAACAAATTAAAGTAAAATTTGTAAAATCCAATAGAATTGGGATTGAATTAAAAGCCAGTAAGTGAAAATCATTTGAAATAGATTAGTGTCAAGTAGTATTAGACTTGATTAGAAATAATCTGGAATTATATTGGACTGGTGAGTTATGGATTTGAAATCAAGAATAGTGCTTGAGTTTGAAATGAAATTCGACTTAGGTATAAGCGAATGGATGGGTTAAAGATAAATTGATTTGAGATCAAGTTGGAATTGCATTGGTATATATTGAATTGATGACAGGTGAAGTGATAAAGTTGATATACCCGACAAAAAGGTACAAGTTTATATTTGATATAAGCATGAGATTTATGAGCTGAATTGGCAAGCCGCTTGGCTGTTCGATTTTCTTTTGGGTTGGAGAAGGCCTAGAGAGGCGAGTTGGAGTTTTACCGATAGGGCTGTACAAAGGAGGTTATGGCGAAATTTTCCGAAAATTTAAAGTGTTAGAAAATTTTCAGAATTTTTGAAAATTTTAGTTAGTCGGAATGAATAAATATTTTAGTCGATATTAATTGGTTCAGTTGAAATCAGAAATAAGGGGTAAACCGATAAGCTTTTACCAAATAGATAGGGTCGTCCTCTAACTTAGCAATTTCGAGGACAAAATTATTTTAAGTGGGGAAGATTGTAATGACCCGCATTGGCAGAGGTATTATAATTAATTTATTTAATTATTTAAATAGTGAATTAGATAATTTAATTGTCGTTAAATTAAATAATAGTGAATATTTAATTAAAATAATAAATTAAATAATATATTTAATTCAGCAAATAATCAAAATATTGGAAATCACAATATAATGTGAACTGGGTCATCCCTAAGATTTAATTCAGCTTAGAGTTGAATTATATTGACGAATATATTCAATCGACGTCAGTTTGAACGTAGGATTTTAATATAATTAAAATAGAGCTCGGAATGGCGCGGCAGTTCGCTATTTGGCGATTTGAACTTCAACTGAATATACAGGGTTCGTTTTAAATCGGATTGCTGTGAAACAATAAACGCGTGGAGTTGGTGGAGTATATCTTTCTAGTGGAAGAGAAATATCGGGATTTCATCGTGTAGATTTTGAGTTATGTCCAAATCAAATTCTCAGAAATGTAGCGCCCTGACCATAACGATTTAATTATATTTTTATATAAGGATTTAAATAGAAATCGAACATCGATATAACTCTGACGATGTGATATCGAGTTGTAAATCCATATAGGAATATTCTGAGCTGTATGGTATTCCACTGTGAATATAGACGATAATATTTATTTTTAAATATTAAATTTAATTATATTTAAATATATTTAGAGCGTTAAAAATAGCCACTTTTGCAAACGAAGTCGGAATTCGACGAAACTAATTTTGTTGGATCCGCAATATTAAATTATTGTTAGATTCCAAGTTTGGTGATTTTTAGAGTTACTGTGTGGCCGTAGAGTGAAAAATAATCGATATTACGACGGTTAAAAATACGCTGTGTGAGCATATAAAATCGGAATTCGACGAAACCAGTTTCGTTGGGACCGTAATGTCGAACTCTAGCTGCATGTCCAATTTGGTGATTTTTGGATATCGTGTGTGAGCACACGAATTTTTAGAAGGCGAAAATAAATTAAATCTTGACTAATAAGAAAATATCTAGATATTTACCACCTCTATAAATAACCTCTACCTCCCAAAAACCTAATACACTTCATTTCATTAGTCAATGATATTTTCTGCCGTTGGTCCCTTCAATTCAAAAGGTAAAACCAATCCTCTAAAATCCATAGCAATTCAACGCAAAATTTATAAATCAGGAAACTTGTTTATATGAACCCCTTGCGGGATTTCCTTCTCCTCCATACCAGTTTTACAGTCTTCAATGTAGGTTGCTGGCAACCGATAGCTTCCAGCGTGTATTAGTATCGATTAGGGTTCACGTTTTCGACGGATGTAAGCCTCTATTGGGAAATTGGAGTTTATATTTGGCTTGAGGAAGGAAATTAGCACTTGCGTGCATTGTCTGAGGAGGAACGGTTGTAACACCCCATAATTCTGTAACACTAAGATTCACAAATCAAGGCAGAATTAAAAGTTAAATTCAAAATCAAGGGAAACGGGCTGCGCCATTGTGTTCGTCTTGGAATTCTGCATGAAAACGAGTCCGAGTTTGCGTAAATCGGAGTCCGTATGAGGAAGATATGGCCTCCGGAAGATTCAGCGAAGTTCAAATTTCAAAACAGGGCCGAAAAGGAGTTCAAATCCGAAAACAGACCCAGGTTGGGCTGGGCGGGAATTTTCCCGCCCAAGGCACCCAGGTCGACTGGGTAGTCGACCTGGGTCACCCAGGTCGACTGGGTAGTCGACCTGGGGGTCGACCCCCCTGCTTTTTCCAGCTTTCTGTACCTGGTTCGTTCTGATGTATTTGGTCACGTTCTCTGCCTAGGTTCGTCCGCCTAACACTATATAAACAACCCTAGTCTCCTTCTCTATTCACAATTCTTCTCTACCCTTATGCTGCAAAGATTCTTAGTGAATATGGCTTCTTCTCCTCCTCTTAAAAGAATAATAAATAGAATAATATATATAAAATAAATCAAGATGAGGAGATGCTGCTCAAAGACTTTCAAGAAGAGGTTCAAGTCAGGCTAGGATTTCAAGTGAAGAATCAAAGGCTAGCTCAAACGGTTTCGAGCAACGTCGCACGAATCATAGCAACGCCATCTTTCTTTTCTAATCTAAATCTCTGTAAGTCAGTTACTTTTTAGATTTGAGTGTTTTTCTCTGTTCGTGACATGAAATGAAAGGAATAAAAGAATATGCCAAATCTTTCTATTTGAATCTGTGCCTATCTCTTTGGACCAAATTAAGAACTGTCATGATTCAAGGACAAATAAGACCGTGACTATGAAACTATGGACCTTAGAACCATATGCCTCTGTGACTATGAACATTTCTATGACTATGAACATTGCCTATGACTATGAACATTGCCTATGACTATGAACATTGCCTATGACTATGGACATTGCCTATGACTGTGACTGTGACTATGAGAATTATTTCCATGACTATGAACACAAGCCTATACCTTTGATTAGGAAGCAAAACTATTGTCTATGACATAAATTGGACAACTGTGATTAAGCACCTATGGTTCATGACTAGGAAAGTGTTTAAGTTTTGTGACTGTGAAATTGGGTCTAAACCCGATTATCAACGAAACAAGATCCGACAGGATCTTGTGGACGACGACTATCAAATGGGACTGACTGGAAGTGGATTTGAGCTCGTTTGAATGTATGGCGAAATAAATTGTTTGATCCAAATAAAACAAACAGTTTATCGTTCTTTAACGATGAACTGCCAATGTGAGTAAAACTCACCAACTCTGAATAGTTATATTTTTATAACGT
This sequence comes from Allium sativum, assembly GCA_030737875.1. Lineage (NCBI taxonomy): Eukaryota > Viridiplantae > Streptophyta > Magnoliopsida > Asparagales > Amaryllidaceae > Allium > Allium sativum. The sequence continues at coordinate 761,933,590 of CM060912.1, read as the reverse complement.
ATTCTTAGAACTGATTATTATCTGTTGATTGCTGTGGGTTGATTTGGTTGATTGAACTGCTAGTCAGTTAGTTGAAATCATATATATATATATATATACACACACACACAAATATATATATATATATAAACCGTTAAATATATGTTGATCTTGTTTATCAGAACATTTCATATTGAAATGAAATTGATGTATATTATACTGTGTAACATCTGTGGATGCAGGGAGACAGGTTGGAGGGATCCGACTGGATTCCTCAACATTTAATTTACCGTTTTCATATATTGTGATATATGATGTGCTATAAAATCTGTTGTTGATTTGGTATGTTTGAATGATATTGATCATTGATATTCGATATTTTAAATATCATAAAAAGACCCTAGGATGTAAAAAGGGATATTTCAATGTATATTAAAATAAAGGAATTTTATAAAATCAACCGATTTTATAAAAGGAAATAATTTGAAAATAAAGCATTTATAAAATCATAGGATATTATAAAGGAAAATATTTATTTAGAAAATAAATAGGATAAAAGGAAAAAGGAAATTAATGAGATAGGAATGAGTTAGTCGATTAGAGTTATCAAATAGAGTTATCAAAAAGAAGTTAATCAAACATGGTTTATTCGGAGAAGTTAGTCAAACATAGCTATTGAGGATAAGTTTCCATTTAGCACGACTGCTACCGTAATTCGCAGGGCAGCAGATAGCCTGCGGCAGTCGGATGTTTCCTGAGGGAATCAGGCGTAACCATTGTGATCGCTACAATCTAGAGTCAAGCGAATGGAGATTAAATCGAATATAGTTATTCGAAATAAAGTTAAAAAAGATACTAGTTATTCGAATTAGAGTAAATCAGTTAGAGGTAATAAAATAGAGTTAATCAATTAGAGTTAAAAACGAACTAGAGTTAATCATATAGAGTTAAGAAATAGAGTTAAGCAAAATTAGAAAACTGACTAGAGATTAGTAAATCGAATGGTTTTCTGAGTATCGATCTGATGTTGATTTCGGCCTTCGGGGTTTATACTTAGAGAATTGTTCTCCTACTAGTTTACAGTCAGGGACTGATAGTTGTGAAATGATAGTGATATGTAAATAACAAATGGAAATGTTTCCCAGTGTTAATAACGTGTATTTTCTAAACATAGAAAATAAGGAAATATATATATATATATATGGATATATATATGATTGATTGGTAGAATTTCCATTTTGGAAATGATATCGTTGTTTGCACACTTGTTTTTCTTTGATAGTTAACTCACCGACTATCGAAGTTTTGACCATTTTAACGTTGTTAATATGGAGAGACCGGTTGGATTATTATCCAAAGAACCACTCCGTATTGGCATAAGCGTTGCGAATCATATATGCCAAAGACAATTGAAGACGGAGCAAAATGCAAGGGCTGTCCTGTTTACAGAATAGTGCCTTCGGTTTGTCCAGTCCCAGGACAACTGTATGGACGAAGGTCTGACAGAGTATATCTGGTAGATCACGTAAGTTGATCGTTTCAAACGTATTTGCGTTGGTAGCGGAGGAATTCGTTTCTCTTAGCTTATACACATGGTATTTTTGGGGAAATCAATTTGTGATTTAGAGGGTATGACGATGTGACATTCTAAGTGAATGAAGATGTGGTATGTGAAAAGATAAGCGTAGCTTCTAGCCTCACATCCGGTAAATGACAGAAATCGGGAAGGCAGCATGGCTAAGTCGGTCGCACCGAAGTAGGGTGTATAATCACCTATCTAGAGAATATTCATTTGCTTCTTTAGTCTATCAATGCTGTCCCATATATATGTGAGGGAACGGTTGCTGATCCCAACCGTTGGTGATGTACATTCGATACACTCAAGCGAAATGAGTTGTCGGTCATGTGTGGCTGAGTTGCAAGATGTTCTTGTTGAACTCCAGTTTATCGTTCCTAGAGTACACTGATCGGAAGGTGGTTCTATACCTTGTCGTAGTTGGAAACCCATTATCCAATACGTGCTTGCGATTTTTATTGTATACTATTTATGTAGAACGTGAGATGAAAGCGTTTCTGCTAGATTGATATCTATTTGTACTTAGACATTATTATAATATCAGAATGATATTGTTTGTCAAAGATGTTGAATTCTCATAAGGGGAAAAACCCATTCCGTATTCACGGCGTGGTCTTATGAGATTTCATATACCTGTTCAACTGTTTTACTCATACCAGTCCCATGACTGACCCGGAGTTTATTTTGTTTTGTTTCCCTAAACTCTTGGATGCCTAAATTTGTAAGGGCAATCAAGTAGTCGGGATTTTACAGATACACTTGGGGAGCTTGGAGTAGGAGGGCTTAAGATTCTATAGTTATTATTATTTCCGCTGTTGTTGTAAGTGTTGTACTCTGATAAGTGCTATTGTATACATAATTGTTTTATTTAAAAAGTTATGTTATATTTTATTCGTTCCGCTGTGAGTTTCGTGTTTACTCTGATGATAATGTTCTTCTTCTTCTATCCTATAAGTTCTACCTTATCTTTCCTCACCCTCTATCTTCTTTCTATTAATTTCTTGAACTTCCAGTGTAATTTGGGGTTGGACTTTTGTTTTTGGTCAGCTCAAATTGGTCTGGATTTTCGGGTCATTACAATTGGTGTCAGAGCTTAAGTTAAGAATTACCTTGGCTCTGTGGCATGACTCAGTAGAGATAGGGTTAGCAATACCCTAGATTGAGTTGAGTATATATATACGAGTGCGTATTTGTATTTGATATAAAAATGGTTTTATATTTTGGAGATTCATTGGCTGAGTTGTTTATGAGTTCTGGTCGATAAGTTTGATCCACTGTATCGGTAGGAGTAAATAAACACTTGAATACGATGGACCGACACAGTATGGATATGTGATATATTATCATATATAGAATGTGTTGGTAGTAATTATAATCAGATAAGATTATAAAATGTGAAATGGTTATATATAACCAATCAGAATTTATACAAGTAAATTATATGAAATTGAAATGAATTAAATCTGAATTTAGATCAGAATTGAAATTTAAAATCCCAGAAATGGGAAAGGTGTTTGTAAATGAATCTAGATCTAATATATGTGAATTTTAAGATCCTGGGAGATTTTAAATTTGTTTACAACATTGTAAAAGGATATTTGGAATTGATTTCAAGGTGGAAATGTTTAAAAATGGGTTTTGAAAGTGCTATAGTATTGAACTCACTTCGGTAACTGGAAAATAGATTCCGATGTTAATCATGACATCATCGGTGTTCATTTTCGAGTATGTAAGTGACAGATTACTACCAAGGATTGTGTTTTGAATTTGTTTTGGGAAAACAAGTTGTGTTGAATTTCAAAAAGGAAAATTTGTTTTTTGAAAGAGGTAAACTGTTTAAAAACTTTCAGGGAGAAAAGGTTGTTTGAATATAAACAAATTAAAGTAAAATTTGTAAAATCCAACAGAATTGGGATTGAATTAAAAGCCAGTAAGTGAAAATCATTTGAAATAGATTAGTGTCAAGTAGTATTAGACTTGATTAGAAATAATCTGGAATTATATTGGACTGGTGAGTTATGGATTTGAAATCAAGAATAGTGCTTGAGTTTGAAATGAAATTCGACTTAGGTATAAGCGAATGGATGGGTTAAAGATAAATTGATTTGAGATCAAGTTGGAATTGCATTGGTATATATTGAATTGATGACAGGTGAAGTGATAAAGTTGATATACCCGACAAAAAGGTACAAGTTTATATTTGATATAAGCATGAGATTTATGAGCTGAATTGGCAAGCCGCTTGGCTGTTCGATTTTCTTTTGGGTTGGAGAAGGCCTAGAGAGGCGAGTTGGAGTTTTACCGATAGGGCTGTACAAAGGAGGTTATGGCGAAATTTTCCGAAAATTTAAAGTGTTAGAAAATTTTCAGAATTTTTGAAAATTTTAGTTAGTCGGAATGAATAAATATTTTAGTCGATATTAATTGGTTCAGTTGAAATCAGAAATAAGGGGTAAACCGATAAGCTTTTACCAAATAGATAGGGTCGTCCTCTAACTTAGCAATTTCGAGGACAAAATTATTTTAAGTGGGGAAGATTGTAATGACCCGCATTGGCAGAGGTATTATAATTAATTTATTTAATTATTTAAATAGTGAATTAGATAATTTAATTGTCGTTAAATTAAATAATAGTGAATATTTAATTAAAATAATAAATTAAATAATATATTTAATTCAGCAAATAATCAAAATATTGGAAATCACAATATAATGTGAACTGGGTCATCCCTAAGATTTAATTCAGCTTAGAGTTGAATTATATTGACGAATATATTCAATCGACGTCAGTTTGAACGTAGGATTTTAATATAATTAAAATAGAGCTCGGAATGGCGCGGCAGTTCGCTATTTGGCGATTTGAACTTCAACTGAATATACAGGGTTCGTTTTAAATCGGATTGCTGTGAAACAATAAACGCGTGGAGCTGGTGGAGTATATCTTTCTAGTGGAAGAGAAATATCGGGATTTCATCGTGTAGATTTTGAGTTATGTCCAAATCAAATTCTCAGAAATGTAGCGCCCTGACCATAACGATTTAATTATATTTTTATATAAGGATTTAAATAGAAATCGAACATCGATATAACTCTGACGATGTGATATCGAGTTGTAAATCCATATAGGAATATTCTGAGCTGTATGGTATTCCACTGTGAATATAGACGATAATATTTATTTTTAAATATTAAATTTAATTATATTTAAATATATTTAGAGCGTTAAAAATAGCCACTTTTGCAAACGAAGTCGGAATTCGACGAAACTAATTTTGTTGGATCCGCAATATTAAATTATTGTTAGATTCCAAGTTTGGTGATTTTTAGAGTTACTGTGTGGCCGTAGAGTGAAAAATAATCGATATTATGACGGTTAAAAATACGCTGTGTGAGCATATAAAATCGGAATTCGACGAAACCAGTTTCGTTGGGACCGTAATGTCGAACTCTAGCTGCATGTCCAATTTGGTGATTTTTGGATATCGTGTGTGAGCACACGAATTTTTAGAAGGCGAAAATAAATTAAATCTTGACTAATAAGAAAATATCTAGATATTTACCACCTCTATAAATACCCTCTACCTCCCAAAAACCTAATACACTTCATTTCATTAGTCAATGATATTTTCTGCCGTTGGTCCCTTCAATTCAAAAGGTAAAACCAATCCTCTAAAATCCATAGCAATTCAACGCAAAATTTATAAATCAGGAAACTTGTTTATATGAACCCCTTGCGGGATTTCCTTCTCCTCCATACCAGTTTTACAGTCTTCAATGTAGGTTGCTGGCAACCGATAGCTTCCAGCGTGTATTAGTATCGATTAGGGTTCACGTTTTCGACGGATGTAAGCCTCTATTGGGAAATTGGAGTTTATATTTGGCTTGAGGAAGGAAATTAGCACTTGCGTGCATTGTCTGAGGAGGAACGGTTGTAACACCCCATAATTCCGTAACACTAAGATTCACAAATCAAGGCAGAATTAAAAGTTAAATTCAAAATCAAGGGAAACGGGCTGCGACATTGCGTTCGTCTTGGAATTCTGCATGAAAACGAGTCCGAGTTTGCGTAAATCGGAGTCCGTATGAGGAAGATATGGCCTCCGGAAGATTCAGCGAAGTTCAAATTTCAAAACAGGGCCGAAAAGGAGTTCAAATCCGAAAACAGACCCAGGTTGGGCTGGGCGGGAATTTTCCCGCCCAAGGCACCCAGGTCGACTGGGTAGTCGACCTGGGTCACCCAGGTCGACTGGGTAGTCGACCTGGGGGTCGACCCCCCTGCTTTTTCCAGCTTTCTGTACCTGGTTCGTTCTGATGTATTTGGTCACGTTCTCTGCCTAGGTTCGTCCGCCTAACACTATATAAACAACCCTAGTCTCCTTCTCTATTCACAATTCTTCTTTACCCTTATGCTGCAAAGATTCTTAGTGAATATGGCTTCTTCTCCTCCTCTTAAAAGAATAATAAATAGAATAATATATATAAAATAAATCAAGATGAGGAGATGCTGCTCAAAGACTTTCAAGAAGAGGTTCAAGTCAGGCTAGGATTTCAAGTGAAGAATCAAAGGCTAGCTCAAACGGTTTCGAGCAACGTCGCACGAATCATAGCAATGCCATCTTTCTTTTCTAATCTAAATCTCTGTAAGTCAGTTACTTTTTAGATTTGAACGTTTTTCTCTGTTCGTGACATGAAATGAAAGGAATAAAAGAATATGCCAAATCTTTCTATTTGAATCTGTGCCTATCTCTTTGGACCAAATTAAGAACTGTCATGATTCAAGGACAAATAAGACCGTGACTATGAAACTATGGACCTTAGAACCATATGCCTCTGTGACTATGAACATTTCTATGACTATGAACATTGCCTATGACTATGAACATTGCCTATGACTATGAACATTGCCTATGACTATGGACATTGCCTATGACTGTGACTGTGACTATGAGAATTATTTCCATGACTATGAACACAAGCCTATACCTTTGATTAGGAAGCAAAACTATTGTCTATGACATAAATTGGACAACTGTGATTAAGCACCTATGGTTCATGACTAGGAAAGTGTTTAAGTTTTGTGACTGTGAAATTGGGTCTAAACCCGATTATCTATTCTATCTGTTCTTTGTTTTCTTTGGTTTTAGACCTTGGGAATTCACCTATTTATGCCAAAGTGTTTAAGTTTTGTGACGGTGAGTATATTGGCATAAATGTGAAATTGGCCATAATTGGGAATAACTGTCAGGTTTAGAAAAATCATAGTTAGTGACACTTAATTTGGTATAGTTTACATACCAAAAAGCATAAATATGATTTAGGAAGGGAAATGGGCCATAGGAATAAATGTTGACAATTTACATTAAAAGAGTAATTGGGAAATAAGTAAATTAGGATTAATTTACTTATAGAATTTTTCCTAAATGAGGAAATTTTAATTTAGAAAAATTAAAGGTTTGTTAATGACATCTCTTTTAATAATAAACCAGAAAGTTCTAGGGTGACAGAGAGGATAGTGTCTAGGCTTGGGTTTGGAAAATACAAGTTTCCTGCTCTCCCTGGCTATCCCTAACTAATCCGACGGACGGGATGGTTAATTTCAAAACCTGATTTGAAAATTAGTCAAAACCCTTTGAACTAGAAAACACGAATAGGCCTAACCCGAGGTTAGACTGAGTTGCGATGTAAATCTTCCCGGAACCAACCGGCACATCCAGTAATCGCAATAATATCTGTCTAATGTGAGTGGTTGTGGCTTTAATCTATTTAATTAAAGCTAGAACAAGAATGGTAGGGTTAAGTTCACTAAGACACTTAACCAATTCAACATGATAACCAGACTGGTGGGTGGGGTTAGGGCCATATAGTTAAGCTAGAATGGGAGGGTTAAGTCCATAGGAACACTTAACCAATTTAACACAGTTAAGCTAGGATGGGAGTGCTAAGTCCATAGGGACACTTAACCAACTTCACATGGTAACAAGACAAGATTTGTAGGGGTTAAGTAAAGTTAATACACTTGGCCAAATTAACATGTTAACTAGACTAGAAGGTGGGGTTAAGTAAAGTTAATACACTTAGCCAAATTAACATGTTAACTAGACTAGAGGTTGGGGTTAAGTAAATACACTTAGCCAATTTGATACGTTAGCTGGGCTAGACCGTAGGGTTAAGTAAGCTTGAAAACTTAACCATTGGATTGTGATAAAGGAATAGGGTTAAGTCTAAAACATGAAGGGATAATACTTAGCCATTAATAACATGTTAGTTAAAACAGACGGGCAAGGTTTAGTTAAAAAGGAACACTTGACCAACACAGGGTGAATGGGTAGGGTTAAGTAATAAATGCTTAACCAATATAACTTGGTTTGTGGTAGGGTTAAGTCAACATGAGTTACTAATAACACTTAACCAGCTTAACAGGGTAAATGAAGAGGGTTAAGTTGGCTTGAATTGACTAACGACACTTAACCAATCCAAATTGACGGGAAAGAGAACTAAGTAGTAAACCTTAGTTAGGAAAACAACGATTCTGGAAACTAAGTGGTAAATCTTAGTTAGTAAAACTAAGTAGTAATTCTTAGTATAACACGGGAAGGAGCGAATGTCCGTCTGAGTAGAAAGAAGGCTCCAACGAATTGGGTTACAAAGCCCGAGGCTTCGAGGGGACGTGAGGGTACTCTTGGTATCCCTCTGTGAGGCTGCAGATGATCCTCCTGGGCTCACAGAGGTTAAGGTCTGCGTAGAAGAACCAGGGGTATGCCTTGGTTGCAATACATGGCAACCTAAAGACCAGGATGGACCAGCGTGATTCGGCGAGAAAACGGTAGCCCTGTGATAGCAACTCGTCTTCTACCATCCATCTTGAGTCAATCGAGATACGTGAAGCGGAAAGGCGGAGAACTTCAAAAGACCATATACTTGCTATCTAGTTATGGGTGAGGATGGCCATAGGATAGAGGGGCACCGGGGGACGGCGTATAGTTCTCATTTTACAAGGTGTGCCTTTCATTAGTTGAGGGAGGGGACAAGTTGGACCATAGCCACTGGAATAAAAACAGACCTTAGCATCTGCATCGGAAGATATCTGAAAGCTCCCGACCGAGTTCTGTATTCCTTGATTTGCCCTGTCACAGGACTTGGACCGCACATTACAGGACATGTGCATCTAGACAAGCGATAACGATTCGCGATACATGCGTGGGGAAGTATAGGAACATATACCACTCTAGGTAGTGTGTCCTAGACTTGGGGGCATCGTTCGACAGGTAGCATAATCCCTAGTTGGACTAGGTGGAATAAATCCTGAATCCAAGAGGCGTTCAGCAGATAGCGTAAACTCTAGCTAAATCTTGAAAGCACTTGATAGAAAACCCTAGATTTGATCTAGGTAATAAATAATGAATGTATGCCGGAAGGCAATGGAAAATACAGGGACTGGGATTACGTTATCGTTACTAGTTGGGACACTAGATAGGTGGTGCAGAGATATAGAAACCAGTATAACAAGGAAATAGCGAAGCGACGAAAGTATTAGAGCGTATCCAGTTTATCATAACTTAGCATATCTTGTGACTACCTTGTCTAATCTTGTTGACCCTATCGTCATGGTGTAATCTTGTATTCAGTTAATTCATGTCGTTTTATTTTTCCATGTTCACATGCTAGAAGTTACTGAACTTACTGAACTTACTCAGGCTTTATGTCTGACTCTGTTTTTCTTTCTTCTTCTTTTCTTCCGTTCCCCCCCCCCCCCAGGTAGTAAAGGAGGGAATAGTTTAGCTCAGGTTAAGTTGGACTGCCACTCTTTCCCAGCTTGAAGATTCGTCGAAGTTTGCTTGGATTCTCTTTTCAAAGGCTATGCCTGGCTGTTGCTAAAATCGGGGAATATAAATGTTATTTTTATGCTTCTTTATTTTGTAAGACAGATGATACTCTGATATTGTAAAGAAACCATTGTACAAACTATTTTATCAATAAAGCAAAAGTTTTATTTTCCGCTGTTTAATTTCTGTCTGTCTTGTAATTTATCTGCATCTTTTACCCCCAAATGATCCACAGAACTTAGTGCATTCCCTTTGTGAGTGACACTAACGAATGTGGGGTGTTACACTTGGTATCAGAGCTGAAGGTTACCAGATCAGATAAAGGATTTGAAAAATTATTTTCAAAACGGTTTTTAAAGAAGAATTTTCAAGAGAAAAGATTTGTTTCAAAGACATATTCCCCAAAGCCATACGCACTATCTTCTCTTCCTCTCTTTAAATTCTTGTCTCCTTCTTTTTTGAGTCTCTGGGGCTCCTGGCTTTCTGGGAGGTAACCTCATCGAAGGGCAAAGTAGTGCCCGGCTTCCATCCATAGCCGTAGTTGTTTCATCTACGGGCAGTTTTCTTTCGAAGCTTATAGGGTTTTCCGGACGATGGAGGCAGTTTTTGAGAGATTTGTCAACATGACTACACATAGAAAGGGATGAGGAGTTTGGCTAAGGAGCACAACCCTAGGATGAGGAATTCATGGATGTAGATTTAGCTCACGAAGGAGGAAGAAATTATAAAACCTAAGACAAGAGGAAGTATCTTTACTAGGATATGATAGGGTATATAATTAAGGATAAGGGCAAGAACGAGGAACAAGATTTTCAGAAGGGCGAGTACATACTTTCACCACCAAGTATACCTAGGAGAAAGGTAGTAAAGTTCTGTTGAAAGAGTCTAGTTTTGCTATTCGTACTATTTCCTTTGGTTTTAGCGCTTCGCATTAGTTCATATTTGCTTCCATAGTTGAGTCTCTGCACCATAGTACTTGTATAATAGAAAGATCCCACTAGAGTCTCAAATCCATTTGGTGGTCCGACCAGTTTATTTTTGGCTAGTAGGGATTTGAGAATAACTATCGAGTTTGCTTATGTCATCTCACGTAGATCGTCTAAATTCGGAGGAGATATTGCTTGGGTGCTTGTCTGCTATTGGTTTAGGCCTTTGGGGCTTGTACTTGAGGAATGTCGAGTTCGACTAGGATGGTTTGCGTGAGAGATGAATAGTTGTGACAGGCACTCTAAAAAGCACGTAGTGACCATTCAACCCTTATGGTTATGGCATGGTGGATAAGAGAGAAAACCTCTAAACATCTTAGTACATACACTTGGTACCGTGTTTGACATCTGTTTATTTTGGAAATGGGGATCGGAAACTTCACAATCGTGAAGTAAAATTAGTTAAGATACAAAGGAGTAAAGCTCAAGAAGGCTAGATACTAGCAACATACCCTTTTCTTTAAGGGTGCATCCTTGATTTTCTTTTTGTAGGAGCTTTATGCATAATTGTTTCTCTCTTTCCAAAGTATATCCTCTAGGTCGTATTTTCGATCCTTAGGTAGAAGCCAATGGATGTAAACATGTATTTGAAACATGTTATGGTTGATGGTTGCAAGTGGTTGCTTGTGAATGCATATGCATACGTATTAGGCACTAGATCAAGTTCGGACGCTTTCATATTGCATTTACAGATATGTATTTGTTTGTAAGTTGAGCTTGATATGGTATCATATGGATGTTGCATATGGATGAATGGCTGTGCACGCATGTAGTATTTACATAACTAGGGATGCTTGCATACATGATTGGATGCATGGCACTGACATGATTCACATTTAGGAGGTCAACTGAATCAGTAGACCGCCTGATTTTGCATTAGATAAAGACATATACACACACTATGCATATGAACATGAAAGCATTAGAAATCTTTTAAGGATAATGAATGCCTATGATTGAATGGTTGAGTAGATGGGTGATTGGATGGTAGGACGCATTCTTCCTAACTTGAAGATTTCGGGGACGAAATCCTTTTAAGTGGGGGAGAATGTAACACCCTGTAATTCTGTAACACTAAGATTCACAAATCAAGGCAGAATTAAAAGTTAAAATCAAAATCAAGGGAAACAGGCTGCACCATTGCGTTCATCTCGGAATTCTGCATGAAAACGAGTTCGAGTTTGCGTAAATCGGAGTCCGTATGAGGAAGATATGGCCTCCGGAAGATTCAGCGAAGTTCAAATTTCTAAACAGGGCCGAAAAGGAGTTCAAATCTGAAAACAGACCCAGGTTGGGCTGGGCGGGAATTTTCCCGCCCAAGGCACCAGGTCGACTGGGTAGTTGACCTGGGGCACCCAAGTTGATTGGGCAGTCGACCTGGGCAGGTCGACTGGGTAGTCGACCTGGGGATCGACCCCCCTGCTTTTTCCAGCTTTCTGCACCTGGTTCGTTCTGATGTATTTGTTCACGTTCTCTGCCTAGGTTCGTCCGCCTAACACTATATAAACAGCCCTAGTCTCCTTCTCTATTCACAATTCATCTCTACCCTTATGCTGCAAAGATTCTTAGTGAATATGGCTTCTTCTCCTCCTCTTAAAAGAATAATAATAGAATAATATATATAAAATAAATCAAGATGAGGAGATGCTGCTCAAAGACTTTCAAGAAGAGGTTCAAGTCAGGCTAGGATTTCAAGTGAAGAATCAAAGGCTAGCTCAAACGGTTTCGAGCAACGTCGCACGAATCATAGCAACGCCATCTTTCTTTTCTAATCTAAATCTCTGTAAGTCAGTTACTTTTTAGATTTGAACGTTTTTCTCTGTTCGTGACATGAAACTAAAGGAATAAAAGAATATGCCAAATCTTTCTATTCGAATCTGTGCCTATCTCTTTGGACCAAATTAAGAACTGTCATGATTCAAGGACAAATAAGACCGTGACTATGAAACTATGGACCTTAGAACCATATGCCTCTATGACTATGAACATTTCTATGACTATGAACATTGCCTATGACTATGAACATTGCCTATGACTATGAACATTGCCTATGACTATGGACATTGCCTATGACTGTGACTGTGACTATGAGAATTATTTCCATGACTATGAACACAAGCCTATACCTTTGATTAGGAAGCAAAACTATTGTCTGTGACATAAATTGGACAACTGTGATTAAGCACCTATGGTTCATGACTAGGAAAGTGTTTAAGTTTTGTGACTGTGAAATTGGGTCTAAACCCGATTATCTATTCTGTCTGTTCTTTGTTTTCTTTGGTTTTAGTCCTTGGGAATTTACCTATTAAGTTAGGTCTACCCATGTTCTTGAACCTACATCTTTATTCTGACTATTCTTGGTTTTAGACCTTGGGAATTTACCTATTAAGTTAGGTCTACCCATGTTCTTGAACCGACATCGTTAGTCAACCCTTTTTATGCCAGTTAGTATGTCTATCTTTTGAATAGTATCTTTGGTCCATTCCCTATTTTCTACGAACCTAGCTTTATTTATAGTCTAGAATGAATCCTGATTATACGAACGGTGGGAATGCGGTTTGGGCAAAATATGAAATTTACTAAAAACGTAGTTTAACTTGGAAATTGGCATAAATTGGGAACATGTATTATGGCATGTTCATAGAAATGCAAATTGGATAAATTTGACATGAATTATAAGATGTGTAATTTGAATCTAGTATTGACATGTAAATCTAGCATTTACTTGAATAGTGAACTAGAGTAATAAGTCTAGTTTGACGTGAATTAGAATGTTGAATCGGAATTGGATTGGCTAATTTGGCACGGTGAGTATATTGGCATAAATGTGAAATTGGCCGTAATTGGGAATAACTGTCAGGTTTAGAAAAATCATAGTTAGTGACACTTAATTTGGTATAGTTTACATACCAAAAAGCATAAATATGATTTAGGAAGGGAAATGGGCCATAGGAATAAATGTTGACAATTTACATTAAAAGAGTAATTGGGAAATAAGTAAATTAGGATTAATTTACTTATAGAATTTTTCCTAAATGAGGAAATTTTAATTTAGAAAAATTAAAGGTTTGTTAATGACATCTCTTTTAATAATAAACCAGAAAGTTCTAGGGTGACAGAGAGGATAGTGTCTAGGCTTGGGTTTGGAAAATACAAGTTTCCTGCTCTCCCTGGCTATCCCAAACTGATCCGACGGACGGGATGGTTACTTTCAAAACCTGATTTGAAAATTAGTCAAAACCCTTTGAACTAGAAAACACGAATAGGCCTAACCCGAGGTTAGACTGAGTTGCGATGTAAATCTGCCCGGAACCAACCGGCACATCCAGTAATCGCAACAATATCTGTCTAATGTGAGTGGTTGTGGATTTAATCTATTTAATTAAAGATAGAACAAGAATGGTAGGGTTAAGTTCACTAAGACACTTAACCAATTCAACATGATAACCAGACTGGTGGGTGGGGTTAGGGCCATACAGTTAAGCTAGAATGGGAGGGTTAAATCCATAGGAACACTTAACCAATTTTACACAGTTAAGCTAGGATGGGAGGGCTAAGTCCATAGGGACACTTAACCAAGTTCACATGGTAACAAGACAAGATTTGTAGGGGTTAATTAAAGTTAATACACTTGGCCAAATTAACATGTTAACTAGACTAGAAGGTGGGGTTAAGTAAAGTTAATACACTTAGCCAAATTAACATGTTAACTAGACTAGAGGTTGGGGTTAAGTAAATACACTTAGCCAATTTGATATGTTAGCTGGGCTAGACCATAGGGTTAAGTAAGATTGAACACTTAACCATTGGATTGTGATAAAGGAATAGGGTTAAGTCTAAAACATGAAGGGATAAAACTTAGCCGTTAATAACATGTTAGTTAAAACAGACGGGCAAGGTTAAGTTAAAAAGGAACACTTGACCAACACAGGGTGAATGGGTAGGGTTAAGTAATAAATGCTTAACCAATATAACTTGGTTTGTGGTAGGGTTAAGTCAACATGAGTTACTGATAACACTTAACCAGCTTAACAGGGTAAATGAAGAGGGTTTAGTTGGCTTGAATTGACTAAGGACACTTAACCAATCCAAATTGATGGGAAAGAAAACTAAGTAGTAAACCTTAGTTAAGAAAACAATGATTCTAGAAACTAAGTGGTAAATCTTAGTTAGTAAAACTAAGTAGTAATTCTTAGTATAACACGGGAAGGAGCGAATGTCCGTTTGAGTAGAAAGAAGGCTCCAACGAATTGGGTTACGAAGCCCGAGGCATCAAGGGAACGTGAGGGTACTCTTGGTATCCCTCTGTGAGGCTGCAGATGATCCTCCTGGGCTCACAAAGGTTAAGGTCTGCGTAGAAGAACCAGGGGTATGCCTTGGTTGCAATACATGGCAACCTATAGACCAGGATGGACCAGCGTGATTCGGCGAGAAAACGGTAGCCCTGTGATAGCAACTCGTCGTCTACAATCCATCTTGAGTCAATCGAGATACGTGAAGCGGAAAGGCGGAGAACTCCAAAAGACCATATACTTGCTATCTAGTTATGGGTGAGGATGGCCATAGGATAGAGGGGCACTGGGGGCCGGCGTATAGTTCTCATTTTACAAGGTGTGCCTTTCATTAGTTGAGGGAGAGGTCAAGTGGGACCATAGCCACTGGAATAAAAACAGACCTTAGCGTCTGCATCGGTAGATATCTGAAAGCTCCCGACCGAGTTCTGTATTCCTTGATTTGCCATGTCACAGGACTCGGACCGCACATTACAGGACATGTGCATCTAGACAAGCGATAACGATTCGTGACACATGCGTGGGGAAGTATAGGAACATATACCACTCTAGGTAGTGTGTCCTAGACTTGGGGGCATCGTTCGACAGGTAGCATAATCCCTAGTTGGACTAGGTGGCATAAATCCTGAATCCAAGAAGCGTTCAGCAGATAGCGTAAACTCTAGCTAAATCTTGAAAGCACTTGATAGAAAACCCTAGATTTGATCTAGGTAATAAATAATGAATGTATGCCGGAAGGCAATGGAAAATACAGGGATTGGGATTACATTATCGTTACTAGTTGGGACACTAGATAGGCGGTGCAGAGATATAGAAACCAGTATAACAAGGAAATAGCGAAGCGACGAAAGTATTAGAGTGTATCCAGTTTATCTTAACTTAGCATATCTTGTGACTACCTTGTCTAGTCTTGTTGACCCTATCGTCATGGTGTAATCTTGTATTCAGTTAATTCATGTCGTTTTGTTTTTCCATGTTCACATGCTAGAAGTTATTGAACTTACTCAGGCTTTATGTCTGACTCTGTTTTTCTTTCGTCTTCTTTTCTTCCGTTTCCCTCCCCCAGGTAGTAAAGTAGGGAATAGTTTAGCTTAGGTTAAGTTGGACTGCCACTCTTTCCCAGCTTGAAGATTCGTCGAAGTTTGCTTGGATTCTCTTTTCAGAGGCTATGGCTGGCACTTGCTAAAATCGGGGAATATAAATGTTGTTTTTATGCTTCTTTATTTTGTAAGACAGATGATACTCTGATATTGTAAAGAAACCATTGTACAAACTATTTTATCAATAAAGCAAAAGTTTTATTTTCCGATGTTTAATTTCTGTCTGTCTTGTAATTTATCCGCATCTTTTACCCCAAATGCTCCACAGAACTTAGTGCATTCCCTTTGTGAGTGACACTAACGGATGTGGGGTGTTACAACGGTGTTTGGAAGGGTCGATGCTCATTGTACAGGCTACGACAGTGTTCGAAATGGCATGATGAGGGAGAAGCTTGAGCTGGTTGATAGGGGTACTGTGTTGTAGAGTTTGGAAGGAGATGAAGTGTGGTGTTATATGTTTGTGGAACGGTGGTGGGATGAAGGAGTTGGAAGGCCTAAAAGAATCGGCCATGTCTTTCTGGTTGAGTGCGGACCGATACTGGAAGATGGGGGAGGAAAGGCAGGAGCGGGTTTGGGTATTGATGTAGGTGGGCTGACCTTTTGAAAGCGAAGGCCCATGTGAAATAATAGAAAACAAAGTAAAAGAAGAAAAAGAGAAGTTGGAGCTTGAAATTTCTGAAATATGCTGAAGAGGAGCAGCGGGATTTCAGATCGGGGAAGAACAGGATTGTTAAGCGGGTCTGAGAGAAACGAAAAATGGATTGGGCCTTAGTTTAATGGTTAGCCCAATAATGAATTTAATCCTAAAAGTTTTATTTAAATTTAAATATCGTACAAACTTGTGTAAGTCGTAACTTGTTCATTCATTGACGGAATTCAGTGAAATAAGATCCGACAGGTTCGTGTGGACGACGACTATCAAATGGGACTGACTGGAAGTGGATTTGAGCTCGTTTGAATGTATGGCGAAATAAATTGTTTGATCCAAATCAAACAAACAGTTTATCGTTCTTTAACGATGAACTGCCAATGTGAGTAAAACTCACCAACTCTGAACCGTTATATTTTTATAACGTATTCTTAGAACTGATTATTATCTGTTGATTGCTGTGGGTTGATTTGGTTGATTGAACTGCTAGTCAGTTAGTTGAAATCATATATATATATATATATATATATATATATATATATATATATAAACCGTTAAATATATGTTGATCTTGTTTATCAGAACATTTCATATTGAAATGAAATTGATGTATATTATACTGTGTAACATCTGTGGATGCAGGGAGACAGGTTGGAGGGATCCGACTGGATTCCTCAACATTTAATTTACCGTTTTCATATATTGTGATATATGTTGTGTTATAAAATCTGTTATTGATTTGGTATGTTTGAATGATATTGATCATTGATATTCGATATTTTAAATATCATAAAAAGACCCTGGGATGTAAAAAGGGATATTTCAATGTATATTGGAATAAAGGAATTTTATAAAATCAACTGATTTTATAAAAGGAAATAATTTGAAAATAAAGCATTTATAAAATCATAGGATATTATAAAGGAGAATATTTATTTAGAAAATAAATAGGATAAAAGCAAAAAGGAAATTAACGAGATAGGAAAGAGTTAGTCGATTAGAGTTATCAAATAGAGTTATCAAAAAGAAGTTAATCAAATATAGTTTATTCGAAGAAGTTAGTCAAACATAGCTATTCAGGATAAGTTACCATTTAGCACGACTGCTAGCGTAATTCGCAGGGCTGCAGATAGCCTACGGCGGTCGGATGTTTCCTGAGGGAATCAGGCGTAACCATTGTGATCGCTGCGATCTAGAGTCAAGCGAATGGAGATTAACTCGAATATAGTTATTTGAAATAAAGTTTAAACAGATACAACTTATTCGAATTAGAGTAAATCAGTTAGAGGTAATAAAAAAGAGTTAATCGATTAGAGTTAAAAACGAACTAGAGTTAATCATATAGAGTTAAGAAATAGAGTTAATCAAAATTAGAAAACTGACTAGAGATTAGTAAATCGAATGGTTTTCTGAGTATCGATCTGATGTTGGTTTCGACCTTCGGGGTTTATACTTAGAGAATTGTTCTCCTACTAGTTTACAGTCAGGGACTGATAGTTGTGAAATGATAGTGATATGTAAATAACAAATGGAAATGTTTCCCAGTGTTAATAACGTGTATTTTCTAGACATAGAAAATAAGGATATATATATATATATGATTGATTATTGATTGATAGAACTTCCATTTTGGAAATGATATCGTTGTTTGCACACTTGTTTTTCTTTGATAGTTAACTCACCGAATATCGAAGTTTTGACCATTTTAACCTTGTTAATATAGAGAGACCGGTTGGATTATTATCCGAAGAACCACTCCGTATTGGCATAAGCGTTGTGAATCATATATGCCAAAGATAATTGAAGACGGAGTAAAATGCAAGGGCTGTCCTGTTTACAGAATAGTGCCTTCGGTTTGTCCAGTCCCAGGACAACTGTATGGATGAAGGTCTGACAGAGTATATCTGGTAGATCACGTAAGTTGATCGTTTCAAACGTATTTACGTTGGTGGCGGAGGAATTCGTTTCTCTTAGCTTATACCCGTGGTATTTTTGGGGAAATCAATTTGTGATTTAGAGGGTATGACGATGTGACATTCTAAGTGAATGAAGATGTGGTATGTGAAAAGATAAGCATAGCTTCTAGCCTCACATCCGATAAATGACAGAAATCGGGCAGGCAGCATGGCTAAGTCGGTCGCAATGAAGTAGGGTGTATAATCACCTATCTAGAGAATATTCATTTGCTTCTTTAATCTATCAATGCTGTCCCATATATATATATATATATATATATATATATATATATATATATATATATATACGGGAACGGTTGCTGATCCCAACCATTGGTGATGTACATTCGATACACTCAAGCGAAATGAGTGGTCGGTCATGTGTGGCTGAGTTACAAAATGTTCTTGTTGAACTCCAGTGTATCATTCCTAGAGTACACTGATCGGAAGGTGGTTCCATTCCTTGTCGTAGTTGGAAACCCATTATCCAATACGTGCTTGCGATTTTGATTGTATACTATTTATGTAGAACGTGAGATGAAAGCGTTTCTGCTAGATTGATATCTATTTGTACTTAGGCATTATTATAATATTAGAATGATATTGTTTGTCAAAGATGTTGGATTCTCATAAGGGAAAAACCCGTTCCGTATTCATGGCGTGGTCTTATGAGATTTCATATACCTGGTCAACTGTTTTAAACTGTTTTACTCATACCAGTCCCATGACTGACCCGGAGTTTATTTTGTTTTGTTTCCCTAAACTCTTGGGTGCCTAAATTTGTACGGGCAGTCAAGTAGTCGGGATTTTACAGATACACTTAGGGAGCTTGGAGCAGGAGGCTTCAAGATTCTATAGCTATTATTATTTCCGCTATTGTTGTAAGTGTTGTACTCTGATAAGTGCTATTGTATACATAATTGTTTTATTTCAAAAGTTATGTTATATTTTATTCATTCTGCTGTGAGTTTCGTGTTTACTCTGATGATGATGTTCTTCTTCTTCTATCCTATAAGTTCTACCTTATCTTTCCTCACCCTCTATCTTCATTCTATTAATTTCATAAATTTCCAGTGCAATTTGGGGTTGGACTTGTGTTTTTGGTCAGCTCAAATTGGTCCGGATTTTCGGGTCATTACAATATAAGTCAGGACTTATATAGTGAAGTTAGAATCTATTTCAACATCGATATTTGAAGCTGAATAAACGTAGAGTTAATCAAAGGAGTTAAATCAGTTAGAGTTAACCAATTAGAGTTATTCAGTAGAGTTAATTGAATATTAGTTATTCAATTAAAGTTAGTCAAATATTAATTATTCGAAAAAATTGTTAACCAAATAGAGTTAATTGAACATAGTTACTCAGGATGAGTCGCCATTTCGTACGACTGCTAGCGTAATTCGCAGGGCTGTAGATAGCCTACGACAGTCGGATGTTTCCTAAGGGACTCAGGCGTAACCATTGTGATCGCTGCGATCTAGAGTCAAGCGAATGGGGTTAAATCGAATATTAGCCATTCGAAATAAAGTTAAAACAAACATAGTTATTCGAATATAAGTTAATCAAATATTAGTATTCGATAGGAGTTAAATAAATTGACTTAATCAAGTAAGTTAATAAGTTGAGTTAAATAAGTTGAGTTAATCAAGTAAGTTAAATAAGTTGAGTAAATCAAGTATGTTAATAAGTTGAGTTAAATAAATTGAGTTAATCAAGTAAGTTAATCAAGTTGAGTTAATCAAGTTGAGTTAAACAAGTTGAGTTAATCAAGTAAGTTAATCAAGTTGAATCAGTCAAGATGAGTTAATCAAACTGAGTTAACCCAAATGAGTTAATCCAGAGGAGTTATTCGAAATAGTTTATTCGGAAAAAAATCAAAGGAGTTAATCGAATATAGTTTATTCGAATGGAGATTGATCGAATTTAAATCACTCGTAGGTAGTTAATCGAATGTAAATCATTCGAAGAGAGATTACCGAATATAGTTTATTCGAAAAGGAGTTATCGAATAGAGAGTATTAGAAAAGGAGAATTATACATTGAATCTGATTATATCGAATTTGGGAAAGTAATATTTACTTTCCATTTTTATCAAGATTTACTTATTTATTAATAAATTAGTGGCTTAGTTATTTAGTCAAATTAAGGAATAAAAGTTACATTTTGAAGTTGGATATTTAAGAAGAAAGGAATTATAACGCTATAGTTAAAATCAATGTTTTAAAATAAAGAAGGGGATTCATAAATAGAATCCGAGTTACGTAAGGAAGTTGTTAAAGGTTTAAAAGGTGAACCTTGTTTATTTCGAAGTTAGAAATGTTGTTCAGTTAAGGTCTGAGAGGTAGTTATACCCCAACTTGATTGGCTTCGTCTTTAACTAAGAAATGGTTAAGATTAAATAGTGAAGGTTGATTAAGTAAATTTAGTTAATGAGTATAATGGTTTAAATTGGCTTAGTGATGTTTTATTTAAACATCTTTTTAAATCAAATGAATAAATTTTGGAAACATTTTCCAAATATAATCAGAGATATTTTCTAATCATAGAAAATGAAATGTTGATGAGAAAGAATACTGGAATGACAGTAATATGTGAAACAGAGATGGATATGCTTTCCGATGATTGATGACGTATATTTCCTAAATTTAGAAAATAAGAAATATTGAATATATAGAAATGAGAAATGAATAAATTAATTATAAATTAAATTAAAGGAGATTAATGTTGACTGATGATTGATCGATCGAATTTTCTATCTAGAAATAAGATCGTTGGTTGTACACCTGTTTTCTTTGATAATTAAATCGCCGACTATCGAAGTTTTTGACAATTTTTACGTCGTCGATAAGGAGAGACCGGGATTAGATTCATTATCTGAAAACCCCTCTGTATGGACATTAGCGGTGCGATCAAATATGATGAAAATATTTGAAGATGGAGTTATGCAAGGGTTTTCCTGTTTACAGAATAGTGCCTCCGATTTGTCCGGTCCCAGGACAAACGTGAATGGACGAATGTCTGACAGAGTATATCTAACGGATCGCGTAAGTTGATCTCTCCAAACATACTTACGTTTTGTGGAGGAGGAATTCGTTTCTCTTAGCTTTATACCCATGGTATTTTTGGGAAAATCAATTTTTGATTTGATGGGTAGGATGATGCGGCATTCAAAGTGAATGGTGGTCAAGTGTTTATATGATATGTTATGACCTCAAGCCTCATCAACCGGGAAATGACAGAAATCGGGCAGGCAGCATGGCTAAGTGGGTCGCTCCCATTAGGGTGTATATCACCTATCTAGAGAAAATCCATTTCATTCTTTTATTTATTATCGATGCTGTCCCTTTTCGGGAAACGGTGGGTAGCTCCCAACCATTGGTGATATACATTCGATACACTCAAGCGAAATGAGTGGTCCGTCATGTGTGGGTAGGGTTGCAAGACGTTCTTGTTGAACCCAGTGTTTTCGCCTCTACAGATACACTATCGGCGGGTGGTCCTATACCTTGTCACAGTCGGAATCCAATCTCTAATAAGCGCCCACGGTTTTGTTTGTATACTATATATGTGGAATGTGAGATGCAAGCGTTCTGCTAGATTGTTAATTACTTATGATTAGACATTATTATAGTATCAGAGAAGTATCGATTTCCAAAATTGTTTTGGGTTATCGTAAGGTAAAAACTGTTCGTGTTTATGTGTGGATCGGTCTTACGATTACCTTTTCTTTTGAAAAGGATTTTTGAAAAGTTAAACAAAAAAATGATTTGAGTTTACTCACACCAGTCCCATGGCTGACCCATAGTTTATTTTGTTTTGTTTTCCCTAAAGTCTTGGGTGCCCAAATTTGTACGGGCAGTCAAGTAGTTCAGGTCTTTACAGATATACTTGGAGGAGCTTGAAGCAGGAGGCTTCAGGATTATATAGTTACTGTTATTTCCACTATGTGTAAGTGTTGTACTCTGATAATGTTATTATATATATACTATTTTATTGCAAAGTTATGTTATAGCATATTTTATTCGTTCCATTGTGAGATTCGTATTACTCTAATTCTGTTCTGTGGTGATCTTCTTCTTCTTCTATTCTAATTTTCAATCTTATCCATTCTCACACTCTAACTTTTTAATATTAATGATCAGGAATTTCCGATGTCTGAATAGTCAACATGGTAGTTTGTGTTGATTTTCGAAGTCGAAAATTCATGTTCGTTACAGTGGTATCAGAGCTGAAGGTTTAGTGATTACCTTGGCTCTGTGGCATGACTCAGTAGAGATAGGGTTAGTAATACCCTAGATTGAGTTGAGCGTATATATACGAGTGAACGTATTTGTAGATTTTACAAAAAAATTGTTTATATTGTGGAGATTTATTGATTGAGTTATTTATGAATTTTGGTCGATCAGTTTGATCCACTGTATCGATAGGAGTTTCTAAACACTCAAGTACGATAAACCGACACAGTATGTTTTGAAAGAGTGTAAATGAAATAATTTTACCCAAAATATATTTTGTTATAAAAGAAAGGTATATCTTGGAATTATTATCATATATTGGATGTATTGGTTGATTATAATTGACATGATTATATAAATAACCAATTTGAGTTCGTATAATATAAAAGCAGATTAATTAAATCTGAATTAAATCAGAATTGGAATTAAAATTCTGAAAACTGGGGAAAGTGTTTGTAAGTGGAATTGAGTTAAGTTTAAGAAAATTTTAAGATCCTGGGAGATTTTAAATTGGTTTACAAGCATCGTGAATGATATTTTGAAAAAGATTTCAAAATGAAAATGTTTAAATATGGTTTGATAAGTGATATAGTATTGAACTCACTTCGATAGCTGGGAAATAACTCTGATGGTGCTGGCCACATCATCAGTGTTCATTTTCGAGTTCTAAGTGATAGATTACTACCAAAGAAATTGTTTTTGAAATTGTTTTGAGAAAGGAAGTTGTTTTGAACCCAGAAGACAGATTGTTTGAATTAAAAACCAATTAACTAGAAATTGAATTGGAATATAATATATCAAGTGGAATCATTTTGAATTGTGAGATAGGAATCTGAAATGGTATTGGATGGATGAGTTAGGAGTTGGAATCAAGAACGGAACTTTGGTTTGAAATGGAATTTGGCTTGGATACGTGAATGATTTGGTTTCGAGGATAAACTTGGAATTTTGTTTGGGAAATGCATGTGTATATGTCGACAAGGTAGCAGATGGAAATGATATAATGATATGCTCGACAAAAAGGTACACGTTTATTATTTTGGATTTGGTGATTTTTTGGCCGATTTGGCAAGCCGCTTGGCTGTTTGAATTTCTTTTGGATTGTAGAAGGCCTAGAGAGGCGAGTTCGGGTTTAAACTATTGACCGGTACAAAGGAGGTGCTGGCGAAATTTTTCGAAAATTTCAGGTGTTAATTTTTTTTCAGGATTTTAGAAAATTTTCGTTGATAAGAATTAACTAATATTTAATTGAAATTAAATTGGTTCGGTTGAAATTAATGTTGGTAAGTAAACGAATAAGTTTGTACTAGTCAATAGGGTATGTTCTCTACCTTAGCAATTTTGAGGACGAAATTATTTTAAGGGGGAAGAATGTAACGACCTGTATTTTTACAGTATTATAATTTATTTATTTAATTATATAAATAATGATTCAGAGATTTAAATGGTCATTGAATTTAATAATATTGAATATTTAATTAAAATAAATAATATAATAATATATTTAATTTTTGAAATATTCAGAAATAGTGGAATTCACAAAATGGTGTGAATTGGATCATCTGTGATATTTAATTCAATTTAGAATTGAATTAGAATAACAAATATATTATTTGAACGGCAGTTTGGGTGTATAATTATAAAATAATTATAATTGAGCTCGAAATGGCGCAGCAGTTCGCTATTTGGCGATTTGAACTTCAACCGAATAAACAGGGTCCGTTTTAAATTGGATTTCTATGAAACAAGAAACGTTAGGAACTGGTGAAGTATATTTTTCTAGTGGAAGAGAAAAATCAGGATTTCGTCGCGTAGATTTTGATATATGTCCAAATCAAATTTTAGAAAAGTCGCTATGGAATTCCTTTATAATTTATATCAATTTATTTATATTTTAAAATGGATTTTTAAATATAAATCGAATATCGATGTAACACGGGATTTGAAATATCGAGTTAGAAATTCATATAGGAATATTGCGGAGCTATATGATATCGTAGGTGGATATATACGATAATATTTATTTTTAAATATTGAATTTAATTGTTTTTAAATATATATATATATATATATATATATATATATATGTATGTATAAAAGGGTTATTTAGAGCTTTGAAAATAGCCAGTTTTGCAAACGAACTCGGAATTCGACGAAACTAATTTTGTTGGATCTGCAATGTTAAATTATTGTTAGATTTCAATGTTCGTGATTTTTGAAGTCAGTATGTGGCCGTACCGATTTTTAAGGTGAAAAACAGTCGATATTTTGACGGTTAAAAATACGCTGTGTGAGCAAACGGAGTCGAAATCCGACGAAACCAGTTTCGTTAGGACCGTAATGTTGAACTGTAGCTACATGACCATTTTCTCGATTTTTGAATATCGTGTGTGATAACAGGAATTTTAGAGGACAAATACAATCAGCGTTTGCTTAAAAATAAATAAAATATTCGAATAAAAAAAACTATCCTATATAATGTCTTAACATCCTGAAACCTAAATCAGAAGTCAATCGTTTTTTTCTGCCTATAGTTTTCTTCCAAACGTGGAAAACAAACCTTCAAAAATAAAAAAGAATTCACATGAAAATTTATGAATATATATATTCGAGTTTGCATCGTTATCCTCTTCGATTCTATGTGAAGTTCACTAGGTTCGATGTTTGCCTAAGGTAGTGGATTTCTGGAACCGTGAATTAGGGTTGGGGAAATCTCATAATTTCGGTGTTAATTCACAAAATGGAGCATACGTTTGGATTGAAGGGAGGATTTAGCATCATGTATGTAAATTTGGGGTGATTCGGTAATGAGAAAGTTCGGTGGCTGCACTGCGCAGCGGAGGAAGGATGTGGGTCAGTTTTGGCTAAGGGCTATCGAACAGGATGTTTGGTATATAGGGAGATAGAGGAGAAGACGAGGAGAAGTATGGTGGTTTTCGTTTGTGTTTTAGTGAAGGATGGAGGGAGAAAGATGGATGGGAAGGTGGCGTTAATGGTGGGTGTTTACAGGAGCTCATTCAAATGGTTGGGGGAAGATGAACGTGGCGGGTTTGGTTGGGTTAGTGTGCCGATGAAAATTATAGGGTGAGGCCCAAATTAGTTAATTAATTTGAAATTAGTTTTTAATTTAAACTTGTATTCACTTGTTCATATCATAACCTATCATACGAAAATAAAATCGAACAAAACAGGATCCGTTGGGATTGTATGGACGACGACTACGTACTGGAACGGACTAGGAGTGGATTGGAGCTCGTTACAATTAATTGCAAAATAAATTGTCCATCTAGATCAAATCGAGCGATGGTTATTGTTATTAACGATGATCGTCCAATGTGAGTAAAACTCACTAACTCTTCCTAGTTATATTTTATAATGTACTTTTATAACTGATAGATAATGGTTGTTTGCTGTGTGTTGGCTATTTGGTTGAACTGCTAGTCAGTTGATTGAAAATATAGATAATGATATAGATATAAATCGTTAATCAAATATTGATTCTGTTTAGCAGAATATTTCATAGTAAAATGAAATTGATGTTAATTTTATTGTTTAACATCTGTGGATGCAGGGAAACAGGTTGGAGGGACCCAACTGGGTTCCTCAACATTTATTTTACTGTTTTTTTTTCATATATTATGTTATATGATGTGATATAATATCTGTTGTCGATTTTGTATGTTGGAATGATACTGATCATTGTTATATGGTACGTTAAATACCATAAGGAATACTGAAGTGTTAAAAAGGAAATTTTCAATGTCGTATTGAAAAAGAAATATTTATAAAATCAAAAGCTTTTATGAAAAGAAAATATTTATTTATAAAATAAATAGATTTAAAAGGAATATTTACTTGTTAATCAAATAGGCAGAATTGAAGGGAAATATTTGTAAAACATTTACAGATAGAATTGAAAAAGAAATATTTGTAAACTATTAACAAATAGAATTGAAAAGGGATATTTATCTTAAAATAAATAGAATAGAAAGAAGAAATATTTGTAAAACAAATAGAAAAGGAAATAGTTAGATTTTCAAAGGAATTACTTAAAAATTCAATAGATTTTATAAATAGAAAATATTTTATAAAATATATAAAATTATCAAAAAGTGATTTATTTTGTAAATAAATAGATTATAAAAGGAAATACTTGAAAAGTGACTAGAATTGCATAAAAAGAGAATTTTATATTTGAAAGGTTTAGACCCATGCTTCGCACACGGGTATAACTTGATATGGATTTAAAGCAAAGATTGTAAATAGAATCTAGTCTAACCGATAGATCGAGAAGATAAATTTATAAATAATATTTTATAAATCAAATGAAATGTTTATCATTGGATGAATAGAATATATAAGTCAGGACATATGTAGAGAAGTAAGAATCGATTTCAACATCGATATTTGAAACTAAATAAACGTAGAGTCAATCAAAGGAGTTAAATCAGTTAGAGTTAACCAATTAAAGTTAATCAGTAGAGTTAATTGAATATTAGTTATTCAATTAAAATTAATTGAATATTAGTTATTCGAATAAAGAGTTAACCAAATAGAGTTAATTGAACATAGTTATTCAGGATGAGTCGCCATTTCGCACGACTGCTAGTGTAACTCGCAGGGCCGCAGATAGCCTACGGCGGTCGGATGTTTCCTGAGGGAATCATGCGTAACCATTATGATCGCTGCGATCTAGAGTCAAGAGAATGGAGTTAAATCAAATATTAGCCATTCGAAATAAAGTTAAAACAGACATAGTTATTCGAATATAAGTTAATCAAATATTAGTATTCGATAGGAGTTAAATAAGTTGAGTTAATCCAGTAAGTTAATAAGTTGAGTTAAATAAGTTGAGTTAAATAAGTTGAGTTAAATAAATTGAGTTAAATAAGTTGAGTTAATCAAGTAAGTTAAATAAGTTGAGTAAATCAAGTTAGTTAATAAGTTGAGTTAAATGAGTTGAGTTAATCAAGTTGAATTAATCAAGTAAGTTAATCAAGTTGAGTTAATCAAGTTGAGTTAGTCAAGATGAGTTAATCAAACTGAGTTAACCCAAATGAGTTAATCCAAAGGAGTTATTCGAAATAGTTTATTCGGAAAAAAATATCAAAGGAGTTAATCGAATATAGTTTATTCGAAAGGAGATTAATCGAATGTAAATCATTCGTAGGAAGTTAATCGAATGTAAATCATTCGAAGAGAGATTATCGAATATAGTTTATTCGAAAAGGAGTTATCGAATAGAGAGTATTCAAAAAGGAGAATTGTACATTGAATCTGATTATATCGATTTCGGGAAAGTAATATTTACTTTCCATTTTTATCAAGATTTACTTATTTATTAATAAATTAGTGGCTTAGTTATTTCGTCAAATTAAGGAATAAAAGTTACATTTTGAAGTTGGATATTTAAGAAGAAAGGAATTATAACGCTATAGTCAAAATCAATGTTTTAAAATAAAGAAGGGGATTCATAAATAGAATCCGAGTTACATAAGGAAGTTATTAAAGGTTTAAAAGGTGAACCTTGTCTATTTCGAAGTTAGAAATGTTGTTCAGTTAAGGTCTGAGAGGTAGTTATATCCCAACTTGATTGGCTTCGTCTTTAACTAAGAAATGGTTAAGGTTAAACAGTGAAGGTTGATTAAGTTAATTTAGTTAATGAGTATAATGGTTTAAAATGGCTTAGTGATGTTTTATTTAAACATCTGTTTAAATCAAATGAATAAATTTTGGAAACATTTTCCAAATATAATCAGAGATATTTTCTAATCATAGAAAATGAAATGTTGATGAGAAAGAATACAGGAATGACACTGATACGTGAAACAGAGATGGAAATGCTTTCCGATGATTGATGACGTATATTTCCTAAATTTAGAAAATAAGAAATATTGAATATATAGAAATGAGAAATGAATAAATTAATGATAAATTAAATTAAAGGAGATTAATGTTGATTGATGATTGATCGATCGAATTTTCTATCTAGAAATATGATCGTTGGTTGTACACCTATTTTCTTTGATAGTTAAATCACCGACTATCGAAGTTTTTGACCATTTTTACGTCGTTGATACGGAGAGATCGGGATCAGATTCATTATCTGAAAACCCCTCTGTATGGACGTTAGCGTTGCGATCAAATATGATGATAATATTTGAAGATGAAGTTATGCAAGGGCTGTCCTGTTTACAGAATAGTGCCTTCGGTTTGTCAGTCCCAAGACAAACGTGAATGGACAAATGTCTGATATAGTATATCTAACGGATCGCGTAAGTTGATCTCTCCAAACTACTTACGTTTGGTGGCAGAGGAATTCGTTTCACTTAGCTTTATACCTATGGTATTTTTAGGAAAATAAATTTGTGATTTGACGGGTATGATGATGTGGCATTCAAAGTCAATGGTGGTCAGGTGTTTTAAATGATACGTTATGACCTCAAGCCTTATCAACCGGGAAATGATAGAAATCGGGCAGGCAGCATGGCTAAGTGGGTCGCTCCCATTAGGGTGTATATCACCTATCTAGAGAAAATCCATTTCATTCTTTTATCTATTATCGATGCTGTCCCTTTTCGGGAAACGGTGGGTAGCTCCCAACCGTTGGTGATATACATTCGATACACTCAAGCGAAATGAGTGGTCGGTCATGTGTGTGCCGGGTTGCAAGATTGTTCTTGTTGAACCCAGTGTATTCGCCTCTAGAGATACACTATCGGCAGGTGGTCCTATACTTTGTCATAGTCGGAATCCAATTTCCAATAAGCGCCCGCGGTTTTGTTTGTATACTATATATGTGTAACGTGAGATGCAAGCGTTCTGCTAGATTGTTAATTACTTGTGGTTAGACATTATTATAGTATCAGAGAAGTATCGATTTCCAAAATTGTTTTGGGTTATCGTAAGGTAAAAACCGTCCGTGTTTATGTGTGGATCGGTCTTACGGTTACCTTTTCTTTTGAAAAGGATTTTTGAAAAGTTAAACAAAAAAATGATTTGAGTTTACTCACACCAGTCCCATGACTGACCTAGAGTTTATTTTGTTTTGTTTTCCCTAAACTCTTGGGTGCCCAAATTTGTACGGGCAGTCAAGTAGTTCAGGTCTTTACAGATATACTTGGAGGAGCTTGAAGTAGGAGGCTTCAGGATTATATAGTTATTGTTATTTCCACTGTGTGTAAGTGTTGTACTCTGATAATGTTATTCTATATATATACTATTTTATTGCAAAGTTATGTTATAATATATTTTATTCGTTCCGCTGTGAGATTCGTATTACTCTGATTCTGTTCTGTGGTGATATCTTCTTCTATTCTAATTTTCTATCTTACCTATTCTCACCATCTAACTTCTTTCTATTAATGATCAAGAATTTCCGATGTCTAAATAGTCAACATGGTAGTTTGTGTTGATTTTCAAAGTCGAAAATTCCAGTTCGTTACATTACGGTTAGGAAGTGTTACGATCAAGTCGGCACATCAATGGTAGGAATAATGCCTATGGAGTTTAGTCCAAATAGGATATATAGATACTGCACATTTTTCTTGCACATATGTGGTATGATTGAACACTTGTGTTAGACAATAAATGGCTATATAAAATGAAAACCAAACTAAGAAGAGCTTGGTACTAACGGGAGTCCACACATGTAGGAATGGAAGTAGTCAATAAGAGAATTTTACAACTACAATAGACATATGAGCATGGTGCATGCAATGAGTCATTATGCGAGCTCATATTCATGTTCTCCCTATCCAGACATAGGATAGGTAGTCTTAGGATAGTATTGCTTGATTCGACCTGATATTGTGAGGTTTGACATCAAATATGACCCATTGTGTTAGATAATCATCCTTCCGTATATGATCTTAGGAACGCACATCATAAAACATAGAATAAGTTTAAATTAATTGATTTTAATTATAGTGGAAATTTGTGTTATGGGCTTACCATTGCGGTCTAATTTTTTTCCAGGACACGACATCGTCGGAATTAGTTTTAAGGACAAAAATTAGTGTGCTCTTTATTTCATAAACCCTTTCCTTTCTCAAATTGTAAAATCAATCTTAATTTAACAATTAAACATAAGATTTTCAAAAACATATCATGCTTCAAACAAATCCAACAAACATTCACCGGAATTAGTTGATTTTCTTTGTATCTCATGATTTGATTATTCCTATTTAAAGAATCGATTTTCAGCCCTGTTATTGCTAAGCGATTTATTTTGTCGCGTATATTGGATCTAAACATTCGCCTGATGATGCATATTTGAAGCGTACCTCATGAATTGTTTTTCTATTAGATCTAATTTTTTTGGTTTTTGTGGAGTGATATGTAGTGAGTTGTTATGTTCCTGTGCATGGATGTAATTCAATAACATAACCGACGATGAAACGTTATTAACAGGTGTTCTAATGTTCTTACTGATGATTTTGTAATGGATGATGTTGAAACTTTAATAATGAATTTGATAATGAATTTATAACGGTTGATGATGTTATTCAGATAATTGAGAATGAATGATTTTATACTTTCTCAGGAAATCATATAACTTGTACTTTTAATAAAAAAAAAAGATAAATGATTTTATCTTTTTCTCAAGAAATCATATAACTTATACTTTTAGCAGAAAAAAGATATGGTTTTATCTTTTTCTTAGAAAACCATTTAATTTTATGTTTTTTAACAGAAAATCCTATAAGGCCTATATATATAACCTTGAAAAAACACATTGCCCTTCTATTGGTTGTAAAAACAAAACCAATACTTATATGTATATATATAAACAATTCCAGGTTTGTACGCAAATATGTATTCACGTGGTTCATAATACCTAGTCAATATTACACACACACACACACACACACACACACACACACACACATATATATATATATATAAGACCATATAGATATAAGCATACCATTTAACCAAATTCATTACCACTGGACTATTCATTTCATATGTAAGCATACCATCTAACCAACCTCATTACTACTGGACTATCCATTTCATAAATTCCATGCTAATTAAACACTTCAGGGCGACATTTTTAACAAAAAAAGATAAACGATTTTATCTTTTTCTCAGGAAATCATATAACTTATACTTTTAACAGAAAAAAGATAAATGATTTTATCTTTTCTCAGGAAATCATATAACTTATACTTTTAACAGAAAAAAGAAATGGTTTTATATTTTTCTTAGAAAACCATTTAATTTTATACTTTTTTACATAAAATCCTATAAGGCTAATATTTATAGAACCTTGAAAAAACACATTGCCCTTCTATTGGTTATAAAAACAAAACCAATACTTATATGTGTGTGTATATATATATATATATATATAAACATTTCCAAGTTTGTACGCACATATGTATTCACTTGGTTTATAATACCTAGTCAATATTACACAATCACACACACACACACACACACACACACACACACATATATATATATATACATACATATATATAAGACCAAATAGATACAAGCATACCATTTAACCAACCTCATTACTACTGGACTATTCATTTCATATGTAAGCACACCATCAAACCAACCTCATTACTACTGGACTATTCATTTCATAAATTCCATGCTAATTAAACACTTCAAGGCGCCATTTTTAACTGAAAAAAGATAAATGATTTTATCTTTTATGCAGGAAATCATATAACTTATACTTTTAACAGAAAAAGATAAACGATTTTATATTTTTCTCAGGAGATCATATAACTTATACTTTTAACAGAAAAAAGTATGGTTTTATCTTTTTTTTTAGAAAACCATTTAATTTTATGATTTTTAACAGAAAATCCTATAAGGCCTATATATACAACCTTGAATAAACACATCGCCCTTCTATTGGTTATAAAAACAAAACCAATACTTATATGTATATATATAAAAAAACATTTCCAGGTTTGTACGCACATATGTATTCACTTGGTTCATAATACCTAGTCAATATTACACACACACACATACATACATACACACACACACACACACACACACACATATATATATATATATATAAGACCAAATAGATACAAGCATACCATTTAACTAACCTCATTACTACTGGACCATTCATTTGATATGGAAGCAAACTATCTAACCAACCTCTTTAATACTGGACTATTTATTTGATAAATTCTATGCTAATTAAACACTTCAAGGTGCCATTTTTAACAAAAAAGATAAACAATTTTATCTTTTTCTCCAAAAATCATATAACTTACACTTTTAACAGAAAAAAGATAAACGATTTTACCTTTTTCTCAAGAAATCATATAACTTATACTTTTAACTGAAAAAAGATATGGTTTTATCTTTTTCTTAGAAAACCATTTAATTTTATGCTGTAAAGACCCGAAAATTCCCGCCCTTTGAATCGACCGTAAGCCACACAAGTCTGATCCAAAAATTGGAAATCCTCGAATACTTTAACTTTGGGAATACAATACATTAGAACAGATACAACAGACTTTTATAAACATTACAATAATGTTACATCAGAGTACAAAATATATTAGAGTACATCGGAGATTAAATAATACAGCGAACGAATAAATTACAAGGAATTTAATACAGTGCAACGGAAGACTTAAATTGGTAGAGCGGAAGGTTATCAATGCTCTGGACACAGCTTTATGCTTCGATCCAAGATCCTGCTAAAGAAATAAATATCCGCAAAACAAGCTACTCGACTGCCCGTGTGGAAAAAGAGGGAACCCGAGTTTGCCAGTGAAACAAACTACAGGTCAGTCATGGGACTGGTATGAGAAATCTAACTTAACTAATCTAATAATAAGGCTAATCAAAGGACCACGCTGCTAATGCGGAATGGGTTTACTCCATTGGATTGCCAGTGCATAAAATAAAGTAAATCATCAAACAACGCAATGCTTTTTAGAAAAAAATGAAACCATTATTAGACCCAAGTCCCATCACACAATGCAACGCAAACAGGAGGATAAGGTTTTACCTTATAATGGTCAAAAGACGCTTGATACGATAAAACCGATGTGATACTATTATAAGTGTATATATATGTTTCAAAAACAATTCAATCATAATGTATCAATCATAGACGGCATAGTACCCCATCCTACTATGTCGCCATACTAGTTCTATAATCAAAACCGCATGGTGTCGTATTGGAAATTGGATTTCCATTATGAAATCGAGGCTAGGGATCGTCCTCTCCGATTCGACACACTCTAGAAAATGCCTCAGGATCACACTATGGGCAACCCTTGGATGCGGTAGGGCCGGTCCCCACCTAATGGTAGTGGATTGGCAATTCCTGAACACACGCTTCTCGGTCCTTTTGGACCTCCATATGACCACTTCCGGCCAATAAATCCGAGGTACCTCAATCCGTCATCCACATAAGTAAAATGCCAACCTGTTTAAGCACTGACACTACTCCTAGCTAGAAAGAAACGTGTGCACTCCCTACGGTCCATATCCCTTTTTGTGTAACGGCAAGGAATTTCGCTCGATCCGAATCGGTCATTAAACCGACAAAGACCGTTCGAAACCCCTGATCGTTTTGAGAACAGAACAAATCAGAACGCAGACAGAAGAACATTTCATTGCTATTACAACAATTCCATCAGATACAAGAATATACAGAGTATAAAAGAATACTATACATTCGATAAATATCAGAGATTACAATAAATTACATAGCAGCAGAAAAACAATAGAAAACACAACTGAAAGTAATACACGGATAGAGAGCTTTCCGAGCATCGTTCCAGCTGTAAATCTGGATCCTGTGAATATAAATCTGCAAAACCAAAACTACTAGCTGCCCGTGTCGAAAATAAGAGCACCCAGAGTTTAGGTTAAAACAATAAACTCCAGGTTAGTCATGTGACTGGTGTGAGAACTAAAACAGTTATTTAAAACTTTGCTTTAAAAGAGAGTAATTCAAGGGACCACGCCGTATAACACGGAACGGGTTTCCTCCCAAGAATACCAGTGCATAGAATAAACAATGCAATGCTTTTTCGAAAAATGAAGCTATTATAAGGCCCAGGTCCCATCACACAATGCAATGCAAGCCATAGGATAGGGTTTTCCCTTATAATAGCCAAACATGCTTGGTACGTTTAAAACAAATCATTTGATACTATTATAAGTGTATAGTGTCAAAACAATTTCAATCATAAGTATCAATCATAGACGGCATGGGTACCATATATCATGTCGCCATACTAGTTCTACAATTAAAACCGAAATATCACGTATTGGAAATTGGATTTCCGTCATGAGTCGAGGCAAGGGGCAAGCTCCTCTCCGCTTCGAGACACTCTAGCAAATGCCTCGGGACTACACACTCTGGGTAACCCCTGGATCTTCAGGGCCGGTCCACACTTACGTTAGTGGATTAGTATTCCTGAACACACGTTTCCCGGTCCTTACAGACCTAAAATCGAGGTGCCTCATCCAACAACCACATAGGTGAAAAGTATATAAATGTCAGGGCTGGTAAGTCACTGACACCACCAAAGCTAGAAAGAAACGTCGTGCTCTCCCTGCAGTCCTTATCCCGTTTTTAACTCATACCAAAGTGTGAGGCTCGCGAATTCACGTTATACACAAAGCTACGCCACAAAGGCCGTGCTTTGATCATCAACCACAAGACTTTGCTTTTCAACAGAAGCCTTGATCAATTGCCACTTAGGCATGCCACATAGGCAATTCATGCCATGCGACTGATGTCCATCGACATACAACCTCTGAGCTCGTACGTCTCAGAGAAGGGAGTTAAGCAAAAGAATAAATTCTCCGCCGCCAAACAGATGTATATTTAATAGAGATCAATCAACATAGAATAAAATCCAATGTCAGACACACAGTCCATTTACAAGTTCGTTTTGGGTCTGAACGAAACCGGAGGCACTTTCCTCGCATATCCATCGATCTCCAAGTATGTCTGGACGACCACCAACTGATTCCATCATCTTGGGTGTACAACCCAATCAAGATCATCAGTAATCACCCAAACGATGTGAAGACTTCCGGTCTTCAACCACCGTCTTCATCTTCGACATATCGTCGAATCGGTTATTCGGAATGGGTATAAACCCGGCCTTTCCGAACAACCCGCGTATATTATAAACAAATGTTACACAAACACAACATACGCCTCATTCCAATTCATTAGTCATTAACCGTAAATCAGTAAGAGAACAATTCCCCAAATATTAACCCCGAAGGCCGAAACCAACATCAGATCAATACCCAGGGAACCATTCTTCTTAGCTAACCAACAGTTAGTTTCTAAATTTTACATTCCTAGGGAAAGGTTCCCATTAATTTTATCAAAGATAAATTCTTTAAAATTTATTCTTTAATCATCCTTTGGATATCATTTCAAACCAAATTACGGTTTTCCAAACTAGTCGGGATTAGCGAACCACACCGAAGTAATTATTTATTTTATTTCCCAGTCCCAACCTTATTCATCCCATGAAGCAAAACTGGTGATACTCCATATCTAATACCACGGTATTATCGGTAAAATTAATTACCATTTCACGTTCAAATCTAATTAAAGATTTAACTATCGCTTTGGAGCAAAACTGGTGATACTCCATTCTCGCTCACTTTCCAAATTTGATAATTTTCATTATCAATTCACATTTCAATCTAATTACAGATTCGTTAAAACTCCTTTTACTAGGTTAAAGAACTAATGTCATTTAAAACACAGTTCACGATAAACCCAAATCACGTTCTATTTATTATCGGGTTAAAGAACAAGTGTTATTTAAAACACTGTTCACGATAAACCCACAAATCACTTCTAATTCAATTTTAATCAAATATATTAGAAATTCCGATTATTTAAATCCTCTTTTAAATCCAATTTATTTATTTAAAAATAATTGGGTTTTAAATTTAGTTCAAAACTAGTTCATTTCGATAAAATCTATTTTTATCTTTTCAAATATGGAGTTTTTCATCCCAATTTTTCCCAAATCATTTCTTATGATTTTACACAAATTATTGATATTTTTAATAATTTTATCAAGGCTCGTACAGTCGATTTCCAACAGCGGCCATCGAACTGCACTTACAGCAACCTTTTCCAAATTTGATTTGGACGTATCTCCAAATCCAACCGTTAAATTTCAAATTTCTAATATTCGTTAGAAAGCTCTTTTCGATACGAACCAAACGGTTCCGGTTTTAGGAGAATCCGACGGTCGGATCTCCTGTAATGTCAGTTCGAAATCAATGGTCGAAATTCACGAACTGCCGCGGTGCGGCGCGTTCTATTCAGGCCATTATATATAATATATAATATATATATATATATATTATATTATGTATATTTCGTCGATTACTATTTAAAACGAATTTTATAAATAGTTTTAAATTCGTTTCAAAACAATTTCAACTTCCATTTCAAATTCAAATCAAAATTGAATTTTTCCTTATAAATTCGTTTTAAATTCATTTCAATTCAATTTGAATTCATTTCAAATTGATTTTTACTCTATTTCCAATTCGTTTTCAATTCGAATTCGATTTTCGTTCTATATTCAATTCAATTCGACTTCGTTCTATATACAATTCAATTCGATTTCGTTCTATATTCAATTCAATTCGAATTCGTTCTATATTCAATTCAATTCGAATTCGTTCTATATTCAATTGAATTCGAATTCGTTCTATATTCAATTCGATTCGAATTCCTTTTATATTCAATTCGATTCGAATTCGTTCTCTATTCAATTCAATTCGATTTCATTCTATATTCAATTCAATTCGAATTCGTTCTATATTCAATTCAATTCGAATTCGTTCTATATTCAATTCGATTCGAATTCGTTTTATATTCAATTCGATTCAAATTCGTTCTATATTCAATTCAATTCGAATTCGTTCTATATTCAATTCAATTCAAATTCGTTCTATATTCAATTCAATTCGAATTCGTTCTATATTCAATTCGATTCGAATTCGTTCTATATTCAATTCAATTCGAATTCGTTCTATATTCAATTCAATTCGAATTCGTTCTATATTCAATTCGATTCGAATTCGTTTTATATTCAATTCGATTCGAATTTCTTTTATAAATATTCGATTTTTATCTCCTTTCAATACTCATTATAAAAATGAATATAATCGATATAAATATCGTTCGCGTTAAAATAGCGCATCTCTAATCAACACGGCTTTATATTTTTCAATAACTTTGTTATTCTATTCAACAAATGAATCTATATTTTTTTCAATACATGACTTTACATTTTTGTCAACACATGACTAATCTCAACGAATGAGTACTGTCCACGTGTGACTATTTTTGTTTTTTAATATATTTTATAAAAATTATGGTATCTATCGTTCGATTTCAAATCAGACTCCAACCGTAAATTAGTAAGAGAACGATTCTCTAAATATTAACCCCGAAGGCCGAAACCAACGTCAGATCAATATCCAGGAGACCACTCATCTTATCTATTTTCCAGTTAGTTTCTAATTTTATATATGATAAAGATGTAAATTTTATTGTTAAAATATTTCGTTCAACACATGACTAATCTCAACGGATGAGTACTGTCAACACATGAACCTTTATTTTATAAAGAAGTTAGTTTCTAATTTTATATATGATAAAGATGTAAATTTTATTGTTAAAAATATTTCGTTCAACACATGAGTAATCTCAACGGATGAGTACTGTCAACACATGAACCTTTATTTTTATAATATTCTTTATTTTTCCAATTGGAATGAGGCCCAATCAATTACCACATAATGTTAATTATATGGATTCCATACAACACATGTATATAATAGCAACGATAAATAATCAACCATCATTCAAAGTGCACTACACTGTATAAGCATCAAATATAGATATCTAACGCTTATAACAGCCTGTCAATCAATCGATCGACATACAACTAATTATTGGGATTTGTGTATGTCATATATTATCCCAATACCAGTGTGGGGTTTCAAATCAACAACACAGATTTTTATTTGTGCAGTTGGGCGATGTGTAAAATTTATCGTCCCAATCAATATCAGTCAAATGTGTGTATATAAACAAATCGTTCGATTTGTTTATAAATATTCATTTCATTCTATATACACGTTAAAAATTCTATTTTTAACTATAAAATATTTTTAACCATATAAAATATTTTATTTATTTCATTTCAGATCACACAATCAACTACACATCAAAATCAAACAAGCATACAAGCCTCCATGGTATGTGGACGACGGGTGTCGGGTGGTGTCGGGTGCTGCTAAGCACCGTCTGCATCCTATATATATTTTTAACTAGAAAAGAAATTAAAGAGTGAGAAATTCTCCCAAAAGCAATCCCAACTCCACGACACTTCAAATGTAGGAAATCATCACTGTTCTCGCCTTTTGTCACTTTCGTTGCCCGTAGTCACTACATATATAAAGAAATTCACATTTTTATATTGTTGCAAAAATTCTATTTTTACATCGTTACTATATAGATTAAAATTCTATTTTTACGTCGTTACTATATAGATAAAAATTATATTTTTGCATCGTTACTATATAGATAAAATTATATTTTTATCATGCGATTCTCTATATAAAGATTTCGCCCTTTCAAATATAAAGATTTAATTTTTATTTTATCACTTATAAAAATCACATCTTTATCTCAACATATATATAATAAAAATCAGATTTTTATTTTGCTACGTATATAAAGATAATATTTTTATATTATCTATTATATAGAATTTTTATTTTCAATACACTACTTATATAAAAATAGTATTTTTATATCTTCTATTATATAGAGGTCATATTTTTAATACTCTACACAAGTAGAAATCATATTTTTCTATCGCCACTATATAAAGATCATATTTTTAACTTTTCTATATTATAAAAATCGTATTTTTTAACCTTTACATGATATAAAAATTATATTTTTATCCTAATAGAAATCATAACTTTATATAAAATAAAAATCAAAGCTTCGTATTGCTAAAAAAAAAACAACACCTCAAGTAATATAAAAATCAATCTTTATTTCTAAACGATTACATATCAAAGATCATATTTTCATATGTTAAAAATCAGCTTTGTATATATTTATAAACTAATCATCCTAAAACAAGGTTATTTCACTTAAAAATCATATTTTTAACTACTTTAAATTAATAAAACAAAATAAAAACAAAAAGGAACTAAAACTTACAGCGGGCTGAAGGGGGAAATGGCGGCGCCGGGTGGTCGTGGGGTTTAAGTCGTACAGGAGAGGGGAGAGAAGTGAGTGGCGATGGCAGAGGAGGAGGGGTTCGCGCGAGTGGAGGGGCTAGGGGAAGAAGGAAAAATCGACGGAAGGAGGAGCGGAGGAAGAAGAAGAAGAAGTAGCGGAGGTCAGCAGGTGAGAAGGGGGGCTAGGGTTTCGTGGCAGAAGGGTTTGGGGCTCGTCGATCCAAGGGGGGGCTGACTGGGGAAGCCGGAGGAGAAGAGGAAGGGGAGCACGTGAGGAGAGAGGAGGAGATAGGGGGAGGCGAGGCGGTGGCCACGCCTGTGGCGCGGTGGTCTTCTGGGGAGGGGCGGCGGTCATCGGTGATCGTCGTTCCTTCCCCCTTTAATTTTTTTTTCTATTTCATTTTTGAAATGAATTTCAAAGGGGGGGCTGAAGGCGTATAGGAGAAGGGAGATTTTTTTTTTTATTTAATTAATTTAATTTCAAAAAGGTGCTTTTATTTTCGAACTCGAAACGGGACCCACCGCCTGTCGCCCATAGCTAATTACCCCCATTCCGAACACGATGGGATATGTATCGTAGGCTGATTTGATCGTTTCGATCAGTTTTAGTTGAATTCAAAATATAATTCTTTATATATTCAATTTAAACGCACATTTCAATTTACCGGGGCCACACACGAACACTAAAAATCCCCGAAAAATATTTTCTAACTTCATATTGACGATACGATCCAAACAGAACTAATTTCGTCGAATTCTGAGACCGTTGGAAAAATGGCCATTTTCTAGTCGATTAAAATCAACTAAAACTGGTCAAACGCGTTTTCCCTTTCCACGCTCACATATTGATTCGAAAAATTATGAAATTTGGAATCCAGCAATAACTTGACATCATGGATCCAACAAAAGTGGTTTCGTCGAAATCCGAGGTCGTTTGCAAAATGGCTATTTTTAAGGGCCCGAATTCCATAGCGACTATTTTGAATTTTCATCTGGACATATCTTTTTATCCTCGCTATGAAATTTCAATTATTCGGATTCGTTGGAAAGATATTCACAATTATATTCTATTATTTTTGGTTTTGCTAAAATCCGGTTTATTTTGCACCAGGTACATTCATTTGAAGTTTGAAATCGAATTATCGAACTACCGCGCCATTTTCAATTCCTTTTATAATTATAAATAATTATTTATATTCAACGACGATCTATATAAATATATTCGTTCGAATTCCATTCAAAATAAATTTTCTCGTCATTATTATTTAAAATAATTCATTTTAAATATTCAAAATTCCCTAAAATTGCCAAAATAAAAATTTAAACTGGCTCGCATTTCCGGGTAGTTACATTTTGACTCATACCGGGGTGTGAGGCTCGCGAAGTCACGCTATACACAAAGCTACGCCTACACAGGCTATGCTTTGATCATCCCACAAGGCCCTGCTTTTCAACAAAAGCCTTGATCCATGCATCTTGGCATGCCACATTGTCAATCCATGCCATACCATTGATTTTCTGCCAGCATATAACCTCTAAGCTCGTACGTCTTAGAGAAGGGTGTTAACCACCAAAAAGATATATATTTAGCAGAGATCAACGAATACAGTATAAAGGAATACAACGTCAGACACACGATCCATTTACAAGTCCGTTCTGGGTTTGAACGAAACCGAAGTCGCCTTATTCCGCCCCCCATATGTCCAATACAGAGGTGAGGTGCTCGCATAACCGACAGTCAACAAGTACGTCCGAACGGCTACCACTGAAGCCCCTTCAAGGTAGCTACTCCCATCACGGGTCTCCGTAGCACCACATCCATTCGATGTGAAGATCGTCGGTCTTCATTCACCGTCTTCAACTCTTCGACTTAGATCGACGTATAATCATTTGAAATGAGATTGAACTCGGAATTTTCTAATGATCCTCGCGTATATATAAAGTTTAAAACCATTTCATATCGTTGTTAGAATTTAATAATGATTTATCGCTATGAAAATAACTATTTTCATCTAACGACGCTTCTGGTTGATCGGCGGCCCTAGCGCTGTTTTTATCCAAATTTGATTTACACTTATCTCTAAATCTAACCATTTAACAAAATTTATATCTTTGGAAAGATCTTCCCAAAGCGGTCCTAACGGTTCCAGTTTTGGGAAAATTCGACGGTCGGATCTTACGGTATAATCGTTTAAATTTACGATTGCTGAATCGCGAACTGCCGTGCGCGATTCGTTTAATATATATATATATATATACATATATATAATTCCTTTAGCGATTTCCACTATTAAAATCCATTCTTTTATCGCATCTAAAATGACGATAAAAATACCATTATTATTTCTACTCTTTTTATTGTCCCTAGAACGACAATAAAAATAGTTCTTTCAATTCTAAGCTTTTTATTGAATATAGAATGTCAATAAAAATGTCGTTTTAAATCTACTCTTTTTATTGCATATAAAATGTCAATTTTAATTCTATTCTTTTTATCACATCTAAAATGACGATAAAAATACCATTATTATTTCTACTCTTTTTATCGCATCTAAATGACGATAAAAAGACCATTTTTATATCTCTGCTCTTATTTACATCTAAAATGTAAATAAAATGTACTTTTTATATTTCTGTTTTTATTCACCTCTACAATGTGAATAAATATATACTTTTTATTTTTATGTATTTATTTGCACTAAATTGCAAATAAAAATTGTTATCTTTTCTATGTTTTATTTGCATCTAAAAATGCAAATAAAAATGTGTCTTTTTAATTCATGTTCTATTATTTACATGGACAATGTAAATAAAAATTATTTCTTTCATTCATGTCTTTTATTTCTGTGTTTTAGTTTACATCTAAAATGGGAACAAAAGTATAACTTCAAATGTATTCTTTTTTATTCCTATGTTTATATTTACATCTAAAATGTAAATAAAAATGCACTTTTTAATTCAAGTTTATATTCAAATCTAAAATGTGAATGAAAATGTACTATTTATTTTCATGTTTTTATTTATATCTAAAATATAAATAAAAATATCCTTTTTATATCCATGTTTTTATTTGCAACTAAATTGCAAATAAAAATGTATTTTTCCTATGTTTCTATTCACATCTAAAATGTAAATAAAAGTTCACTTTTAAATTCATGTTTCTATTCACATCTAAAATGTGAATAAAATATACTTTTCTAATTCAACTATTCTAATTTGTCAAAATGTTCATTTTAGTTTCAACACTTCCAATTTGACAAAATCGTTTTTAATTCTTTTATCTAACAAAAATGTAGTTTTTGTTTTTAACTATTTCTAACTAACAAAAATGTATATTTTTGTTTAACTCCTTTTTAACTACCAAAAATGTATATTTCTGTTTAATACTTTCTAAATGATAAAAATAAATGTTTTTATCATTCTTTTACATTTAGTTTTCAACTAACATAACATCTTTATTTCCCTACCTTTTCTTATGTACTCTAGTGACAAATAAAACATCTTTATTTCCCTACCTTTTCTTATGTACTCTAGTGACAAATAAAACATCTTTATTTCCCTACCTTTTCTAATGTACTCTAGTGACAAATAAAAGTATATTTTATATGTTTACCCTTTTCATATGTTCTAATAATATCTAAAAGAATATTTTGTATGTCCACAAATTTCTATGCATTCTATTATCACATAAAGAATATTTCTATGTTAACACTTTTCTATGTTTTCTATTATCACATGAAAGCATAATTTATATGTAAACATTCCTAGCATAAAAAGGATATTTGATGTTAAATCAATTCTAACATTTTCAACAAAACAAATAAAAAGGATAACTCTGTTTTTGTTGACAATTCTATTTCCACAAAAACATGTAGAAGTAATATATTTGTTTTGTTGTCAATTCTAACACAACAAACAAATAAAAAGTGATATTTTTGTCAACTCAACATTTTATAACTAAAATGTTATTTTAATCCATTAACATTTGGTACCTAAAATGTTGTTTCTCTTCATCTTAATATTTTATAACTACAATGTTATTCTTATTCACCTTAACATTTTATAACTAAAATGTTTTTTTTCTTCATCTTCTCTTCAACATTTTATAACTAAAAATGTTATTTTCTTTATCTTAACATTTTATCACTAAAATGTTATTTTTCTTCACTGTAACATTTTGTAACTAAAAATGTTATTTTCTTTATCTTAACATTTTATAACTAAAAAGTTTATTTTTCTTCTTTTTAACATTTTGTAACTAAAAATGTTATTTTATTTATCTAACATTTTATAACTAAAAATGTTGTTCTCCTTTATTTTAACATTTTATACCTTAAAATGTTATCCTTCTTTATTTTAACATTTTATAACTAAAATGTTATATCTCTTTATTCTAACATTTTATAACTACAAATGTTATTCTTATCTAATATCACATTCCTAATGTATGCATATTTCTAATTAACATAATTTTAGTGTAACATTATTTCTAATGTAATCGTTCTTCTAATGCAACATTATTTATGATGTATTATATTATAACAAAAATGCAATTTTTATTGTCTTCACTTTTCTAATGTTTTATATCATAATAAAAATGTAATTTTATTGTCTTCACTTTTCTAATATTCTATATTACAATAAAAATGTAATTTTATTGTTTTCACTTTTCTAATATT
Source organism: Allium sativum (assembly GCA_030737875.1). Classification (NCBI taxonomy): domain Eukaryota; kingdom Viridiplantae; phylum Streptophyta; class Magnoliopsida; order Asparagales; family Amaryllidaceae; genus Allium; species Allium sativum. Next base: position 761,889,048 of record CM060912.1, on the reverse strand, counting down.
CTTTATTACAATAAAAACGTAATTTTATTGTCTTCACTTTTCTAATGGTAAAAATGAAATTTTTATTTTAATTCTATTATCACATAAAATAATTTATTATATGTATACCTTTCTAAATAAATGGCATTTTCTATAAAACATTACCTTTCTTAATAAATGGCATTTATTATAAAACATTTAATAAATGGAAATTTATATTCAAGGTGATATTAACATGACAATTTCCCATTCAAAAAAATAAGTAATTTTGTATTTCCTATTCAACAAAATAAGTAATTTTGTTTGTAACCAGTTTTCTATATTATATAAATGACAAATAAATGATTATTTTGTTCGCTAACAATATCCTATGTTATACAAGTGAAAATTAATGATTATTTATTTTCAAACAATATCCTATGTTATACAAGTGACAAATAAATGATTATTTATTTTCAAACAATATCCTATGTTATACAAGTGACAAATAAATGATTATTTATTTTCAGATCTGTATAACAGAATTCATCAATCCACATCAAACATGAATGACAACATATAGCAATATCATACATCGCAAATTAACGTACGCATATGGAATTTAAATAATAAGAAATAATTAAATTTTAATTTTTTTAAAATATAGAAATCTCACCAATCAATTCAGATCTGAAATTTCCTGAATTTCCAACGTGTCCGGTTTCAGATCTAGACAGTTTCATGTTGTAGTGTTCTGAAATACGAATTCAACGCAATGAGTTTCATTTGATTTCGATATTATATGACATAGTTATCGTTGTTTAAACATAATACAAATAAATTAATTAATTAAAAATTTATACACTAATTACTTTTACTAATCTTTCTTCCATCGTTGTTCTTTCTGTTACACCGAACCCATCCGCTCCATTTCAATTCACCATCGCCGCCATCCCCATAGGCCCCTGAACCACCATCGCAAGCCACCACCAGGAAATCGCCGTCGTGTGCCCCCATCGCGCTCCGTTCTGGCCAACTCAGTGGGCCCCCGTTGCCTCGTAAGTGGTGGCGAACGCTGCCACTTTGGTCGTGAAAACTGAGCCATTAACTTCACAAAATCCGATCATCGTGTAACACCCCGTATGTTGAATAACTTGCTATAATATAAAACAGGGCAGAATTAAATTTTAAAATCTGAATCAGGGGAAACGGGCTATGCCATTGTGTTCGTTTCGGAAAATTACGCGAAATAGAGTCCGAGTTTTCGAAAATCGGAGTCCGTATGACCCAGTTAAGGCCCGAAGAAGTTTTCAGAAATTCAAAACAGATTTAAAATATTCAAATTTCACAGTTCAGAAGAGGCGAGAAAATTCCCGCCAGATAGAGGGTGTCGACCCAGGGGTCGACATGGGTGTCGACCCCCCCTGTCGGTCTGTGTGACCTAGGTGCAGCCTGAAGGAGTTTGGGCTGTGTCTGGTGGCTTGTGATGAGATCTGACGGCTCTAACCTAATCTAGGGTTAATCTAAGGGCCTAAACTACATCCTAATTCTGTAAATACACCCTAAGACTACCCTAATTCATACTAAAAATAGATACACCGTCGTTATGCCGTCAAATTGCAACTTGAAGGAGCCTCCATCAAATTGTAGAAGAAGATAACTTCTCAAATCAACTTCTAATCAACTTTAGCAACTTAATCTTCTTCATAGGAGTGCTAATCAACAAGTTGTGATTTTCTATAGCCTTAATGACCAATTGTTGAAATGATTATGATAGGATATAGTGAGGTTATGGCTATGAATGTGGATCAATGCAAGTTATGTTATCATATGCTATATGTTCATGATGTTATGCAAGTTATATGCTATGTGTTCATGATGTTATGCAAGTTATGCAAGTTATATGCTATGTGTTCATGATGTTATGCAAGTTATGCAAGTCATATGCTATGTGATCATGATGTTATGCAAGTTATACAAGTCATATGCTATGTGATCATGATGTTATGCAAGTCATATGCTATGTGATCATGATGTTATGCAAGTTATGCAAGTCATATGCTAGGTGATCATGATGTTATGCAAGTTATGCAAGTCATATGCTAGGTGATCATGATGTTATGCAAGTTATGCAAGTTATATTCTATGTGTTCATGATGCTAGTTATGCAAATCGCTATGATAAACATTGATCCATTATGACACCATGTTATGCAAGTTTGGTGTTTGATTATATGCAAGTTCATATATGATATGTTATGCAATTTTGGTGTATGATTATATGCAAGTTCATATATGACATGTTATGCAAGTTTGGTGTTTGATTATATGCAAGTAACATGTGCAAGTTTACACCTTTGTATGATATGCATACATATGCAAGTTAACCCCTTTGTATATCATACATACATATGCAAGTTTACCCCTTTGTATGACATAAGTAACTTATGCAAGTTAACCTCTTTATGACATATGTGATTCATGCAAGGTTGGGTTGATTATTTATGCTAGTTGGGTTTGATGCTATATGCATGTTGACACCTTTTAAACCCATGTTGATGCTAATGTTATGCAAGTTGAACCCATTGTATGTGTGATGAATCTTCCCTTTTAAGTATGTCATGTTAGCGAATTACGTGGGGAACGATGAGGTTAATATTCATGTTAATGAAATGGTGTGAAGTTGGTATGATTATGCATACCATAAAGTGGATGGACATAATTGAGTCACTTATGTACACCATTAAATTTGTAATTAATTAGGGATAATTAATACAAATTATGGGGGTGATTAATTAGGTGTAATTAATCGACTAAGACACGAGGTTGGACCCTTTTGTAGCATAAGACTGCCCGGAACCGACCGGCAAATCCAGCAGCTACAAATGATTGGCCCAATGTGAGAGGTCTAAGGCACAAACTAAATACGTGACAAGTGTAAAGACACGAGGTTAGACTCGGTTATGGCGTAAGGCTGCTCGGATCCGACCGGCAAATCCAGCTGCCGTAAAAGATAGTCTAATGTGAGAGGTCTTTACAACGGTTACGTTCTTAATCAATTAAGAAACACTTAACCAGATAAGCATGTAGTGGGGCATGAGGGGTTAAGTGGGTGCCTTGGGTGGCATGTGGAAATCTAGTGGGTTGCCTTGGGTGGCAATAGAAAATACGATTAGAATACTTAACCAAAGTGGAACATGTAATTAAACATGATTAGAGGGTTAAGTAAGTGCCTTGGGTGGCATGTGGAAATCAAATAGGTGCCTTGGGTGGCATGGGAAATCTAGTGGGTGCCTTGAGTGGCAATTGAAATATGATTAGATGACTTAACCAAACTTTAAACATGTAAGTGGACATGATTATTCAAAAGAGTTAAGTGGGATACACTAGAAAAAGGGACAAGCTTAGGTGGGTAGCTTGTGGGGGCCCATTTCAACCAGTAACCCATATGTATCTTATTGGGCTCGACCCATGTCGAGGACGGGACACGCGTACTGGGCTTGACTATAAGAGGCCAAAACGGGTTAGCGGTGGCAATGCAAGTCCAACGGGTTTCATATGCGTGTGTGGACCCGGGCTGGTAGGTAAGACGTTGTTGCATCGTGTAGGTATAAGTCGTGCACCATTGGTTGTATCGGGTTGCCACTTTGGGGAGTGATACACCCCACTATGGGGCCAGTACGGGTATCTACGGTAGGGAGCCGATCGCTTGGGGAGTAGTGGGTAGACCTAGTGGAGATGGGGGCAGACGACACCTATGTAGTCAGCTAGGGGTACACGAAACTACTAGTTAAATTTTCTAAGTCCTTGGGTGGGATCAACCTTTAAGTAGGAATTACCCTTGGGTGGGTAGATTTGGTGTGGTGCAGTGTAGGAATTACCCTTGGGTGGGTAGATCTGGTGTGGTGCAGTGTAGTATTTATCCTTGGGTGGATAGGCGCGTCTTTACCGTTATCTTAGTTCATCCTAAGTCTAGTTGGCTGCTTAGTGTAGTCATTTATCCCCAGTCGTACCGTACCAGGTTTATATCATACCCTAATTACTTTAATGATTGTATTGTTAAAGTTATAGGGCTCACTCAGACTTATGTCTGACCCCGTTGTTTTTATCTTTTTCCCCAACCCTCAGGTTCTCAGAGTGGGCCTAGCACTAGTGGGCTTTGATCAGATTGCTTTATCTATCTTTTGGAGCTTGGACCGTGATGTAAAGCCCAGCTTATCTTTTCTATTATGGCTATTAGTTATGTAGTGGGATTATGTACTTTTGTTTTATCAAGGCGGATATTATGTACTTGACTCTTGTTTATGGTTTTGTGATGTAACCAAACATGTTTTACTTTCCGCTGCAATGAAATGATGTTTTAAATTCTCAAGTATTACTTATATCTGTCTTGTTGTAATTTTTCTGTTCTATATTCACTTAAGATACTCCATCGATGCTATGGCATTCCGTTTATGAGTGACCGTAGCGGGTGTGGGGTGTTACACGTGGTATCAGAGCTAAAGGTTACCGGAACAGATAAAATTTTTAGAAAACTATTTTTCTAAAAACATTTGTGGAAGAAGTATTTTCAAAAACATGTCTTTTAAGAGAAAAGTATTTGAAAGAAAAGCATAATCCCCAATAGCCATATCTTTATCTTTCGATTCTCCGTTTTGAATCTCTTCATCTTTCTCTTTTTGAATTTCCCCTCCGCGTATAGATGTCTTTTTAAGATAAATAAGGACTTCCGTATGAAGGACGGAAGAACCACTTCAAGGGACTTAGACGTTTGTCGGGCTAAGAAGTTAGTCCAAGGAGGTGCAGGGCTTGTGGGTACCTTTAAGATGGACGAGGGAGGAAGGTTCAAATAGCTATTAGGTAAATAAAGGACGAAACCTCATCGTGGTGGGAAGTCACGAAAGGAGAATGTGAAGGAGAAGGCTAGTTGTTTTGGAGAAATAGGACACCTTATTAGGATTGTCCAAAGAGGTTGTAATGACCCAGACTTCCGTAACATCAGAGTTGACTATATACATCATACGTCCAACCCAAATATCACGAAAATACGGAACATATTTTTTTAGAAGAAAGAGATAGAAGAAGAACAGACATAACAACACAGAATCTCACATCGCAGCGGAACAAAATATAATATATCATAACTTTTGAAATACAAAATTTCAACTGTATAACATACACTTATCAGAGTACAACACTTACAACACAACGGAACCACTATAACTAGATAACGCTGAAGCCTCCTGCTCCAAGCTCCTTTAGATATATCTGAAAAATCCTGAACTACTTGACTGCCCGTACAAATTTAGGCACCCAAGAGTTTAGGTAGAACAAAACAAATAAACTCCGGGTCAGTCATGGGACTGGTATGAGTAAACAGTTTAAAACAGTTTCAGAAACTAAATGATATCTCATAAGACCACGCCATATAACACGGAACGGGTTATTCCATTATGAGAATCCAACACTTGATTTAACTTTCACAATCCCTTTTGAAAGGAACGATAATCTTTATATCAAAACTCTTTTGATATTATAATAGTGTCTAAATCAAGTAAATACAATCTAGTGGAACGTTTGCATCTCACGTTTCACATATATAATATACAATCAAAACCGCAAGCACGTATTGGGTATTTGATTTCCAACTATGACAAGGTATGGAACCACCTTCCGCTGGTATATCTCTAGAGGAGAATACACCGAGTTCAACAAGAACATCTTGCAACTCAGCCACACATGACCGACCACTCATTTCGCTTGAGTGTATCGAATGTATATCACCAACGATTGGGATCAGCAACCGTTTCCCGAATGGGACAGCATCGACAATAGATTTTTAGAAGTAAATGAAACTCTAGATCAGGTGATTATACAGCCTAATAGGTGCGACCTACATAGCCATGCTGCCTGCCTGATTTCTGTCATTTACCGGTTGATGAGGCTTGAAGCTACGCTTTATTATCACACCAGATTCACTTCGAATGCCACATCGTCAAATCCATCAAATCACCGATTGACGTCCTCAACAGTACATTACGCGTTAGCTAAAAGAAGTTTCCTTCTCCGCTTCCACTCTTGGTACGGTTGAAGAAATCAATGTACGTGACCTTTCTGGAAATACTCTGTCAGACATTCATCCATACAAGTCACCGAGGAACAGGATGAACCGAAGGCACGATTTCTATTAATAGAAAAAGCCCTTGCACTCTACTCCGTCTTCGATTATCTTTATATAATCTGATTCGCACGCTACTGCCAATACGGAGTGGTTCTTCGGATAATAATCCAACCGGTCTCTCCATATTGACAACGATGGTCAAAACTCCGATAGTCTGTGATTTAACTAACGAATAAAAACAAGTGTTTCGATAGTCGATGATTTAACTATCGAATAAAACAAGTGTTCATCCAAACATCCGACAATCACCGAGCCCTTAATTAATATTTCATTAATTAAATCACTTCTCTATTTCTTTATCAATATTTGTTAACCAAATATTTTCAATAATCATATTGGCCTTTTACGTTATTTGGAAAACATTTCCGAATATCGCCTTCCTTTATTTTCTAGCTTAGAAATATTTATTATTCTATTTCCAAGCTTACATATATTTGGGTTAAAACGGATGTTGTGTAAAACATCGTTACGACAACCCAAATACTTTATTCAACTGACTCTTATTCAACATTGATTTTCGAGCCTGAAATCTTACTGTTTATTTGTTAATAATGAAATCAATCAAGTTGGGGTATAACTACCTCTCAGACCTTGACTGAATAACATTTATAACGTCAAAACAGATATGACTACTTATTCGAAAAATCAATACCATACAACTACTTCTTCACTTTCAAACACATATATACTTTCTCTTTCTATTCTTACTAGATTTTATTCTTATACTTCCTTTTTTATTATACTATTCTATTTCTAAGTTCGTTTTCTTATCGACTTCTATATATATCGATACGTTGATTTCTAACTTTCAAATTATCTTAAAAATATTCTATCCCCTTAAATTCCCGGAAAAATTCGCCATAACCTCCTTTGTACCAGGAGCATCGGGAAATTTCAAATAGCTTTCCCGGTCCTTCTCATCTCAAAAAGAAAAAGAAAAAAGCCAAGCGGCTTGCCGATACGGCGCATAAAATCTCATATATGAATTAAATACGTACCTTTTTGTCGGGCATTCTATTTATATACCTTCTAACACTTTATTCCAAACCTATCTCCTGTATGTCTATACATGTCCAATCTATTTTAACTATACCAATCGTTTTAACTAAATTTGTTAATTAAATCTGTTAATTAACTTCTTAGTCTATTCCACTTCTATTTATCCAAATCTATTTATTATAAATCCCATTTGAATTTCTATATTCAAATTCCATTTGAAATACTATATTCAAATTCTATAGTTAAACTCCATTTGAATTCTATTATTCAAATTCTATTTCAATTCCTTATATTCAAAGTCCATTTGAATTCTCGACATTATTTATAAACAACGTTTATAACTTCAATTCAAATCCCACCTTTCCATTTATAAACAACGTTTATAAATTCAATTCAAATCCCATCTTTTCATTTATAAACAGAGTTTATAAATTCAATTCAAATCCCATCTTTTCATTTATAAACAGAGTTTATAAATTCAATATTCGTTCATATATATTCAAAACAAGTTAATATTTTCTATAGTTCATTTAAAATTCAAATTCTATTTGTAAAAATAGAATTCCCCGTTTAAATATCAAATACCCTTTTCGATATTTTTTTATAAATCAATATTCAAGCCCCAGGGATATTTTAAACAATCAAATCAACCAATTTTCAATGATTTGATTTTTAACACATCATATATGAATATATATGAAATCAAACAAACAACAACAGATAATATATTTTTGAGGAATCCAGTTGGATTCCTCCAACCTGTTTTCCTGCATCCACAGATGTTAGTCACCATAGTAATACCCATCCTGCTTCGAGGCAGGATATCGCGGTATAGAAGGTCATCCACTAATCATAGCGTGGGGGCGTATAGGGTAATCATCCGCTAATGAAACTGCGGGCATCCGCTAATGATACTGCGGGAATCCAACCAATCATTAACCCAATATATATATATATATATCCTAAATAACTATATATATTTTAAAACAATCAGACAGCATTCAAACAAACACAGACAATTATTTTTAACTATATAAAAATAATTCAATAAAAGTGAGTGAGATTTTACTCACCGAGATTTTATTTGCAGATCCGATATGATTTTAACTTAAATCGAACATATGCGATTTAAGTTAAAATCTGGTGCTGATTCCAGTCGAGTCTAAAAATTTCCAATCCGACTCTATTCCACAGCTATTTGTGATACAGTTTCAGTACTGCTTTCTCCGTCCGATTCTGTTTACAAATGGAGAAGATATGATTTTTCTCTTTTTAGGTTTTTGAATATATATATATATATATATTTATTTATTTAACTACTTAAATTAATAAATTTAAATATAAAATTGATTACCTTAAATACATTCTTTCTTGTTAGCTCTAGGATTTGAAAACCCGAACTAACCTTTTTGCCTAAATCAAATAAGATATTTTTCATAACTTAAATTATATTAATTTATTAACTATAACTAAATTAAATTATCTGCTTTTAACTAACTAAATAATTTACCTCAAGTCTTCTGTTCACATTTTTTTTGCGCCTTCAGGGAAAAACATTAACCCCATCACAGATCGATCTCTCCAGTGTTCATCGTGCCGACTTCAACACTCTAGTAAATCGAACATACACCAGTTCATCTATTCGAACACACAACTTCCTCTGTTGTACTTTCAACAAATCGCGACTATATAGTGTTGCTACGCCTCCAGGACCGTTGAAGTCTGTTTTCCTTCACGTTGAGCTATCCCTAAACTGCTACGAACTCAATCACGACTTCGAACTAATCAACATTTTTGACTTCGATAGCAGGAAATCGCGCTCATACCCAAGCCGACACCATCAATTTTCACATCGAAGACCACATCGATCAGCTTCTGAACCCTCGCAATAGTTAGAAACTAGAAATACCCCAAATCATCATCATGACTAAAACTGTAGGAACCCTGGACGCGATTTTAACTTTGAACTTGAATTGAAACAGTAGCGCTATCACTCTTGGACTCGCAACGGATTAATTAGGGATTTCGGTTTCTTTTCGATTTCGAATGAATTGAAAAAAAGGGAAAAAATGAGGATACCGTATTTGGAAAAGGGTCGATACATATATATTTCTTTTTGTGAATATAAAGAAGCATGGCCATTTTATAAGGAGATTTGTGGAGTTGAGGAGTGCACAGTTTGTTTTTGGTTTGTGGATATAAGGAATGGCACGACTATTGTCTTTGTTTTGAGAATGGTGGAATAAACAAGGCCACAACCTTATTATATTTTAATTCATTTGAACCAGTGTTCTTTAATTAAAAATGCCCATGATGTCGAACTCCTTTCTGAACCCAACAACTGTCAATTCTAGGGTAAATCTAATATTCTGAACCCACTGGGATAAGTATCAAAGTCCAGTTCGATCGCCTGTGGAAGATATTTATTTAAATTGATATAAATAAAACTTTAAAACAATAAATTCTATGATAATAAAATAATAATATTATTCGAATTCAAATAGAAGTCTGAATTGTATTAAATTCAGTTTTAAATCTCGAACTGAATTATATTTTCGCATAACGATGATTTAATATATATTCGATATTTAATCGAAATTGATTATTAAACTAATAACTTAATATAAATATTCATTTATATTATCGACTCGATTTTTAAATCCGTATTAAATAGTTAAAATTAACCCATAAGAATCCGGGTCATTACAATCTTCCCCACTTAAAATAATTTCGTCCTCGAAATTGCTAAGGTAGAAAAAGTGCTACAAACCCATTAACTTTCAGAACTTATTTATGTTGATACTCAACATTTCAAACTTCAATACGTAACTCTCTGTCGAATAAATCCCTATTCGATAACTCCTCCCTTCGAATAACTATATTCGATAATCTATCTTTCGAATAACTAGATTCGAAAACCTTTCTTCGAATAAACTATATTCGATTTACTCTATTCAATTTACTCTTATCAATTAACTCTATTTGATTAGCTCTTTTCACTTAACTCCTTCCGGATAAGCTATATTCGATAACTCCTTTAACTCTATTCGAATAAACTATTTTCGATTAACTCCTTTAATTCTATTCGAATAAACTATATTCGATAACTCCTTTAACTCTATTCGAATAAACTATTTTCGATTAACTCCTTTAATTCTATTCGAATAAACTATATTCGATAACTCATTTCGCTTGACTCTAGATCGCAGCGATCACAATGGTTACGCCTGATTCCCTTAGGAAACATCTGACTGCCTTAGGCTATCTACAGCCCTGCGAATTACGTTAGCAGTCGTACAAAATGGCGACTTATCCTGAGTAATTATGTTTGACTAACTATATTTCAATAACTATATTCGATCAACTTTAATTGAATAACTAATATTCAATTAAATCCTAATTCGATTAACTATGTTCAATTTACTCTATCTGGTTAGCTCTTATTTTGAATAACAAATATTCGATAAATTCTAATTGAATAACTAATATTCAATTAACTCTACGGATTAACCCTAACTGATTAACTCTAACTGATTAATTCTTACTCTAATCAATTTATTCTAATTCTAATCGATTTTTTTTAACTCTAATCGACTTCTCATATTCGAATAACTCCTATTGGATAACATTTATTCATTTATAAAGATTTATTTTAGTAACGGTTCTTCACTTTATAAATGTACTCTTTAATAACATTACTTCACTTATACAAGTGTTGTGTACCCCCTTCTATTTAAAACTATCGATGTTAAAAACCAATATCTCTTCTCTATATAAGCTCAAACTTATATATTCCATTTATCGAATGATAAATATTTAATTTAATTTATAAACTGTTATTTATAAATTAATCTTTTCTATCTGTTAAAAACAGAATTCCATTTTCTATTCATCTTCTAAATATTCCTTTGATTAAATTCTATTTATTTAACCAATAAATATCTCATTTATAACATTCTATTTATTTTCTATAAATAAATCTTTCCATTTAATCTATTTGTAAATGTTTTACAAATATTCCTTTTTAAATTCTATTTGTAATTGTTTTTACAAATATTTCTCCTTCTATTTGTTTGCACATAACTTCCTTTGTATTTGTGTTACAAATATATTTCCTCTTTAACTCTTTTGGCTTTCCTTTATTCACACCCAATTCATATTTCATTCACATTGATTTTACTCAATTTATTCATTTCGATCCATTTAACTTACCTAAGTTAAAGTTAATTTCAATCATTCAAATTCCCATTAACTAGTTGCTAATTAACCATTTTGTCTATTTCACCCTTTTTATTTGAATATCACTTATTCAAATATATGTCAATTTAATTATAACTAATCTAATTATATTTTCAACTTGAGTTATATATTCGATTTCGAATATAAATTCTCAATCTCTTTCACTTATCCAAAAACCCAATTTCGATTCAAATTTCCTTTAACTAATTATTCTCCAATTTAGTTAATTCTATTTAACCATTTAAAATATGATTTTTGTCTTAAAAATCATTTCACTTACTTCACTGAAGTTCATATTTATTTTATATCTCCAGTCTGGATTTTTCTAATGCCAATTCGGATTTTATTTCATAAAAATCCTTCTATTTATTTAATTAAACCGTTATGGTTTTATAATGGTTATGGCGCTACTTTTCTAAAAATTTGATTTTGATATAACTCAAAATCTATACGACGAAATCTAGATTTTTCTCTTTCATTAGAAAACTATTATTCAACTGGTCCCGACGATTCTTGTTTCAAAGAATTCCGACTTCAATTGAGTTCTGTATACTAAATTGAAGTTTGAATCGCCAATTTACGAACTGCCGCGCTACGGCGAGCTCGTTTTAATTATATTTATAAATATAAACGTTTTAACTTTGTTTATAATAAATTCAACTCCATTCTGATATATTTTTAATATATATCCAATCCATTTCATAATATTCCCGATCTATTTCACTTCTATTTGAAATTCTATATATTTACAATATTCAAATTCCATTTGAATCTCTTTATTCAAACTCTATATTATTTCCTTCTATTCAATTTCTATTTGAATTTTCTTCTATTCAAATTCTATTGAATTCCTTATCTTCATATTCCATTTGAATTTCTTATTTTCAATTTCTATTTGAATTCCTTTATTCAAAATCCATTTGAAATCCCTTCTTTTCAAATTTCATTTGAATCTCTTTATTCAATTTCTATTTAAATTCCTTTGAATTTAAATTGTATTTCAAACTCTATATTTTCTTGAATTCTAATATTCAAATCTCTATTTGACTTTTCTTTATTCAAATCCATTTGAATTCCTTTGAATTTAAATTCCATTTCAATTTTTCTTATACAATTTCTATTTGAATTTCCTTTATTCAAACTCATTTGAATTCCTTTAAATTCAAATTTTATTTCACTTCTATTTGAATTATATATACATTCAAATTCCTTTATTTTACTTCTATTTGAAATCTATATTCCAATTCCCATTTCAAAATTCCTTTAAAGTAATATAAATATATACATATATTTATATCTATCTCAAATTCAAACATCTGAATTTTCAAACAACTTGTTTCTTTCAGACAAATTCCATCAAAACTTTTCTAAGGCAGCAATTCATCACTTAGAAACTCAAAAATGAACACTGATGATGTTGCGACCATCATCAGAATTATTTCCCAGCTACTGAATGAGTTCAGTACTATACTTCTTTCAAAATCCATTTAGAAAAATATTTTCCAAACTCCCAGGATTTTAAATTTTGAATTCTGGTTGGAATTCAATTTCAATTTATCTCATTTGTATATTTGATTTCGTATACAAATTCCATTGGTTATATATATAACTATTTCTGTTCTATAATCTAATTCGATTATAATCCTAACAATCAACTCAACTATTGAAAACAATATCGTGTTCAATCTTCTGTTCAAGTGTTTATAAACTCCTATCGACATCGTGGCGTCCCACGATTCGATTAGAATTCATAATCCACTCAACAGACTAGTCAACACAATATAAAACAGTTTTTATATCCAATAACAAGTACGCTCTCTCGTATATATATACACTCAACTCATTCTAGGATACTACTGATCTTATCTCTAATGAGCACAATCCAACAAGCCTAGGTATTCGCTCAACCTAAGCTCTGATTACAACTGTAATGACCCAGATTTCCGTAACATCAGAGTTGACTATATACATCATACGTCCAACCCAAATATCACGAAAATACGGAACATATTTTTTTTAGAAGAAAGAGATAGAAGAAGAACAGACATAACAACACAGAATCTCACATCGCAGCGGAATATAATATAATATATCATAACTTTTGAAATACAAAATTTCAACTGTATAACATACACTTATCAGAGTACAACACTTACAACACAACGGAACCACTATAACTAGATAACGCTGAAGCCTCCTGCTCCAAGCTCCTTTAGATATATCTGAAAAATCCTGAACTACTTGACTGCCCATAAAAATTTAGGCACCCAAGAGTTTAGGTAGAACAAAACAAATAAACTCCGGGTCAGTCATGGGACTGGTATGAGTAAACAGTTTAAAACAGTTTCAGAAACTAAATGATATCTCATAAGACCACGCCGTATAACACGGAACGGGTTTTTCCCTTATGAGAATCCAACACTTGATTTAACTTTCACAATCCCTTTTGAAAGGAACGATAATCTTTATATCAAAACTCTTTTGATATTATAATAGTGTCTAAATCAAGTAAATACAATCTAGTGGAACGTTTGCATCTCACGTTTCACATATATAATATACAATCAAAACCGCAAGCACGTATTGGGTATTTGATTTCCAACTATGACAAGGTATGGAACCACATTCCGCTGGTATATCTCTAGAGGAGAATACACCGAGTTCAACAAGAACATCTTGCAACTCAGCCACACATGACCGATCACTCATTTCGCTTGAGTGTATCGAATGTATATCACCAACGATTGGGATTAGCAACCGTTTCCCGAATGGGACAACATCGACAATAGATTTTTAGAAGTAAATGAAACTCTAGATCAGGTGATTATACATCCTAATAGGTGCGACCTACATAGCCATGCTGCCTGCCCGATTTCTGTCATTTACCGGTTGATGAGGCTTGAAGCTACGCTTTATTATCACACCAGATTCACTTCGAATGCCACATCGTCAAATCCATCAAATCACCGATTGACGTCCTCAACAGTACATTACGTGTTAGCTAAAAGAAGTTTCCTTCTCCGCTTCCACTCTTGGTACGGTTGAAGAAATCAATGTATGTGACCTTTCTGGAAATACTCTGTCAGACATTCATCCATACAAGTCACCCAGGAACAGGATGAACCGAAGGCACGATTTCTATTAATAGAAAAAGTCCTTGCACTCTACTCCGTCTTCGATTATCTTTATATAATCTGATTCGCACGCTACTGCCAATACGGAGTGGTTCTTCGGATAATAATCCAACCGATCTCTCCATATTGACAACGATGGTCAAAACTCCGATAGTCTGTGATTTAACTATCGAATAAAAACAAGTGTTTCGATAGTCGATGATTTAACTATCGAATAAAACAAGTGTTCATCCAAACATCCGACAATCACTGAGCCCTTAATTAATATTTCATTAATTAAATCACTTCTCTATTTCTTTATCAATATTTGTTAACCAAATATTTTCAATAATCATATTGGCCTTTTACGTTATTTGGAAAACATTTCCGAATATCGCCTTCCTTTATTTTCTAGCTTAGAAATATTTATTATTCTATTTCCAAGCTTACATTTATACGGGTTAAAACGGATGTTGTGTAAAACATCGTTACGACAACCCAAATACTATATTCAACTGACTCTTATTCAACATTGATCTTCGAGCCTGAAATCTTACTGTTTATTTGTTAATAATGAAATCAATCAAGTTGGGGTATAACTACCTCTCAGACCTTGACTGAATAACATTTATAACGTCAAAACAGATATGAGTACTTATTCGAAAAATCAATACCATACAACTAGTTTTTCACTTTTAAACACATATATACTTTCTCTTTCTATTCTTACTAGATTTTATTCTTATACTTCCTTTTTTATTATACTATTCTATTTCTAAGTTCGTTTTCTTATCGACTTCTATATATATCGATACGTTGATTTCTAACTTTCAAATTATCTTAAAAATATTCTATCTCCTTAAATTCCCGGAAAAATTCGCCATAACCTCCTTTGTACCGGGAGCATCGGGAAATTTCAAATAGCTTTCCCGGTCCTTCTCATCTCAAAAAGAAAAAGAAAAGGCCAAGCGGCTTGCCGATACGGCGCATAAAATCTCATATATGAATTAAATATGTACCTTCTTGTCGGGCGTTCTATTTATATACCTTCTAACACTTTATTCCAAACATGTCTCCTGTATGTCTATACATGTCCAATCTATTTTAACTATACCAATCGTTTTAACTAAATTTGTTAATTAAATCTGTTAATTAACTTCTTAGTCTATTCCACTTCTATTTATCCAAATCTATCTATTATAAATCCCATTTGAATTTCTATATTCAAATTCCATTTGAAATACTATATTCAAATTCTATAGTTAAACTCCATTTGAATTCTATTATTCAAATTCTATTTCAATTCCTTATATTCAAAGTCCATTTGAATTCTCGGCATTATTTATAAACAATGTTTATAACTTCAATTCAAATCCCACCTTTCCATTTATAAACAACGTTTATAAATTCAATTCAAATCCCATCTTTTCATTTATATACAGAGTTTATAAATTCAATTCAATTCCCATCTTTTCATTTATAAACAGAGTTTATAAATTCAATATTCGTTCATATATATTCAAAACAAGTTAATATTTTCTATAGTTCATTTAAAATTCAAATTCTATTTGTAAAAATAGAATTCCCCTTTTAAATTTCAAATACCCTTTTCAATATTTTTTTATAAATCAATATTCAAGCCCCAGGGATATTTTAAACAATCAAATCAACCAATTTTCAATGATTTGATTTTTAACACATCATATATGAATATATATGAAATCAAACAAACAACAACAGATAATATATTTTTGAGGAATCCAGTTGGATTCCTCCAACCTGTTTTCCTGCATCCACAGATGTTAGTCACCATAGTAATACCCATCCTGCTTCGAGGCAGGATATCGCGGTATAGAAGGTCATACACTAATCATAGCGTGGGGCATATAGGGTAATCATCCGCTAATGAAACCGCGGGCATCCGCTAATGATACCGCGGGAATCCAACCAATCATCAACCCAATATATATATATATATATATCCTAAATAACTATATATATTTTAAAACAATCAGTTAGCATTCAAACAAACACAGACAATTATATTTAACTATATAAAAATAATTCAATAAAAGTGAGTGAGATTTTACTCACCGAGATTTTATTTGCAGATCCGATATGATTTTAACTTAAATCGAACATATGCGATTTAAGTTAAAATCTGGTGCTGATTCCAGTCGAGTCTAAAAATTTCCAATCTGACTCTATTCCACAGCTATTTGTGATACAGTTTCAGTATTGCTTTCTCCGTCCGATTCTGTTTACAAATGGAGAAGATATGATTTTTCTCTTTTCAGGTTTTTGAATATATATATATATATATATATTTATTTATTTATTTAACTACTTAAATTAATAAATTTAAATATAAAATTGATTACCTTAAATACATTCTTTCTTGTTAGCTCTAGGATTTGAAAACCCGAACTAACCTTTTTGCCTAAATCAAATAAGATATTTTTCATAACTTAAATTATACTAATTTATTAACTATAACTAAATTAAATTATCTGCTTTTAACTAACTAAATAATTTACCTTAAGTCTTCTGTTCACATTTTTTTTTGCGCCTTCAGGGAAAAACATTAACCCCATCACAGATCGATCTCTCCAGTGTTCATCGTGCCGACTTCAACACTCTAGTAAATCGAACATACACCAGTTCATCTATTCGAACACACAACTTCCTCTGTTTTACTTTCAACAAATCGCGACTATATAGTGTTGCTACGCCTCCAGGACCGTCGAAGTCTGTTTTCCTTCACGTTGAACTATCCCTAAACTGCTACGAACTCAATCACGACTTCGAACTAATCAACATTTTTGACTTCGATAGCAGGAAATCGCGCTCATACCCAAGCCGACACCATCAATTTTCACATCGAAGACCACATCATTCAGCTTCTGAACCCTCGCAATAGTTAGAAACTAGAAATACCCCAAATCATCATCATGACTAAAACTGTAGGAACCCTGGACGCGATTTTAACTTTGAACTTGAATTGAAACAGTAGCGCTATCACTCTTGGACTCGCGACGGATTAATTAGGGATTTCGGTTTCTTTTCGATTTCTAATGAATTGAAAAAAAGGAAAAAAAACGAGGATACCGTATTTGGAAAAGGGGTCGATACATATATATTTCTTTTTGTGAATAGAAAGAAGCATGGCCATTTTATAAGGAGATTTGTGGAGTTGAGGAGTGCACGGTTTGTTTTTGGTTTGTGGATATAAGGAATGGCACGACTATTGTCTTTGTTTTGAGAATGGTGGAATAAACAAGGCCACAACCTTATTATATTTTAATTCATTTGAACCAGTGTTCTTTAATTAAAAATGCCCATGATGTCGAACTCCTTTCTGAACCCAACAACTGTCAATTCTAGGGTAAATCTACTATTCTGAACCCACTGGGATAAGTATCAAAGTCCAGTTCGATCGCCTGTGGAAGATATTTATTTAAATTGATATAAATAAAACTTTAAAACAATAAATTCTATGATACTAAAATAATATTATTATTCGAATTCAAATAGAAGTCTGAACTGTATTAAATTCAGTTTTAAATCTCGAACTGAATTATATTTTCGCATAACGATGATTTAATATATATTCGATATTTAATCGAAATTGATTATTAAACTAATAACTTAATATAAATATTCATTTATATTATCGACTCGATTTTTAAATCCGTATTAAATAGTTAAAATTAACCCATAAGAATCCGGGTCATTACAGAGGTAAGGACAAAGTACAGGATCTTCTGGAGGGTAGATGTATTCCCTCACGGCTGGTATACCGATGGGGGTAGGACCATCTAGGTTGAAATTTGGTTCTCTCGATCATCCTGTTCGAACTTTATTCGACTCTGGCGCATCGCATTCGTTTATCTCATCATCATTAGTTGAGTCACTGCACTTAGACACCAGTTTAATAGACGATCCCTTGGTTGTCTCAAACCCAATTGGGGGCTCCACTTATTTGTCCATGATATGTTTGGGTTTGAAGATTTCTATACTTAGCGTTGAGTTTAGATGTGATGCTTTTGTTGGGCTATGGGTTGATTTTGGGCATGGACTGGTTATCCAGTAATGGTGCCGTTCTTGATTGCGAAATGAGAGTTGTTAGGCTCATGACCCGCTTGGGTAATACTCTCGAGATCTCTTGTAATCCCATGGATTCTGTTATGCTAAGTTATCTTGAATCGCTTGACGCTTCGGTGGAGAGTTTGCGATCTGTTAGAGTGGTCCAGGAATACTCGAATGTGTTTGAGGAGGTAAAGGGCTTACCTCCGAAGCGGGAGATATATCTGGTAGACAATGCTAAACCAGTATCTTTGCCAGTGTGCCACATGGCTCCTCGTGAGAGGAGGGAACTCAATAAGCAAGTAGGGGAGTTGCTAGAGAAGGGGTTCATAAGACGAAGTATATCGGAGTGGGGTGCTCCTGTAGTTTTAGCCACGAAGGCGGATGGGTCCCTCAGACTTTGTGTAAACTATAGAGAACTCAACAAGCTTACAAAGAAGAATAGACACCCATTGCCGAGGATTGATGATCTCTTTGATCAGTTGGTTGGCGCCTCAGTGTTTTCGCAGTTGGACTTAGCCATAGGGTTTCATCAGTTGAGAGTGGCTAAGGATAGTATAGAGAAGACTGCCTTTAGGACTCCGGATGGTTTCTATGAGTGGCTGGTGATGCCATTTGGTTTGACGAACGCCCCTGCATACTTTGTTGATTTGATGAGTAGGGTGTTCAGGGAGTACCTAAATAACTTCGTAGTGGTCTTTCTGGATGACATCTTGGTCTTTTCTAAGAGCGAAATAAGTTTTCGTATATGCTTAATAGGTTAAGAAAAGCCAGTTATTTGATCAACGGTGGTTTTGGAGCGAGACTGGTAAGGACATCCAGAGTTGGACAAGTGCTTAATTATTTAGCCGTTTTTTTCTAGTATCATCTCACGTAGGTCGTCTGAATTCGAAGGAGGTATCCCTTGGGTGTTTGTCTGATATTGGTTTAGGCCTTTGGGGCTTGCACTTGGGGGATGTCGAGTTCGACTAGGATGGTCTGCATGAGAGATGGATAGTTGTGACGATTTTGCATGGGAGAATATCCTGGTTTTCTCTAGAAGTGGAGAAAAGCATGCCCTACATCTTATGGAAGTGTTGGAGACTCTTCGAGCGCATAGTCTTAAGACAGCAAAGGTGGATGGAGTTCTTAGCATCCTATGATTTCGAGATAGCGTATACCCCTGGCAAGGGTAACGTGGTGGCAGACGCCTTGAGCAGAAAAAGGTTGTCCTTGAGTCCATTGTTCGTGGAACGATGAAGCTTGGAATTTATCTCGATGTTTGATTTCAGACCTTCCGTTGACTTTGTACCCGGTTTGCTAGCATCCTTGGAGGTCAGACCCACTCTTTTGGGACGGATTGGCGAGGCATAGCGGGACGACCCACAGTTGGTTGAGTTGGTAGAGAGGCTCATAAGGGGGGAGTCGTCCAGCCATTTGAGTAGGTAAACCTTAGAAGATAGGGGGTGCTTGCGTAGAGACGGTAGACTTTATGTACCGTAAGACGAGGGTTTGAGGAAAGCTATTCTTGATGATGCACATCGTTCAAAGATGACCATTCATCCCGGTGGGGACAAGATGTACCAAGACATGAAGCGAGTTTACTTTTGGGCCGGTATGAAGAAAGATGTGGCCGAGTATGTCGCTAGATGCTTGGTGTGCCAACAAGTGAAAGCGGAGCAAAAGAAACCCGGTGGGTTGCTTCACCCATTGGAAGTTCCGCAATGGAAGTGGGATAGCGTCTCGATGGATTTTATTAATGGGTTACCAAGATCGATGAAGGGTAATATGGGAATTTGGGTTGTGGTGGACAGACTTACTAAGAGCGCCCATTTCATACCCGTGAAGAGCAAGAGGACTGCTCCATGGCTAGCTTCAGTTTACCTTCGAGAGATAGTTCGATTGCATGGGGTACCTACTAGCATAGTGAGCGATCGAGATCCTATCTTCACTAGCGAGTTTTGGAGAAGTTTGCAAGAGGCGGTAGGGACTCAGTTGTGTTTGAGCACTGCATATCATCCTCAGACGGACGGCCAGACCGAGAGGGTGAATCGTGTTCTAGAAGACCTTTTGAGGCTATGTATCTTAGGTTTTGGAGGTACATGGGAAGAGCATCTTCCATTGGTGGAGTTCGCATATAATAACAGGTTTCGATCTAGTATTGGCATGGCTCCTTTTGAAGCTCTTTATGGAAGGCCTTGTCGATCACCTACATGTTGGTGGGAATCTACGGATAAGATCTTGCTTGGGCCTGATATGGTTAGAGAGACTTCATAAAAGATTGATTTGAATCGAAGAAGGATGAAAGCAGCGCAAGATAGGCAGAAATCTTACGCGGATAAGAGGAGGACGGATCTTGAGTTTGATGTTGGGGACATGATCTTTATTAAAGTATCTCCATTACGGAATGTTGTTCGTTTTGGGTCCGTTGGGAAGTTAGCACCAAGATTTGTAGGACCATTTCCTATTAAGGAAAGGATTGAACGGATGGCATATAGATTGGATTTACCCGAGAGACTTGGTGGGGTACACGACGTATTCCATGTGTCACATTTGAGGAAGTGCCTACATGAGACCGCAGAGGTGGTAGAGCCGAGCTTGCTTAGAGAAGTGGACGTAGAGCGTGATGCGACTATTCGACGAGCTCCTACCTGCATCCTTGGGTCAGAGATTAGGAAGTTGAGAAACAAAGAGGTTCAACTAGTCAAAGTGCAATGGGGAGAAGATGAGAGCAATGCTACTTGGGAGACAGAAGAGAAGATGCGTTCACTGTACCCATTCCTTTTTGAGGGTATGCCTTTTAACTTCTCCTTTATCGTTTGTCTAGTACTTATCTTATCTTTAGTATGTCCTCTCATTAGTACCTTTGACCTTTAGATAGGGTAAACCTATGGTTGAAACATGTGTTTGAGACATGTTATATTTGATGGATGCGTGTGGATGAAAGTGTTTGCTAGTGGTTGCTCGTGGATGCATATACACACACTTTAGACACTAGATCGGCTCAGTCACTTCATATTGCATATTGCATATAATTGTGTGTAGGTAGCTATATTAATGGATGTATAATGGTTGTGTTATCACATGGATGATGCATTTTGGTGTATGGTTGTGCACACATGTAGAAATAGTATGTGTCGATAGGGTTCTTTCGCATACATATTGGATGCATGGCACTATCATGGTTTGCATTAAGGAGGTCAACTGAATCAGTAGACCGCCTGATTTTGCATTAGACAGGGAACATATACACACACTTTTTGCATTTGTTCATACAGCATTAGAAACTTTAAGGACAATGGATGCCAGTGTATTATGGTTTGAGTAGATGGTTGTTTGGTTGGTAGGATACGTTCTTCTTGACTTAGAGATTTCGGGGACGAAATCCTTTAAGTAGGGGAGAATGTAACACCCCGTATGTTGAATAACTTGCAATAATATAAAACAGGGCAGAATTAAATTTAAAATCTGAATCAGGGGAAACGGGCTATGCCATTGCGTTCGTCTCGGAAAAGTACGCGAAATAGAGTCCGAGTTTTCGAAAATCGGAGTCCGTATGACCCAGTTAAAGCCCGAAGAAGTTTTAAGAAATTCAAAACAGATTTAAAATATTCAAATTTCACAGTTCAGAAGAGGCGGGAAAATTCCCGCCAGACAGAGGGTGTCGACCCAGGGGTCGACATGAGTGTCGACCCCCCCTAGGGGTCGACCCATGGGTCGACCCAGGGGTCGACCCCCCCTGTCGGTCTGTGTGACCTGGGTGCAGCCTGAAGGAGTTTGGCCTGTGTCTGGAGGCTTGTGACGAGATCTGACGGCTCTAACCTAATCTAGGGTTAATCTAAGGGCCTAAACTACATCCTAATTCTATAAGTACACCCTAAGACTACCCTAATTCATACTAAAAATAGATACAGCGTCGTTATGCCGTCAAATTGCAACTTGAAGGAGCCTCCATCAAATTGTAGAAGAAGATAGCTTCTCAAATCAACTTCTTATCAACTTTAGCAACTTAATCTTCTTCATAGGAGTGCTAATCAACAAGTTGTGAGTTTCTATAGCCTTAATGACCAATTGTTGAAATGATTATGATAGGATATAATGAGGTTATGGCTATGAATGTGGATCAATGCAAGTTATGTTATCATATGCTATATGTTCATGATGTTATGCAAGTTATATGCTATGTGTTCATGATGTTATGCAAGTTATATGCTATGTGTTCATGATGTTATGCAAGTTATGCAAGTCATATGCTATGTGATCATGATGTTATGCAAGTTATGCAAGTCATATGCTATGTGATCATTATGTTATGCAAGTTATGCAAGTCATATGCTAGGTGATCATGATGTTATGCAAGTTATGCAAGTTATATGCTATGTGTTCATGATGCTAGTTATGCAAATCGCTATGATAAACATTGATCCATTATGACACCATGTTATGCAAGTTTGGTGTTTGATTATATGCAAGTTCATATATGATATGTTATGCAAGTTTGGTGTATGATTATATGCAAGTTCATATATGACATGTTATGCGAGTTTGGTGTTTGATTATATGCAAGTAACATGTGCAAGTTTACACCTTTGTATGATATGCATACATATGCAAGTTAACCCATTTGTATGTCATACATACATATGCAAGTTTACCCCTTTGTATGACATAAGTAACTTATGCAAGTTAACCTCTTTATGACATATGTGATTCATGCAAGGTTGGGTTAATTATTTATGCTAGTTGGGTTTGATGCTATATGCATGTTGACACCTTTTAAACCCATATTGATGCTAATGTTATGCAAGTTGAACCCATTGTATGTGTGATGAATCTTCCCTTTTAAGTATGTCATGTTAGCGAATTACGTGGGGAACGATGGGGTTAATATTCAGGTTAATGAAATGGTGTGAAGTTGGTATGATTATGCATACATAAAGTGGATGGACATAATTGAGTCAATTATGTACATTGTTAAATTTGTAATTAATTAGGGATAATTAATACAAATTATGGGGGTGATTAATTAGGTGTAATTAATCGACTAAGACACGAGGTTGGACCCTTTTGTAGCATAAGACTGCCTGGAACCGACCGGCAAATCCAGCAGCTACAAATGATTGGCCCAATGTGAGAGGTCTTAGGCACAAACTAAATACGTGACAAGTGTAAAGACACGAGGTTACACTCGGTTATGGCGTAAGGCTGCCCGGACCCGACCGGTAAATCCAGCTGCCATAAAAGATAGTCTAATGTGAGAGGTCTTTACAACGGTTACGTTCTTAATCAATTAAGAAACACTTAACCAGATAAGCATGTAGTGGGGCATGAGGGGTTAAGTGGGTGCCTTGGGTGGCATGTGGAAATCTAATGTGTTGCCTTGGGTGGCAATAGAAAATACGATTAGAATACTTAACCAAAGTGGAATATGTAATTGAACATGATTAGAGGGTTAAGTAAGTGCCTTGGGTGGCATGTGGAAATCAAGTAGGTGCCTTGGGTGGCATGGGAAATCTAGTGGGTGCCTTGGGTGGCAATTGAAATATGATTAGATGACTTAACCAAACTTTAAACATGTAAGTGGACATGATTATTCAAAAGGGTTAAGTGGGATACACTAGAAAAAGGGACAAGCTTAGGTGGGTAGCTTGTGGGGGGCCATTTCAACCAGTAACCCATATGTATCTTATTGGGCTCGACCCATGTCGAGGACGGGACACGCGTACTGGGCTTGAATATAAGAGGCTAAAACGGGTTAGCGGTGGCAACGCAAGTCCAACGGGTTTCATATGCGTGTGTGGACCCGGGCTGGTAGGTAAGACGTTGTTGCATCGTGTAGGTATAAGCCGTGCACCATTGGTTGTATCGGGTTGCCACTTTGGGGAGTGATACACCCCATTGTGGGGCCAACACGGGTATCTACGGTAGGGAGCCGATCGCTTGGGGAGTGGTGGGTACACCTAGTGGAGATGGGGGCAGACGACACCTATGTAGTCAGCTAGGGGTACACGAAACTACTAGTTAAATTTTCTAAGTCCTTGGGTGGGATCAACCTTTAAGTAGGAATTACCCTTGGGTGGGTAGATCTGGTGTGGTGCAGTGTAGGAATTACCCTTGGGTGGGTAGATCTGGTGTGGTGCAGTGTAGTATTTATCCTTGGGTGGATAGGCGCGTCTTTACCGTTATCTTAGTTCATCCTAAGTCTAGTTGGCTGCTTAGTGTAGTCATTTATCCCCAGTCGTACCGTACCAGGTTTATATCATACCCAAATTACTTTAATGATTGTATTGTTAAAGTTATCGGGCTCACTCAGACTTATGTCTGACCCCGTTGTTTTTATATTTTTCCCCAACCCTCAGGTTCTCAGAGTGGGCCTAGCACTAGTGGGCTTTGATCAGATTGCTTTATCTATCTTTTGGAGCTTGGACCGTGATGTAAAGCCCAGCTTATCTTTTCTATTATGGCTATTAGTTATGTAGTGGGATTATGTACTTTTGTTTTATCAAGGCGGATTTTATGTACTTGACTCTGGTTTATGGTTTTGTGATGTAACCAAACATGTTTTACTTTCCGCTGCAATGAAATGATGTTTTAAATTCTCAAGTATTACTTATATCTGTCTTGTTGTAATTTTTCTGTTCTATATTCACTTAAGATACTCCACCGATGCTATGGCATTCCCTTTATGAGTGACCGTAGCGGGTGTGGGGTGTTACACATCGCCTTATGGTTTTAAAGATCGAAGAAATCTCATCAATTATGCTTTTGGATTGGGGGATAAATTCTAATTGGATTGGAAGATTATAAGGATTGAAATCCTAAGAAAATCGGCCATTGAAATCCTAAAGTGGCGGCTACGTGTTTAGACATTAGGGTTAGGGTGATGTAATCTAGGTTTATTTATAATATTATATTATTTATTAATCACTAAAAGGCCCGTTTAGCCGCTAACTCCAATTCAGGTCCAACGACAGACATTCCTAACTAATAACCTCCGTTCTGAACCCAATGGGCTACGTCCCATCTGCCAATTTGATCGTCTGAGCCCTGTTTTATTTAAATTAATATTTAAATCTTTTATTTATTTAAATTCCATCGTACATTTAAATTTACCGGTGCCACATACGACCTCTAAAAATTACAGAAAAATTATTTCTATCTTTATTTTGACGCTACGGTCCTAACAAAACTAATTTCATCGAATTCCGAGACCATTTGAAAAATGGCCATTTTCTGGTCGATCGAAATTGACTGAAACTGACAAAACACATTTTCTTTTGCCACGCTCACATATTAATTCGAAAAATTCTGAAAAATTAAACTTAACAATAATTTGACATTCCGGTTCCAACAAAAGTGGTTTCGTCAAAAACAGAGGTCATTTGCAAAATGACTATTTTTTAAGGCCAATATATTATATTAAAATATATAAAAATTCTATAGCGACTTTTCTAAATTTTAAACTGGACATAACTTATGATTTTTGAAACGAAATTTCAGTTTCTCACATTCGTTAGAAAGATATGATTAAACAGATTCAAATATTTCTTGTTTCGCTTGATTCTGATTTATTTTGAATCGTGTACATTTAGTTAAAGTTTAAAATCAAATTTTCAAATTGCACCGCTATTTCTAATTCCTTTTATATTTATATTCGTTTTAACTTCGTTGAAAATAATTTTTCCATCGTTATTATTTAAAATAAACCATTTTAAATATTCTAAATTCATTAAAATTTCTAAAATAAAATTTTTAAATTGGCCCCAAAAAATCTGGGTTGTTACAATCTCCCCTACTTAAAATCTTTTCGTCCTCGAAAAGGAACGAAGATAAAGGTCATCTAATTAACAAAAATCATCTTTCATTCTATTATTGGTTTCAATAATTTTATTAGTTGATTAACCTTTTAAATATATATAACTTTTATATATTCAAAGATCATATTTTCCTAGCTCAGATTATATATAAAATCAAAAGTACGTTAATTATAGACTTGGCACTCTCGACTCATTCTAGGGCATTACTAAACCCATCTCTAACGAGTTTTCTCATTCTAGGATACTACTGATCCAATCTCTAATGAGTATTCCTATTGGATATTACTAATCCAATCTCTGATGAGTTTATTGTTCAGCTCTAACGAGTTGTACCCCCAAAGATTTGAGCTAATCAGAGCTCTGATACCAACTGTAAAGACCCGAAAATTCCCGCCCTTTGAATCGACCATAAGCCACACAAGTCTGATCCAAAAATTGGAAATCCTGGCATACTTTAACTTTGGGAATACAATACATTAGAATAAATACAGCAGACTTTTATAAACATTACAATAATGTTACATCAGAGTACATAATCTATCAGAGTACATCGGAAATTAAATAATACAGTGGGCGAATAAATTACAAGGAATTTAATACAGTGCAACGGAAGACTTAAATTGATACGACGGAAGGTTATCAATGCTCTGGATACAGCTTTAAGCTTCGATCCAGGATCCTGCTAAAGAGATAAATATCTGCAAAACAAGCTACTCGACTGCCCGTGTGGAAAAAGAGGGCACCCGAGTTTGCCAGTGAAACAAACTACAGGTCAGTCATGGGACTGGTATGAGAAATCTAACTTAACTAATCTAATAATAAGGCTAATCACAGGACCGCGCCGCTAACGCGGAACGGGTTTACTCCATTGGATTGGGAGTGCATAAAATAAAGTAAATCGTTAAACAACGCAATGCTTTTTAGAAAAAAATGAAACTATTATAAGACCCAAGTCCCATCACACAATGCAACGCAAACCGGAGGATAGGGTTTTACCTTATAATAGTCAAAAGATGCTTGATACGATAAAACCGATGTGATATTATTATAAGTTTATATATATGTTTCAAAAACAATTCAATCATAATGTATCAATCATAGACGGCATAGTACCCCATCCTACTATGTCGCCATACTAGTTCAATAATCAAAACCGTATGGTATCGTATTGGAAATTGGATTTCCATCATGAAATCGAGGCTAGGGATCATCCTCTCCGATTCGAGACACTCTAGCAAATGCCTCAGGATCACACCTATGGGCAACCCTTGGATGCGGTAGGGTCGATCCCCACCTAACGGTAGTGGATTGGCAATTCCTGAACACACGCTTCCCGGTCCTTTTGGACCTCCATATGACCACTTCCGACCTATAAATCCGAGGTACCTCAATCCGTCATCCACATAAATAAAATGCCAGCCAGTCTAAGCATTTACACTACTCCTAGCTAGAAAGAAACATGTGCACTCCCTACGGTCCATATCCCGTTTTTGACTCATACTAGGGTGTGAGGCTCGCGAAGTCACGCTATACACAAAGTTACGCCTATACAGGCTATGCTTTGATCATCCCACAAGGCCCTGCTTTTCAACAAAAGCCTTGATCCATGCATCTTGGCATGCCACATTGTCAATCCATGCCATACCATTGATTTTCTGCCAGCATATAACCTCTAAGCTCGTACGTCTTAGAGAAGGGTGTTAACCACCAAACAGATATATATTTAGCAAAGATCAACGAATACAGTATAAAGGAATACAATGTCAGACATACGATCCATTTACAAGTCCGTTCTGGGTCTGAACGAAACCGGAGTCGCCTTATTCCGCCCCCTCATATGTCCAATACAGAGGTGAGGTGCTCGCATATCCGACAGTCAACAAGTACGTCCGGATGGCTATCACTGAAGCCCCTTCAAGGTAGCTACTCCCATCATGGGTCTCAGCAGCAACACATCCATTCGATGTGAAGATCGTCGGTCTTCAATCACCGTCTTCAACTCTTCGACTTAGATCGACGTATAATCATTTGAAATGAGGTTGAACTCGGACTTTTCAAATGATCCTCGCGTATATATAAAGTTTAAAACCATTTCATATCGTTATTAGAATTTAATAATGATTTATCGCTATGAAAATAACTATTTTCATCTAACGGCGCTTCAGGTCGATCGGCGGCCCTGGCGCTGTTTTATCCAAATTTGATTTACACTTATCTCGAAATCTAACTGTTTAACAAAATTTATATCGTTGGAAAGATCTTCCCAAAGCGGTCCTAATGGTTCCAGTTTTGGGAAAATCCGACGGTCGGATCTTATGGTATAATCGTTCAAATTTACGATTGCCGAATCGCGAACTGCCGCGCGCGATTCATTTAATTTTAATTTATATATATATATATATATATAAATATAATTCCTTTAGCGATTTCCACTATTAAAATCCATTCTTTTATCGCATCTAAAATGACGATAAAAATACCATTATTATTTCTACTCTTTTTATTGTCCCTAGAACAACAATAAAAATACTTCTTTCAATTCTAAGCTTTTTATTGAATATAGAATGTCAATAAAAATGTCGTTTTAAATATACTCTTTTTATTGCATATAAAATGTCAACAAAAATGTCAATTTTAATTCTATTCTTTTTATCACATCTAAAATGGCGATAAAAATACCATTATTATTTCTACTCTTTTTATCGCATCTAAATGACGATAAAAAGACCATTTTTATAACTCTGCTCTTATTTACATCTAAAATGTAAATAAAATGTACTTTTTATATTTCTGTTTTTATTCACCTCTACAATGTGAATAAAAATACACTTTTTATTTTTATGTATTTATTTGCACTAAATAGCAAATAAAAAGTGTAATCTTTTCTATGTTTCATTTGCATCTAAAAATGCAAATAAAAATGTGTCTTTTTAATTCATGTTCTATTATTTACATGGACAATGTAAATAAAAATTACTTCTTTCATTCATGTCTTTTATTGCTGTGTTTTAGTTTACATCTAAAATAGGAACAAAAGTATAACTTCAAATGTATTCTTTTTTATTCCTGTGTTTTTATTTACATCTAAAAAGTAAATAAAAATGCACTTTTTAATTCAAGTTTATATTCACATGTAAAATGTGAATGAAAATGTACTATTTATTTTCATGTTTTTATTTATATCTAAAATATAAATATAAATATCCTTTTTATATCCGTGTTTTTATTTGCAACTAAATTGCAAATAAAAATGTATTTTTCCTATGTTTCTATTTACATCTAAAATGTAAATAAAAGTTCATTTTTAAATTCATGTATCTATTCACATCTAAAATGTGAATAAAATATACTTTTTTAATTCAACTATTCTAATTTGTCAAAATGTTCATTTTAGTTTCAACACTTCCAATTTGACAAAATTGTTTTTAATTCTTTTATCTAACAAAAATGTAGTTTTTGTTTTTAACTCTTTCTAACTAAAAAAAAATGAATATTTTTGTTTAACTCCTTTTTAACTATCAAAAATGTATATTTCTTTTAACGACCCGCATTCTACGCATCATAGGATCGTAGAATATTTATTTCTTTTACATACGAAGTCGTATGGTCATGTAACTTTGGGAGACGACTATTGGGGTCATTTCCCATGTTCATGATTTTTCCCGATTTTTAAATGACCATTTTACTCCTAGTTGATACTGTTTTGGCCATAACTTTTGACTGGAAATGAATTTTGACATGAAACCACTTCCATTGGCTTCGGATGATGGTTTCTCTTTCCGTAGAGTGGTCACATTAGCCTAACGGACTCACCATTTGGGAGATATGGCTGAAACAAGTTTCAGATGGTGAAAAACAGCTTAATTGGGCTTAACCGGGTGATTAACAGCTAGGCCCAAAGGGAAATTTCGGGATTAGGAGTTTAAAAGGGCTGTTAGGGTTTGGAGAATACCTTTTTCTCATTTTTCAACCGTCACTATTCATTCCTCTTAACCTAGCCATGGCCTCCACCCTCTAAATCTCTTCAAAACACCTCTTAATCACTTCCTAATTGAAGATTAGGCTTAGCAAACATCAAATCAAGGAGTATTAGCACGAGAACCGAGGTAGAGCTGCTGTGTAAGATTGGGAACAACGCCAAATCAGAGAATATTTCAGTTTTGGGGTTTTAGTTGTGGCCAAGGTGAGTGATTTGCATAGTTTTTGCACTAATTATGGTAATTAAGGGTAATTAGTGAAGATTAGCGAATTTATACACTAATAAATTCTGGAAAAATGTTTAGAAATTCTTAAATAATATTTTATGCTTCTGTTAGGAATTTGGTTCGATTTGATTAAGTTTTGTTAACTCTATGATTAGTTCTACTTAAACATGCTATGGGAAAATATGAAGTTTTAGTCACTTTTGATCCATTTTGATTCATTTGAATTGTTGTTTGCTGTTTGTGGTTGCTATTACATGTTTCTATGACTCTATGGTATTTTTATGATTGATTAGAATAGTTAAATCGGTCGAAAACGTCGTCGAATGGCGTAGAAAGCTCGCTGGAAAGTTGCAGAAATGTGCAGGTTCCTAACCGGTTCAGATCGGATGAGGCTCGGATCGGATATGTGAACTGGGCAAGAAAACAGACCCGGACTGGAGTTTGGCACATAGGAGACTTGGCAAAAATGAAGGCCGTTTACTTAGAGTTGGAGTGGACAAAAGGGGATCGGATCGGAAGAATAATAGGGGCCAGATCGGATCGACTTGGAGACGCAGGGCTCGGATCGGAAGTAAACTCTTTGGAGGACTAGCAAGAGGGAAAGCCACGCGGATCAGACAGCAAGTGCGGATCGGATCGGAGTAGATGGATAACGGGAGCGGATCAGATCGGAGTAGATGGAAAACGAGGGAGCTGATCGGAGAAAACTGGAAGGAAGACAGCAACCCGACCCGACCCGGATGAGGACACCGACCCGACCCGAAGCGTAGTACCCGACCCGAACCGACGAGGGTGATGACTACCGAACCGAACCGAATTCTAGGACTGTTACTGCGCGACAACTACTGAAAACCCACTCCAATTCGACCAAACCCGAGATGCAAAGGAAGTCCAAATGAGAAGTTAGAGCTCAAGATTCAGATGGGAATCAACGAGTTCGCTTCATGGTTGGGCTTTGCTGCGGGACGCGTGCCAAGGGGTTATCGACGTCTATAGCTTTGGACCACTATGGTAGGAGGTACGAAGGCGGATTCAGGGCCATTATGGCATCGGTAGGACCAAGGGCTACAACCAATGAAGTGGGTCATTGAAATGTTTGGTCATGACTCCATATGTTTAGCTTGGTCATAGCAGGGTTTCTACAAGTCGGGATTCGTCATTACCTCAGTTTGTCTAGTGTTCCAAAGTGGTAGATATCGTACGCTTTACGCACTGAGTGAGAGATGTGAGGATGGTTGCTATGGATGATTTGTTTGCTATCATTGTGACATGCACACCCCACCCCCCGTATTCTTACACTATTTGTTATGGCACCTTAGAGTATTGTACGGTATGTGGTACTAACTCTTTGGTTGTAGGTCCAGGTTCAGGTATGGTTTAGTATACCTGTTATTGTTCTGTTTAGATGCTTATCGCTCATACTAGGCTTTATGTCTGACCCAGAGTTTTATGTTTCCTCTTATTACTCTGGGTGCTCACACGAGCAGACTAGAGACAGGTTAGCTGGTGATGCACGGGTAGATGATCCGGAGACGAGCCGGAGGCTTCCACGTAATATATATATAATATTCTCCCTGTATTGTTGAAGATCACTGCTTGGGCATTGGTGGTGCATCTTCTACTTTAGCTTTCTTTTGTTTAGAGACAATAAATTTGGAAAGTTGTAATAAGCTGTATTTGGATTTCCGCTGCTCTGATGATTGATGTTGATTTTAGTTATCAGCTTATGCACTGTCTCACCTGTTTTATGTCAAGTATGTTATTATTATTATATTTTATCCCATGCGCTGTGAGATATTCTACAGGTTCCTTGATTAGTTCATTCCCTTCTTTCCTTTCTTTGGCGACCGTTCCGTGCTAGTCGGGCATGTGTACAGCGCACTTCCGGAGGAAATGCAGGCTGGTGCGGGGCGGGCCGTCACATTTCTGTTTAATACTTTCTAAATGATAAAAATAAATGTTTTTATCATTCTTTTACATTTAGTTTTCAACTAACATAACATCTTTATTTCCCTACCTTTTCTTATGTACTCTAGTGACAAATAAAACATCTTTATTTCCCTACCTTTTCTTATGTACTCTAGTGACAAATAAAACATCTTTATTTCCCTACCTTTTCTTATGTACTCTAGTGACAAATAAATGTATATTTTATATGTTTACCATTTTCATGTGTTCTAATAATATCTAAAAGAATATTTTGTATGTCCACAAATTTCTATGCATTCTATTATCACATAAAGAATATTTCTATGTTAACACTTTTCTATGTTTTCTATTATCACATAAAAGCATAACTTATATGTAAACATTCCTAACATAAAAAGGATATTTGATGTTAAATCAATTCTAACATTTTCAACAAAACAAATAAAAAGGGTAACTCTGTTTTTATTGACAATTTTATTTCCACAAAAACATGTAAAAGTAATTTATTTGTTTTGTTGTCAATTCTAACACAACAAACAAATAAAAAGTGATATTTTTGTCAACTCAATATTTTATAACTAAAATGTTATTTTAATCCATTAACATTTGGTACCTAAAATGTTGTTTCTCTTCATCTTAACATTTTATAACTACAATGTTATTCTTATTCACCTTAACGTTTTATAACTAAAATGTTTTTTTTCTTCATCTTCTCTTCAACATTTTATAACTAAAAATGTTATTTTCTTTATCTTAACATTTTATCACTAAAATGTTATTTTCTTATCTTAACATTTTATCACTGAAATGTTATTTTTCTTCACTTTAACATTTTGTAACTAAAAATGTTATTTTCTTTATCTTAACATTTTATAACTAAAAATGTTATTTTTCTTCACTTTAACATTTTGTAACTAAAAATGTTTTTTTCTTTATCTAACATTTTATAACTAAAAATGTTATTCTCCTTTATTTTAACATTTTATACCTTAAAATGTTATCCTTCTTTATTTTAACATTTTATAACTAAAATGTTATATCTCTTTATTCTAACATTTTATAACTACAAATTTTATTCTTATCTAATATCACATTCCTAATGTATGCATATTTCTAATGTACATAATTTTAGTGTAACATTATTTCTAATGTAATCATACTTCTAATGCAACATTATTTCTGATGTATTATATTATAACAAAAATGCTATTTTTATTGTCTTCACTTTTCTAATGTTTTATATCACAATAAAAATTTAATTTTATTGTCTTCACTTTTCTAATATTCTATATTACAATAAAAATGTAATTTTATTGTCTTCACTTTTCTAATATTCTATATTACAATAAAAACGTAATTTTATTGTCTTCACTTTTTTAATTGTAAAAATGAAAATTTTATTTTAATTCTGGTGTAACATAAAATAATATTTTATATGTATACCTTTCTAAATAAATGGCATTTTCTATAAAACATTACCTTTCTTAATAAATGGCATTTATTATATAACATTTAATAATTGGCAATTTATATTCAAGGTGATATTAACATGACAATTTCCCATTCAACAAAATAAGTAATTTTGTTTTTCCTATTCAACAAAATAAGTAATTTTGTTTGTAACCAGTTTTCTATATTATACAAATGACAAATAAATTATTATTTTATTCACTAACAATATCCTATGTTATACAAGTGACAAATAAATGTTTATTTATTTTCAAACAATATCCTATGTTATACAAGTGACAAATAAATGATTATTTATTTTCAGATCTGCATAACAGAATTCATCAATCCACATCAAACATGAATGACAACATATAGCAATATCATACATCGCAAAGTAACATACATATATCGAATTTAAATAAAAAGAAATAATTAAATTTTAATTTTTTTAAAATATAGAAATCTCACCAATCAATTCAGATCTGAAATTTCCTAAATTTCCAACGTGTTCGGTTTCAGATCTAGACAGTT
Source organism: Allium sativum (assembly GCA_030737875.1). Taxonomy (NCBI): domain Eukaryota; kingdom Viridiplantae; phylum Streptophyta; class Magnoliopsida; order Asparagales; family Amaryllidaceae; genus Allium; species Allium sativum. Next base: position 761,854,560 of record CM060912.1, on the reverse strand, counting down.
TCATGTTGTAGTGTTCTGAAATACGAATTCGACGCAACGAGTTTCGTTTGATTTCGATACTGTATGACAAAGTTATCATTGTTTAAACATAATACAAATTAAATAATTAATTAATTAAAAATTTATACACTAATTACTTTTACTAATCCTTCTTCCATCGTTGTTCTTTCTGTTACACCGAACCCATCCGCTCCATTTTAATTTACCATCGCCGCCATCTCCACAGGCCCCTGAACCACCATCGCAAGCCACCACCAGGAAGTCGCCGTCGTGTGCCCCCATTGCGCTCCGTTCTGGCCAACTCGGTGGGACCCCTTGCCACGAAAGTGGTGGCTAACGCTGCCACTTTGGGCGTGAAAACTGAGCCATCCACTTCACGAAATCCGTTCATCGCCTTATGGTTTTAAAGATCGAAGAAATCTCATCGATTATGCTTTTGGATTGGGGGATAAATTCTAATTGGATTGGAAGATTATAAGGATTGAAATCCTGAGAAAATCGGCCATTGAAATCCTAAAGTGGCGGCTGCGTGTTTAGACAGTAGGGTTAGGGTGATGTAATCTTGGTTTATTTTTAATATTATATTATTTATTAATCAATAAAAGGCCCGTTTAGCCGCTAACTCCAATTCAGGTCCAACGACATCCCTAACAAATAACCCCCGTTCTAAACCCAATGGGCTATGTCTCGTCTGCCAGTTTGATCGTCTGAGCCCTGTTTTACTTAAATTAATATTTAAATCTTTTATTTATCTAAATTCCATCGTACATTTAAATTTACTGGGGCCACATACGACCTCTAAAAATTACAAAAAATTTATTTCTAGATTTGTTTTGACGCTACGGTCCTAACAAAACTAATTTCGTCGAATTCCGAGACCATTTGAAAAATGGCCATTTTTTGGTCGATCGAAATTGGTTGAAACTGACAAAACACATTTTCTTTTGTCTCGCTCACATATTAATTCGAAAAATTCTGAAAAATTAAACTTAACAATAATTTGACATTGCGGTTCCAACAAAAGTGGTTTCGTCGAAAACAGAGGTCGTTTGCAAAATGACTATTTTTTAAGGCCAATATATTATATTAAAATATATATAAATTCTATAGCGACTTTTCTAAATTTTAAACTGGACATAACTTACGATTTTTAAAACGAAATTTCAGTTTCTCACATTCGTTAGAAAGATATGATTAAACAGATTCAAATATTTCTTGTTTCGCTCGATTCTGATTTATTTTGAATCTTGTACATTCAGTTAAAGTTTAAAATCAAATTTTCAAACTGCAGCGCTATTTCTAATTCCTTTTATATTTATATTCGTTTTAACTTCGTTTAAAATAAATTTTCCATTGTTATTATTTAAAATAAACCATTTTAAATATTCTAAATTCATTAAAATTTCTAAAATAAAAATTTTAAATTGGCCCCAAAATTCCGGGTTGTTACATATGCTTTCTAACAGAAAATCTTATAAGGCCTATATATATATGTAACCTTGAATAAACACATTTCCCTTCTATTGGTTATAAAAACAAAACCAATACTTATATGTATCTATATAAACATTTCCAGGTTTGTACGCACATATGTACTCACTTAGTTCATAATACCTAGTTATTATTACACATGCACACATACACACATACACACACACATACACACATAAATAAATATATATATATATATATATATATAACACCAAATAGATACAAGCATACCATTTAACCAACCTCATTACTACTGGACTATTCATTTCATAAATTCCATGCTAATTAAACACTTCAGGGCGCCATTTTTTACAAACAAAAGATAAATGATTTTATCCTTTTCTAATGAAATCATATAACTTATACTTTTAACAGACAAAAGATAAACGATTTTATCTATTTCTCAGGAAATCATATAACTTATACTTTAACAGAAAAAGGATATGGTTTTATCTTTTTCTTAGAAAACCATTTAATTTTATGCTTTCTAAAAGAAAATCTTATAAGGCCTATATATATACAACCTTGAAAAAACACATTTCCCTTCTATTGGTTATAAAAACAAAACCAATACTTATATGTATATATATAAAGATTTCCAGGTTTGTACGCACATATGTATTCACTAGGTTCATAATACCTAGTCAATATTACTTACTTACACACACACACACACATGTGTGTGTGTGTGTATAAAATGCAAAATAGATACAAGCGTACCATTTAACCAACCTCATTACTACTGGACTATTCATTTCATATGTAAGCATACCATCTAACCAACCTCATTACTACTGGACTATTCAATTCATAAATTCCATGCTAATTAAACACTTCAGGGCGCCATTTTTTAACAGACAAAAGATAAACGATTTTATATTTTTCTCAGGATATCATATAACTTATACTTTTAACAAAAAAAAGATAAATGATTTTATCTTTTTCTCAGGAAATCGTATAACTTATACTTTTAACATAAAATCCTATAAGGCGTATATATATACAACCTTGAAAAAACACATTGCCCTTCTATTGGTTATAAAAACAAAACTATTACTTATATGTATATATATAAACATTTCCAGGTTTGTATACATATATGTATTCACTTGGTTTATAATACCTAATCAATATTACATGTATATATATAAACATTTCCAGGTATGTACGTATATATGTATTCACATGGTTCATAATATTTGATAACAAATAATATGATCATTTATTCTAAAGCATATAGGAAAAAGTCTAAAGCGAAAACAAAAGTTCTTTCAATTTATTTTCGGTAGCAGCATCATTTATGTTACCATCAGCATCAAATTTCTGAGGAGGCTCGAAATCTTTCACAAAGATAAATACTTTTTTTATTTTGTTTTGAAAGTACATTAGCTGCAGATTTGATTTTAATTTTGGTGAGAAATGTGAATTAGCACAGATTATCAGCAGATTTTATTTTGTTTCGAAAGTTTATTAGCAGAAGATTTGATTTTGAAAGTATAAAGATGAAGAAGAAAGTAGATTTGAAATCAATTCGGGGTTTTTTCGAGCATCGAGAATGCATATGAGAAGAAAAATAGAAGGAAGAAGCTGACGAATAAAATTTTGTCCTGGAAAATGATTATTTTAAGGTCGTGTCCCAGAAATTAATTAGCATATGAAAGGAAGCCCTTACGGTAAAATGCCCCCTAATTATATCATTAGTCTTGTTCGCATTTGCAAGGCATATGTGTGATACATTGCATTTTTCACTATTTTCCCACCATATATGGATATAGCAATTTGCAGTTTGTCAGTTCTTCCTTATCAGACAGTCATGCCTAAAATAAGCTTAGCTTTATAACTTTATCATTTATCATTATTAATATATCTATGATTTACTTTTGAGGTATATTTCTATTTTATACTCTGATCTTAGCTTATGTACTGGTTTTTTCTGAGACCTTGATATAACTTGATTTTTTTTAAACTACTATAATTATTTCTAAGATTTCTATATATCTAATTATATTGCTTATTTGATGATACATCGTATTGGATAGTTTATTTTTTCATATGTTGTCTTAGCCTTTAAAATGCTAATTATTTAAACCAATAATTTACATTACTTGGGTACTTTTTAATACTTAGGAATGCAGGTTGTCATGGTTGGTATTAGAGCAGATGTTTAATGCCCTTATGTCAGAAGTGTATATGAAGCATATGGAAAGAATATATATATATAGTTTTTAACGAAAATCTGATTTTCAGTTTTTTTATTAAAATTAAAATTTAAGTTGTAAGATTCGACTTACAGCGCTATACGGGTACTCGATCGATGTAGAATGGTTCAAGGGGAAGAAATGGAAGGAAAGAAGGAAAATAGATAAGAAAGGAATAGAATAGACGAGGAAAGAAAAACCAGCATAAATACACAGAACCTATCATATATCTCATAATGCATGGATAAAATATAATAAAAATCATAGATATAAAACATGCAAGAAAACAATAGCTATAAAAACCATATAACTAGAGTGTACTGGCACATGTAGTTTTAAGAAAATAGAGTTTATATAAGAAATAAATAAACTTACCGACAAACTATCTATAAATAGTCAACACTATCACGGCTCTATAGTATCGCACATAAGAATAATCAATAATGCTAATATAATAAGAAAATCGGGCACCTTATGCTGATCCACCAGCGCAGCTCCAGATAATGCTAATACTTGCTACCTAGCCTACTCAATGCTCATCGATTTGCTTGATAAGTAATCAACATAATAAGAAGAAACATAAAACCTTGAGTCAAACAACAGTTGAGTGTGAGAGATAACAATCTTAATATATTGTAAAAGTCATAATAGTGATTGGACCAACAGTATGGAAACTCATACTCGACCTGTCCCTACATCCATAGAGTTAGCACATAAAAGTATATACTGCTCTATGATAAAAAAAATTAGGTGTACCCGATGTCAGAGTATTGAGGCATCTAAATGTCTTCATCAATGCAACCAATCAACATTGTACTTACATCTAATAACATGCCTAAGAGCGATGAATGACTAAGAAAACATAACATATGCTATCCATCCTCACATTCACTAACTCAACGCATTAGATATATAGTATGTTTGATAATTGTACCTATTTTGTGCTAATACGTCTACATCTGACCAAAAACCTCCGTCAAGTTAAGAATGGGAATAAGTGGTATTCACGAGCCCCCGTTATATAAATGACCTATAGTCTGGTTAGATATATGATGGGAACCCTTCGAACTGGCTTACAACCTATATCAGGTGTAATGACCCGCATTTTTATCAGTTTGTATTTGAATATTTAAATTAGTTTAAATATTAAATTCATAATATAAGTGGATTTATATATATTAAAACGAAGTTGAATGTATAAAAATATATATTTAATATAATCGAGCCCGTAATGTCGCGGCAATTCGTAATTTAACATTTTGAACTTCGACTGAGTGTACAGGACTCGTTATAAACCGAATTTCTGCGAAACAAGAAGCGTTGGAATCTGCTGAACTGTATTTTTCTAATGGGAGTGAAAAACCAAGATTTCGTATTAAAAATGAGAAGATATGTCCAAATTAAATATTCAGAAAAGCAGGGACATATTCGTTTATGGCCATAATGGTTATTTAGAAATATTTGAATATCGGCTTCGAATTTGGACAAGATTCTTTTGAGACGTAGTGATAATTTAATTTTTAGAATTTTACTGTAATTTTTAATTAATTAAATATGAAACTTTTTATTTGGAGTATTTTGCACCATAATCAATATTTCGGGGTTTCACAATATGAGTTAATCTACCGATATTTTTATATTTTTTGGGATCGTAGATCATCACTCGTCATGACCACATTATCATATATGTCCGTAGCTGTTCGGATATGAACGTAATCTTACACAATAGGGTGCACTCAAAAATAAGAAAAAAGGAAAGAAAACAAAACATAAAATACATGTAGCACAACTATGTGGTATAATTAAAGTGTGTTTGGCACCTTTTACGTGTGGGACTAACAATACAATATAGTTTTGTATATTTTCATGAGGAATGGCCTAAAGTAAAAAAATCAAATAAATACAAAATTGTCTGAACAAATCTTTTGCGTATAGAAACTTCCTGTCCATTCTCTTTCAAACAGTAAAACAAAATCCATCAACATATCTAAAGAACCCTAGCAGATCCTTACCATATCTCGGCAGGTATCTGTGAGTCAAACATCAAAAATCTTAAAATGCTTTTTTTTATAAAAAAAACAGGCAAATGACTAGACTCAAACAACACATGCAAACCTAGTGTGTTTTGCTTAGCCTAACCTATCACATGCCTGTCTTCAAATCAACAGATGTATCAAGAAATCACGCATTTATGAAATATCCAAATCGTACCGGCCTAAACTACCAAAGACAATTCAGGCAGACTAAATTTCAGTAACACAAATACCTATTCTAAACTAGGGTGTACACTCAATTTCCTTAACTCTTAAGCAAAAGATCATACTGAAAGCCATACTCCTCAGCTATGCATTGGAAATTTAAAGTCACACTGTACATATGATGCGACTGTGTTCTTATCTGGGGTTCTCCCCTATATATATAACACAACCACATTCCTAAGCAAAACAAAAGACAAAGTTTTCAAATGGCGGAAAAAAATAATAAAAGAGAAAAATCAAAACTGGTTTAAATCTCCACAGAAAGTCTTAATATATGAGGAGTTCTGGTGGGTTATACACGCATGAGTGGAATAGGGGGACGATGCACCGCAGCGTGCATGTGGGTGTCAGTATTAGCAGAGTTCATTGTTGCATACGGAAGAAGAAACAGAGAGACGGATTTTGGGGTGAACGTGAAGGCTGTTTCCGTGAGCAACAGTGTTTAAGGGCATGGAGCAAGTTGCGACTGTTATGTAGGGTTTTATGGTCTCGTTTTTGGGTAGATTAAAGAAGAGAAGGGTTCAGTAAAAGGATGGAAGAGAGGTGAGTTTTTGAAATGGCGTGAGTTATGTATCCGGGTGGCAGTACTGGGAGGGTATTATGAAAATACTTGGAGGCGTTTGGATTTTTCGAAGCAAGGCATGAAGGGATGGGGAGAACTGATTGAGTGTATGGCGTGTACTAGGGATTATCTGGCCAACATGGTTGTTGCGGGCGTTCAAGGTCCTCCAGTGCTGCCGAGTGCCGAGATGACGGACAGTCGCCGGAAGCGTCGCGATGGGCCCAGGTGACAGGGAGGATGCGGCAAGTGGGTTGTGGAAAAACTCGGGAATGATGTTCTTGGGTGATCTCGTGGTTTACTGTGCATTCAAGAAGATGTTGTTCGAATGCAAACCCAACATGGAAGGAGGATATGTGCGGAAATATTGGAGTAAAGATGGAGTTCATGAAGTGAAGAGGTATCAGTGGAGGTGAAGTTTGTTTGGGAATTTAATGCAATTTGAAGGAGTATAAGGGTGGAAGTAATAATGGGAAAAAGGTGGCGCAAGCCTTAACAGACTTGAAATGTTCAAGTGAGTGCAAAAAGGTTGGAACCGTGAGTTCCAGAAATGGGCGGAGATCGAGATGTTGACGTTGGGATTTAGCAAGAGTTGGCATAAAAATAAGATCATGAATGGAAGGGGTTGAGGCGCTGTGACCGGGTCTGAAGTGGTGAAGGAACTGTGGTGGATGGGCACTTACACGGGTAAAACGTAAGAAAGCATAGTGGGTGTGATTTCAAATATAATAGCAAGCTTGGTGTATTATTTGCAGAAGGGAAGCTTCCAAATGAATACATGATCAGCATGATTGTAACATCCCGAAAATTCTATAACTGTGAAATTAACAAATTAAAGTATAATTAATTTGAAATCAAAGAACTAAGGGAAACGGGATACGCCATTGCGTTCGTCTCGGAAAAATACGCGAAATAGAGTCCGGGTTTTCGAAAAACGGAGTCCGTATGAAGAAGATATGGCCTTCGGAAGTTTTGAATCAAATTTAAAATTCAAACAGAATAAAATAATTAAAAATCGGGCCCAGTGGGCCAGGGCGGATAAACACCCGCCTAGGCCACCCAGGTCGACTGGGCTGTCGACCTGGGCTACCCATGTCGACAGGGCTGTCGACAGCCCTGTCGACAGGGGTGTCGACCTGGTCGAGCCCAGTCAACCTGGCTGGCCAGGTCGGTGTGTGGTCGAATTTCTGTGGTCTGCTTTGTCATTAGGGCTAGGTGGTGGGTTTTTATTGGTCTCTCTATCTAATGAATGGCTATGATCTATCCAAGCAACATCAAGGGTCCTAATCAATTCCTAACCTCTATATAAACAACCCTAGACTAAACCCTAATCTATTCATTCAAATTAAGAACATAGCCGCCATGTTGCTGAGGAACGACTAAGAATAGCCGCCAACTAGAGAGGGAATTAGGAAGAAAGTTCTAAAGCCTAAAGCAATTCAAGCAACCTAAAGCCAATCAATTCAACAAAGGAATCATATCTCTTAATTTGAGAATTCGCCGCAACCATTGTAAGTAGAGTATTACTTTGGTATGAATAAACCATTGTATTGATTTGTATGCTTGAATTGGGATAATAAAGTAATTCATATTTGTGCAAAATTTATGTTATTCATTATAAAGAACTACATGCGGTAGTTCTATGCAAATATACGTTTGGAATATTGCGCAAATTATGTAATCTATGTTGAAGCTACATGTATGTAGTTAATTGAAATTCATGCGAGTTTGGGGCTTTGTTATTATGCCATCATGATGTATATTTTTGTGCATAAATCATTTTGCAAGTAATTGAAACAAGTTCGGTTGTTATAGTTCATATGAAACTATGTTGGAATTTTGACACCATAATCCATGTATTAAGTCATGCTTTTGCAAAACTTATGAATATGGCTAGGCTATGAATGATATTTGGCATAATTGAAATCTATGATTAAGTCTATCTTGTTTAAAAGAATTATATGATGACATATGTGAGACATGGCTAGGTTAGACTCAAAAATCCCTTTTTGCAAGTTTAAAGCAAACACCATGATTAGGAATATTTATGCCATGCTTATGTTTGACATTATGCCATGTTTATGCTAGAAGTATTTATGCCATGCTTATGTTTGACATTATGCCATGTTTATGCTAGAAGTATTTATGTCATGCTTATGTTTGACATTATGCCTAAATAAAAATATAGGTTCATGTGTCAATAATGATATCTCAATTACAAGTTCACATGCTTTGATTCATGTCACCTATGTTTTATGACCAAAGTATATGTCACCACTATGCAAGTACACCAGTTTCTATTTTGTATTTCCAACGTCGTATTGCAAGTTCATGCGCTCACCTTCCCCTCTTTGTGTATACGCCATAAGCCTCCCCTTTTCGCATGGCTAAATTGGGCTTTAAAAGGCTAAGCCCAATATATATATAAACGGACGTGTAAAACGGGGGAAAATAACGTTGGGTTAAAAATTAATTAATGAATGAAAATATAAAATAGAAGGGCCCAAGTTCAAGTATGGGTTGGGCCCATGGTTGGTGTAACCTTTACACCATTAACTTAATAATGGGCCGCAAATATTTACATATAAGAAATAAAGAAGAATGACAAGATATGTAAATGTAGAACATACGATGTGTTTAACCCGAGGTTGGATTGAGTTGTGATGTAAACCTGCCCGGAACCGCCCGGCTGTCCAGTAGTCACAACAATACCTATCCAATGTGGGAGGTTAAACATGGAGCCCAGCAAGGACCCGAGGTTAGACTGAGTTGTGGCGTAAGACTGCCCGGAACCAACCGGCAACAGGCAGCCACAACAATACCTGTCTAATGTGAAAGGTCAGGGCCTTAATAAGACAATTAAGGCTGAGTCAGGATTGTTAGGATTAAGTGAACTAAAGACTTAATCAAAATGGAACATGCTAAACTAAACGGACTGGTGGGGGTTAGGTTAGAAACACTTAACCAACTTAGCATGTTGGCTAGAGATAGAAAACCTAGTAACGGGGGGACCCTTTTCAGCAGTAACCCTAAAGGGTGTATCAGGATACCCTGAAACTAGGCAGGGTGGGGCACGATTACTGGGCTGATTGTAAGAGGTCAAAGCGACGGCGGTGGTGTAGCAGTGTAGGTTCTAACGGAGTGCGGGCGTGCACACACTCCGGCGCAGAAAAATAAGGCACTGGACACCAGTAGCATACCTGTGCACTCTAAGGTTGTGTCGGGTTGCCACTATGGGACTTGATACACCCCATGGTGGGACCAGCATAGGTAACTACAGACATCGGGGGCCGTAAGACACATGTAACTATGCGAGTAGGAGCCGATCATCATAGAATGGATCGAATCACCCTGATTATGGGGTGCAAATTGGAAACTAGTATATGGGTTCAGAGATTAACATGGGGTACGATAGTATATTCGACCCTAGATAACTTAACCAAGTTTATAGTGCTTGCCCACTTCTTGTTTATACTTATCATACCCAGTTCTTTATTCATAGACAAAATAGTACTAGACTTACTCAGGCTTTATGTCTGACTCTACTTTTCTTTCGTCTTCTTTCTTCCGTTTCCCCCCCCCCAGGTCCTCAGGGAGGGAACACAGCAGCTTGATCAGCCTCAACATCCAGCTTGAAGAAGAGAAATGTATTGATTGGACTTTCCTGTTTTGAACTATGGCTTTGGACAATCCACTATGGGGCTTTTGCAGTTTATCTATGTTTTATTTATGCTTCTTTAAATAATGTACTCATGACAGATTATGAAAGTGTTATGTTATGTTTTTGAAAAGGATGTTGTTGTAACACGTATTTGACTTTATGAAATGAAGTTTGTTGTTCTTCCGCTGTTTACAAATATGTGTTCTTATATCTGTCTTGTATATCTGTGACTTGTACTTATAAACCTCCACCAAAATTAGGGCATTCCCTTTGAGAGTGACCCTAACGGAGGTGGGGTGTTTCACTTGGTATCAGAGCATAGGTTTACCAGATAAGATAAAAAGTTTTGAAAAATTATTTTCAAAAAGGAAATTTAAAGAAGCATTTTTAAAAGAAAAATATTATTTTATTTTAAAAAGGCAAAGTCCACTCCCCAAAGCCATAGGAACTATCTCTTATCCTTCGTTTTGAATCTATCCTTTTTGTTTCAGCATGTCCCAAGAACTTAACTTGCCTGATGGGGTGCCAATACCTGGTTGGTTTAGACGGTTCTTAGAAGCAAGGGCCACTCAGCCAGGTCCTACCGTTCCTCCTCCCCCAGCGGAAGGAAATCATCCAGCTGCAGCAGCACCTTTTCCTCTACCTCCTCCTCGGGGAAACACGTTCGCTAAGATATGTAAAGATTTTAAAGCTATGGGAGGAAGGGATTTCCATGGAACTGAGTCCTTCGTAGCAGCTAGAAATTGGCTGAAAGAAACTGAGGACCTATTCATCATCTTTGAGGTAGAAGATAGGCAAAAAGTACAACTGGCGGTGTGGCTATTGAAGGGCGAGGCTTCCTACTGGTGGGAAGTCACTAATGCTGAAAGACCAGTGGAGACATGGGAGGACTTTAGGGCAAGGTTTGAGACTAAATTTCTCTCAGATGCGGAAAGAAGTTTGCAGTTGGAAAAATTCTTATTTCTTAAGCAAGGGGACAAGACAGTCAGAGAGTATGTGAATCAGTTCGATGAGCTGGCTAGGTTTGGGCTTGACCTAGTCAACACCCCGCACAAGAAGGCTCTCCGTTTCGTCAAAGGGTTGAATGAGCCATTACACAGTTTGGCCATGACCCATATACCCATGGGAGCCACGTATGAAAGATTGGTGCAAATGGCATTGCTGAATGAAGAGGATAAGGGCAAGAAGAAAGAGGGTTTGCAGCCCAAGAAGATAGACTTTAAGAAGGGCGGGAAAGGCAACAAAGAGAAGAGGAAGTGTAATTTCTGTGGCAAAGTGGGGCACTTAGTAAAGGACTGCGGAAAAAGAAGGCCAAGGAAAATGGTGGGTGCTTTTCTTGCGGTGAGACAGGCCACAGGGCTAAGGACTGCCCAAAGAAACGAGGACAGGGGCAGAGGGCTGGATCCACCCCAGGGGCACAGGTCCATGTGCTAGAAGCGCCACCTCTGCAACAGCGAGGTATAAATACTTCTGTAGAAAGTGTAGTTTATCTTTATGATCACCCCGTTCGCACTTTATTTGATTCCGGCGCATCACACTCCTTTATCTCGTCTGCTTTAGTAGAATCTCTGCACCTAAAAACTAGTATGGTAGAGGACCCCTTAATTGTTTCAAACCCAATTGGGGGCCCAGCTCATTTGTCTATGATCTGTTTGGATTTGAAAATTTCTATTCTAAGTGTCGAATTTCAATGTAGTGCCTTTGTTTTGGGCTTTTCGGGGTATGGTTTGATTTTGGGTATGGATTGGTTATCCAGTAATGGGGCCATCCTTGATTGTGAGAAAAGGGTTGTTAGGCTCCTAACCCAGCTCGGTAATACTTTGGAAATTTCTTGTAATCCCTCGTATGCGGTTATGCTTAGTTATCTTGAATCGCTAGATGCTTCTGTTGAAAATTTGCAATCAGTTAGAGTGGTCCGGGAATATCCGGATGTCTTCGAAGAGGTGAAGGGCTTGCCTCCGAAGCGGGAAATAGACTTCCGCATATATCTTGTAGATAATGCAAAGCCCGTTGCGTTGCTCGTTAGACATATGGCTCCACGAGAAAGGAAAGAGCTCAGTAAACAGATTAAAGAGCTTCTAGAAAAGGGGTTCATTAGGAGGAGCATTTCAGAATGGGGCGCTCCAGTGGTGTTCGCTACAAAGGCGGATGGTTCACTCCGTTTATGTGTTGACTATAGGGAGCTCAACAAGCTAATGAAAAAGAATAGGCACCCTCTCCCTAGAATTGACGATTTATTTGACCAGCTTGTAGGAGCGTCTGTTTTCTCCCAACTCGATTTAGCAACCGGTTTTCATCAATTAAGGGTGGCTGAAGATAGCATCGATAAAACGGCGTTCAGAACCCCAGACGGCTTCTTTGAATGGCTTGTCATGCCTTTCGGCTTGACAAATGCACCTGCGTACTTCGTGGACCTAATGAGTAGGGTATTTAGAGATTTCCTCAACAAATTCGTCGTGGTCTTCGTAGATGATATCCTTATCTTCTCAAAGAGTGAAGAGGAACATGCTCAACACTTAAGGGCAATCATGGAAACTTTGCGAGTCCATCAACTAAAAGCCAAATTCTCCAAATGCCACTTTTGGAGAGAATAGGTGAGGTTCCTTGGGCATATAGTATCCAAACAAGGGTTAGCGGTGGACCCTGCGAAGGTAGTGGCGGTACAGGATTGGAAGACACCAAGGAATGCAACTGAGGTCCGAAGCTTTCTAGGACTAGCAGGTTTCTATCGAAAGTTTATAAGGGGTTTTGCGAGAATCTCAGCTCCGCTCACGAAATTGACCAAGAAGAATCTAGTGTTCAATTGGGATTTGGATTGCGAATTTGCTTTCCAACGACTGAAAAGGGCTCTTACAACAGCCCCAGTTTTGACGCTGCCAGATGGGAGCAAGATGTTCACTGTTTATACGGATGCATGTGGGACAGGGCTAGGCGCCGTCTTAATGCAAGAAGGAAGGGTAGTGGCTTATGGCGGGAGGCAGTTGAAGACGCACGAAAAGAACTACCCAACCCACGATCTCGAGTTAGCTGCCATCGTCTTTGCACTCAAGTCTTGGCGACACTATCTCCTAGGTGAGAAGTTCGAACTTTACACTGACCATAAATCGTTGAAATATCTTTTCTCGTAGAAAGATCTTAACTTGAGGCAACAAAGATGGATGGAGTTTCTTGCCTCGTACGATTTCGAAATCTCCTACACTCCGGGCAAAGGCAACGTAGTGGCAGACGCGTTGAGCCGAAAGAAATTGACCCTAAGCCCGTTGTTTGTTGAAAGACAAAGCCTAGAGTTTATAGCCAGCTTCGACTTTAGGCCTTCCTCTGATTTCGTACCAGGCTTGCTAGCATCTCTCGAAGTACGACCAACTTTAGTGGATTCAGTAGGGACAGCACAACGCGAAGACCCTCAACTTATGGAAATATTTGATAGGCTAATTAGGGGTGAGACTTCAAGTCACCTCAACAGATACTCCATCGACGATAAGGGTTTGCTAAGGCGGGACGGAAGACTATGCGTCCCACAGACAAACGATTTAATAAAGAAGGTTCTCGAGGAAGCACATCACTCCAAGATGACGATACACCCAGGCGGGGATAAAATGTACAAAGACATAAAAAGGACTTTCTTTTGGAATGGCATGAAAAAGGACGTGGCAGAATTCGTTTCTAAGTGTATGGTGTGCCAACAGGTTAAGGCGGAACAGAAAAAGCCTGGCGGACTGCTACATCCTCTGGAGGTCCCACAGTGGAAGTGGGATAGCATCTCAATGGACTTCATTGATGGGCTGCCTAGGTCTAGGAGAGGCAACACTAGCATTTGGGTAATAGTGGATAGGCTTACTAAAAGCGCCCACTTTTTACCTGTCAAAAGTAAAAGAACTGCCTCATCCCTAGCATCACTTTACCTCAAGGAAATCGCTCGACTCCATGGAATACCGTCTAGCATTGTTAGTGACCGAGACCCCATCTTCACCAGTGAGTTTTGGCGGAGTCTGCAAGAATCAGTAGGAACGCAGTTATGCTTAAGCACAGCCTATCATCCCCAAACCTACGGCCAAACAGAGAGAGTGAATAGAGTTTTGGAAGACCTCTTAAGACTATGCGTCCTTGACTTCGGAGGGACATGGGAAGACCACCTTCCTTTAGTAGAATTCGCCTACAACAACAGCTATCAAGCAACCATCGGAATGGCGCCCTTCGAAGCTTTATATGGAAGACCGTGCCGATCGCCCACTTGTTGGTGGGAGTCCACGGATAAGCTCATACTTGGACCAGACATGATCCGAGAGACTTCAGAGAAAGTGGACTTAATACGAAGAAGGATGAAGACGGCCCAAGACAGACAAAAGTCCTACGCCGACAAGAGGAGGACCGACCTTGAATTTGAAGTTGGAGACAGAGTTATTCTCAAGGTATCACCGCTAAGGAACGCTGTTCGTTTTGGAACCACAGGAAAGCTAGCGCCAAGGTTCGTAGGGCCATTCCCTATTATCGAGAAAATTGGGAAAATGGCCTATAGATTAGAGCTACCCGAGAAGTTGGCTGGAGTCCACAACGTCTTTCACGTTTCACATCTCCGAAAATGTCTACATGAGTCTGCTGAAGTGGTAGAGCCAAATATCCTCGAAGAGGCCGAAGTGGAACGCGAAGCAACCATAAGAAAAGTTCCAACCCGCATCTTAGGAACAGAAGTGAAGAAGCTACGCAACCGCGAAGTCAAGCTCGTCAAAGTTCAGTGGAGCGACGCCGAGGGAGACGCGACTTGGGAAACTGAAGCTAGAATCCGTACAGCCTACCCTTTTCTGTTCGAGGGTACATCCTTGATCTTTCTCTTTCCTTAAGTTGCGCTTTTATCTTTTTAGGTATATTTCCTCGACCGTATCTTTTAGATAGAATCTTTTTGGATGGAAACATGTAGTTGAAACATGTTATGGATGATGGTTGCAAATGGTTGCAAGTGATTGCTAGTGGTTGCTCGTGGTTGCATATACACACACAATCTAGGTTTTAGATCGGCTCAATCACTTCATATTGCATATGCATATATGTTTGTATTCGTATGTGGTTGAACTTTAATGTGTTGTCATGTGGATGTTGCATTTGTATTGAATGATTGTGCACTCATGTAGAATCAAGAATAGGAAAATTTGCATACATAATGGATTCATGGCACTTACATAATTCGCATTAAGGAGGTCAACTGAATCAGTAGACCGCCTGATTTTGCATTAGATAAGTACATGTACACACACACTTTGCATATGATCATGAAGCATTAGAAGTCTTTTAAGGACAACGGATGCTCGTGTTTAATGGATGAGTAGATGGATGATTGGATGTTAGGATATACATTCCTCCTAACTTGAAGATTTCGGGGACGAAATCCTTTTAAGTGGGGGAGAATGTAACACCCCGAAAATTCTATAACTGTGAAATTAACAAATTAAAGTATAATTAATTTGAAATCAAAGAACTAAGGGAAACGGGATACGCCATTGCGTTCGTCTCGGAAAAATACGCGAAATAGAGTCCGAATTTTCGAAAAACGGAGTCCGTATGAAGAAGATATGGCCTTCGGAAGTTTTGAATCAAATTTAAAATTCAAACAGAATAAAATAATTAAAAATCGGGCCCAGTGGGCCAGGGCGGATAAACACCCGCCTAGGCCACCCAGGTCGACTGGGCTGTCGACCTGGGCTACCCATGTCGACAGGGCTGTCGACAGCCCTGTCGACAGGGGTGTCGACCTGGTCGAGCCCAGTCAACCTGGCTGGCCAGGTCGGTGTGTGGTCGAATTTCTGTGGTTTGCTTTGTCATTAGGGCTAGGTGGCGGGTTTTTATTGGTCTCTCTATCTAATGAATGGCTATGATCTATCCAAGCAACATCAAGGGTCCTAATCAATTCCTAACCTCTATATAAACAACCCTAGACTAAACCCTAATATATTCATTCAAATTAAGAACATAGCCGCCATGTTGCTGAGGAACGACTAAGAATAGCCGCCAACTAGAGAGGGAATTAGGAAGAAAGTTCTAAATCCTAAAGCAATTCAAGCAACCTAAAGCCAATCAATTCAACAAAGGAATCATATCTCTTAATTTGAGAATTCGCCGCAACCATTGTAAGTAGAGTATTACTTTGGTATGAATAAACAATTGTATTGATTTGTATGCTTGAATTGGGATAATAAAGTAATTCATATTTGTGCAAAATTTATGTTATTCATTATAAAGAACTACATGCGGTAGTTCTATGCAAATATACGTTTGGAATATTGCGCAAATTATGTAATCTATGTTGAAGCTACATGTATGTAGTTAATTGAAATTCATGCGAGTTTGGGGCTTTGTTATTATGCCATCATGATGTATATTTTTGTGCATAAATCATTTTGCAAGTAATTGAAACAAGTTCGGTTGTTATAGTTCATATGAAACTATGTTGGAATTTTGACACCATAATCCATGTATTAAGTCATGCTTTTGCAAAACTTATGAATATGGCTAGGCTATGAATGATATTTGGCATAATTGAAATCTATGATTAAGTCTATCTTGTTTAAAAGAATTATATGATGACATATGTGAGACATGGCTAGGTTAGACTCAAAAATCCCTTTTTGCAAGTTTAAAGCAAACACCATGATTAGGAATATTTATGCCATGCTTATGTTTGACATTATGCCATGTTTATGCTAGAAGTATTTATGCCATGCTTATGTTTGACATTATGCCATGTTTATGCTAGAAGTATTTATGCCATGCTTATGTTTGACATTATGCCTAAATAAAAATATAGGTTCATGTTTCAATAATGATATCTCAATTACAAGTTCACATGCTTTGATTCATGTCACCTATGTTTTATGACCAAAGTATATGTCACCACTATGCAAGTACACCAGTTTCTATTTTGTATTTCCAACGTCGTATTGCAAGTTCATGCGCTCACCTTCCCCTCTTTGTGTATACGCCATAAGCCTCCCCTTTTCGCATGGCTAAATTGGGCTTTAAAAGGCTAAGCCCAATATATATATAAACGGACGTGTAAAACGGGGGAAAATAACGTTGGGTTAAAAATTAATTAATGAATGAAAATATAAAATAGAAGGGCCCAAGTTCAAGTATGGGTTGGGCCCATGGTTGGTGTAACCTTTACACCATTAACTTAATAATGGGCCGCAAATATTTACATATAAGAAATAAAGAAGAATGACAAGATATGTAAATGTAGAACATACGATGTGTTTAACCCGAGGTTGGATTGAGTTGTGATGTAAACCTGCCCGGAACCGCCCTGCTGTCCAGTAGTCACAACAATACCTATCCAATGTGGGAGGTTAAACATGGAGCCCAGCAAGGACCCGAGGTTAGACTGAGTTGTGGCGTAAGACTGCCCGGAACCAACCGGCAACAGGCAGCCACAACAATACCTGTCTAATGTGAGAGGTCAGGGCCTTAATAAGACAATTAAGGCTGAGTCAGGATTGTTAGGATTAAGTGAACTAAAGACTTAATCAAAATGGAACATGCTAAACTAAACGGACTGGTGGGGGTTAGGTTAGAAACACTTAACCAACTTAGCATGTTGGCTAGAGATAGAAAACCTAGTAACGGGGGGACCCTTTTCAGCAGTAACCCTAAAAGGTGTATCAGGATACCCTGAAACTAGGCAGGGTGGGGCACGATTACTGGGCTGATTGTAAGAGGTCAAAGCGACGGCGGTGGTGTAGCAGTGTAGGTTCTAACGGAGTGCGGGCGTGCACACACTCCGGCGTAGAAAAATAAGGCACTGGACACCACTAGCATACCTGTGCACTCTAAGGTTGTGTCGGGTTGCCACTATGGGACTTGATACACCCCATGGTGGGACCAGCATAGGTAACTACAGACATCGGGGGCCGTAAGACACATGTAACTATGCGAGTAGGAGCCGATCATCATAGAATGGATCACATCACCCTGATTATGGGGTGCAAATTGGAAACTAGTATATGGGTTCAGAGATTAACATGGGGTACGATAGTATATTCGACCCTAGATAACTTAACCAAGTTTATAGTGCTTGCCCACTTCTTGTTTATACTTATCATACCCAGTTCTTTATTCATAGACAAAATAGTACTAGACTTACTCAGGATTTATGTCCGACTCTACTTTTCTTTCGTCTTCTTTCTTCCGTTCCCCCCCCCCCCAGGTCCTCAGGGAGGGAACACAGCAGCTTGATCAGCCTCAACATCCAGCTTGAAGAAGAGAAATGTATTGCTTGGACTTTCCTGTTTTGAACTATGGCTTTGGACAATCCACTATGGGGCTTTTGCAGTTTATCTATGTTTTATTTATGCTTCTTTAAATAATGTACTCATGACAGATTATGAAAGTGTTATGTTATGTTTTTGAAAAGGATGTTGTTGTAACACGTATTTGACTTTATGAAATGAAGTTTGTTGTTCTTCCGCTGTTTACAAATATGTGTTCTTATATCTGTCTTGTATATCTGTGACTTGTACTTATAAACCTCCACCAAAATTAGGGCATTCCCTTTGAGAGTGGCCCTAACGGAGGTGGGGTGTTTCAATGATTTAACGGTGCAAGCCTGGACCATGGTTTTTACATGGGGAAGGGGAATGATGTGTAAATGTTTTCAAGTAAAAAGGGGAATTTGGTGCGGGAATAGAGAATAAAGGGAGAATGGCGAGGGTTTTGGGCTTGTACGTGAACCAGGGGGCGAACGAGGTCACTGCAAGTGGAGATATATCGGTGGATGCGGTTTTGGATACAATGAAGAAATGACAATGTTTATTATTTCTATGGCGAGGAGGAGAGTCGACAAATGGAGATATAAATATACAGGAAGTATGTAACGTGAGACCGAGAAGGAAAATGCAGCGGGAATGAGTAAGTGCAGTTTTGATAAAACAACAAGAAGCCGATGATAGCAGAATTAAACGCCGGATCCCGTCAACTGACGCAAATAGTTATTTTACGGTTAATGCACAAAGGTGAGTAAATTCACTTACTCTGATCTATTTTAAAATATTATAATATTGGTTAAATGCTGTGTGATGGTCGCTTCGGTAGATTACAATTTAATTGGTTGAAATATATATATCGTTGCATATATACACATCATTCGGTTGGATACTGATTCCATCGATTAAAATATTTCCTAGTATGGAATCAGTGATAAATGTTTGACTAACATCGGTTGATGCAGGAAACCGGTTGGAGGAATCCAACCGGATTCCTCAATATATATACGAACTGTTTGTTTTGTATATGCACTGTTGAACCCAAATGACGTTAAAACCCCATGCGAATATTGATGTTGAAAGGAAATTTAACATTGGTTTTGATTAACCAATAGACGATATCGATTAAGAAAGTGGCAGCAGACGGCCGTAAATTCATCTTTTGTTAAGACGTTGAATTAGCGCAAGGAAAATCAACGAAGTAAATCATAAATTTTTATTAAAGCAAAGTTTTAAACTGTAATAGAAGTTCTATTAAAAACTAGTATTTTATAGTTCGTTTCCATAAAATAAATACAAACGATTATTTGATACCTAAATAAGTTATGAAACTGTAATTATCCTGGAGTGAATAATTTGGATAATTATTTTAAAGCAACAGTTAAGAAATATTATCAGGTTGATTATAAGAATCTAATGGTAAGAAGTTATAAATAGAACCGTGAGATGAAGTTAAAATGAAGAGTTAATATTTAATATAGATAGTCATAAACAACCGAGTTTCAAAGTAAGAATATGGTACTATAAAATGATAGATCAATTTAAACAAGAAAATACGGTCTGGTAGATATTGTAAGTAATAAGGGATTTGAGTACAGAGTTATATCTGTTCTAAGGTAAGAACGTTGTCGATCAAGGTCTGAAAGGTAAATAAAATACCCCAACTTGAACGGCTTCACTATTATCGAGGAATGATATCAGTTTGTGACGGAAAAAGATGTCAAGATTAGTATAAAGGGAATATGGCAGCGTATTGCAAGTCTTAGAACTATAGCGATAAATTAACGCTGTTGACTAGGCTTAAGCATGACTGTTATGTCGAGATTAGCTATAAAGGGGAGTATTACAACGTATGACAAGTTTTGAACTATAACGTTAAATTAACGTTGTTGGCCAAGCTTAAGCGTGATTTTTATATATAGCACTACTCCCTAGGGAATGGAAACAATTGGTTTGAATCCACTTATTCTAAAGAAATAAGTAACGATGTTTGCCCAAAGAAATATAGGAGTATTATGTTAGGTTGGGAACAAAGACGAATACATGTTCATAATAACTGGAAACGTTTTCCAAGAGATGTAAATGGCCAAACGAGTCTTGGAATATATCTGGGAAGATATGGAAAATTAGGAAAGTAATGTTAAATAAAAAGGGCTAGTGATTGTATGAAGTTAGTTATACATTAGAATGGTGTTGTTTTACTTCGATAATTAAATAACCGACTATCGAAGTGTTTGACCAACGTTGTCAATACGGAGAGACCGATTGGATATATTATCTGAAACCACTCCGTGTAGGCATAAGCGTTGCGAATTAGATTATGCTGAAGAAGATTGAAGACGGAGTGAAATGCAAGGGTCGTCCTGTTCCAGAATGGTGGTTTCTGATTGTCCAGTCCCAGGACAACTTGTATAGACGAATGTCTGATAGAGTATTCCTAACGGTCAGGTAAGACGATCTTTTCAAGGTATTACGTCTGGTGGCGGAGGAATTTGTTTCTCTTAGCTTTTATACCCATAATATTTTGGGAAGATCAACTAGTGATTTGATAGGTTTGACGATGTGGCATTTAAATTGTATGGTGGCCAGATGTTCTAAAAGATAGACGTAGCCTCAAGCTTCACAACCGGGAAATGACAAAAATCGGGCAGGCAGCATGGCTATGTGGGTCGCTCCCATTAGGGTGTATAATCACCTATCTAGAGAAATTCCTCTTGCCTCTTTAATCTATTTCAATGCTGTCCCTTTTCGGGAAACGGTGGTTTGAGCCCAACCGTTGGTGATATACATTCGATACACTCAAGAGAAATGAGTGGTCGGTCATGTATGGGCCGGGTTGCAAGATGTTCTTGTTGAACCCCGTGTATTCGCCTCTAGAGATACACTATCGGCAGGTGGTCCTATACCTTGTCATAGTTGGAATCCAATCTCCAATAAGTGCCCTGTGGATTTTGATTTTATACTATATATGTAAAGCGTGAGATGCAAGTGTTCTACTATTTGGTTATTTACTTGATTAGACATTATTATAATAACACTGGATATGATATCAAATATTTTGGGTTATAGTAAGGTAAAAACCATCCATATTTATGTGTGGGATGGTCTTACTATTATCCTTTTGTTTCAAAAGGATTTTGAAAAGTTAAACCGTATGGTTGGAATTTACTCACACCAGTCCCATGACTGACCCAGAGTTTATTTTGTTTGTTTTTCCCTAAACTCTTGGGTGCCCAAATTTGTACGGGCAGTCAAGTGTTTCAGGCTTTTACAGATACACTTGGAGGAGCTAAAAGCTGAAGGCTTCACCGTTAGTATTTAGAGATTGTTTCCTCTGTGATATAATGTATTGTACTCTGATAATGGTATATATATACAATACAGTTTTGTATTTCAAAGTTATGCTATATAATACATTTTATTCGTTCCGCTGTGAGATTCGTGTTTACTCTGATTCTGCTCAGTTGTCTTCTTCTTCTTCTTCTTCTATTCTATTAGTTCTATCTTATCTTTCTCATCCTCTAATTTATTTCTATTAATGATCTGAATTTTTGTGCACCTTGAGTTGAATGTGTAGGATATTTATCAGCTCAAATGGGTATGGATTTTTGGGTCGTTACAGTTGGTATCAGAGTTGAAGGTTAAGTTATTACCTTGGCTCTGTGGCGTGACTCAATAGAGATGGAGTTAGTAATACTCTAGATTGAGTTTGAGTGTGTATATATATGAGCGCGTATTTGTAAATCAATCTAAAACTGTTTTATATTGTGTTGATTGGTTTGGCGAGTGGTTTATGAATTCTAGTCGATACTTGATTGCAAACTGTATCGATAGGTGTTTCTAAACTCTTGGACAATGCTATTCAACACATTAGTGTTTTAGAAGATGGATAAATGAAATGATCTTACCCAAAATATATTTTGATATAAAGGAAACTTATATATTGGAATTATCTAATATATCTTGAATGTGTTGGTTGAAATTATAATCGAATAGGTTTATAATTGAATTGGTTATAAATAACCAATAAGAAATCACATGAGTATAATATATAAATCAGGTGAATTGAATCTAAATTTAAAACCAGAATTGAAATAAACTCTAGAAACTAGAAAAGTGTTGTAAATGAATTTTGAATTGAATACATGGAAAATTTAAAATCCTGGGAGAGATTTGGAAATATTTTCCAAGCATTTTGAAAAGATATTTTGAAGTGATTTTCAACGAAAATGTTTGAAGGTAAGTGTTTTGTAAGTAATATAGTATTTAACTCACTTCTACTATGGGAAAATAATTCAGATGATGCTGGCCACATCATCAGTGTCATTTTTTGAGTTTTGGAGTGATGGAGTACTACCAAAAGATTTTGTTTTTGAATTGTTTTGAGAAAACGAGTTGTTAAAAATTCAAATATTTTGAATTTCTATTATTATATGTAAATATATATTTCCAACTGATTTGAAATAAATCCTAGGAATTTGAATTTGGAGATGAAGATAACTGATTTGAGAAATAAATCAGTAAATAGAGTTAGAGTTGAAATAAAATTTTGGCTGAGTAAAAGCGAAAGATTGGTTTGAGAATGGAGTGATGAGAGATCAACCAAGGATTGTGTTATGGGGATGTGAAGTAAGAAACTTCAACCAAGCAGGTTGTGAGGAGTTAGAATTGGAGCATCTTCACTTCTTAGCAATTTCGAGGACGAAATTATTTTAAGGGGGAAGGAATGTAATGTCCCGCATTTTTATCGGTTTGTATTTGAATATTTAAATTAGTTTAAATATTAAATTCATAATATAAGTGGATTATATATATTAAAACGAAGTTGAACGTATAAAAATATATATTTAATATAATCGAGCCCGTAATGTCGCGGCAATTCGTAATTTAACATTCTGAACTTCGACTGAGTGTACATGTCTCGTTATAAACCGGATTTCTGCGAAACAAGAAGCGTTGGAATCTGTTGAACTGTATTTTTCTAATGGGAGTGAAAAACCAAGATTTCATATTATAAATGAGAAGTTATGTCCAAATTAAATATTCAGAAAAGCAGCGGCATATTCGTTTACGGCCATAACGGTTATTTAAAAATATTTGAATATCGGCTTCGAATTTGGACAAGGTTCTTTTGAGACGTAGTGATAATTAAATTTTTAGAATTTTACTATAATTTTTAATTAATTAAATATGCAACTTTTTATTTGGAGTATTTTGCACCCTTAATCAATATTTCGGGGTTTCACAATATGAGTTAATCTACCGATATTTTTATATTTTTGGGATCGTAGATCATCACTCGTCATGACTACATTATCATATCTGTCTGTAGCTGTTCGGATATGAACGTAATCTTACACAATAGGGTGCACTCAAAAATAAGAAGAAAGGAAAGAAAACAAAACATAAAAAACATGTAGCACACCTAAGTGGTATAATTAAAGTGTGTTTGGCACCTTTTACGTGTGGGACTAACAATACAATATAGTTTTGTATATTTTCAGAAGAAGGAATGGCCTAAAGTAAAAAAATCAAATAAATACAAAATTGTCTGAACAAATCTTTTGCATATAGAAACTTCCTGTCCATTCTCTTTCAAACAGTAAAAAAAAATCAATCAACATATCTGAAGAACCCTAGCAGATCCTTACCATATCTCGGTAGGTATCTGTGAGTAAAGCATCAAAAATCTGAATATGGTTTTAAAAAAAAACCAGCCAAATCACTAGACTCAAACAACACATGCAAACCTAATGTGTTTTTCTTAGCCTAACCTATCACATGCCTATCTTCAAATCAGCAGATGTATCAAGAAATCACGCATTTATGAAATATTCAAATCGTACCGGCCTAAATTACCAAAGACAATTCAGGCAGACTAAATTTCAGTAACACAGATACCTATTCTAAACTAGGGTGTACACTCAATTTCCTTAAATCTTAAGCAAAAGATCATATTGAAAGCCATACTCCTCAACTATGCACTGGAAATTTAAAGTCACACTATACATATGATGCGACTGTGTTCTTATCTGGGGTTCTCTCCTATATATATAACACAACCACATTCCTAAGCAAAACAAAAGATAAAGTTTTCAAATGGTAGAAAAAAATAATAAAAGAGAAAAATCAAAACTGGTTTAAATCTCCATAGAAAGTCTTAATATATGAGGATTTCTGGTGGGTTATACACGCATGAGTGGAATAGGGGGACGATGCACCGTAGCGTGCATGCGGGTGTTAGTATTAGCAGAGTTCATTGTTGCGTGCGGAAGAAGAAACAGAGAGACGAATTTTGGGGTGAACGTGAAGGTTGTTTCCATGAGCAACAGTGTTTAAGGGCATGGAGCAAGTTGCGACTGTTATGGAGGGTTTTAAGGTGTTGTTTTTGGGTAGATTAAAGAAGATAAGGGTTCAGTAAAAGGATGGAAGAGAGGTGAGTTTTTGAAATGGCGTGAGTTATGTATTCGGGTGCAGTACTGGGAGGGTGTTATGAAAATACTTGGAGGTGTTTGGATTTTTCGAAGCAAGGCATGACGGGATGGGGAGAACTGATTGAGTATATGGCGTGTACTAGGGATTATCTGGACAACATGGTTGTTGCGGGCGTTCAAGGTCCTCCAGTGCTGCCAAGTGCCGAGATGACGGACAGTCGCCGGAAGCGTCGCGATGGGCCCAGGTGGCGAAGGTGACAGGGAGGATGCGGCAAGTGGCAAAACTCGGGAATGATATTCTTGGGTGATCTCGTGGTTTACTGTGCATTCAAGAAGATGTTGTTCTAATGCAAACCCAACATGGAAGGAGGATATGTGCGGAAATATTGGAGTAAAGATGGAGTTCATGAAGTGAAGAGGTATCAGTAGAGGTGAAGTTTGTTTGGGAATTTAATGCAATTTGAAGGAGTATAGGGGTGGAAGTAATAATGGGAAAAAGGTGGCGCAAGCCTTAACAGACTTGAAATGTTCAAGTGAGTGCAAAAAGGTTGGAACCGTGAGTTCCAGAAATGGGCGGAGATCGAGATGTTGACGTTGGGATTTAGCAAGAGTTGGCATAAAAATAAGATCATGAATGGAAGGGGGTTAAGGCGCTGTGACCGGGTCTGAAGTGGTGAAGGAACTGTGGCGGTTGGGCACTTACATGGGTAGAGCGTAAGAAAGCATGTGGGTGTGATTTCAAATATAATAGCAAGCTTGGTGTATTATTTGCACGAGGGAAGCTTCCAAATGAATACATGATCAGCATGATTTAACGGTGCAAGCCTGGACCGTGGTTTTTACATGGGGAAGGGGAATGATGTGTAAATGTTTTCAAGTAAAAAGGGGAATATGGTGCGGGAATAGAGAATAAAGGGAGAATGGCGAGGGTTTTGGGCTTGTACGTGAACCAGGGGCCGAACGAGGTCACTGCAAGTGGAGATATATCGATGGATGCGGTTTTGGATACAATGAAGAAATGACAATGTTTATTATTTCTATGGCGAGGAGGAGAGTCGGCAAATGGAGATATAAATATACAGGAAGTATGTAACGTGAGACCGAGAAGGAAAAGGCAGCAGGAATGAGTAAGTGCAGTTCCGATAAAACAACAAGAAGCCGACGATAGCAGAATTAAACGCCGGATCCCGTCAGCTGACGCAAATCAGTATTTAACTATTAACGCACAAAGGTGAGTAAATTCACTGACTCTGATCTATTTTAAAATATTATAATATTGGTTAAATGCTGTGTGATGGTCGCTTCGGTATATTACAATTTAATTGGTTGAAAAATATATATCGTTGCATATGTACACATCATTTCGTTGGATACGGATTCCATCGATTAAAATATTTCCTAGTATGGAATCAGTGATAATTGTTTGACTAACATCGGTGGATGCAGGAAACCGGTTGGAGGAATCCAACCAGATTCCTCAATATTTATATGTACTGTTTGTTTTGTATATGCACTGTTGAACCCAAATGACGTTAAAACCCCATGTGAATATTGATGTTGAGTGGAAATTTAACATTGGTTTTTATTAACCACTAGACGATATCGATTAAGAAAGTGGCAGCAGACGACCGTAAATTCATCTTTTGTTAAGACGTTGAATTAGCGCCAGGCAAATCAACGAAGTTAATCATAAATTTTTATTAAAGCAAAGTTTTAAACTGTAATAGAAGTTCTATTAAAAACAGGTAGTTTATAGTTCGTTTCTATAAAATAAATACAAACGATTATTTGATATCTAAATAAGTTATGAAACTGTAATTGTCCTAGAGTGAATAATTTGGATAATTATTTTAAAGCAACAGTTAAGAAATATTATCAGGTTGATTATATGAATCTAATGGTAAGAAGTTATAAATAGAACTGTGAGATGAAGTTAAAACGAAGAGTTAATATTTAATATAGATAGTCATAAACAACCGAGTTTCAAAGTAAGAATATGGTATTATAAAAAGATAGATCAATTTAAACAAGAAAATACGGTCTGGTAGATATTATAAGTAATAAGGGATTTGAGTACATACTTATATCTGTTCTAAGGTAAGAACGTTGTTGATCAAGGTCTGAGAGGTAAATAAAATACCCCAACTTGAACGGCTTCACCATTATCGAGGAATGATATCAGTTTATGACGGAAAAAGATGTCAAGATTAGTATAAAGGGAATATGGCAGCGTATTGCAAGTCTTAGAACTATAGCGATAAATTAACGTTGTTGACTAGGCTTAAACGTGATTGTTATATCGAGATTAGTTATAAAGGGGAGTATTACAGCGTATGACATGTTTTGAACTATAACGTGAAATTAACGCTGTTGGCCAAGCTTAAGCGTGATTTTTATATATAGCACTACAGGAATGGAAACAATTGGTTTGAATCCACTTATTCTAAAGAAATAAGTTAACAATGTTTGCCCAAAGAAATATAGGAGTATTATGTTAGGTTGGGAACAAAGACGAATACATGTTCATAATAACTGGAAACGTTTTCCAAGAGATGTGAATGGCTAAACGAGTCTTGGAATATATCTGGGAAGATATGGAAAATTGGGAAAGTAATATTAAATAAAAAGGGCTAGTGATTGTGTGATGTTAGTTATACATTAGAATGGTGTTGTTTTACTTCGATAATTAAATAACCGACTATCGAAGTGTTTGACCAACCTTGTCAATACGGAGAGACCGTTTGGATATATTATCTGAAACCACTCCGTATAGGCATAAGCGTTGTGAATTAGATTATCTGATGAAGATTGAAGATGGAGTGAAATGCAAGGGTCGTCCTGTTCCAGAATGGTGGTTTCTGATTGTCTGGTCCCAGGACAACTTGTATGGACGAATGTCTGATAGAGTATTCCTAACGGTCACATAAGACGATCTTTTCAAGACATTATGTTTGGTGGCGGAGGAATTCGTTTCTCTTAGCTTTTATACCCGTAATATTTTGGGAAGATCAACTAGTGATTTGATAGGTTTGACAATGTGGCATTCAAAGTGTATGGTGGACAGATGTTCTAAAAGATAAACGTAGCCTCAAACTTCACAACTGGGAAATGACAAAAATCGGGCAGGCAGCATGGCTATGTGGGTCGCTCCCATTAGGGTGTATAATCACCTATCCAGAGAAATTCCTTTTACTTATTTAATCTATTTCGATGCTGTCCCTTTTCAGGAAACGGTGGTTTGAGCCCAACCGTTGGTGATATACATTCGATACACTCAAGAGAAATGAGTGGTCGGTCATGTGTGGGCCGGGTTGCAAGACGTTCTTGTTGAACCCAGTGTATTCGCCTCTAGAGATACACTATCGGCATGTGGTCCCATACCTTGTCATAGTTGGAATCCAATCTCCAATAAGCGCCCTGCGGTTTTTGATTTTATACTATATATGTAGAGCGTGAGATGCAAGCATTCTACTATTTGGTTATTTACTTGATTAGACATTATTATAATAACACTGGATATGATATCAAATATTTTGGGTTATAGTAAGGTAAAAACCGTCCATGTTTATGTGTGGGCTGGTCTTACTATTATCCTTTTGTTTCAAAAGGATTTTGAAAAGTTAAACCGTATGGTTGGAATTTACTCACACCAGTCCCATGACTGACCCAGAGTTTATTTTGTTTGTTTTTCCCTAAACTCTTGGGTGCCCAAATTTGTATGGACAGTCAAGTGTTTCAGGCTTTTACAGATACACTTGGAGGAGCTAAAAGCAGAAGGCTTCACCGTTAGTATATAGAGATTGTTTCCATTGTGATATGATGTATTGTACTCTGATAATGGTATATATATATATATATATATATATATATATATATATATATATATACAATACAGTTTTGTATTTCAAAGTTATGTTATATAATACATTTTATTCGTTCCGCTGTGAAATTCGTGTTTACTCTGATTCTGCTCAGTTGTGTTCTTCTTCTTCTTCTATTCTATTAGTTCTATCTTATCTTTCTCATCCTCCAATTTCTTTCTATTAATGATCTGAATTTTCGTGCACCTTGAGTTCAATGTGTAGGATATTTATCAGCTCAAATGGGTACGGATTTTCGGGTCGTTTACGTCAAATAGGAAAAATGGCCAAATAGGAAAAATGGCCAATATTAATAGTAGTCAATGTCGACCACTCCACTGTAATCGATAATGATTACTTTGATCATACAATTAACCAAAACTAGTTAAGTACACGTCAAATGAAAGCGTTCGGCATTCGTCGCGAAACCCGAGCTTGTTGCCAAGTTCGTTCTCCATCTTTAAATTCATCGCTATGCTTCAATGGTTCTCTCTCCTCAAATTAATCCATAAGCTTCACAATCTCTATGCAAATTTATCTCATCTTTTTTAAGTCCTATCCATGTACTTAATCAGATTGCATTGACTTCTAGTATGTTTGATTGATAAACACTAGCAGCTCCAAAAGATGAGATTTTTCCTAATACTAAGTCGCTTATGAATGACGTTTTAACTAAATAAGAAAACAATCATCTATGCAACACCACGAATGAAATAGTTAGTTAAAATATCATACAAACATCAACAATAGTATCTATAAAATAGATAAAGCCTATATAAAATATTTGGTGACGATCTGAGATCGAAATAATTCATTTCTTATGATAGTATCAAAATACCGCGTAATAACATGCAAATGAGTAAAAATGTGAAATCTAGCTTTAAACTAACCGAATTACCTTTTATTTTTCTTATATACTATTAACTAGGTTCAACTGTCCTAAAAAAATTTAAGATTTTACATTACATAAAATGGCAAAGTTTTACCATGCAAAACAATTGCAGTTTCAGTCAGGAACAATATCGTTCACCTTAGCCAAATAAGCCAAAAGAGTATCAAAACGTATAGCTCCCTAATACCGGTCAAATGGAAGAAACAACTTCTAAATTTGATATCAAATGCAAAATTTATAGCAAATACAAGTTCGTAGGCTGTTAAAATAAAGTGATAAACTAAGGAAAGACATTAACAATATAATTATCCTTTTAATTATCTTCCAAATTCGCTAAACCCCTATGCAGATGCATGATATACGAACCCATCATTATCAATCCTTTCTCTCCTCCCATTCTAATGTTTTGCTCCACGAAATGATGAACCAACTTCACTGTTTCATTTCTCTTCATGAACCCTCCTAAGCCATCACTACTTCTCCAACTCGCAGGCCACCTTAGAGGTGAGACCCGACATACAGCGCACCCTCCCCTCTCCCCTGCGACACGATTTTGCGTCGAATGACCGGATATGCTTAAAATTTGTGAGGTCGTGCTCCTCTTGGAGAGAAATGCAATGGTATTAATTATTTTATAAATCCTTGCTCCTACCTCTAGAAATTTTGAACCCCAGCTACAAGACTATGCACAACTATGTTCAGAATGTATGTTGCACCATGAAATTTTAGTATAGAGTTGAAGAGAAACAAAATCTAGGAATTTAGAAACTGATTTTGTGATTTTAGATGGATATTTCGATGGGAATAATTTTTCAAAGATTGAGGAAGGAAGTGACATGATTTTGAGAATAAATGGTTGTTACAGTATACGATTAACGACAAGTTAGGGTTATTGATTAGTTAGAAGGGTATTTATAATTTCACTATGCCCAATTATCAAGAATTGCATGTCCAAATCAAACACACATTTTAAAAGTGTGGTCAAATAGGTCATCTAGTTGATATGAAATTTGACAATGTACAATAACTCATTGTGATGATTTAAAAAATATAAATATCGTCGAAATCCAACATTGAACCCGAAATGATAATTTTCACATGTATTTCGAGACTGTTTTGCCTCTTAAGCTACAAATCTCAAAAATATAGCGATCCTTTTATTTTTCTCCACCTAACGAACTATCCAAACTCAACGGAAATAGTCTCGAGTCCTGATTCAATCATTTGCGAAAAATCTTACTATGGAATCATCAAATAGTTAATGATTAATATTTAAATAAAATACATAAATGTCCAATCATCAAAAATACAGGTTGTTACATTCTTTTCCTCTTAAAGGATTTCATCCCCGGTATCCTCAATGATAGAATAACCCAATCTAACACTCTTACATAAGTGACAACCCAAAACAATTTGTTACTCGTCGCTATCAAGAATGGCTATTGAAAGCAATCACTACAAAGGAAATAGACTTGGAACTTGATAGGAAGATATAATTCTCATTTCTACATACAACTAGCACCAAAATACCAAAATGATACAACTAAGTGAAACATCTACATTGTAGACTCATTCCCAAACAAACAAACAATAGAGAACATATGTGATGACCCCTTAGTTGGGAGACAATCTGACTAAGCAACTTCTTTTCCAACCCTGGGTTAGGTCGCAAAAAATTCAAACAACAACTCCTCTGCATGACTCGATCCGGAAAACTATAACTAGAAAATTTGGATCAACCCAACCAAAGGAAACCATGTCCAAGGTGGTCTCCTACATCTGAGGCGTCTAATAATAAAAAATGCGCCTAAAACCGAAACTACAACTCAATACAACATTTACGGTCAAATCATGTATGTAAACAAACAGACTAGAAAAACAAAGTTATCTCGTATGCCTAACTATCGCTTATGTATAAGTAGTCATATGAATATCAACAAGAAAATATATACAGAAAAACGATAACAACCATCAAGAAAATATAACATATATGCCTAAACTAACATGCAAGATATTACCGTACTTAGAATGAGACATCAAATACATATATAAGTCGATAGACTTGGTCGCTATCCCTTTGAGAATATCAATCTAACTTCTCTCGTCAACAAATATGATATGACTCAAGTGTTATCATACTAATCGCATCTCCTTAGTAACCTATCGATGAAAACCATCTATAATTGTTTTCGCATCTTATCACAAAAAATCAAGTAACTATTGAGAGCCATTTGACACTTCTTATTTGACGTTACTAAGTAATCATTCATCCATCTAGTATGAATGCCCAATAACTCCCTTTCAATCATGCCAGGAACAACAACACCTCTTTTGTACAGAACTAACCACATCGGTATATTCCACATAACATCACTTCTAACTTTGAGTTACAAACAGAAATAAATACGAGTCTCCTCCACTAATAGAGTATCGCTCTTAAATTGGTACATCTCTAGCACAAACACATACAATTGCACCAGGATGCTAGTAATTATGTCTGTCACCACAAATGAAGGCCGAGATCACTCCCAAATAAAACAAACATGGTGATTCAACATCACTAAGCAACATTAGCTCTGTCCTTACAAATAATGCCTCCAAATATACAAAGCGGACTCTGTCACCACCTACTTTGAATTAGGAGTCGGATACTTCTCTTGCGGCTTTGGTCATCGATTAGGAATGCGACAACTTCCCTTTCAGTGACAACTCCACACCTACTTAAACAACACTACTAAATGAGGTTTATCAACTCTCCACTCTCTCAAGCAATGTGTAATGTCGATACACTCGCCAATCTATCAATTCAGGCTTCGAATATGAAACTCTCATTGGGTCAACTTCAAACTCCCATCTTTTATAACCTCTATAGGATCAATAGTGGATTAGCGTGACCCAAGCATATCACTTTCCAAATTCTAAAGTGACAGCCCAAAACCAAACCATCCATTGGTGCTAACATAACGTCACCTATGCCCTGTGCCTTCTCCTCATCAAAAGATAAAATGTGAATACAATTAGGTAGCACAAGCATAAATCCTCGATGAAGCATCTTGGAACCTGCTCCAGGAAACCGACCATGCCAACTCGTCGGTCAACTCGAACGGCTAAACTAATTAATCCAAATCAAAGAAGTGTATTGAACATTGTATTTGTCACACTTTTCTAATAGTTCTTCTTTAGCCATATTCTTCCAAAAGGCCCACCTAAAATAACACGTTGATACCCTAGAGCTAATCAAATAAGCTACCTATAACTGCTGGTCCCCTACTCCGTAGTGTTATATGACTTATAGGAACGAATATTGGTTCGACACGTAACACCTGGTCTAAGAGAAACTTACCTTCAATATAATGTAAATTTAGTTAACTTTAGCTAATGCTAACTAATACACGACCAAGGGAACCATCCATCTCTACTGCAAATACTACTGATGTTCCCCACTCAGATATACTCCTCCGAATCCCAAATGATCGTTCTTGTAACAACCTGCATTTTACGTATCGAAAGATAGTAAAGTATTTTTATTTTATTCCTTGAGGGTTGGATCGTTCTCATATTTTAATATGTTGCTTAAGGGGATGTGAGAAATGTCCATATTTTTTTACCAATTTTGTTTATGACCATTTTAAACCTGTCAGCCTTGTACTACACATAACTTTTGACTCAGGTCGAATCAAGTGGTGAGACTTGTGCCATTGGAAAGGAAATGATGATTGCCTTTCCGTAGAGTTGTTACATTAAAGATTTGGCTTAGCGGTTTGGGAGGAATTGTTGTTTTAAGGTTTAACAGTTGGTTGTTCAGGATTTTAAAGCCTTAATGGGCTGATTGGAGGAGGCCCATTAGTGGGCTGGAGGAAAGATATAAATAGGGGGTGAGATATGGGAAATGGTTTAGTTTCTCCATTCTCTCCTTAGGTGGCCTATGTTCCTCCTTCCTCTAAAACCTTTCCACCATAAAGAAATCAAAATCTAAGGAAGCAAATTGAAGATCTACACCATTGGAGGCTAGATGTACATCATTTAAAGTGGGAATTCATCGGATCAAGGGGTTTAGTTAAAATTGCTTGCTGTCCGCAATCTTAATTCATGGATTTTTGCTTGTTTTGGAGAATCGGTGAGCGATTTACATCTCCCACATGAATTCAATGAAGTATATGAATGTTTGATCAAATTTTCATCAAATTATAGTGTTTTACCATAGATCTATACCATGACAAGTCCATTTTCATGTGAATCATCCTATGATCTATTTTAGTAAGTTTTAAATTGGTAATTCCTATGTCATTTCATTTGTTTATGCTAGCTAGATCTGCGGTTTTAATCATATGTTATTTATCATGGTTTTGGAGTGATTTGCATAATTTTAGTGATAATCATCGTATTCATGTTTTTAGTGACTTCATAACATGCTTAAGATTGTGTTGAATGAATTGGACAAGTATATTTCATCGATTTTGTTGATTGGAGAGGTTTTGGTCGAAATTGGAGTTGCACTGGCGAAGTGCAGGTTTTAGGTTGCACGTGAAGGGTCGGTCGCATAATTGCGTGGATTTCTTGGGGAACAATACAGGAAGGGGATAGGTCGTACGTGAGAGGAATGGAAGGGTCGGTCGAAGCAGTTTAGTCTGGGTCGGTCGAGCGAGCCTACAGGTGAAGTAATGAGGTCGGTCGAGCGAGCCATAAAGGGGACGGCCGAGCGAGCCGTAGGGGACCAGGTCGAGTGGTCGAGTAGACCAGGTTTGTGCTTCAAAACCAGGAGATTGGGTCGATCATGTAGAAGTTGATGGGTCATGCAAGCGGGGCAGTCAAGCGTGGGCTCGAGTAGAGGGGTTCGGTCTGGTTGGGTCAAGAAGCTTCATGTAACGACCTGTATTTTAGCGATATAATAATTAATTTATTTAATTATATAAATAGTGATTTAGAGATTTGAATGGTCGTAGAATTAAATAATATTGAATATTTATCTAAATTAAATAATAGAATAATATATTTAATTTGTGAAATAGTCGAAAATAGTAGAATTGGCAATATTGTGTGAATTGGACAAATCAACATATATGATTCAGTTTAAAATTTGAATTATGATAACGATTATATTTAATTAACGATGGTTGAATGTATAAATTATATTATAATTATAATGGAGCTCGAAATGGCGCTGCAGTTCATAATTTGGCGATTCGAACTTCAACTGAATATACAAAATCCATTTTAAATCGGATTTCTGTGAAACAAGAAACGTTTAAAGCTGGTGAAGTATATTTTACTAATGGAAGTGAAAACTCGGGATTTCATTGTGTAGATTTTGATTTATGTCCAAATCAAATTTTTGAAAAGTCGCTATGGAATTCCTTTATAATTTATAATGATTTATTTATATTATAAATGAATTTTTCAATATAAATTGAATATCAATTCAACCGGGATCGAGTTATAAATCCAATTGTAGCTGTATGATATTCCACTGTGAATATATATACGATAATATTAAATTTAATTATTTTTAAATATATTTAAATGGGTTATTTAGAGCTTTAAAAATAGTCAGTTTTGCAAATGACCTCCATTTTCGATGAAACTAATTTTGTTGGATCTGCAATATTATATTATTGCTAAATTTCAAGTTTCGTGATTTTTAGAGTCACTGTGTAGCTGTACGGATTTTTAATGTGAAAAACGGTCAGTATTTTGATAGTTAAAGATACACTGTGTGAGCAAACAGAGTCGGAATTCGACGAAACTAGCTTTGTTGGGTCTGTAATGTCAAACTCTAGTTGTATGTCCATTTTCATGATTTTAGTATATTATATATAATTATAGGAAATTTTAATTGACAAGAACAAATAATAGTTGATTAAAATTGAACATAAAAATATCTTTATCTTTCTATAAATATACTAACTTTCTTCAAAACCTAATTTTCATTCTCTAGACAAATGGAAAATGTGTCGTCGGTTTCTTCATTTCAAAACGTGGAAAAACCCTTCTTCAAAAATCAATATAAAATCGAATCAATCTCTATAAATCACAATAAGCATATATTCAAGATCGGGGTGAGTTGCTCTTCGATCTTAGGTGCCTTTTGAGTAGTTCGATGCCCTTTATTTTTGCTGTAAAATGTATAGCGCAGGGTATTTTCGAACTAGGGTTTGCGTTTGCGAGTTCTTGAAGCATCGAGGTGTAGTTTTGATGTTGTTTTTGGATAGAGGAGGTAGAATAATGGTCGTTCGCAAAGTGTTGGAGATTTCACGATTAAAAGGATCGCACCAAACTCCTAGGTGCTGGAACTGACGATTGTCGCTATCATGGAGAGGTGCGTCGAGTTAAGCGAGATAAGTTTAAGATGATGGAGATTTTGAAGGAGATTCCGGCAGTTGTCTTGGTTCGTGAAATCATGAAGTTGAATGGTAGAAAACGGTGTTTTAAAATCCTAGAAATGACCTGGGGAGTTGATGCGGGTTACAGGAGTATCAACGGGGAAGAAAGAGTTGAGGAAGGATCGGGTTTCAATGGTTGTGGGCTCGAGGGAAATGGGCAAGGCCCATTTGAAATTTTAATCCAAGTTTTTATTTTATTATTGTGTATATAAACTTCTTAAATTTATAACTTCGTCATACGTGATCGAAAATCAGCGAAACAAGATCCGTTGGGATCGTACGGACGACACCTACACAATGGAACCGACTGAGATTGAATTGGAGCCCATTCTAACTTATTGTAAAATAAATTGTCCGTCTGAATCAAAAGATGGTTAATCGTTATTTAACGATAACTGTCCAATGTGAGTAAAACTCACCAACTCCACCAGTTCATATTTTTATAGCATATATTTAGAACTGATAAATAATGACTGATTTTTGTGTGTTGACTATTTGGTTGAACTGCTTATGTATTGGTTGAAATTATAGGTAACGATATATATATATATAAATCGTTAAATCAAATATTGATTCTATTTATCAGAATATTTCATATCGAAATGAAATCAATGTTATTATATTGTTTAACATCTGTGGATGCAGGGAAACAGGTTGGAGGGATCCAACTAGATTCCTCAATATTTATAATACTGTTCTTTTCATCTATTGTAATATATGATGTGATATAAAATCTGTTGTTGATTATGTGTGTTGAATGATATCGATCATTGTTATTTGGTATTTTAAATACCGTAAGAAATATTAGGATGTAGAAAAAAGGGATTTTCAAAGTGTATTTTGAAAATGAATTATTTATATAAAATCAAAGGATTTTATATATAAAAAGGAAAATATTTGTAAAACAAATAGAAAAGGAAATATTTGTGAAACAAATAGAAAAGGAAAAGATTTTTGAAACAAATATAAAGGGAAAATATTTGTGAAACAAATAGAAAAGGAAATATTTGTAAAACATTTACCAACAGAATTGAAAATGGAATATTTGTAAAACATTTACAAATAGAATTGAAAAGGGAATATTTGTAAAACATTCGCAAATAGAATTGAAAAGGGAATATTTGTAAAACACTCACAAATAGAATTGAAAAGGAAATATTTATAAAACATTCACAAATAGAATTGAAAGGGGAATATTTGTAAAACATTCACAAATGGAATTGAAAAGGGAATATTTGTAAAACATTTACAATTAGAATTGAAACGGGAATATTTGTAAAACATTCACAAATAGAATTTAAAAGGGAATATTGGTAAAATGTTCACAAATAGAATTGAAAAGGGAATATTTGTAAAACATTCACAAATAGAATTGAAAAGGGAATATTTGTAAAGCATTCACAAATATAATTGAAAAGGAAGTATTTGTAAAACATTTACAAATAGAATTGAAAAGGAATTGAAAAGGAAATATTTATTTGTTAAATAAATAAAATTATAAAAGGAATATTTATTTGGAAAATAAATAGGATTATAAAAGGGAATTAACGAGATATAAAAGAGTTATCGATTTGAGTTAAAGGATAGAGTTAATTGAAAAGATTTGTTGATTAGATTTAATCGAATAGTGTTAATCAATTAGAGTTATCGATCAGAGTTAATCAATTAGAGTTAGTCAAATTGAGTTACATGAATAGAGTTGATCGAATATAGTTATTCGAAGAAGAGAATTAATCGAATATAGTTATTCGAAGATAGATAATCGAATATAGTTTATTTGAAAGGAGTTATCGAATATAGTTTATTCGAAAGGAGTTATCGAATATAGTTATTCGAAGAAGAGAATTAATCGAATATAGTTATTCGAAGAGAGATAATCGAATATAGTTTATTCGAAAGGAGTTATCGAATATAGTTTATTCGAAAGGAGTTATCGAATATAGTTTATTCGAAAGGAGTTATCGTATAGTTTATTCGAAAGGAGTTATCAAATATAGTTTATTTGAAAAGAGTTATCGAATATTGGTTATTTGAAAAGAGTTATCGAATATTGGTTATTCGAAAGAGAGTTAATCGAATATTCGTAATTTGAAGAGAGTTAATCGAATATTGGTTATTCGAAAAGAGTTATCGAATATTAGTTATTCGAAAGAGCGTTAATCGAATATTGGTTATTCGAAAGAGAGTTAATCGAATATTAGTTATTCGAAGAGAGTTAATCGAATATTAGTTATTCGAAAAGAGTTATCGAATATTGGTTATTCGAAAGAGAGTTAATCAAATATTAGTTATTCGAAGAGAGTTAATCGAATATTAGTTATTTGAATAAGAGTTAGTCGAATATTAGTTAATCATATAAGAGTTAATCGAATAGTTTAATCGAATAGAGTTAAAGGGGTTAAACAAATATAGTTTATTCGAATAGAGTTAAAAGGAGTTAATCGAATATAGTTTATTCGAAAGGAGTTAAGTGATAAGAGTTAATGAATTAAAGTTAATCGAGTTAAAGTTAATGGAGTTAGGGTTAATTGATTTGAGTTAATCGAGTTATAATTTGGAGTTAGATATTTAAGAAGTAGGGATTATAGCGCTATAGTTATAATCAATGTTTTTTTCAATAAAGAAGTGGATTCGTAAATAGAATTCGAGAGTTACGTAAGGAAGTTTGTCAAAAATTTAAAGGGTGAACTTTGTCTATTTCAAGGTTAGAAATGTTGTTCAGTTAAGGTCTGAGAGGTAGTTATACCCTAACTTGATTGACTTCATTTTTAACTAAGGAATGACTAAGGTTCAATAGTGAAGGTTGGTTAAGTGAAATTAGTTAATGAGTGTAATGGTTTGAGTAGGCATAGCGATGTTTTATTTAAACATCTGTTTAAATCCAATGGATGAGTTTGGGACATTTTCCAGATATAATCAGAGATATTTTCTAATTGTAGAAAATGAAATGTTTAATGATAAAGAATACTTGAATGACAGTGATATGTGAAAAGAGATGGAAATGTTTTCCAATGATTAATAACGTATATTTTCTAAATTTAGAAAATAAGTAATGTTGAATATATGGAAACAGGAAATAAATACATTAATGAACTAAAGAGATAAATGTTCAATGATGATTAATCGATAAAATTTCCTTTTGGAAATAATATCGTTGTTTGTACACATGTTTTTCTTTGATAGTTAAATCACCGACTATCGAAGTTTTTGACCATTTTTCTGTCGTTAATACGGAGAGACCGGGATCAGATTCATTATCTAAAAACCACTCTGTATGGACATTAACATTGTGATCAAATATGATGAAGATAATTGAAGACGGAGTTATGCAAGGGCTGTCCTGTTTACAGAATAGTGCCTTCGTTTTGTCCAGTCGCAGGACAACCTGTATGGAAGAATATCTGATAGAGTATATTTAATGGATCACGTAGGTTGATCCCTTCAAACGTATTTTTGTTTGTTAGCAGAGGAATTCATTTCTCTTAGATGTATACCCTTTGTATTTTTGGGGAAATCAATTTGTGATTTGGCGGGTATGACAATGTGACATTTAATGTGAATAATTGTGTGATCTGTCAGAAATAAGCGTGGCCTCTAGCTTACAACCAGGAAATGAAAAAAATCGGGCAGGCAGCATGGCCAAGTGGTTGGCTGCCAAGTTGGGTGTATTATCACCTATCTAGAGATATTCATTTCATTCTTTAATCTATTCGATGCTGTCCCATTCGGGAAATGGTTGTTGATCCCAATCGTTGGCGATATACATTCGATACACTCAAGTGAAATGAGTGGTCGGTCATGTGTGGCTGGGTTGCCAGATGTTCTTGCTGAACCCAGTGTATTCCTCTCTAGAGGTACACTATAGGAAGGTGGTTCCATACATTGTCATAGTTGGAAATCCATTACCCAATAAGTGCTCGCGGTTTTGATTGTATACTATATATATGGAACGTGAGATGAAAGCGTTCTGCTAGACGATTATCATAATGTGGTTGGTAGACATTATTATAATATCAAAAGAGTTTTGATATAAAGTTTATCGTTTCTTTCAAAAGGATTTGTGAAAATTAAATCAAATGTTTTGGATTCTCATAAGGGAAAAACCCATTCCGTTATACGGCGTGGTCTTATAAGATATCGTTTAATTGCTTAAACGGTTTTAAACTGTTTTACTCACACCAATCCCATGACTGATCCATAGTTTATTTTTATTTGTTTTCCCTAAACTCTTGGGTGCCCAATTTTGTACGGGTAGTCAAGTAGTCAGGATTTTTCAGATATACTTGGAGAGCTTGGAGCAGAAGGCTTCAGGATTATATAGCTATATTTTATTCCCTTGTGTTGTGAGCGTTGTACTCTGATAATGTTACTGTATACATATATTGATTTTATTCCAAGGATATGTTATCTTTTATATGTTGTTCGTTCCACTGTGAGATTCGTGTTACTCTGATGTTGTATGTTCTTCTTCTTCTATTCTAAGTTTCTATCTTATCTATTCTCACCCTCTAATTTCTTTCATGGACTATCCGGTGTTTCTGATTCTTGAATAGTCGACACAGTGTTATATGCCGATATCCAGGATCGCAAATTCCCCGGGTCGTTACAGTGGTATCAGAGCTGAAGGTTAAGTTATTACCTTGGCTCTGTGGCGTGACTCAATAGAGATGGGGTTAGTAATGCCCTAGATTGAGTTGAGTGTATATATACAAGTGAACGTATTTGTTATTTGACATAAAATTGTTATATATCATGGAGATTTATTGGTTGAGTCGTTTATGAGTTCTGATCGATCAGTTTGATCCATTGTATCGGTAGGAGTTTCTAAACACTTGAATACGATGAACCGACACTGTATGTTTTGAAAAGACGGTAAATGATATAATTTTACCAAAAATATATTTTGATTTAAACAGATGATTTGTATTGATATTATTATTGAATTTGTTAGTTGTAATTATAATCGAATAAGATTATTATTGGAATGGTTATGTAAATAACCAATATGAATTAATATGAATATAATATATGAAATAAGATGAAGTAAATCTGAATTTAGAATCAGAATTGGAATTAAAAGTTAGAGAAGTGTTTGTAAATGGAATTGGATTAAATATATGGAAATTTTCAAATCCTGGGAGATTTTAATTTGTTTTACAAGCATTGGGAATAATATTTTGAAAATGAATTTCAAAATGGAAGTGTTTAGAATGGTTTTGAAAGTGATATAGTATTGAACTCACTTTGGTCGTTGGAAAATAATTCCGATGTTGACTACGCAGCATCATCGGTGTGATTTTCGAGTTTCTAAGTGACGGATTACTAACAAAAATGTTTTGTTTTTGAATGGTTTTGGGGAAATGAGTTGTTTAGAAATTCAAATGTTTTGAATTGTTGTTACCATATATGATTTCGAATTCGATTTTAAGTAAAACCCAGAAAATTGAAATTTCTAAAATTTGAAATTTCTAAAGTTTGAAAGTTTAACTTAAGAAGTTAAATAGATTCAAATAGAAAAGGTGAATATATGAATTAAAATTTAACTTAAAATAAGTTAAATATAAACTGGATTTGATTACAGAATAATCTGGAATGGAATTGAGTTGATAAGTTAAGAGTTTGGAATTTGAAACTTGAATTTGGCTTGGATAAGCGAATGGTTGTGTTGGAGATAAAAGTGATTTGGGTTTGATCGGGATAACATTTATATATGTTGAATTGGTGGCATATGTAAAAGATGGAATGATATGCCCAACAAAAAGGTACAAGTTTATATTCTAATTGGATATGAGATTTTGATGAGCCGAATTGGCAAGCTGCTTAGCTATTTGATTTTCTTTTGGGTTGGAGATGGCCAAGAGAGGCGAGTTGTAGTTGTACCGATTGAGCTGTACGAAGGAGGCACTGGCGAAATTTTTCGAAAATTTAGGGCGTTAGATTTTTTTTAGGAATTTTGAAAATTTTCGTAAACAAGAATGAATTAATAATTTAATTGAAATTAATTGGTATAGTGAAATTGAAGTTAAAAGTAAAACAAATAATTTTTTACCAGTTAATAGGGTTTGTTTTCTACCTTAGCAATTTCGAGGAAGAAATTGTTTTAAGCGGGGAAGAATGTAACGACCCGTATTTTAGTGATATAATAATTAATTTATTTAATTATATAAATAGTGATTTAGAGATTTGAATGGTCGTAGAATTAAATAATATTGAATATTTATCTAAATTAAATAATAGAATAATATTTTAATTTGTGAAATAGTCGAAAATAGTAGAATTGGCAATATTATGTGAATTGGACAATTCAAAATATATGATTCAGTTTAAAATTTGAATTACGATAACGATTATATTTAATTAACAATGGTTGAATGTATAAATTATATTATAATTATAATCGAGCTCGAAATGGAGTTGCAGTTCATAATTTGGCGATTTGAACTTCAACTGAATATACAGAATTCGTTTTAAATCGGATTTCTGTGAAACAAGAAACGTTCAGAGCTGGTGAAGTATATTTTTCTAATGGAAGAAAAAATCGGGATTTCATTTTGTAGATTTTGATTTATGTCCAAATCAAATTTTTGAAAAGTCGCTATGGAATTCCTTTATAATTTATGATGATTTATTTATATTGTAAATTAATTTTTCAATATAAATTGAATATCGATTCAACCAAGATTTTAATATCGAGTTATTAATCCAATTGTAGCTATATGATATTCCACTATGAATATATATGATAATATTTAATTTAATTTTTTCTGATATATTTATGTTTTTGAATGGGTTATTTAAAGCTTTAAAAACAGTCATTTTTGCAAATGAGCTCCGTTTTCTATGAAACTAATTTTGTTGGATCCGTAATGTTAAATTATCGCTAAATTTCAAGTTTTGTGATT
This sequence comes from Allium sativum, assembly GCA_030737875.1. Classification (NCBI taxonomy): domain Eukaryota; kingdom Viridiplantae; phylum Streptophyta; class Magnoliopsida; order Asparagales; family Amaryllidaceae; genus Allium; species Allium sativum. The sequence goes on along the minus strand of CM060912.1, from coordinate 761,811,676 downwards.
TTTAGAGTCACTGCGTGGCCGTACAGATTTTTAATGTAAAAAATAATCAGTATTTTGACCGTTAAAAATACGCTGTGTGAGCAAACAGAGTCTTAACTCGACGAAACCAGTTTCGTTGGGTCCTTAATGTCAAACTCTAGTTGTATGCCTATTTTCATAATTTTTGGATATTATATATAATTATAGGAAATTTTAATTGACAAGAACAAATAACGGTTGATTAAAATTGAATATAAAATATCTTTATCTTTGTATAAATAAACTAACTTTCTTCTAAACCTAATTTTCATTCCCTAGTCAAATGGAAAACGCGCCGTCGGTTTCTTCATTTCAAAACGTGGAAAAATCCTTCTCCAAAAATCAATATAAAATCAAATCAATCTCTATAAATCACGATAAGCATATATTCAAGATCGGGGTGAGTTGCTCTTCGATCTTAGGTGCCTTTTGAGTGGTTCGATGCTCTATATTTTCGCTGTAAAATGTATAGAGCAGGGTATGTTCGAACTAAGGTTTGCATTTGCGAGTTCTTGAAGCATCGAGGTGTAGTTTTGATGTCGTTTTTGGATAGAGGAGGTGGAATAATGGTCGTTCGCAAAGTGTTGGAGATTTCCGTAATTAAAAGGATCACACCAAAACTCCTGGGTGCTGGAACTGACGGTTGTCGCTATCATGGAGAGGTGCGTCGAGTTAAGCGAGATAAGGTTAAGGTGATGGAGATTTTTAAGGAGATTTTGGCGGTTGTCTTGGTACGTGAAATCATGAAGTTGAATGGGAGAAAACGTTGTTTAAAAATCCTAGAAATGACATGGGGAGTTGATGCAGGTTACAGGAGTATCAACAGGGAAGAAAGAGTTGAGGGCAGATCAGGTTTCAACGGTTGTGGGCTCGAGGTAAATGGGCAAGGCCCATTTGAAATTATAATCCAAGTTTTTATTTAATTATTGTGTATATAAACTTCTTAAATTTATAACTTCGTCATACGTGATCGAAAATTAGCGAAACAAGATCCGTTGGGATCGTAAGGACAACACCTACACAACGGAACCGACTGAGATTGAATTAGAGCCCATTACAATTTATTGCAAAATAAATTGACCGTCTGAATCAAAAGATGGTTAATCGTTATTTAACGATAACTGTCCAATGTGAGTTAAACTCACTAACTCTACCAGTTCATATTTTTATAACGTATACTTAGAACTGATAAATGATGACTGATTGCTGTGTGTCGGCTGTTTGGTTGAACTGCGTATGTATTGGTTTAAATTATAGACAACGATATATATATAAATCGTTAAATCAAGTATTGATTCTGTTTATCAGAATATTTCATATCGAAATGAAATCGATGTTATTGTATTGTTTAACATCTGTTGATGTAGGGAAACAGGTTGGAGGGATCCAATAACGAGATATAACAGTGTTATCGATTTGAGTTAAAGGGTAGAGTTAATTGAATTGAGTTATCGATTAGAGTTAATCGAATAGTGTTAATCAATTAGAGTTATCGATTAGAATTAATCGATTAGAGTTAGTCAAATAGAGTTATTTGAATAGAGTTAATCGAATATAGTTATTCGAAGAAGAGATTTAATCAAATATAGTTATTTGAAGAGAGATAATCGAATATAGTTTATTCGAAAGGAGTTATTGAATATAGTTTATTCGAAAAGAGTTATCGAATATAGTTATTCGAAGAAGAAAATTAATCAAATATAGTTATTTGAAGATAGATAATCGAATATAGTTTATTCGAAAGGAGTTATCGAATATAGTTTATTCGAAAGGAGTTATCGAATATAGATTATTCGAAAGGAGTTATCGAATATAGTTTATTCGAAAGGAGTTATCGAATATAGTTTATTCGAAAAGAGTTACCGAATATTGGTTATTCGAAAAGAGTTATCGAATATTGGTTATTCGAAAAGAGTTATCGAATATTGGTTATTCGAAAGAGAGTTAATCGAATATTCGTTATTCGAAGAGAGTTAATCGATTATTGGTTATTCGAAAACGGTTGCCGAATATTGGTTATTCAAAAGAGAGTTAATCGAATATTGGTTATTCGAAAGAGATTTAATCGAATATTAGTTATTCGAAGAGAGTTAACCGAATATTAGTTATTCAAAAAGAGTTATCGAATATTGATTATTCGATCGAATATTAATTATTCGGAATATTAGTTATTTGAATAAGAGTTAGTCGAATAATAGTTAATCGTATAAGAGTTAATCAAATAGTTTATTCGAATAGAGTTAAAGGACTTAATCGAATATAGTTTATTCGAATAGAGTTAAAGGAGTTAATCAAATATAGTTTATTCGAAAGGAGTTAAGTGATAAGAGTTAATGAATTAAAGTTAATCTAGTTAAAGTTAATGGAGTTAGGGTTAATTGATTTGAGTTAATCGAGTTATATTTTGGAGTTAGATATTACAGAAGTAGGGATTATAACGCTATAGTTATAATCAATGTTTTTTTCAATAAAGAAGTGGATTCGTAAATAGAATCCGAGAGTTACGTAAGGAAGTTTGTCAAAGATTTAAATGGTGAACTTTTTCTATTTCAAGGTTAGAAATATTGTTCAGTTAAGGTATGAGAGGTAGTTATACCCCAACTTGATTGACTTCGTTTTTAACTAAGGAATGGCTAAGGTTCGATAGTGAAGGTTGGCTAAGTGAACTTAGTTAATGAGTGTAATGTTTTGAGTGGGCATAGCGATGTTTTATTTAAACATCTGTTTAAATCCAATGAATGAGTTTGGAACATTTTCCAAATATAATCAGAGATATTTTCTAATAATACAAAATGAAATGTTTAATGATATAGAATACTGGAATGACAGTGATACGTGAAAAGCGATGGAAATGTTTTCCAATGATTAATAACGTATATTTTCTAAATTTAGAAAATAAGTAATGTTGAATATATGGAAACAGGAAAAAATAAATTAATGAACTGAAGAGATAAATGTTCAACGATGATTGATCGATAGAATTTCCATCTGGAAATAATATCGTTGTTTGTGCACATGTTTTTCTTTGATAGTTAAATCACCGACTATCGAAGTTTTTGACCATTTTTCCGTCATCAATACGGAGAGATCGGGATCAGATTCATTATCCGAAAACCAATCTATATGGACATTAGCATTGCGATCAAATATGATGAAGATAATTGAAGACGGAGTTATGCAAGGGCTATCCTGTTCATAGAATAGTGCCTTCGGTTTGTCCAGTCCTAGGACAACCTGTGTGGAAGAATGTCTGACAGAGTATATTTAATGGGTCACGTAATTTGATCTCTTCAAATGTATTTACGTTTGGTGGTGGAGGAATTCATTTCAATTTGTGATTTGGCGGGTATGACGATGTGACATTTAAAGTGAATAATTGTGTGATCTGTCAGAAATAAGCATGGCCTCTAGCCTCACAACTGGGAAATGACAAAAATTGTGCAGGCAGCATGGCTTAGTGGTTGGCTGCCAAGTTGGGTGTATTATCAACTATCTAGAGATATTTATTTCATTCTTTAATCTATTCGATGCTGTCCCATTTGGGAAACGGTTGCTGATCCCAACCGTCGGTGATATACATTCGATGCACTCAAGCGAAATGAGTGGTCGGTCATGTGTGGCCGGGTTGCAAGATGTTCCTGTTGAACCCAGTGTATTCCTCTCTAGAGGTACACTATAGGAAGGTGGTTCCATACCTTTTCATAGTTGGAAATCCATTACCCAATAAGTGCTCGCGGTTTCGATTGTATACTATATATGTGGAACGTGAGATGAAAGCATTCTGCTAGATGATTATTATATTTTGGTTGATAGACATTATTATAATATCAAAAGATTTTTGATATAAAGTTTATCGTTTCTTTCAAATGGATTTTTGAAAGTAAGATAAAATGTTTTGGATTCTCATAAGGGAGAAACCCGTTCCGTTATACGGCGTGGTCTTATGAGATATCTTTTAATTGCTTAAACTGTTTTAAACTGTTTTACTCACACCGGTCCCATGACTGACCCAAAGTTTATTTTGTTTTGATTTCCCTAAATTCTTGGGTACCCAATTTTGTACGGGCAGTCAAGTAGTCAGGATTTTTCATATATACTTGGAGAGCTTGGAGAATGAGGCTTTAGGATTATATAGCTATTGTTTATTCCGCTGTGTTGTAAGTGTTGTACTCTGATAATGTTACTGTATACATATGCTGATTTTATTTCAAGGATATGTTATCTATTATATGTTGTTCGTTCCGTTATGAGATTCATGTTACTCTGATGTTGTATGTTCTTCTTCTTCCATTCTAAGTTTCTATCTTATCTATTCCCACCCTCTAATTTTTTCATGGACTATCCGGTGTTTCTGATGCTTGAATAGTCAACATAGTGTTGTATGCCGATATCCAGGATCGCAAATTCCCCGGGTCGTTACACTTCAGGTCGGTCGGTCATGTTCCTTGAGGTGAAGTATGGGGTTGGTCGCACAGGGTTATTTATGAAAATTTATATTTTTTGGGTACGACCCAGATTTGAAGAAAAGAGGTTGACAAAAAATTTAGGGGCCTCCCCCGAACCCGTACCGCAGCGTAGTGGGCCCTAAATGCTGTGATTGGTGGCATGAATGTTGTAGTTTATTTCATAGCAAGTGGGTGAAATGCTATGAATTGTGTTGAACCATATGTTGATGTTATTTGGTTCGGTGATGTTGTGACTTCGAAGTGGGTTCAAGTTGGAAGGTTCGAAGTGTTGAAGGTGTTCATTGACCGGTGTAGAACAATGAATGGTGTGACAACTCAAAGGTGTCCAGAGAGGGGTGATAAGGGTCGGATAATCACTGTTGATAATGACTAGAGATATTGAAGGCCGAGGAATTATCATTGTTGTAGGTTCTAGCGGGCCCAAAGCAGGGGTATAATAGGGGCGTACCTAAAAGATCGGATGTAGGTCGACTACCCTAGGTATCGTTGAAAGGCCTAGGTACGTATCGTTGAAAGGCATATCGGATTTTTGCCAGAAATGGGGTTACCATTAGCACTTGATGGATGGTAGTAGATTAACGGTGGTTTCAAAACAGGATTGGCAGTGCTAGCCAGAGTCTATCATGGATGATTGGTTTCTTTGTTTGTACCATCTCACATAGGTTGTTTGATATCGGAGGAGATGTTTCTTGGGTGTCTGTCTGATATTTGTTTCGGCCTTTGGGGATTTTGCTTGAGGGATGTTGAATTCGATTAAGATGGCTTACGTGAGATCTATAATCTATATGCTATGAGTGTTACTGATTGGTTGCTTTTGTTTACCATGATTGAATGGTCATTCTGATTACTATGGATGAATTATTATTCCTTTGGTTGTATCGGTTGTAAAGGCTATCACTGCCTGATGTGGGGACGATGGGAGTTGTGTTCCCCTCTTATGTTATGGGTAAATTATTCAGTTTATTTACCAATTCTCATATACTTTATTAATGAAGTTAGTTAGTTGTTTTATCGCTCACTAAGACTGTTGTCTGACTTAAGGTTTTATGTTTCACTCTTATTACCTTGGGTTGTTCATCCAATTTTGGATGTGCAGACTAGGTGGCAGGTGACAGGTGATAGCTTAGTAAAGACGATGTAGCAGTTCGGAGGCGAGCAGGAGGCTGGCATACTGTCTTTCTTACTATATAGTATTTGGGTTCCCGCTGTTGGTTATTCTACTCTAAGTGTTGTAGTAAGGAAAATTTGTACAAGCATATGTTGCAATACTAGTGTATGGATATGCTTCCTAGTTGTTTTAAATATTTGAGATTTCTACTCAAATATGCTTCACTAATATTACTATTGTATACGTTCTATTATATTTTATCCTTATGCTGTAAGAATTACAACACGTTCCACTTGTGTTATCATACCTTAATGATCATCCATATGTGTCTGGCACACCTTTCAGCGCACTTTTCCTCTTGTTTAGTGCAGGGGTTGTGGGCGATTGTCACAATTTTTGTTTACCTCGAGCTCCTGCTTTGCTCTCCCGGTGCCTTCCTTCTCGAAGGTACTACTATAGGTCTGGCATACTTCATCAGGTGAATACGGAACTAAATGTCTCTAGTGACTGGTATTGTTGATAACTCAAATATGGAATCTCAAGCTGCTGGGGATAACTGGCCATCACCTACTAATATGCTAAACATTGCTCCTTGCTCATCATCTTCCCCTATAATTGCTGATACGCTCTAGCAATCTACTACTTCGAATTTCCCAGCTAGTCCATCTTCCATGTAGTACCAACCCTACAAGTTGACTTAGCGTCAAAGATTAAATTAATTAAACCTAAAGAAACCAATTAGCATACAACAATTAAACAAGCAAGTATAACTTGATGAGATTAATTTTTGACGAACCATACATACTACCCGGTATAATCATCCATGTTGTAACACTCCCTCATCTCGAGGCCCAAAACGAAAAGTTATAATGTTGCAGTCATCCACAATGTTATTTTGGAGAATAGAGTTTTGATGACAACAACTGTATTTCAATATTGATTGATTGTAAGATATATACTAACACTTTTGTATAGAATATATATACACACATATGCAGGATTTATATACAGGAATTATTACTGAAGACTGTACAGTTTTAAAGATATTAAAGATTCGGAATTCAGAAATATTTCAAGACTCATTAGTATTCAAGAGTTCAAGACTAATATAGTTATAGAGTCTAGATTATGTAAGACCCTAAATAGCACTCCAGGTTCAAATTCAATTTCTGTTTTTCAATTTTTGTTTTAAAATTTCAAATTCTTTTTGCAATTCTATCTACAATCCTCTCTATTTTATTTTCTATCTTTTCTATTTTTCTATCTTACTTTACTTTTGTTTTCAAACTCAAGTTTTATATATTTATATATTCATACTTTATATTTATATAGTTTTAAACTTTATAAGTTTATATTTATGTTTTCATATGATTTCCTACTTTATAATATTATTTTATAACACTATATTTTAATTCAAGAATTTCCAGAATTATATTTATATTAAAACACTTAAAAAATGCTCAAAATTAATTTTATACTAAGTATACCTCAACATATATAAAACACCATGTCGACATATAAGTGTCATTTTTTCAATTTTGTTTTCACTATTTGTGACGATTTTGGAGTGTTGCAACCCTTCGCACACTGTAAAAAGAGTTTGATTTCGAATTTTTAATCACTCCTTCTTCACTTTCACTCTCTTTCTTTATGCCATTATTTCTTATCATTTTTATGATTCCTACGCCTATACTGTACTGAATACAATTCTGTTTTCACTAATCTTCTTCTCTCTACACTCTACTCATTTCTCTCTGAATCAAGTGCTATTGAAGAGTTACAGGGCTATTGTAATTGTTTGGGAAGTATTTGGGAATCGGTGTTTTCCTTGTAGCCATGAAATCAAGGAATGGAATTGGTGTTTTCCTTGTTTCCGTGAAATCAAGGAACATGAACGATGTTAACCTTGTAGCCGTGAAATCAAGGGGTGTAACTGGATATTGATATATTAATAAAACTCTGTGCAATTCAACGTTGTGCGAGACCAAACATAGGTGCAATCCGAACCAGTATAAAATCCGATATGTTCTTTCCTTTTCTGCATTTTTATTTCTGTTTATTTTTCATCTGTGTTTGATTCTATGTCTGTCATTGTTTCTATGGTGTTTGATTCATATAGTTTATCACATAAGTTTTAGAATTTGTTTAAATTCTCAAAAACACTATTCACCCCTCTAGTGTTTGTTTTGCCTTAACGATCCTTTCCGCAATCCTTAACAATTGGTATCAGAGCAAGGTCTTTCAAAAAGTTCATAATCTTATTTTTGAAAATAGTGATAATGGCAACCAACACTGGTTGCAATAATAGTTCTTTTATAGAGGGCCAGTCCACTGTTAGACCACCACTGTTTAATGGTAGTAGTTATTTATATTGGGCATGTAGAATGAAAATATATTTACAGTCAGTAGGATTAGACACATGGAATAGTACACAAAATGAATTTGTTGAACCCACAACTGCTTTTGCACAATGGACAAATGAACAAAAGGCTATTGCACAAAGAAATTCTAAAGCCTTGAATATGTTATTTTGTTCGTTAGACAGGAATGAGTTCAATAGAGTATCAGTATGTAAAACTGCTTATGAAATTTGGAGAACTTCACAAGTTACTCATGAAGGAACCAGTAAAGTTAAACAAACTAAAATAACAATGCTAGTTAATCAGTTTGAGTTATTCAAAATGAACGAGAATGAATCTATTTTAGATATGTATTGCATATTTCAAGTGATAGTGCATTTATTAACAACACTTGGAAAAACAAATTCTGAAGCAGATCAAGTCAGAAAAATATGGAGTTCGTTGAATCCAAAATGGGATCAGAAAACTTTGGCAATTGAAGAAGCCAATGATGTCAATGAAATGAAAATTGAAGGGTTAATTGGAAATCTGATGTCATATGAAGTCTACTTACAGAAAAGAAAACAAATCAACAGAGAAGAAATCTATTGCATTAAGAGCAATAGAAAATAATTCAGACTCAAGTAGCGAAGATGATGATGAAACAACTCTTATGAAATATCATTTTAGAAAGTTTCTGAGATATAGAAAGAAAAATTATAACCAAGGAAGTTCAAAAAGTAATGATAGTCTATGTTATAATTGCAACAAAACAGGCCATATAAGGAGAATGTGTCCATATCCAGACACATCGACTCAACAAACAGACAACAACAATTCGTCTAGAAAGAGAAAGAAAGAATACACAGCAACATTAGATGATTCAGATTCATTGTCAAATGATTAAGAACCAGAAACCAGAAACACGAATATATGCTTTATGGCAATTCACAGTTCAGAAAATTTTAATGAAAAGGATCTAAAAACGGGTATGCCTTAATTATTTTTTAATTTCATTTGGTTGAATGGTTGCTTTGTTTGTTTGCTTTGAATTTAAAAACTTTAACACTTAAACCTTGAGATTTGAAATTTGAATTTGAAATTTGAATTTAGAAATTCAAAATATAAATATAATAATAAATAAAAAGTAAAATAATAAAATAAATTGTTTGTGTGTTTATTAGGACTAGAATTATCTTAGGAAATCGTTAAACCTGAAATATATGTCGATGATATAAATTTCAATTCTCTAAAATTTAAGTTCTTTGAAAATAGATATATATGTCGACATATGTATATGTATATGTTGACATATCTAACCAGTAATTTGAAACTCAAATTTTGAATATTGAAAGTTTAAACTTTCAAACTTCCCTCTAACTTTTCACCAACTCCCAAGGTCTGAAAAGATGCCATTTCAACCTGAAAAGTTGAGCCTATTCAATTCATATCCATACAATTTCTATATATACATTTATTCTCTTTACTTCTCATTTACAACTCAAAACAATATTCTTCATATCTATTCTCTTCAAAATTATCAATTCAATGGATTCCTCAAGTTCATCTCAAAAATTGAAGATAACCAGAAAAGGCTATCTTCATAATGACAAAGAGGCTACCAAAACCTATGGTCACTATTTAGCAAGTACTAAAGTTAACACGGTCACTAACCTCCTTTTTTTCTTTTCAATTTCAATTTCTCGATTATTATATGATGATTTCTTAACTTTCCATATATATAAAGATATAGACTAGAAATGACTTCTCTTACGAGGTATGCGTCCTTGGATTGATGTTGCATATTCTGCTCCTGTCGCAGCTACTACTGCTGTGTGCATTCGCCGTCTTTGGAGATTTTCCTTCCTACGACCTTATCTCTCTTTTTCACCACAACGAGGTCTTTAGTCTATTTAACTCTCATGATAACGACAAAGTGTGTTATTCCAAACTCGTCAAAATGTTCTATGTGAATCTCAATCGCGAATTTTACGAAGGCAGCGAAGACCAAATTTGGAGTAGTGTCAAAGGTACTCAAATTGTTCTCAATGTTGAACTCTTAGGCACTATTCTAAATCGTAGAAGCATGGGCTTAGATTTTTCAGATTTTGTTATCAATGAAACCGATTTGGAAACCTGTCATGATATATTTGAAGATGATGCTCCAATGGAGTTCAAAAATCGTTTCTTTCGTTCAGAAACAAGAATTTTCAACCTTCTCCTCCAATATACCATCACTCCCCATTACGGAAATTTCAACAGCCCAACGCTCAAAGTCCAAAAGGCTATCTTTGCTATTATGGGTGGCTACACTATCAATTGAGCCGAAATAATCTTAAATGAAATTAAGCCCATATAATTATCGTCAAGAGAAAACACTCTCTACTATTTCTCGCTCGTATTTTCAAATATTTTAATGTTCATCTTCATGGAGAAGAATTTGTGCTCGGAAAAGTGTTTGACTCATCAAACATTCATCTCATGCAAATTCCTCTCACTTTCAAACCATATGAGACATTTGAAGCTAAACAAGATCGAATGCAACAAGAACAAGAGCCAATGGAAGTCGAAGAAGAAGAGGCTTCAATAGAAAGTGTTGAGTTTCCAACCAACACTAAACGCATTTACAAAGAGATAATTGTTCAAAATCAAATGAAAATCGTCAACAATTAAAAGAAGATCAACAAGAAACTTTCCAAAATATCCAAATTCATGGTTAAGATAGGAAGAAAGCTTAAAATTTCATCTTCCTCATCATCTTCTGGAAACTAGACTATCTAGTTTAATTTATCTTTATGTATTTGCTTATATTTCCTTGTATTTGCTTTCGAATCTCGTATTTAAGTGTGTCTTGATTAGTTTGATGTATTTGCTTTCTATTAAGTAATGAATAGAGTTTTGTTTATATTAAAATCATCTTTATGTCTCTGTAAAAACTGTAGAACTAATTATAATATAATAGAGACCAAAAGAATTCAAAATTTGAATATTTCCAAATTTTTCACTATGATATGTCGACATACAATTAAGTATATGTCGACATATGACTAACAGATTTTCAAATTGTTTCAAATTTTGAAATTAAATAACTATTCATGTCCATTTAAAATCCAACGAATTCCAGACCCTATTTAAGTCTATTTCTTCCAGAAAATTTCATTATTTTACCTCTCCTTCTTCCTTATTCATTTCTTATCAAATCCATGGCAAATCCAATTCATAATCTTAGTGAAAATCTAGAAGAAACATTGAAATCTTTCAAAAATATTCTCTCTATCATTCTACGAAATTAACGTCATCTCGAACTAAGACAAATAAAGATGTTTGAACAACAAGAGAAGCATTTTGATGCAATGCGATGGCTAATCTCCTCTCTTTTCAGAGATGAAGATAATAATTTCGCAAAGGCTCCGCCAACCAAAGAAGAGGAGGCTTGGGAAGTGATTAAGAAGGATCCTATCTTTGGAGAGAAGACAGTTGGGTTAAAGTTCCAAGAAACATTTAATTGATTGGTATGGTTGATTTGATTGATTTGTTTGAATTAGATTTGGATTTTATAACTTAAAACTTGTATATATTAAAGACATGTGGTGTGGTGTGCTTTGATTTGATTTGGTTTGTATGTATATAACATCAAAAATATGTAATTGTAAGACTTGGATTAGTATATATTTGATCATTGTAGTGTTAGCAATTACTATTTTAGGTTTGTATAGATTAAGAGGGAGTAATCTATAGAAAAAGGAGGAAAATCATAATAGGATAAGTTACTTAATTTCTTATTGGTTTTATTTAGATAGTTATACAACTTAGGGGGAATTGTTTTAGAATTTCTTTTTGATAATGCCAAAGGGGGAGAAATTATAAAATATAGACATAGTTTATAGGATTCATATAGACAGGGGGAGTATTTGAAGGATCATCATCAACAGGTATATATAGGTATGATATTTTATAAACTTAGGTTGTCATCATCAAAAAGGGGGAGATTGTTGCAGAATGGAGTTTTGATGACAACAACATTATTTCAATATTAATTGATTATAAAATATATACTAACACTTTTGTATCGGATATATATACACACACACACACACACACACACACACACACACATATATATATATATATATATAAACATATGCATGATTTATATACATGAATTATTACTGAAGACTGTATAATTTTAAAGATATTAGAGATTCAGAATTTAGAGATATTTCAAGACTCATAAGTATTCAAGATTTCAAGACTAATATAGTTATAGAGTCTAGATTATGTAAGACTCTAAATAGCACTCCAGGTTCAAAATGAATTTCTGTTTTTCAAATTATGTTTTCAAATTCTATCTTTAATCCTCTTTATTTTATTTTCTATCTTTTCTATTTTTCTTTCTTACTTTACTTTTTTTTTCAAATTCAAGTTTTGTATGTTTTATATATTTATATATTCATACTTAATATTTATATAGTTTTAAAATTTATAATTTTATAAATATGTTTATATAGTTTATATTTATGTGTTCATATGATTTTCTACTTTATAATATTAATTTATAACACTATTTTAATTAAAAAAATCCATAATTATATTAATGTAAAACACTTGAAAAATGCTGAAAAATTAATTTTATACTAAGTATATGTCGACATATATAAAAGACCATGTCGACATATAACTATCGTTTTTCAATTTTGAAAGGAAGTGTCTTTTCACTATCTGTGACGGTTCTGGAGTGTTGCAACCCTTTACACACTATAAAAGGAGTTTGATTTCGAATTTTTAATCACTCCTTCTTCTCCACTTTCACTCACATTTATTACACCATTATTTCTTATCATTTTTGTGATTCCTACGCCTATACTCTGCCGAATACAATTCTGTTTTCACTAATCTTCTTCTCTTTACACTCTTTACTCATTTCTCTCTAAATCAAGTGCTATTGAAGAGTTATAGGGCTATTGTACTATTTGGGAAGTATTTGGGAATCGATGTTTTCCTTATAGCCGTGAAATCAAGGAATAAAATTGGTGTTTTTTTTATTGCCATGAAATCAAGGAATGTGAGCGGTGTTAACCTTGTAGCCGTGAAATCAAGGGGTGTAATTGGATATTCATATAGTAATAAAACTCCGTACAATTCAGCGCTGTACAGGACCAAACATAGGTGCAACCCGAACCAGTATAAAATCCGATGTGTTCTTTCCTTTTCTGCATTTTTATTTATGTTTACTTTGCATCTGTGTTTGATTCTTGTCCATCATTATTTCTATGGTGTTTGATCCATATAGTTTATCACATAAGTCTTAGATATTGTTTAAATTCTCAAAAACACTATTCACCCCCTCTAGTGTTTGTTTTGCCTTAACGATCCTTTCCGCAATCCCTGACATGTTAATCCCTGGTGACCAAACATGGGATGTTACACAAATATAATTCAACGAAGCCATCAACACGATAAGTCATAATCAAGACAGGTCAAGTCAACCTTTTCGTGTCCTAATCCTGCTCCATCAGTCAAACCGCTATATCAAATAGAACGTTGAAACCTCGACATCCAAATGAAATACTTATGAAAACACTATCGGTGGAAAACATTTCTCATGTGGTGATAATGTTTTTGTTGCTTTCCAATCGAAGGAGCACTCGACTAAATAGGAATGGCAATCTACGCATATGTTTCCATGATTGATCCATAAGACAAGATAACTCACTGTTGGGTACAAGCTCAAATATCCTGAGTTCCTCTAACCAACTTCTCCAAGCCTTCATCCTTTATATGAATGAAGTCAACTGCTTACCTAGTCGATCAAACCAACCCAGATACAAAATTCCATCCTTTTTATATAGAGTAACAATAAGGGAAAGTAAACCGTACTTTGACTTCATCTCAAATTCAGCCATATTCTCTAATACAACCCATATCGCGTTACTCAATTCTGTGAACTTCTCTGTCACTGTTGACCCCAAAGGAGTCAAAACGAATTTCTTTGAAGTGAAGCTTGAACTTATCTCGATCAATACAAAGCAACAACAACTCTTGACAAACTAGGATTTTACTTTGGAGTATTTTTTGAGATAACTTCTATCCCACTACACTGTCTAACTCTAAGTCACTGAAGAACACCTTGTAAGAAAGAAAACTAACCTAGCATAATCCCTATCAACTCTTTTCCTAAGATAATTTGCCTCTTAGATTCTAAGTATCCATACAGCTTGGCGTAAATGACTCCTTGCACTTAAGTACCAAAACCAATTCCCAAATAGTGATTTACACCACTATTGGGAACAAATAATGTGAATCGAAGTTAGTGTACTTCAATCTTTCCCAATTCTGTACTCGAGAAATAGAGTAGTTAATAGTCTTTCTCATTTCCCAGATCATCTCAAAGAAGTGACTAGGACGATCAGTTGTTAATAGAGAAGACTATTACAATTGTACTCGCATGGAAAACAACCTAAACTATATATATTCTACCAATATATAGTTTTGAAAACCAAAATATATACAAATACATACTCTCTCGTATATATTAACTCTCAATTCGACACTGCTTAAGTTAAACAGCGCAACCAAAGCTCTGATACCACTTGTAACAATCGGCTTGCACTACTTTTGCTCATAAAGCCCAATACTATGGTGTACGGGTACCTGAACAATGTAAATGGTTGCTTGGGGAAAGAAATGGAAGAAAAGATGGAAAATAGATAAGCGAGGAAGAGAAAAGAATAGAAGAAGAGGAAAGAAATAACAAGTATGGATACACAGAACATGTCGCATATGTCACAATGCATCAGATGAAATACAGTAGAAATCATAACTATAAAACAGACGAGATATTCATAGCTATATAAACCATATAATTAGAGTATAATGACTCGTATAGCCTCAAGCAAATAGAGTTTATATAAGAAACAATTAAATTAACCAATATATTATCTCTAAATAAGTAGTCATCACTGTCACGGCTCCATAGTGTCGCATAGCAGAATAAACAATAATGAAAATATAATATAAAAGGACATCACCTCTTGCCGATCCACCTGCATAGACCCATATAATACATGTACCTCCTACCTAGCTTACTTATTAATGTGTATGATGAGTACATAAGGCAACAAGAGGGAATAAAACCTTAAGTCAGGCAATAGCCTAATGTGAGCGGTAAAAATCTTAAAACACTTTAAAAGTAGTAATACTAATTGAACCAAAAGTATGGAAATTCATACCTGACATGTCCCTACATCCATACAATTAGCACATAAAAGTATATACTACTCCTTAGTAATAATTTTAGGTGTGCCCTACGTCAGAGTACTAGGGTATCTGAATGTCCTCATTAATGTTACCTATTTGCATTAACACTACTACTTACATCTAGTGACATCCCTAAAAGTGATAAGTGATGAAGAAAACATAACATATATCATATACCCTCACATTTACTCACTTAGTGCATTGGATATATAGTGTGTTTGGTTCTATGTTAACTATATCCCATCTGAGCTAAAACAGTCTCTATCTAACCGACAACCTTCGTCTGGTTGAGAATGAACGTAAGTGGTGATCGCAAGTCTATCTTGGATACACAACAAGTAGTCTGGTCGGATATCTAATGAGCAGCCTCTGAACTGGCTTACAACCTACATCATGTCGAAGAATTAATAGACGTTCAAGCATCAGCTCTTCATGTACCCCCCTGAACATATATAATGACGATCCATTTTGCATACATATCTGCACTACAGAGTTTATTTTGGAGCTATCCTCATACTCTCATCTCTTTGTCGGGACCTACCTAATCAACAACAACAATCGTCAAACCATGCTCATTGAACCTCTCTTGACAGCTCCATTATCTTGACTAGTAATCTCACCACTCTAACTCATAGTCTTAACTTCCTGACATGATGCGGTCTCATCGTCCTGACTTGCAGTCTCCTAGTCCTGACTCAAATTTCAATACTCTACCCTTCGGAGAATAACAATCCATCATTTAAGCTGTTGTTGCTTCCCATAATGGAATCACCACCATCAATGATGAAATAACAGCATCAAAGCACAAAATCCTTGCCTCACACAAAAACTGCTGTTCAAAGAGCCACTAGAGTGAATCTACTATCGAACGAACCATCATACTCTACTCCTTGAAACTGCACCATTGTTTACGTCAAATAGGCCAAAATGTCCAATGTTAGTAGTAGTTGATATCGATCACTTTACTGTAATCGATAACGATTATTGCGATCATGCACATAACCAAAAATGTTTAAGTACGCGTCGAATTAAAACATTTGGCATTCGTTGTGAAATCCAAGCTTATCGCCAAGTTCATTCACCGACTTCATATCCAACATCATGTCCAATGCTGCTTTATCCTTAGATTAATCTATATGCTTCACAACCCGTTTGCAAATTCATCTAATTTTCTTTAAGTCATGTCTATGTACTCAATCAGCGTGCACTAAACTTCTTGTGGGTTTGACCGATAAACAATAACAACTTTAGAAGATGAGATTTTTTCTAATATTAAGTCGCCTACGAACAACGTTTTAACTGTCTACGCAAATAATCGTCCACGCAACCTAAATTGATATAATTGTATGAATTAGCAAACAAATATCCACAGTAGCATCCATAAAATAAATAAAGCCTATGTAAAATGATTGGTGATGATTTGACATAAAAATGATCCAATTCTAGCAATAGTGTCAAAACAACGTAATATGCAAATGGATAAAAATGTGAAGTCCAAGTATAAATTAACCAAATTGCTTTTTTATTATCTTATTTATTATTAACTTGGTTGAACTATCCTAGAAAAATATATTTTAAGTTTTTAAATCACCTAAAATGTCAAGTTTTTACCAATAAAACTATTACAGTTCAGTGACGGACAATATCAGTTGCATTGGTCAAATCAGCCCAAACTAGTTTCAAAATGTAAAGCTCGCCAATACGAGTCCAATGGAAGAAATGTCATCCAAATTTGACATCATATGCAAAATTTATATCAAATACAAATTTGCGGTTTATTTAAATAAAGTGATTGATTAAAAAAAGTTATTGATAAACTAATTATCCTTTTAACTATCTTCCCAAACCCGCAAATTTCCTATGTGAATCCATGCTATAAGAAATCACCATTATAGATCCCTTCTCTCCTCCCTTTCTCCCTCTTTACTTCACTAAATAAAGAACCGACTTCACCTTACGTTTCTCTTCACAAACCCTCCCCAGCCATTACCACTTCGTCAAACTCGCATGTCGTCCCTGAGGTGCAACCTGAACCCGTATACAGTCCTCCCTCCGGCGACACGTTTTGCTTTTAATGACTGGACATGCTCAAAATTTGTGAGAAGGTGGTCCTCCTTAAGAGAAATTCACGAATCATTGCTCATATCTTCTGGAAACTCGAACCCTAGCCACCATACTATGCATGGGCATGTCCGGAATGTATGTTGGATCACGAAATTTTTGTATATAATTGAAGAGAAATAAAGTCTAGGTATTTAGAAACTGATTTCATGATTTTAGGCGGTGTATTTCAATGGGAATATTTTTGAAAGAATGAGGAAGGAAGCGAGGTGATTTTGAGAAGAAGATGGTGTTTACAGTACACGACTAATGACAAAGGGTTAATGACTGTTAGAGGGGTATTTATAATAAAATTAGGCCCAATTATCAAGAATTGTGTGTTCAAAAACAAACACACGTTTTAAGAGCGCGTGGCCAAATGGTACATAGGATTGGTATGAAATTGGACTGCGTGCAATAACTCACTGTAATGATTTTAAAAATATAAATTTCATCAAAACCTGACGCTATGTCCAAAATGACAACTTTACACATGTATTTAAAGTATGTTTTTACCATGAAGCGTCAAATTTCGAAATATAGCGATCCTTATACTTTTCCTCTACCTAACAAACTATTGAACTCAATGGAAATAGTCTCGAGTCCTGATTCGATCGTTTATGAAAAATCTTGCTTTGGGACCATCAAATTGTCAACAATTAATATTTAAATAAAATACTAAATTATTATATTGTTAAAAATACAAGTCGTTACATAAGTATTTCCAAAAAAGTTATCAAAATAAATCCATTAAAATCCCACCTATTCGTCCCTATGTTCGTTTCAATTCCTACCTTCATTATCTCTTTTCTCTTTATTTTGTTTTAATTTATTTGTGATGGTTAATTCTTAACACCCAAAGATAAAGATTGCTAATCCTAAAAAGCTAGGATCTATCTATGTTCCTAAGAATCCAGTCGTGAACATGCGTACATGGTAACATCAGTACTGATAGGCTATGGGATAGGTTGAGAATATACCTACTAAAGAGCATGTGGACGCGGTAATTCATGGGGCTTTTGCTTGACCACCTAATGCTCTTTACTTTACACTATTGTGCAAGGAATTTTCTAGTTTGGGAGCTAAGTCTTATTAGGATATGCATTCTTTCAAAATCTCAAGAGCATTGATTCATTCTTATGAGGGAAATGTGACGGCAAGGAATTTCGCTTGGTCCGAACCAGTCGCTAAACCGACCCAAACCGTTCGATACGCCCTATCGTTTGAGAACACGACAAATCAGAACGCATATAGAAGAACATTTCATTGCATATTACAACAATGCATCAGATTACAAGAATATGCAGAGTATAAAAGAATATTACACAGAAATATCAGAGATTTAAATTACATTTAAATACATCGCAGCGGAAAATAATACAATACACAACTAGAAGAGATATACGGATACAAAGCTTTCCGGATATCGTTCCAGCTGTAAACCAGGATCTTGTGAATATAAATCTGCAAAACCAAAACTACTAGCTGCCCGTGCGGAAAATAGGGGCACCCAGAGTTTAGGTTAAAACAATAAACTCCAGGTCAGTCATGGGACTGGTGTGAGAACTAAAACAGTTATAATTCCTTATTTTAAAGTTCGGTAAATCAAGGGACCACGCCGTATAACACGGAACGAGTTTCCTCCCAAGAATACCAGTGCATAAAACAAACAACGCAATGCTAAATAAAGAAAAATGAAGCTGTTATAAGACCCAGGTCCCATCACACAATGCAACGCAAGCCGGAGGATAGGGTTTTTACCTTATAACAGCCAAAGCATGCTTGATACGTTTAAAACACATTATTTGATACTATTATAAGTGCATAGTGTATAAAACAACTTCAAATCATAAGTATCAATCATAGGCGGCATGAGCGCCCCATCCCACTATGTCACCATACTAGGTTCTACAAATAAAACTGCAAATGTCACGTATTTGGAAATTGGATTTCCGTCTATGAACCGAGGCAAAAGATAGTCCTCTACCGATTCGTGACTCTCTAGCCCGAGCCACCGAAACAGCCGCAACTGCCCCTTGGATCGTCAGGGCCGGTCCACCGATGTGGATTATAGTGCCTGAACAATACGTTTCCCCACCCTATGGGGTGTAAGTCTGATCCGTCTGCCGACCAGAATGCATCGGCCGAAACCGATATAACCGAGGCGCCTCGCAACAGCAACAACCACATAAGTCAAACTCGTCAGGGCGTGTAAAACCACTGATGCCACTTCTAGCTAGAAAGAAACGCAAGTCCTCCCTGAGGTCCGTCTCCCGTTTTTGGTTCATACCGGGTGTGAAACACGCGAGGTAAACGTTACACAAAGCTACGCCACAAAGGCCGTGCTTTGATCATCACCACAAGACTTTGCTTTTCAACAGAAGCCTTGATCAATTGCCACTTAGGCATGCCACACAGGCAATTCACTTCATGCGTTTGATATCCATCATTATATAACCCCTGAGCTCATACGTCTCAGAGAAGGGCGTTAAGCAAGAGAATAAATTCTCCGCCGCCAAACAGATATATATTTAATAGAGATCAATCACACAGACTAAAATCCAATGTCAGACACACAGTCCATTTACAAGTCCGTTCTGGGGCTGAACGAAACCGGAGGCACCTAGTACCCCGCATATCCATCGATCTCCAAGTACGTCTGGACGATCACTAACTGTTTCCATCTTCTTGGGTGTACAGCCCAATCAAGATCATCAGTAATCACCCAAACGACGTGAAGACTTCTGGTCTTCGACCACCGTCTTCATCTTCGACACCACGTCGAATCAGTTATTCAGAATGGGATAAACCCGGTCTTTCTGAATAACTCGCGTATATATTATAAAAGTGTTACACAAACACAACATACACCTCATTCCAATTCAGAATATTCTTTCATTCAAATATCCCTATACTTTGGGAAAAAGTTCCCATTAATTTTTCCAAGATAAATTCTTTAAATTTATTCTTTAATCTCCTTTGAATATCAATTCCAACTAGTCGGGATTATCGAACCACCGAAGTAATCATTTATTTTATTTTCCCAATCCCAACCTATTCATCCCATGAAGTAAAACTGGTAGTAATTCATATCTAACACCACAGTGTTATCGGTAACTCAATTACCATTTCACGTTCAAATCTAATTAAAGATTTAACTATCGCTTGGAGTAAAACTGGTGATACTCCATTCTCGATCTTTTCAATCTATTTAAAGATTCATTAAAACTCCACTTAGTTTTAATCTTTAATTGGATTAAAGAATCAGTGTCATTTAAAACACGGTTCACGATAAACCCAAAATCACATTCCATTAATTATCGGGTTAAAGAACAAGTGTTATTTAAAACACTGTTCACGATAAACCCAAAAATCAATACCAATTCAATTCCAATTAAATATCGTTTAATTGGTACACTTCATTAAATCTAAATAAAAAGATTTAATTTTTTTCTCAACTGGGTTCAAGAACAGTGTTAGTGAAGACACCATTCACGACAAACCCAAATCACATTTGATATTCAATACAAGGCTCTGAATAGAAAATATATCGGCTTATATTCAATATCAAATTCTACGACTAACAAATGTCGTATTGGAAATAACGATATAAATATATATCTTTCAAATTTCCATAACAACATCTGTATAATCACGAATTCCAACATCGAAATATTCCGAAGACAATTTCGATTCAAATCCACTCCAATGCAATCATTGGAAATTTTGGTTATTTTTAAAACCCTTTTCAAATTCCATTTATTTATTTAAAAATAAATAGAATTATAATTCTAGTTCAAAACTAGTTCATTTCGATAAAAATCTATTTTTATCTTTTCAAATATGGAGTTTTTTATCCCAAATCTTCACAAATCATTTCTTGTGATTTTACACAAATTATTACTATTTTTAATAATTTTATCAAGGCCTATACAGTCGATTTCCATCAATGGCCATCGAACTGCACTTACAGCGACCTTTTTCAAATTTGATTTGGACATAATTCCAAATCCAACCGTTAGATTTCAAATCCCTAACATTCGTTAGAAAGCTCTTTTCGCTACGAACCCAACGGTTCCGGTTTTAGGAGAATCCGACGGTCGGATCTCCCGTAATGTCCGTTTGAAATAAATGGTCGAAATTCACGAACTGCCGCGGCGCGGCGCGTTCTATTCAGGCCATTATATTATATATATAATATGCATAATATATATTTCGTCGATTTCTATTTAAAACAAATTATATAAATAGTTTTAAAATTTGTTTCAAAAGCAATTTCAACCTCCTTTTCAATCCAAATCAAAATTGAATTCTTCTTTATAAATTCGTTTTAAAATTCATTTCTACTCCATTCAAATTTCAATTCAATTTGAATTCATTTCAATTCGCTTTCAATTCAATTTGAATTCGTTTTCAATTCAATTCATTTCGAAATCGTTTTCAGTTCAATTCATTTCGAAATCGTTTTCAATTCAATTCATTTCGAAATCGTTTTCAATTCAATTCATTTCGAAATCGTTTTCAATTCAATTCATTTCGAAATCGTTTTCAATTCAATTCATTTCGAAATCGTTTTCAATTCAATACATTTCGAAATCGTTTTCAGTTCAATTCATTTCGAAATTGTTTTAAATCGATATAAATATCGTTCACTTCAAAATGGCGTCAATCTAATCAACACGGCTTCATATATTGATATTTTCAAATATTCCACTTCCAATATTTCTTTTTCAAATATTCTATTTCAGATATTTCTATTTCCAAATATTTCTATTTCCAAATATTTCTATTCAAATATTTTTATTTCAAAACTGGAATGAGGCCCAATCAATTACCATATAATGTTAATTATATGGATTTTCATACATTACACCCATATAATAGCATCGCAAAATAATCAACCATCAACCAAAGTGCACTACACTGTATAAGCATCAAATATAGATTTCTAGCGCTTATAACAGCCTGTCAATCCATCGATCGACATATTTAAACAATCAGGATGAGTGAACTTCAAATTTCATCCCAACACCCGTGTGGGGTTTCAAACAAACAAACACAGATTTTATTTGTGCAGTTGGGCGATGTGTAAAATTTATCGACCCAATCAATGTCCTTCAAATAGGTGTACATAAACAAACCGTCTGGTTTGTAAATGAATATTCATTTATTCACATTCACGTTAAAAATTATATTTTTAACGATAAAACATTTTTATTTTAACTTATGAATTTCTATTTAGTTCATTCTATAGATAAAATGATATTTTTATTTTTCTAAATTATTTTAGAAAATTTCGGCGGCATAACGGCACGATACTAGCAACGGGACGAGGCCTAGCCTTATCCCCGGTCTAGTGAAGGCCCACGCCATTCACACATCATCAAATCAATTCATTTCACCACACAATTCAATTTCAATCAAATAATCTAACTAATTTTTGCAATCAAACAAACAAGTCCATGGTCTGTGGACGATTGTGTCGGGTGCTACTAAGCACCGTCTGCATCCTAGTATATATATATATATATATATATATAACTAGAAATAGAAATTGAAGAGTGAGAAATTCTCACCTATAGCTATCCAATTATCTTGACTCTTCTTTTGCAGAATTCTTCGTCGACCTCGCCTTTTTGTCGCTTTCGCCCGTATTCTCTACATATGTAAAAATCGAATTTTTACGATGCTATTCAATATATAAAAATCGAATTTTGACTTCTCTATTCAATATATAAAGATTATATTTTCAATAAAAATATTATATTTTTAATATTCCTATGATGTAAAAATTATAGTTTTATTGCTTTAAAAATATAAAAATCATATCTTACTTCTTCTACTCAATAAAAATTCCGCCTTTTCTATTTTAAAAATATGATCTTTTCTATTCTAAAAACCTGATCTTTTCAATTTTAAAGTTCAAACCTTTCTCTTTTTAAAGTTTAAATCTTTTTCTATTCTAAAGTTTAAATCTTTTGCTATTTAAAATCCTTAAAAAAAAAATCAGTTTTTAAATCCTAAAAAAAATCAGTTTTTTTTTTCTATTTATATAAAATAAAATAAATAAATAAATAAAAGACTTACAGAGGGGGGGGGCGGTCAGGCCGGCGGCCGCTACTGCGAGGGGGGGGGCTTGGGGTTGGTGGCGCTCGACGTGGAGGAGGGCGCAGCAGGGTAGGGGCTCGAGGTCGTCTCGCAGCTGGGAGGGGGGGGGTCTTCGCGCTAGGCGCCAGGCGAAGGGGGGGAGAAAGGAGGAGAAGAAGTGGAAGGGGCGGCGAGCTTGGACGGAGGTGGGCGCCTCCGGTGGCGGCGTCGAGGGCCCTCCGTCGCTCGATTAGGGCTTAGTTTTTTTTTCCTTCTGTCGAATACTGGTTTGAACGTGGGGGGGGGGGCAGAGTTAAAGGGGGAGATAAGGTTTTTTTAATTAATTTAATTATTTTATTTTGCAAAAAGTTGACTATCAAAAACGACCCCTAAATGAGGCCCACCGACCGTGCCCATAGCGTTTTACCCCCATTCCGAACACAATGGGATATGTATCGCAAGCTGATTTGATCGTTTGAATCAGTTGCCGTTAAATTTACATTTAAATCACTATATTGAATTTTAAACGTACATTTCAAATTACCGGGGTCACATACGAACTTTAAAAATTCTCGAAAAATATTTTCTAGCTTCGTATTGACAATACGGTCCTGACAAAACTAGTTTCATCGAATTCTGAGACCGTTAGAAAAATGGCCAATTTCCAGTCGATTAAAATCAACTGAAACTGGTCAAACGCGTTTTCCTTTGCCACGCTCACATATTGATTCGAAAAATTATGAAATTTGAAACCTAGCAATAACTTTACATCACGGACCCAACAAAACTGGTTTCGTCGAAATCCGAGGTCGTTTGCAAAATTCCCATTTTTAAGGGCCTGAATTCCATAGCGACTATTCAGAATTTTCAACTGGACATATCTTTTGATTCCCGCTATGAAATTTTGATTTTTCGGATTCGCTGGAAAGATATTATCAATTAGATCCCATTATTTTTGGTTTCACTAAAATCCGGATTATTTTGCACCCGGTACATTCAATTGAAGTTTGAAATCGAATTATCGAACTACCGCGCCATTTTCAATTCTATTTATAATTATATATAAATATTTATATTCTAACGACGACGTATATAATATATACGTTCGAATTATATTCAAAATAAATTTTCTCGTCGATATTATTTAAAATAATCTATTTTAATTAATCAAAATTCGCTAAAATAGCCAAAATAAAAATTTTAAACTGGCCCAGATTTTCGTGTTATTACAATCTCCCCCACTTAAAACTTTTCTTCCCCGAAAAGGAACAAAGTCGAAAGTGGTTTGATTATTCAGCTCTACGTTCGATCTGGCTTCCATTCTCCAACTTTTCAGTTTCTGAGAATTTTCAAAAATTTCAAAAATTTGGCTAACACCCTAAATTTTCGAAAAATTTCGCCATAACCTCCCCTGCAATGGGAGCATCGGGGAATTTCAAATAGCTTCCCCGGTCCTTCAGATCTCAAAAAGAAAAAGAAAAAGCCAAGCGGCTAGCCAATAGGCTCATAAAATCATCATCACCCAAACAAAACAGTAAATTATGTAGTAAACATGTACCTATTTGTCGGGCAAACAAATTTTATTCTCTGGCTCTAGCCTCCTTGCTATGACCTGTTCAATGTAAGTACATGCATATGCAAGCCAATGCGACCAAATTTCAATACAATTCATTATTCGATCAAATTAGGCATAATGGTTCAAAATTTTAGCAAACAACTAAACAAGCAACACAAACATCAATCAATTAGTGAATTAGAGTTTCAAATTCATAACTTTTATATATAGTCAAAAACCAGATTTTTGATGCCAAATCACAACAATCTATTCTAGCTATATTAGTTTTGGTTCTCACACCAGTCAATAGGAAATATATAGATATCACACCTTCGAAACACG
The DNA here is from genome assembly GCA_030737875.1 of Allium sativum. Taxonomy (NCBI): domain Eukaryota; kingdom Viridiplantae; phylum Streptophyta; class Magnoliopsida; order Asparagales; family Amaryllidaceae; genus Allium; species Allium sativum. The sequence continues at coordinate 761,786,404 of CM060912.1, read as the reverse complement.
AATACCAATTCTGATGATGTTCGAACTATCATCAAAATCATTTCCGGGCGACTAGAGTGTGATTCTATATCTACCCAGTATATTAAAACTTCAAGTACACGCGGATCAGACGTATACGCAAAGTCTATATATACTGGACTGTCCAAATTCAAACATAATAAATAACCAAATACGGATAATTGATTTAAATTTTCAAAACAAAATTGGTTTTCACTTGAAAAATATACTCTTCACACTCGTTCTAGGATACTACTGATCCCATCTGTAACGAGTCATTCTAATTGGATATTACTAATCCAATATCTGATGAATTCTTTCGTACGGTTCTAATGTGTCTTGTTCTCGAGCTCTGTAAACCAAAGCTCTGATACCAACTGTGACGGCTAGGAATTTCGCTCGGTCCGAACCAGTCGCTAAACCGACCCAAACCGTTCGATACGCCCTATCGTTTGAGAACACGACAAATCAGAACGCATATAGAAGAACATTTCATTGCATATTACAACAATGCATCAGATTACAAGAATATGCAGAGTATAAAAGAATATTACACAGAAATATCAGAGATTTAAATTACATTTAAATACATCGCAGCGGAAAATAATACAATACACAACTAGAAGAGATATACGGATACAAAGCTTTCCGGATATCGTTCCAGCTGTAAACCAGGATCCTGTGAATATAAATCTGCAAAACCAAAACTACTAGCTGCCCGTGCGGAAAATAGGGGCACCTAGAGTTTAGGTTAAAACAACAAACTCCAGGTCAGTCATGGGACTGGTGTGAGAACTAAAACAGTTATAATTCCTTATTTTAAAGTTCGGTAAATCAAGGGACCATGCCGTATAACACGGAACGGGTTTCCTCCCAAGAATACCAGTGCATAAAACAAACAACCCAATGCTAAATAAAGAAAAATGAAGCTGTTATAAGACCCAGGTCCCATCACACAATGCAACGCAAGCCGGAGGATAGGGTTTTTACCTTATAACAGCCAAAGCATGCTTGATATGTTTAAAACACATTATTTGATACTATTATAAGTGCATAGTGTATAAAACAACTTCAAATCATAAGTATCAATCATAGGCGGCATGAGCGCCCCATCCCACTATGTCACCATACTAGGTTCTACAAATAAAACCGCAAATGTCACGTATTTGGAAATTGGATTTCCGTCTATGAACCGAGGCAAAAGATAGTCCTCTACCGATTCGTGACTCTCTAGCCCGAGCCACCGAAACAGCCGCAACTGCCCCTTGGATCGTCAGGGCCGGTCCACCGATGTGGATTATAGTGCCTGAACAATACGTTTCCCCACCCTATGGGGTGTAAGTCTGATCCGTCTGCCGACCAGAATGCATCGGCCGAAACCGATATAACCGAGGCGCCTCGCAACAGCAACAACCACATAAGTCAAACTCGTCAGGGCGTGTAAAACCACTGACGCCACTTCTAGCTAGAAAGAAACGCAAGTCCTCCCTGAGGTCCGTCTCCCGTTTTTGGTTCATACCGGGTGTGAAACACGCGAGGTAAACGTTACACAAAGCTACGCCACAAAGGCCGTGCTTTGATCATCACCACAAGACTTTGCTTTTCAACAGAAGCCTTGATCAATTGCCACTTAGGCATGCCACACAGGCAATTCACTCCATGCGTTTGATATCCATCAATATATAACCCCTGAGCTCATACGTCTCAGAGAAGGGCGTTAAGCAAGAGAATAAATTCTCCGCCGCCAAACAGATATATATTTAATAGAGATCAATCACACAGACTAAAATCCAATGTCAGACACACAGTCCATTTACAAGTCCGTTCTGGGGCTGAACGAAACCGGAGGCACCTAGTACCCCGCATATCCATCGATCTCCAAGTACGTCTGGATGATCACTAACTGTTTCCATCTTCTTGGGTGTACAGCCCAATCAAGATCATCAGTAATCACCCAAACGACGTGAAGACTTCTGGTCTTCGACCACCGTCTTCATCTTCGACACCACGTCGAATCAGTTATTCAGAATGGGATAAACCCGGTCTTTCTGAATAACTCGCGTATATATTATAATAACACAACATACGCCTCATTCCAATTCAGAATATTCTTTCATTCAAATATCCCTATACTTTGGGAAAAAGTTCCCATTAATTTTATCCAAGATAAATTCTTTAAATTTATTCTTTAATCTCCTTTGAATATCAATTCCAACTAGTCGGGATTATCGAACCACCGAAGTAATCATTTATTTTATTTTCCCAATCCCAACCTATTCATCCCATGAAGTAAAACTGGTAGTACTTCATATCTAACACCACAGTGTTATCGGTAACTCAATTACCATTTCACGTTCAAATCTAATTAAAGATTTAACTATCGCTTGGAGTAAAACTGGTGATACTCCATTCTCGGTCTTTTCAATCTATTTAAAGATTCATTAAAACTCCACTTAGTTTTAATCTTTAACTGGGTTAAAGAATCAGTGTCATTTAAAACACGGTTCACGATAAACCCAAAATCACATTCCATTAATTATCGGGTTAAAGAACAAGTGTTATTTAAAACACTGTTCACGATAAACCCAAAAATCAATACCAATTCAATTCCAATTAAATATCGTTTAATTGGTACACTTCATTAAATCTAAATAAAAAGATTTAATTTTTTTTCTCAACTGGGTTCAAGAACAGTGTTAGTGAAGACACCATTCACGACAAACCCAAATCACATTTGATATTCAATACAAGGCTCTGAATAGAAAATATATCGGCTTATATTCAATATCAAATTCTACGACTAACAAATGTCGTATTGGAAATAACGATATAAATATATATCTTTCAAATTTCCATAACAACATCTGTATAATCACGAATTCCAACATCGAAATATTCCGAAGACAATTTCGATTCAAATCCACTCCAATGCAATCATTGGAAATTTTGGTTATTTTTAAAACCCTTTTCAAATTCCATTTATTTATTTAAAAATAAATAGAATTATAATTCTAGTTCAAAACTAGTTCATTTCGATAAAAATCTATTTTTATCTTTTCAAATATGGAGTTTTTTATCCCAAATCTTCACAAATCATTTCTTGTGATTTTACACAAATTATTACTATTTTTAATAATTTTATCAAGGCCTGTACAGTCGATTTCCATCAATGGCCATCGAACTGCACTTACAGCGACCTTTTTCAAATTTGATTTGGACATAATTCCAAATCCAACCGTTAGATTTCAAATCCCTAACATTCGTTAGAAAGCTCTTTTCGCTACGAACCCAACGGTTCCGGTTTTAGGAGAATCCGACGGTCGGATCTCCCGTAATGTCCGTTTGAAATAAATGGTCGAAATTCACGAACTGCCGCGGCGCGGCGCGTTCTATTCAGGCCATTATATTATATATATAATATATATAATATATATTTCGTCGATTTCTATTTAAAACGAATTATATAAATAGTTTTAAAATTCGTTTCAAAAGCAATTTCAACCTCCTTTTCAATCCAAATCAAAATTGAATTCTTCTTTATAAATTCGTTTTAAAATTCATTTCTACTCCATTCAAATTTCAATTCAATTTGAATTCATTTCAATTCGCTTTCAATTCAATTTGAATTCGTTTTCAATTCAATTCATTTCGAAATCGTTTTCATTTCAATTCATTTCGAAATCGTTTTCAATTTAATTCATTTCGAAATCGTTTACAATTCAATTCATTTCGAAATCGTTTTCAATTCAATTCATTTCGAAATCGTTTTCAATTCAATTCATTTCGAAATCGTTTTCAATTCAATTCATTTCGAAATCGTTTTCAATTCAAATCATTTCGAAATCGTTTTCAATTCAATTCATTTCGAAATCGTTTTCAGTTCAATTCATTTTGAAATCGTTTTAAATCGATATAAATATCGTTCACTTCAAAATGGCGTCAATCGAATCAACACGGCTTCATATATTGATATTTTCAAATATTCCACTTCCAATATTTCTTTTTCAAATATTCTATTTCAGATATTTCTATTTCCAAATATTTCTATTTCCAAATATTTCTATTCAAATATTTTTATTTCAAAACTGGAATGAGGCCCAATCAATTACCATATAATGTTAATTATATGGATTTTCATACATTACACCCATATAATAGCATCGCAAAATAATCAACCATCAACCAAAGTGCACTACACTGTATAAGCATCAAATATAGATTTCTAGCGCTTATAACAGCCTGTCAATCCATCGATCGACATATTTAAACAATCAGGATGAGTGAACTTCAAATTTCATCCCAACACCCGTGTGGGGTTTCAAACAAACAAACACAGATTTTATTTGTGCAGTTGGGCGATGTGTAAAATTTATCGACCCAATCAATGTCCTTCAAATAGGTGTACATAAACAAACCGTCTGGTTTGTAAATGAATATTCATTTATTCACATTCACGTTAAAAATTATATTTTTAACGATAAAACATTTTTATTTTAACTTATGAATTTCTATTCAGTTCATTCTATAGATAAAATGATATTTTTATTTTTCTAAATTATTTTAGAAAATTTCGGCGGCATAACGGTACGATACTAGCAACGGGACGAGGCCTAGCCTTATCCCCGGTCTAGTGAAGGCCCACGCCATTCACACATCATCAAATCAATTCATTTCACCACACAATTCAATTTCAATCAAATAATCTAACTAATTTTTGCAATCAAACAAACAAGTCCATGGTCTGTGGACGATTGTGTCGGGTGCTACTAAGCACCGTCTGCATCCTAGTATATATATATATAACTAGAAATAGAAATTGAAGAGTGAGAAATTCTCACCTATAGCTATCCAATTATCTTGACTCTTCTTTTGCAGAATTCTTCGTCGACCTCGCCTTTTTGTCGCTTTCGCCCGTATTCTCTACATATGTAAAAATCGAATTTTTACGATGCTATTCAATATATAAAAATCGAATTTTGACTTCGCTATTCAATATATAAAGATTATATTTTCAATATAAAGATTATATTTTTAATATTCCTATGATGTAAAAATTATATTTTTATTGCTTTAAAAATATAAAAATCATATCCTACTTCTTCTACTCAATAAAAATTCCGCCTTTTCTATTTTAAAAATATGATCTTTTCTATTCTAAAAACCTGATCTTTTCAATTTTAAAGTTCAAACCTTTCTCTTTTTAAAGTTTAAATCTTTTTCTATTCTAAAGTTTAAATCTTTTGCTATTTAAAATCCTAAAAAAAAAAAATCAGTTTTTAAATCCTAAAAAAATCAGTTTTTTTTTCTATTTGTATAAAATAAAAATAAAATAAATAAATAAAAAAAAAGACTTACAGAGGGGGGGGGGGCGGTCAGGCCGGCGGCCGCTACTGCGAGGGGGGGGCTCGGGGTTGGTGGCGCTCGATGTGGAGGAGGGCGCAGCAGGGTAGGGGCTCGAGGTCGTCTCGCTGCGGGGGGGGGGGGGGGGGGGGTCTTCGCGCCAGGCACCAGGCGAAGGGGGGGAGAAAGGAGGAGAAGAAGTGGAAGGGGCGGCGAGCTTGGACGGAGGTGGGCGCCTCCGGTGGCGGCGTCGAAGGCCCTCCGTCGCTCGATTAGGGCTTAGTTTTTTTTTTTTCATTCTGTCGATTACTGGTTTGAACGTGGGGGGGGGGGGCAGAGTTAAAGGGGGAGATAAGGTTTTTTTTAATTATTTTAATTATTTTATTTTGCAAAAAGTTGACTTTCACAAACGACCCCTAAACGAGGCCCACCGACTATCGCCCATAGCGTTTTACCCCCATTCCGAACACAATGGGATATGTATCGCAAGCTGATTTGATCATTTGAATCAGTTTCCGTTAAATCTACATTTAAATCACTATATTGAATTTTAAACGTACATTTCAAATTACCGGGGTCACAAACGAACTTTAAAAATTCTCGAAAAATATTTTCTAGCTTCGTATTGACAATACGGTCCTGACAAAACTAGTTTCATCGAATTCTGAGACCGTTAGAAAAATGGCCAATTTCCAGTCGATTAAAATCAACTGAAACTGGTCAAACGCGTTTTCCTTTGCCACGCTCACATATTGATTCGAAAAATTATGAAATTTGAAACCTAGCAATAACTTTACATCACGGACCCAACAAAACTGGTTTCATCGAAATCCGAGGTCGTTTGCAAAATTCCCATTTTAAGGGCCTGAATTCCATAGCGACTATTCAGAATTTTCAACTGGACATATCTTTTGATTCCCGCTATGAAATTTTGATTTTTCGGATTCGCTGGAAAGATATTATCAATTAGATCCCATTATTTTTGGTTTCACTAAAATCCGGATTATTTTGCACCCGGTACATTCAATTGAAGTTTGAAATCGAATTATCGAACTACCACGCCATTTTCAATTCTATTTATAATTATATATAAATATTTATATTCTAACGACGACGTATATAATATATACGTTCGAATTATATTCAAAATAAATTTTCTCGTCGATATTATTTAAAATAATCTATTTTAAATAATCAAAATTCGCTAAAATAGCCAAAATAAAAATTTTAAACTGGCCCAGATTTTCGGGTTATAACAGGAAAGTTTGGTCTTTTGCGACTGACCAATGAAGTTAGGAGGCAGTTTGATGCTTGGTAGTTGCATGGGGAGCTTTGAGCTAGTAGGAGATTTTATTTGTACAGATGAATGGTGGTGATCAGACTTATAGACAATTCCGCAAGTAGTCTGTGATGGAATTTGTTTTACAGTCTAAGAAGGGTATTTATATGGAGAGGTTTATTTATTTTAAGCATGCTAATATGACAGTCATGAAATATGTGAATCAGTTTAATAAGAGTGCAAGGTTTGTTATGAACTTGATTAGTACACTGCATAAGAAAACTCTTAAGCATGCTAGTGGTTTGGATCAGCTACTTTATGATTTTATAGTAAGTTACAATCTGATGGGAGCTACATTTGAGCAACTAATAGAGATGATTTTTCTTACCAATGTTTCTAAACAGCAGTTGAAGGGAGGGACTCTGAAGGTTACAAAGAAAGAATTTTTAAAAGGAAAGGGAAGGGAAAATTTAGACCGAGAGGTTGGATGAAAAGTTAGTATATCGTCATATTCATAGCAAGACATGACATTTAGTCAAGGATTGCAAGTTAGGCCTTCTAGAGTGAAGTGTTATAGTTTTCAACAGTACGAGTATTTAAATCAAGCTTGTTAAATAACACACAGATGGGCTTCTTAGGCTTCAAAGCAAGAGGTTTAGACTTATGTTGTTGAGAGTGTGCATGGTTCTAATGTGCAGGTAACACTGGATAGTGGAAAGAAGGTCGTAGTTGAAGGTGTGCTATCTCTATTTGATATTTCCATTCATATTTTATTTGCTACAGAGTCTTTTCATTCTTTAATCTCTAGTAGACTTGTTGATAACTTACAACTAGACACTAGTATTATGGCAAACCTTACGTACGTATCAAATCCTATAGGAGGATCGACCTTTTTGTGTATGATATGTCAATACTTGAAGTTGATTCAATTAGTATCAAGTTGTTTTATAACACCTACATATTTGGTTTTTGTGGATTTGGGTTGATTTACTGTATAGACGAATAGCGATGTATGAGCCAATAATAGAATATAATATAGATTGGGCAATTGTTGTAGGCATAGCTTAGAGGTTTTCTACGATTCACAGAGTCTTTCATGTTATGTTACCATTAGTCCCTTGACCCTTCACTAGATGATCTTAACTTAATATTATTATTATATATTTTCATGATGTTTTTATTTAGGCTACTGGTCTTTGTAATGTCCCATATATTCGGTAGTCGAATATTTAAATTATTTTATTATTTTAAATATTATATTTAGAATATTAATGAATTTTTAATATTGAATTTGTTTATTTAAAACGAAGTTTGAACGTTAAATTTATATATAATTTAAAATGAGCTTGAAATGGCGTGGTAGTTCGTAATTTATGATTCGAACTTCAATTGAATATATTGAATCTGATATAAGTCGGAATTCTGTGAAATAAGAAATGCTTGAATACAATTGATGATAATTTTCAAATAAAAGAGAAAAATCCAGATTTCTTGTTATAGATTGTTAGTTATGTCCAAATCAAATTTTCGAATAGGAGTTATGGAATTCGTTAATAAATGATAACATTTATTTAATAATTTAATAAGGACTTTAATATAATTTGAATAAGGTATTAATTTGAAATTGATAATGCTGAGTTGAATAATTTATATTAGAAATTGTATATATTTTTTTTGAAATTTTACGATAATAAAAATTTATTATTATTTTATTTGATTATTTTGGAATTTACATTATATTTTATCGAAATTATATAGGCCTTTAAAATAGCCAGTTTTGCAAATGGTCACAGTTTTCGGTGAAATTAGTTTCATTGGAACTATAACTATAAATTATTGCACGATATTAAATTTGGTGGAAAACGATATTGTACGTGACAACGACAACCGTAAACGCCCAGTTATTTTCTATAGTGCGTAATTAAATTAAATTAAATTAATAGAGTTCTATTTGTGTATAACTTGAGCAGATGATCGAATTAAGACACGAAACCAATTTCGTTGAGTTCATATCAATAACTAGAGTTCAGATAGGTAGGAAGTCTGTTATTTTTGGACATCACATATTTTGGTGTTCAAAATAGCATTGTTTGGCGTATAAGAATAGCGTACTGGGAAAAAGTCTCAGAATGCGATGAAACTTATGGCGTTGGATTCGTATTAACTAATTATTGGTGGATTTTGATTTTCGTGTCAATCGGACTTACCGTTTGATCGTGGAAACGATAAACACCTTAACCATTTATATTATTTTGACCAATTTAGACAGGGGTAGCTTTAAAGGAATAAATGACCAGTCAAATGAACTCCGATTTTAATGAAACAAATTTCATTGGATCCATAAGGAAAAGGTCAAGTAGAATTTCAAAGTTTCAAGTTGATTGGATTTATTTTGTGATCATAGGAAATTTAAACGCTAGATTTTTAGCTTGTGAATTATAAAGGAATTTTTATAAATGACCTCGGTTTTCTACAAAACTTGTCCCATCATGTTCGGAATATTTTTTATGTTTGTATTAGGAGTTTCATCTCGATTAGAGGTCATATGGGATTGTTTTGAAGTGCTACTTCATCATGAAGTATCATATAAGAATATATATATATATATATATATATATATATAAACTATTAAAAACTTTCCCACTGTACGTGCCAAACCCCTGTTGCCTTTTCAATGCTTTGCGCCCCCAAATAATTCATTTCCTTGAAACCCAATCCATCTTTACTATGAGAGCCACGTTTTGAAATACACACCCAAAACGTACATAACAACCATATTTATTTTTGCAAACCTGTAAACTAATACTTGTTCTTCATGTATTTATCGTCTATATAAACGTCTCTGCTCCATTCTACTTCTTCTCTTCGGTTCAGCAATAGTGAAAACCGCATTTTCCTTCAACCTAAATAAATCAAAACTCAAGCCATAAATCACATAAAAATCTTATTTGTGGTCCTTAAAATATCCTCTACATTTTTCTATAATATATGCCGCGCTCGATCAACATTTGCTATCGTTGGAACTTCAATGCAGCATGAAATTTAGTATGGATGTGTGTTTATTTTTACTGGGAGGTTCATCGTTGAGGAACGGAGATCTGGTCAGGCGAATTGTAATGTAACTGAGGAGAGGTAGACGGTGAACTGGGTAGCGGTTCGTGATGAAGCTCCATCCATTGAGAGAGGAGCAACGTCAAACAATGGATTTACTTGGTTGTTAGAGTTTCGGGATAGGTAGAGTGCAGGGCAGCTCGATATGTGGGTTATGGAGTAAGAAATCGTGCTGGTGGTGGAAGGCCGAGTAGTTGGTGGTATAGATGATCGTCGCAGGTGGTACGCGAGGTCGATGGGTGGACGGGCATGAAGCAGCGACGGGTTTGCATAGGTTCGAAAATTTGAGAAATAGGTGAATAGATGAAGATGTATAGTAAGTTAAAAAGTGCCTAATTTATATATGCCAAATGCTGTTTACAATTGATAATATATATAACCTATTACGCATGGCTGCCTTGAATAAATGTTGAACGTGCCTAACACATAGTTTAATTTACAACATAAGTATATAATGATGGTAAAATATTATTTAAGTTTAATAATATTAATTTAAATAAGTAAATAACGTATGTAATTTATATCTTGGTCAAAAAGTAATGGGATTGTATAAAACAAGTGATGTCGGGTCCGTACCAACGAGTATAACATAATGGAATTAGAACGGACGAAGTTGAAAATAGTTGGAAGCCTATGAAGCAAACCATTTTGACAACGAACGGAAACTCAAGATGAGTTAAACTCACTCAGTTCTTCCCACTTATATTTAATATAAGTCGGGTTATATAATTGTATGATATGGTTGTTAATGGTTGTTTGTTTGTTTGTTGATTTTATATTCATAAATTGACTGAAATAGTTAAATTAAACATTCGTTTAATTTAATTGAAACTAATAGTTATTTCTAATGACTGAATCCAATTGAAGTAACTTACCTCAGTGGTTATGTTTATAATAATATAAACTTTATAAATAAATAATTGAATGCTTGAATTTATGTTATTAGCCCAGTATTGATTGTTACAGTTGTTATTGACTATTAATTTTTAAACCGTTTATTCCATCTATATAGATGAAAACAAATATTGATCGGCCATATTGAACTAAATGATTTGAATTAAGGTAACCCATTATTTTCCACGGAATGACAGGTTGGAGGGATCCAACTGGATTCCTCATCAGTTGTAATGTCCCGTATTTTTGATAGTCAAATATTTTATTTAATTTATTATTTTAAATATTATATTTGGAATATTAATCGATTTAATATTGAATTCGTTTAAAACTAAGTTAAAACGTTAAATTTATAATTTATTTAAAACGAGATCGAAATGGCGCAGCAGTTCGTAATATGGGGTTTTGCACTTTACTTGAATATAGAAGATCCGGTATAAGTCGGATTTCTGTGAAACAAGAGACATTGGAATCTAGCTAATTATAATTAATTTTCATATGAAAGAGAAAAATTCAGATTTCATGTTATAAATTGTTAGTTATGTCCAAATCAAAATTTAAAATAGTCGCTATGGAAACCATTATTAAATTATATCGTTTATTTAATATATTTAAAAATATAATTAGGAAATCATTTTACTTGAAATTGATGATATTGAGTTGAATAATTTATACTTGAAGATATACGACATTTCCAGTTGGGTATTTATGATAATGACAATTTATTATGATTTTATTTGATTATTTTGGAATTTTATAATATTTTAATTGATATTATTACAGCCTTAAAAATAGCCATTCTGCAAACTGAGTATGTTTTCAATGAAATTAGTTTCATTGGAACCGTAACATTAAATTATTGTACAGTATCAAATTTCATGACAAACGGATGTCGTATGTGACCACGACAGCCGTAAACGCCTAGTCATTTTCTATAGTGCGTAATTAAATTAAATTAAATTAAATTAATAAAGGGATATATGTGTAAAATTGAGCAGACGATCGAATTAAGCCATGAAACCAGTTCCGTTGAATTCGTATCGACTTTTAGAGTCAAGATAGATATATAATTTGTCATATTTGGAGACCAGGTATTTTGGTGTCCAAAATAGCAGTGTTTGGCGTATAAAAATAGAGTACCGGGAAACAGTCTCGGAATGGGATGAAATTGATTCCATTTGTTTCATATTAAATTATCATAAGATTTCAATTTTTGTGTCAATCGGACTTACCGTTTGATTGTGGCAACGATAAATGCCTTTATCGTTTATATTATTTTGGGTCAATTTAGACAGGGGTAACTTTGGAAGAAGAAACGACTGGCCAAACAAATTCCGATTTTAATGAAATAAATTCCATTGGATCCGTGAGGAAAAGGTCTAGTAGAACGTCAAGGTTTCATGTTGAATGGATTTATTTTGTAATTATAGGTTTAAACACTTGATTTTTCATTGATAATTAGAAAGGACTTTTCACAAATGACCTCAGAATTTGACGAAACCTGAGCATTTTTATCGAAAAACTAAAGTCGTTGTGGTGACTTTTAGATGATACTTCTTGTGTAAGTTAATATAGAATAAAATAATATTAAAATCATCCCATTCCTGTATATACTAAAACGTGAAACCCTATTTTGGTCAAAAAAAATCTGGTGGTCAACAATAGAGAATTTATGCCTCCCTTTTCTTTTAACCCTTACGAAATGAACAGTAGACAACTTCGTTTCTTTTTGCCATAAATCCTCCAACTCTGTTCATTAATATGATGAACGTTCAACTACAAACTCGTTCATTCTCTAGAGATCAACTAGTGGACGGTTGTTGAAACGACCCAAACTTCCACTTACGAGAATGTCCGGATTGCTTTGAGAACACTATGCATCAAAACACAAACAATAGAACATTTCATTGCTATTACAACTATTTACATCAGAGTACAAGATATCAGAGTTCCAATAAATAATATACATTGAAAAATATCAGAGATTAAAATACATAGCAGCAGAAATAAAAATGTATATATATACAATGTACGGCGGAAATACAACAACTAACATAACTGAAAGAAATATACGAATGCAACGCTTTCCAAATATAGCTCCAGCCGTAATCCAGGATCCTGTGAAAAGAAGTATCTGCCAAAAACAAAACTACTAGCTGCCCGTGTGGAAAATATGGGCACCCAGGTTTATTTGAAAATAATAAACTCCGAGTAAGTCATGGGACTGGTGTGAGAACTAAAAAAGTTACTAGCTTTTAATTTTTAAGTTAGGTAAATCATGGGACCATGCCATATAACATGAAACGGGTTTACCCCCCATGAATACTAGTGCATAAGACAAAAAGCACAATGCTAAACGGAAAAATGAAGCTATTATAAGACTCAGGTCCCATCACACAATGAACGCAATCGAGGATAGAGTTTTCCCTCATAATAGACAAATATGCTTGATACGCGAAATATCTTCTTTTATTATTAGTATAAGTGAAGAAATCAACTTCAAATATAAATGTATCAATCATAGGCGGCGCAGGTACCACTATATTACGTCACCATATATATATTTACAACTAAAACCGTAAAATCGTGTATTGGAAATTGTGTTTCCGTCTATGAACCAAGGTAAGCGATCCTCCTTAACGATTCAAGACTCTCTAGCCCGAGCCTTAGGATTCATCCGCAATTGCACCTGTGGTTAGCCGCATGGCCGGTCATCCGTCGATGATTAGTTAAACCATAAACTATAAGTTAGTCGGTTCTATGGAACCTAAAAAATGGTCAGTCATGCCGAGTATCAGTTCCGAGGTACCTCGCTTTTCCATCAATAAAGTTTTCCAACATCCATATACGTAAGCAGTCTGGGCTCCATACCATGACATTACTTGTAGCTAGAAACTAAAATATGTCCATTTCCATATGTAACAACCCGGATTCCGACAGACCGAACTTTTTTTCAAAAATCCAATCTATCGAAACCCGGGCTGGGTGCTCTGGTATCCTGCAGAAAAAGACAAAGATAAAGAAACATGTCAGAACTCATAAAGCATCTCATAGCGAAAGGAAGTATAATATTCAAATATTGGTTTACCTTATTAACAATACTGCTAAACCAGTATCCAAAGCTATACCATCTCTGTCATGAACCTAACCTGGAAGTAGGAAATGAGGAGGGGGTCAGAACATAAGTTCTATGTGAGTAGACTTAGAATAAACTTCTGTATAATCCTACATATACTGTTCAATTATATTTTCTTACTTATTAGGTTATTCGCGATATTAGCTCTCTAGGCTATACTCATGTCCCACTAGTAGGTTAACCTAATACAACATATATGTAGATACCCCCAACTCGTCTAATCCTTTCTATGTATATATACAGTCCCTTGCCATATGTCGTACGGGCTTCAACATGTAAATCTATACTACTTTCGTGTAGTGCCACCATTCTCGAAATCGTTTGGACTGCCACTCTTAAATCTTGCTAGATGTCGTGTATCATCTAGATCTAATATAAGGTTTACTATCGAGCGCTTCCTAGATTCAACCAGGGTTTACGCTACCCAGGGCCACTGGGGTTTATGCTACATATTGAACGCTTCTCGGATTCAAGGTTTACGTGACCTAGGTCCAACTAGGGATTATGCTACCTATCGAACGATGCCCCCTAGTCTAGGACACACTACCCAAAGCGATATATGTTCCTAGACTTTCCCCACGTACGTGTCGTGAATCATTATCGATGTCAAGTTGCACATGTCCTCTATATGTGCGTCTCGAGTCCCGTGGCAGGGATAGTCAAGAAACACGGAACTCGGTCGGGAGCTTTAAGTTATCTTCTGACGCAGATGCTAAGGTCTGTTTTTAATCTTTGTGTGTCCATGGTCCCACTTGACCCCTCCCTTAACTAATGAAAGGCACCCAAGAAAATCAAGAATGAGAACTTTTCGCAGGCCCCCTATGCCCCCACAAACCTATTGGCCAACCTCACCCATAACTAGATACCAAGTATATGGTCTTTTGGAGTTCTCCGCCTTTCCACTTCACGTACTCGATTGACTCAAGATGGTAGGTAGACGACGACGTGCTATCATAGGGCTAAACAAGATATCGCCGCCTCACGCTAGTCCATCCTAGTCTTTAGGTTGCTTATATTGCAACCAAGGGATACTCTTAGTTCTTCTAACGCAGACCTTGACCTCTGTGAGCCCAGGAGGATCATCTGCAACTCACAAAGGGATACCAAGAGTACCCGCACGTCCCCTCGAAGCTGAGTGCTTCGTAACCCAGACCGTTGGAGCCTTCTTCATGATCAAATGGATGTTCGCTCCTCCTCGTGTTCTACTTGGTTTTCTTGACTAAGGTTTACTTACTTAGTTCTCTTAACTAAGGTTTACTACTTAGTTTCCCGAATCGTTCGTTTTCTTAACTAAGGTTTACTATTTAGTCCTCTTAACTAAGGCTTACTACTTAGTTCTCTTTCTCGTTATTTACTTAGTTCTCTAAACTAAGGTTTATTACTTGGTTCTCCTAACCAAGGTTTGATACTTAGTTTCTGTTACTTAGTTCTCTTTAACTAAGGTTTGTTACTTAGTTCTTTTTAACTAAGGTTTACCTATGAATTCAAGCATGACTTAAGTTCTTTTTATCAAATGATAGCATACGAGTGTTCTCCAACATTTCCAGCTTAGATTAACTTATTTCATGGTATAAGTCATCCCACCCTTCGAGTCTTGTATTACATCTTAATTCATATTCATTTCTTATCCCTAGGATAAGTTTATCTATTATTTAATCTTATCATTCCCCACTTTTCCTTGCTTTGATACTGTTATATTGGTTGAGCTTGCCCATGTGTGCAAGTTGACTTAACCCCCAATCACATATTCAATTCAACCCACGCGTCATGTCAAATTGCTTAAGTGTTATCTATCAGTTCATGTTGACTTAACCTACCCATATATCATGTCAAATTGGTTAAGTGTTATCCAGAAGTTCACGTTGACTTAACCCACCCATATATCGAGTCAAATTGGTTAAGTTTTATCTAGCGGTTCACGTTTACTTAACCCACCCATATATCATGTTAAATTGGTTAAATGTTATCTATCAGTTCGTGTTGACTTAACCTACCTATATATCATGCCAAATTGGTTAAGTGTTATCTAGTGGTTCACGTTGACTTAACCCACCCATATATCGAGTCAAATTGGTTAAGTGTTGTCTAGTATTTCATGTTGACTTAACCTTACCATACTAGCATGTATCATTAGCATTAATTAATTATTAATGTCCAACCTCTCACATTAGACCTATTGTTGCGGTCACTGGATGTGCTGGTTGGTTCCGGGCAGGATTACACCATAACTCAATCTAACCTCGGGTTTCAAGCACGTTATGACTAACTTCTCACATTAGAATTTATTGTTTGCAGTCACTGGATGTGCCGGGCAGTTCCGGGCAGGATTACACCGCAAACTCATTCTAACCTCGAGTTAGCCATGTTTCATGTTTAGTTCATGTCCATTCTAGATGTCATATGTTAATTATCAATTCACAAACATGTTCGTGTTTATTCCAGATGTCATATGTCAATTATCAATTCCATTTCATGAGTCGAGTTCTATAATTACATAAAAACATGGTTTGTCCAACATATTCTATTTTTAATTATGTTTCTGGGATCTTAACGGCATATCCAATTTCCAAGTCTCAAATTCAAGCTTTACCCAAAATCCCCAAATATGTTCATGCTTCTGATCCCATTAATAGGATATACCTATTATTCCAATTTTTCCATACATGTGTTCCTAGCAGGTTACTATCATTCCTCAAAGGTTGGTTAAGTTTATTCACATGTCAAGTGCTACTTAACCCATTCCCACTTTGCTTATACAACCATTCGTTTTTACCCAAATTACTCAATTATAGCCAAATTCACCAATTCCTTGTTATTCATATCCAAACATGCCAATTTCCAAAAACCCATTATACCCAATTTCATAAAATCAATATTTTCCCAATCTAATTCACCTTTTAGGCTTAATTTCAAGTCACAAACAATTTCCGCCAATTGTCGCAATATTTGCAATAATAATTGTTATGCCACAATTCCCCAAATTTCAGATTATATTCCTCGATTGCATAAAATAAGTTATGCCCCAATATTTCCATATTTCAATCGTACGTATGTATAATAAGATTTCGTCTAGGTTCGAGATAACCTAGATCCAAAAATAAAAAGGGAAGGAGAATAAAAGAACAATTATTATAACATAAATCTTGCATTGAATTTATAACTGGGGAATGATGAACGATAATAATACTATTGTACAACAAGTTTATTATAGTTCCACTCATCTTGACTGGATTGGAGAAATAAGCGATTTGTCGTTGATGTAGAACGTTGATTTAATCTTCTTATTTGATTATTGGGGAAGAGGATGAATTGTTGATGAAGAACTTTGCTACTTGATTTGATTAAACTCCAAAGTTGATGAAGAACTTGCAATATAATTTAGAGTTTTAGGGCGACGGCCATGTTTGGTTGAAGTTTGGTGGAATGGTGGCATCTTAAGGAATTGTTATGAATTAGGGTTAGGTCTTGCTATGTATTTATAGGTGTAGAGAGTATTATAGAGCCCTTAGACTGACCTAGAAGCCATCCGACCCGTACAACACATCAAAAAACGTCACAGGAACTGAAATCGCCTAGATCTGGGGATAGGTCGACCCCCAGGTCGACCTCACTAGGGGTAGGTCGACCTCTTGGTTGACCTGACCCGTAGGTCGACCCCCAGGTCGACCAGCTTGGTTTTGGCGGGAAATTTCTCGCCCAGCTGCCTGGGTCGAATTTCGAACTGTTTTGAATTTTTGTTGAATTTTCTAAAGACCATATCTCCTTCGTATGGAGTCCAATTTACGCAAACTTGGACTCTATTTCAAGCAAAATTTCGAGACAAACACAATGGTGATGTCCGTTTTACTTAATTCCTGATATTTAAATTAAGTATCCTTATGTTATTATCTTTTCCGTTACGCACACTATTATCGAATTAATTTTTCCTTCTCTCCCATATATTAATTAATTTTCATTATACATCACTATTATTTACCTATCTATGCATATACATATATTTTTACATTTTTTTAATTATATTAAAAATGTGGGGTGTTACACCATACATTTTTCATCTCGTTTCTGGTTCATACCGAGGTGTGAAGCTTGTGAATTAATGCTACACAAAGCTATGCTAATTAAAGCTGTGCTTTGATCATCAACCACAAGGCTCTGCTTTTCAACAAAAGCCTTGATCCATGCATCTCAGCATGCCACACTATCAATCCATACCATACCACTGATTTCCACTAATATATAACCTCTAAGCTTGTACGTACGTCTCAGAGAAGAGTGTTAATTAAGAGAATAAATTCTCGGCCACCAAGCAAATATATATTTAGCAGACATCAACGAATATAGCCCGGAATACAACATCAGACATACCATCCATTTGTAAGTCCGTTCTGGGTCTGAATGAAACCAGAGGCACCTTATTCCTCATCCCATATGTCCATTACAAAAGAGGGGCCCTCGCATATCCGGTCGATCTCCAAGTACGTGGACGATCACCACTTATTACCTAGTCTTGGGTGTATATCCCAATCAAGACATCTATAATCATCCAAATGATGTGAAGATCTCTAGTCTTCAACCACCGTTTTCATATCATCGACATTTGGTCGTCGTATCAGTTATTCAGAATGGGTTAAACCCAGTCTTTCAGAATAACTCGCGTATCTTATAACCAAGTGCTATAGAAACACATCATACGCCTCGTTCCAATTCAGAATATTACTTTGTTCAAATATTCCCATCTTTACGGAAAGGTTCCCATTAATTTTATCAAAGATAAATTCTTTTAAATTTTTCTTTAATTTCCTTTTGATATCATTTACAAAAGATTTTATTTTATCCTTTAACAATTCTTAACCAAATTAAGGTCTATAAAACTAGTCGGGATTATTGCCTTATCGAAGTAATCATTCATTTTATCTTTCCAATCCCAACTATTCATCCCATGGAGTAAAACTGGTATTACTCCATATCTAACACCCACTGTGTTATCGATAAAATTAATTACCATTTCCCGTTCAAATCTAATTAAAGATTTATTAAAACTATTCTCCGTTTTAATCTCTAAAATCATTAAATAATGATTGTTCAACCTTCTGGAAATTAATCCTTCCTTTAACTGGGTAAAGGAATCAATGTCCTTTAGAACAAAGATCACAATAAACCCAAAATCATCTTCCATCAAAATGGAATCTTCATGGTAATCATAACAGTATATATTCGATATAAATTTCCGTATCAAACTAATATTATAAGTGGAATAGCGATAAGGCCTTTTAAATTCCATAAATAGTAACGGTCTTCATTTAAAGAAGCTCATCTCGATTATTACCAAATCGAATTCCATTCAATTCCAATTTAATATTTTAAATTGGAAAACTTTACTTTGGAAAATTTCCATTAAATCTTAATAAAAAGATTTATAAATTCCAAATCATTTCTTTAGGGTTAAAGAACTAATGTTATTTAAAACATCGCTCACGATAAACCCCAAAATCCAATTCAATATTAAATACGAGGCTCTGAACAGGAATTATATCGGCTTATATTCAATATCAAATTCAGACACCAATAAATATTGGATTGGGGATAACGATATATATATATATATATATATATATATATATATATATATATATCTTCCAAATTCCACAACAATATCTGTATAATCACGGAATTCAATATCGAAATATCCGAAAATAATTTCCATTCCAAATCCATTCCAATTTATGAATTGGAAAACTCTGGTTATCTTAAAACCCATTTTTCCATCTAATTTATTATTTCTAAGAATAATTGGATTATTATTCTATTTATTAACTAGTTCATTTCGATAAAAATATATTTTTATCTTTTCAAAATTGGAAATTTTCATCCAAACTCTTTCAAAATCATTAATTATGATTTTACATGATTTTTCCATATTTTTAATAGTTTTATTAAGGACCTTACAGTCGGTTTTCAACATCAACCACCGAACTGCATCCAATGCTATTTACAGTGCTACAAGTCGCCATCCGCGGAGTATGAAATACGAGTGTTGCTAATGCCCCATACATCGCTTTCAATTAAAATGATTTGTGCGAGTTCATGTGTTGAACTCCAAAAATGAATAACATACAACAGATAAAAATCAATAATGACCAATTATATATTTTCAGTTATAAAATAAATAAATGGTACAAATATTATAGTGAGATAATTCTCACATTGGGTTCCACTCTATCATTCTTTAATTGATGATAGTTTTAACAAAATTAAAATACCGTTCAATTTTGTCAAAAACTCCAACACTAATTATCTCACCCCTCTTAATACATCTTCCACGTTACGTCGATTCGAAGTGTTCAACACACGATCTCGCACAAATCATTTGAATTGGAAGCGATGTATGGGTATTAGCGGCATTCGCATTTCATACTCCACGGATGGCCACATGTGGTGCCGTAAATGGCATTGGGTAGTTGAGTGTTTCTTTATATGGATGATTTAATTGACTGTATTGTGTTGTTATTATGATGTTTAATATATTAAAAATAATGTTAATAAATTTATGGTAGTTGATATTAAATTATAAATATCCATTTATAATTTAATCTGTGAAAAAAATATGCGATGGGATTAAAATATATATGTGATGTGAAATAAATATATATATATATATATATATATATATATATGCAATGTGAATAATATATATATATATATGCGATGTGAAAAATTTATATATGCGACGTGAATAAAATATATATATGCGATGTGAAAAATATATATATGCGATGTGAATAAAATATATATGCGATGTGAATAAAATATATATGCATTGTGTAAAATATATATGCATTGTATAAAAATAGAAATGGATAAAATGGTCACAAAATGGAACAAATATTTTTTCATTAAAAAAATATAATTTTTAACATAAATATGAACTGTATAAAATTGGCATGTAATGGAATATTCAGTTTTGTTTTAAAATTTAAATGGAAGCTGGAATTATTTTTAAAACGAATTTATAAACGATTTATAAAATACGTTTTAAATAGAAATCGACGATATATATATATATATATATATATATATATATATTTAATGGCTTGAATAGAACGTGCCGTGCAGCGACGGTTCACGAATTTCAACCATTGACTTCAAATTAATGTAATGGGAGATCCGACCGTCGGATGCTCCTAAAAACGGAACCATTGGGTTCGTTTCGAAAAGATTTTTCCAATGAATTAAGAGATTTAAATTTGAATGATTGGATTTCAAATTAGGTCCAAATCAATTTTATAAAAGGTCGTTATGGATGCAGTTCAGTGGTCGATATTGAAAACCGACTGTAAGGGACTTTTAAAATTATTATAAATATAGAAAAATCATGTAAAATCATAATTAATGATTTGGAAAGAGTTTGGAGGAAAAATTCCAGTTTTGAAAAGATAAAGATATATTTTTATTGAAATGAACTAGTTAATAACTAGAATAATAATCCAATTATTTTTAGAAATAATAATTTGGATGGTAACATAGGTTTTAAGATAACCAGAGTTTTCCAATTCATAAGTTGGAATGGATTTGGAATGAAAATTATCTTAGGATATTTCGATATTGAATTCTGTGATTATACGGATATTGTTGAGAAACTTGGAATATATATATCGTTATTCCCAATACGATATTTATTGGTTTCATAATTTGATATTGAATATAAGCCGATACAATTTCTATTCAGTGCCTAGTATTTAATATCGAATTGGATTTTAGGGTTTATCATGAGCGATTTTTTAAATGACGTTAATTCTATAACCCAATTAACAGTGAAGATATGATTTGGAATTTATAAATCTTTTTATTAAGATTTACTGGAAATTTTCCAAAGTAAAGTTTTCCAATTTAAAATATTAAATTGGAATTAAATGGAATTCGATTTGGTAATAATCGAGATGAGCTTCTTTGGATGAAGACCGTTACTATTTATGGAATTTAAAAGGCCTTGCCGCTATTCCACTTATAGTATTAGTTTGATACGGAAATTTATATCGATTATATACTGTTATGATTTCCGTGAAGATTCCATTTTGATGGAAGATGATTTTGGGTTTATCGTGAACTTTGTTTTAAAGGACATTGATTCTTTAACCCAGTTAAAGGCAGGATTAAATTCCAGAAAGTTGAACAATCATTAAGTAATGATTTTAGAGATTAAAACAAAGAAGAGTTTTAATAAACATTTAATTAGATTTGAATGAATGAATGGTGATTAAATTTACCAAAACATGAGATGTGGTATAAACCAAATATATTTGGTTGTTGATATTGGTTGATTGATTGCTTGGATTGTGCTCGACCAGTTTATGAGCAAAATATGGTTTTACATTTAGCATTGGGTTGGGTAGAGATTTTTGTATGCTAACATTTTGTGAAACACTTCACGATTTGACTATAAGATGTTTAGCGATGTTGGTGAGTTCATTTTATATTTAATGAATGATTTTGAAATGATATTTTCTTAAGTGAAAAGATATGTATTCCCGATTTTGGACAAGGAATGTTTTATAAAATAAAAAGGATTTCGAGTGCTAAACCCGATGTTGTCAAAATGATTTCGAAATGTATTATGTGTTTGACATTGTAGTTCATCACATAACCAACTAGTTGCTATGGATGATATATCTGTTTGGTGGTAGAGAATTTATTCCCCTGCTTAACACGCTTCTTTGAGATGTACGAGCTCAAAGGTTATGTGATTAAAAGTGACTGATCATATGTGAGAATTACTAATGTAAAGTGCTATATTTTGGAAAGTACTTGTGATTATTATGTTGTGAAATGATTTTCCCTACTACGGGATATAAAAATGATTTAGTATGTAGCTAAAGATTCAGGTAACCCGGACGACTAAAAGTATGGGTGAGATGGCGGTGTAGTCCCCGAGGGCGTGGGATTGTGCATCGTCAGTGTAGCCTTCTCTATCTGGGAGGTGCACATATGTATGTATGTATGTATGTATGTATATATCGAGTTGGTGAGGTGCGTACCCTTTGCCTTGTCCAAGGGGAGCCCGATACTTGGTTGCATATCTTTTTATATGCATTGTGATGTTTTGGAATTCATATTTACAAAGATTTTGGTTTGATATCCCAAAGTGAAATCTACTTTGATACAAAAGCTAGATATGCATTTCAAATGATTTTAAATAAGAATTGGGAAATAAATCCAAAGAAATAATTTCTGTAAAGTGAATTGGATTTGGAAAAATCTAAATTTGGGATTAAGCCTGAATGGGTAGATTGAGGAATTGCATGTTGTATGATGCATTGTAGATCCATATGACTGTTATTAGTTGTTGTTTATGCACTGCTATTCATGGGGATGAACCCGTTCCGTGATATACGGTGTGGTCCCGTGATTTACCTAATTTTAAAGTAAAGTTTAATAACTATTTTGAGTTCTCACACAAGTCCATTGACTGACTTGGAGTTTATTATTTCTCTAAATTATGGGTGCCCATATTTTCCACACGGACAGTCAGTGTTTTGTTTTTGCAGATTATTTCATTTAGCAGGATTCTGTATCGAAGCTTAAAGCTGTGTCCAGAACATTGATAGTCTTCTGCTGTGTTAGTTTATTTGTTTCTGATGCATTGTATTACATTTATTGTAAATTTATTTTCCGCTGTATATTATTTTCGATACTCTGATGTAACATCATTATGATGTTTCTAAAAGTCTTCTATTGTTTGTTCTGATGTGTTGTGCACCCAAAGTTAGCGTATCTGCCTTTTTGGTCCGATTTAAGTCGGTTTAACGACCGATTTGGATCGACCGAGAAGGAGGGTCAATACATATGGTATCAAATTCTGAAACCATTAAATATCGTATAAGGAATAATGATTTATATATATATATATATATATCTTCCATATTCCTCTACAATATCCGTATAATCACGGTATTCAATATCGAAATATCTGAAGATAATTTCCATTCCAAATCCATTCCAATTTATGAAATGGAAAACTCTGGTCATCTAAAAACCCATTTTTCCATCCAATTTATTATTTCTTAAAATAATTGGATTATTATTCTAGTTATTAACTGGTTCATTTTGATAAAAATATATTTTTATCTTTTCAAAACTGGAATTTTTCATCTAAACTCTTTCCAAATCGTTATTTATGATTTTTCCATATTTTTAATAATTTTATTAAGGCCCTTACGGTCGGTTTTCAATATCGACCACCGAACTGCATCCATAATGACCTTTTCTGAAATTGATTTGGACATAATTTGAAATCCATCCGTTCAAATTTAAATCACTTATATTCACTGGAATGATCTTTTCTACTAAACCAATGGGTCAA
Organism: Allium sativum; assembly: GCA_030737875.1. NCBI lineage: Eukaryota > Viridiplantae > Streptophyta > Magnoliopsida > Asparagales > Amaryllidaceae > Allium > Allium sativum. The sequence continues at coordinate 761,762,290 of CM060912.1, read as the reverse complement.
GTTTTAGGAGAATCCGACGGTCGGATCTCCCATTACATTAATTTGAAATTAATGGTTGCAATTCTCAAACGGTCGCTGCACGGTGCGTTCTATTCAAGCCATTAAATATATATATATATATATAATGTATATATCGTTGATTTCTATTTAAATCGTATTTTGTAAATCGCTTATAAATTCGTTTTAAAAACAATTCCAACTTCCATTTCAATTTTAAATCAAAATTGAATTTTCCATTACATGCCAATTTTATACAGTGCATATATATGTTAAAAATTATATTTTTTTTAATGAACAATTATTCATTACCATTTTACTCATTTCTATTTTTATACAACGCTTATATATTTTTCACATTGCATATATTGTTTATTCACATCGCATATATATTTTATTCACATCGCATATATATATACATTTCACATCGCATATATATATTTTTCACATTGCATATATATTTTTCACATCGCATATATATATATATATATATATATTATTCACATCGCATATATATATATCACATCAGATATATATTTTATTCACATCATATATATATATATATATATATATTCACATCACATATATATTTTATTCCCATCGCATATATATATTTTTCACAGTTTAAATTATAAATGGATATTTATAATTTAATATCAACTACCACAAATTTATTAACATTATTTTTAATATGTCGAACATCACAATCACAACACAATACAACCACTTAAATCATACATATAAAGAAATACTCAACTATCCAATGCCATTAACGGTGCCAGAAGTGGCCATTCGCGGAATATGAAATGCGAGTGTCGCTAATATCCGTACATCGCTTCGAATTCAGATGATTTGTGCGAGTTCGTGTGTTGAACACTTCAAATTAACATAACAAGGAAGATGTATTAAGAGGGGTGAGATAATTAGTGTTGGAATTTTTTGACAAAATTAAACGGTATTTTAATTTTGTTAAAATGATCATCAGTGTAACACCCCACCTCCACCAGGGTGTCTCTTGCAAGCACTCTGACTTTGGAGGGGCGTTTGAATCAAGTAACATGCATAATGATATATCAAGACAGAACAAGAACATATGTATATGAGTAAACAGAGTAAATAACATGGATAACACAGCGGAAGATTTTTAAACCATTTCAAACCTGTCTAGTACATCATAATGTCAATTTTCCAAATAAATAAGTCTAGTACATAAAAACAACATCATCTGAAACTGAACAGAAAAACATAAGTAGCTATCCCCAAAGCAGAAAAACCATAGCGAGCTCAAGTCCAAAGCATACATGAGCTATCCAAGAAAGCAGGTAGGATCCAAGCTAAGCTCCTGTATTCCCTCCCTGAGAACCTGAGGGGGGGGGGAACGGAAGAAAAGAGGCGAAAGAAAACAGGTCAGTCAAAAAGACTGAGTAAGCCCTACTACAATCAATGTAAACTGATAAAGTTAACTGTCATGAGCAGCAGGAATGAACATAGGGATATCTACATACTGGCATGATAGATAAAGGTGTCATCGCATAATCAAGACTAAGGTTTTGCACCACAGATGTACTAGCAAACTAACATGGCTTGAATAAACAAGTATTGATCCCCCTGGCCCATGCTTTAGCCCAATAACATGAAGTGACCCTCATACGAGGTCCAATAACATGAAATGACCCTACCACGAGGTCCAACCCAACGGTCTAGTCGATCGGCTCCCTAAGCCTATCTCGTCACGTGTTGGTGTCAATACGGCCCAAACATGGATGTAGTCGAACTGTGCCGGGTCCACCTGTCGGGTGTATCAAGCCCTAGGGTGTCAACCCCTGGACACCATAAACATGAGTGCACAGTCTCAGTCTACCGGTACCTGTGCTTGTTTTCTCCGGCTACGGACTATGTGCACGACTAGAGTCCGCCCAGAACTACACCGGCGTACCACTCGGCCGTCGCTTTTGGTTGCTTACCTCCAGCCCAGTAATCGTGCCCCCTCCCTAGCCTAGTCCCTAGGGCCTTGATGATACAAACTTGGGATTACTGCGGAGTGGACCCCCATTACTAGGATTTTTCTAGTGGGTTAAGTATGGTTTAACCCCTTCACTAATCATGGATTAACTTGGTTAAGTGTAACTATGAGTTCACGACTTAACCCCGATTACTCTACCGAGCCCAAGTTGGTTAAGTATTAAATGGTCCATGACTTAACCCTAATCACGAGGCATTAATTAATTAATGCGCCTTAACCTCTCACATTAGACTTTGTTGTGGTTACTAGTTAAGCCGGGCGGGTCCGGGTAGCTTTACACCACAACTTGGTCTAACCTCGGGTCCAAGGTACAACATGACCTACTTCTCACATTGGGTCCTATTGTTTGTAGCAACTAGTTAGGCCGGTCGGTTCCGGGTAGGTTTACGCTACAAACTCAACCCAACCTCGAGTTGGCCACACTTATCTTTTCTAAGTGTCATGTCCATCACATTACAAGTTTTCAAGCAATTGGGTAGACCTAACTTAATAGGTAAATTCCCAATGGGTAGACCTAACTTAATAGGTAAATTCCCAAGCTCATGTTTTTATGTCTTTTAAGTTTACCCAAACCCCAAACGCAATCCCATCGCTTACATATCGCAATAGCGCATAAAGGATAGAAAGAGGGAACTTGGCATAATCATGACATAAAAGTGTTAAAGCCACAAGTTCAACATGGTGGCATATGAAATGTTCATGTGTTCACACACTTGCATATTACATTTTTACGCCCAAAAAGCATGCATAACATGATAACATGAACCATATGACCATCCCAAACTTGCATAACATACTTGCATATCATAGGACAACTTGCATATCAAACTTGCATAAACAAACTTGCATAACATATGACAACTTGCATATCATACTTGCATAAACAAACTTGCATAACATATGACAACTTGCATATCATACTTGCATAAACAAACTTGCATAACTTATGACAACTTGCATATCATACTTGCATAAATAAACTTGCATAACTTATGACAACTTGCATATCATACATGCATAAATAAACTTGCATAACTTATGACAACTTGCATATCATACTTGCATAAATAAACTTGCATAACTTATGACAACTTGCATATCATACTTGCATAAATAAACTTGCATAACTTATGACAACTTGCATATCATACTTGCATAAATAAACTTGCATAAATTATGACAACTTGCATATCATGCATTTAACTTCAAAGTTCAAGTATGAGAGGAATACGGCTTACAATGCTTATGCGGACTCAAATGAGTATAGCAAATGTAAGAAACCCCTTATGCAACAAATTAAAACCCCAAAAATGCAAGCAAACTTGATCAAGACTCCTCCTTTATGATGCAAATATAAGAACTAGACTTTAATGCAAGCTAAAGAGGATCATACAAGCCTAAATACACTTGTATGCATGAGAATTTCTTAGAAATTTGTTTAGGAATTGTATGAAGAGAGTGGAGGCCATGAGAGGTTTGATTTTGCCATAGTTTAGTTGTAGGATAGATTAATGATGATTTAGGGTAGGTTAGGGTCTTATTTATAGATTAGGCTAGTGATTTAGACCATAGGATTAAACTCTAGTTCTCATCTCAACCCTCCAAATCGAATCTGGCCCCTAAGCTCAACACAAACCCAAACTGGTGCACCTGGCAGAACTGGGCGTCTGAGCCAAGTCGACAGCCAAGTCGACAGGGCTGTCGACCTGGTCAGACCGAGTCGACTCCCAAGTCGACAGGGCTGTCGACTTGGGTACTGTGGCGGGAATTTTCCCGCCTGGCCCAAACTGGCCCAATTCCCAATTTTTGATTTGAATTTGAAATCTGTTTTTACTTAGGAATTTTCTGAAAACTTCGTTGGGCCTTAATCGGGTCATACGGACTCCGATCTTCGAAAACTCGGACTCTATTTCGCGTATTTTTCCGAGGCGAACGCAATGGCATAGCCCGTTTCCCTTGATTCAAATTTTAGAATTAAATTCTTCCTCGATTTATGTTATAACAGGTTATTGAAAATACGGGTTGTTACAATCAGTTAAAGAATGACAGAGTGGGACCCAATGTGAGAATTCTCTCACTAAAATATTTGTACCATTTATTTATTATATAACTGAAAATATATAGAAATGGTTATTGTTGATTTTTATCTATTGTATGTTATTCATTTTTGGAGTAAAACACATGAACTCGCACAAATCATTTGAATTGGAAGCGATGTATGGATATTAACGACACTCGCATTTCATATTCCGCAAATGGCCACTTGTGGCACCGTAAATGGCATTGGATAGTTGAGTATTTCTTTATACGTATGATTTAAGTGATTGTATTGTGTTGTGATTGTGATGTTCAACATATTAAAAATAATGTTAATAAATTTGTGGTAGTTGATATTAAATTATAAATATCCGTTTATAATTTAAACTGTGAAAAATATATATATACGATGGGAATAAAATATATATGTGATGTGAAAAAATATATATATGCGATGTGAATAAAATATATATATGCTATGTGAATAATATATATATATATATATATATATATATATGCGATGTGAAAAATATATATACATACATACATACATACATATATATATATATATATATATATATATGCGCGATGCGAATAAAATATATATGCGATGTAAATAAAATATACATGCAATGTGCAAAATATATGTGCATTGTATAAAATTGAAATGGATAAAATGGAATAAATATTTTGAAACGACCCGCAAATCCGAGCTATCTGAGTTGACTAAATACACCACACGTCCAACCCAAATAACACAGAAATACGACTCATTATTAGAAAGAAGTTAGAGGATGAGAAATAGAAAGAAAGAAATATTAGAATAGGAGAGAAACGAAGATCACAACTCACAGCGGAATGAATAAAATATATTATATAACATAAGCTCCGAAATACAAATCTGTTTTGTACATATATACATACCATCATCAGTGTACACATAACATTTGACTCAGCGGAAGTAACTCTAAATAACTAACGCTGAAGCCTCCAGCTTCAAGCTCCTCCAAGTGTATCTGTAAAAGCCTGAAACACTTGACTGCCCGTACAAATTTGGGCACCCAAGAGTTTAGGAAAAACAAAACAAAACAAACTCTGGGTCAGTCATGGGACTGGTGTGAGTAAACTCCAACCACTTGTTTAACTTTTTTAAAAATCCTTTCAAAAGAAAAGATAATAGTAAGACCAGCCCTCACATAAACACGGACGGTTTTTACCTTACTATAACCCAAAACACTTTGATACGAAAATCCAATGATATTATCATAATGTCTACATCATTTAAATAACCAAATAGCAGAACGCTTGCATCTCACGCTCCACATATATAGTAAAAAATCAAAACCCGCATGGTGCTTATTGGAGATTGGATTTCCAACATGACAAGGTATGGGACCACCTTCCGACTGTGTATCTCTAGAGGCGAATACACCTGGGTTCAACAAGAACATCTTGTAACCCGGCCCACACATGACCGACCACTCATTTCGCTTGAGTGTATCGAATGTATATCACCAACGGTTGGACTCAAACCACCGTCTCCCGAATGGGCAGAATCGATAGATTTAGAAACAAAAGAAATTTCTCTAGATAGGTGATTATACACCCTAATGGGTGCGACCCACATAGCCATGCTGCCTGCCCGATTTTTGTCCTTTCCCGGTTGTTGAGGCCTGAGGCTACGATTACTTACCATTCATTGATAACACAATCACTTTGAATGCCACATTGTCAGATCCGTTAATCACTAGTTGAGTTTGCACAAATATTCTGGATATTATGCTAAGGGATAAATCCGTTGCAACCATATATATTCATACAGACCAACACATTTGATCATTAGAAATACTCTGTCAGACATTCGTCCATTTACGTTCGTTCTAGGACTGAACGAAACCGAAGGCACTATTTCTATTACTAGAAAAGCCCTTGCACTTCACTCCGTCTTCAATATATTCAGCATACTTGGTTCGCAACGCTTATGCCGATACGGAGTGGTTCTTCGGATAATAATCCAACCGGTCTCTCCATATTGACAACGATGGTCAAAAACTTCGATAGTCTGTGATTTAACTATCGAATAAAAACAAGTGTTCAATCAACATATCAACCAAATCACTGGCTCTTTAATTAATATTTCATTAATTAAATCTCTCCTATATTCTCTTATCAATATTTGTTAACCAAATATTTCAATAACCATATTGGCCTTTTTCCGCTATTTTTGATTTCGTTTCCTTGTCGAATTCTATATATATCGATATATAGATTTCTAATTGTCAAATTTCTTAAAAATATTCTAACTCCTTAAATTCCCGGAAAAATTCGCCATAACCTCCCCTGTATCGGGAGCATCGGGAAATTTCAAATAGCATCCCGGTATCTTCTAATCTTAAAAAGAAAAAGAAGAAGCCAAGCGGCTTGCCGATACGGCGCATAAAACCCATATATGAATTTAAACATGTACCTTATTGTCGAGCATTGCGTTTATAAACTTCATATACCTCATCCCATATATGTTTAACCCCTATTCACCTGTTTTCAATTCAATTCAACACTATCCAACCGTTTGAATTCAGTTCCGCCCATTAATTCTTTAAATTGGCCATTTTGCCTATTTCACTTCTTCGTTGAACATAGCATTTTCAAATAAAATGTTTAACTCGCTCACGACCAAATTGAATTTCAATTTCAATTCTAGTTCCCTTTTTTTCTATTTCGAACATAAATTTTTAAATCGAATTCACTTATTTAAGGCCCAATATCCATTCAAAAGCTCCTTAACTAATTACTATTCAAATTAGTTAATTCTATTCAATAAATCAAAATTCGGTTTCTGTTTCAAAAATCATATTCATTTACACAACTTGAATTCGCATATATTTTACAATTCAACTCTGAAATTTTCTAAATAGCAAATTCGGATTTTTTTCCGCTTGAAATCCTTTTATAACCTTAAATAACCATTATGGTTTTAAAACGATTCTGGCGCTGCTTTTCTGAAAATTTGATTTTGACATAACTCAAAATCTATACGACGAAATTCATATTTTTCTCTTTCATTAGAAAGCTATTATCAAATCGGTCCTGACGTTTCTTGTTTCGAAGAATTCCGACTTCAATTGAGTTCTGTATATTCAATTGAAGTTCGAATCGCCAATTTACGAACTGCAGCGCTGCGGCGAGTTCGTTTAAATATATTTATATATATAAACTTTAACTTCGTTTTAAAATGAATTCAACTCCACTTTTATATATATTCATATATATTTCAAATTCCATTTGAATCTTTACATTTCAAATTCCATAGTTTTAAATCTTGTATTCAAATCCCATTTGAAATCCTTTATTCGAATTCCATTTCAAATCCTTTATTTAATTTCCACCTTAATTCAACTCCTTTTTGAATTTCTATATTTGAAATTCATACTTGAATTTAGATATTCAACTCCATTTTGAATTCCCTTTTGAAATTCAAATATTCAAACCCCATTTGAATTTCTATGTTCAAATCTATTTCCAACTCTATTTGAATTAAAATATTCCAATTTTCTTTCAAACACCATTGAATTCTAAATTCGAATTCATTTACAAATACCATTTGAATCCTAAATTCAAATTCATTAGTTAAACTCCACATTTAATTTTCTTGAATCCCAATACCTTAATTTATTCCTTTGAATTAAATTCCACTTTAAATTCTATAATCAAATCCCTTTTGAATGGTTATATTTGAAAATCATATTTGAATTTAAATATTTAAACTTCATTTAAATTTCTATTTGAAATCTTATATTTAAATCCCATTGGAATTTCTTTATTCAAACCCATTTGAATTCCTTTGAATTCAAATTCCATTTCAAACCATTTGGATTTCCTATTCCACTTTGAAATCCTATTTTCAAAGTTTATTTCAAACTCTATTTTGAAATTCTATATTCAAATCCCTATTTGAATTTCTTTATTCAAATTCTATTTCAATTCTCTTATTCAAATTCCATTTTGAACTCTCTTATTCAAATGCTATTTGAATCTCTTATTTAAACTCTATATTTAAAATTCCATTTGAACTTCCATATTCAAATTTCTATATTTGAATTTTATTCGAATTCTATATCCAAATCTCTATTTGAATTTTCTTTATTTGAATTCCTTCGAATTCAAATTATATTTTAATTCCTTGAATTCAAATTCTACTTTTCATTCTAATCTCGTCTATTCAAATTCTATTTGAACTTCTTATTTGAATTTCTAATATTCAATCCCCTTTTAAAATTCAAATATTTAAACTCCCTTTTAAAATTCAAATGTTATACTCAAATTTCATTTGAGTTATATATTTAAAAATTTCATTTCACATCCTGTTTTGAAATTTCATTTCAAATCCCAATTCACGCTTGTATTTCTATTTCTGAATTATCAAATGATAATTCTTTTCACTTCATTTATAACTTCGTTATAAAAGAACTATTTATAAACTTCGTTTATAAAGAAACTACTTGTTTTATTTTTCAAAAACAAGTTTATACTTTTATTCCCATTTAAAATTCAAATTATATTTTAAAATAGAATTTTTCCTTTCAAATCTCAAATATCCTTCCACGATATTTTTAAATATCATTACTTAAGCCCAGTGATATTTAAACACACAAAGCAACGAATTATTTATTTTTTTCTAACACATCATATATAAAAATATATGCAAACAAATAAACAAACAGATAATATATTTTTGAGGAATCCAGTTGGATTCCTCCAACCTGTTTTCCTGCATCCACAGATGTTAGCACATAAATAATACCCATTCTGCTTCGTGGCAGAATATCGTGGTATAGAAGGTCATCCACTAATCATAGCGTGGGGCGTATAGGGTAATCATCCGCTATGAAACTGCGGGCATCCGCTAATGAGACTGCGGGAATCCAACCAATCAATCAACCCAATATATATATATATATATAGCCTAAATAACTAATATATATAAAACAAGCAGAAAGCATTCGCACAAGCAACAAACAATTATTTTTAACGAAATAAAAATAATTCTAAAGGTGAGTGAGATTTACTCACCGTGATTTTAAATTGCCGAACAACCAATAAATTTCCATTTCTTCTTGGCTATGTACTTTCTCGAATAAATTCACACCTGCGATGATTTTATCCAAATTTACCGATTAAACATTTATTTATTTAAATTAATTATTTAAATAAATAAATAACTTTTCTCTCTATTTCCTCTTCCTTTAATGGTTACTAAATTTCTTCTATCTTGACCAATATAATATATGATTCATAAAATGATTTACTCAATAATTTCCTTACGGCTTTTATATTTCAAACTTAGCGGCAAATGCCAATTTCCATACTCAATCAACTATTCTATCCCTTTTATACATATACCAACTAGTTTTCTCACATAAACAATTTTCTCTATAAAATAAATGACAACCCTTATAAGCTAATCCTTATATAAAATGAATGACCAATTTTTCTTTCTTTTTTTTTTTTTCTTAAAATAATTTCTAAATTAAAAATCCTAATTATATTATTTACTAATTAAACTAAAATAAGTTACCTTAAATCCATCATCACAAATCCCTGTATCTCATCCAAGAGCGAACCTTAGCAACATCGCACCCATCATCAGTTGTCGGAACTCCCATCTCATCGTGGTTTCCCAGCATTGATTTTCCCCCAATCGAAAATCGCGAGTACCTCCTAGCACACCAAACTCTGTGCCCTAGCTCGACAAGTACCAGTTCAAGCTTCCCAATGAGCACCGCACCAGAGCCCTCGTGCGCTGCCACTCCCACTCCTAACCCCGATCTCGACCATCGCTACCTCTCTTCCAATCGCTCCTTGACCTCCTCAGAAATCGCGATGTCCACCGAGACCACTTCGCCCTGCTACTCGATCCCTGTTGACAACCCTACTCGACCGTTACTCACTCCTCTCGGGGTCCCCAATTTTCCCCAATTCGAATATCAGCTCATTGAACCTGCGTCGGGATCCTCAAATCCTAGTACTCAGTGCGAGCCTAGGCAATTCGAATTTGATTTTTTTTTTTTTTTTTTTTATATATTTTATTTTTTGGATTTGGGTATTTGAGGAAGGAGGCCATTTTGTTGCTTCGGTTTTCAACATACAGGAGAGGATCGAACGGTTTTATAGGAGGAGGGGGAGACAATAGTACACGGTAATTAAAAGTTGTAGGGTTAAGTACATAGCAAAATCTTTTATTTAATTTTAAAAAGATTTTTGATTTGATTTTTATTAAATATGATTTGAAATAAAGAGATTTCCATCCTTTTTTTAAAACGATATCGATTTGATTTTGATCCCATCCACTGATCAAATAAATCGGGGTTCACGACTAAAAATCGTGAACCGCTCTTTTAGCGTACCGACCGTTGTTATAATGTTATAATGCTATTTTAAATTCAATGAAATAGATTGTACAAATTTTAATTTGAACGTATATTTAAAATAGCCATATTAAATCATTTTAAATTCAAAATAAATAAATTCTTCATCAATGAATTTCTATTATCATCGTTCAGTTTTATCTTTGAATTGAATTATTTCAAACCTCTCGTATTTCGATAATTATCAAAATACATCGTATTTTGATTATTTAAACAATAACCCAATAAAATACCATTTATATTATAAATTCAATATTTAAACCCTTATTAAATATTTAAAATAAATCGAAAAAAATCCGGGTCGTTACATTCTTCCCCCCTTAAAATAATTTCGTCCTCGAAATTGCTAAGGTAGGAAAAATGGTACGAATCTATTTCTTTTCAACATTTCACTGATGTTGAAACTCAACTCCTCATATTTCAACAAATTTTAGTTCTACCAAACATTTGGTTTCTCATGCATTCAAATTGATTCTAAATCAATTCATTCACTTGATTTATTTAACTTGTTTTAAGTTAAATTTCAATTCCAGAATTCAAATCCCTGGGTTTTTCTTTCAAATCAATATTGAAATCCCATAAATACATACATATATATTTGTCACTATCTCAAATTCAAAATATTTGAATTTCAAACCACTTGTTCTTCTTTCAAACAAATTTCATCAAAACTTTTTAAGGTAGCAATCCATCACTTAGAAACTCGAAAATGAACACTGATGATGTTGCAATCATCATCAGAATAATTTCCCAGCCACTGAAGTGAGTTCAGTGCTTAAACAATTTCAAAACTCATTCAAAATGATTTTTATTCAAAAATCCCTTTCAAAACACAGCTATTTTATTTTAATATATGTTAAAAATATTTTTCAGACTTCCCAGGATTTTAAATTCTGAATTCTGTTTTGAATTCAATTTTAGTTCATCTCATTTGTATATTTTATTCATATACAAATTCTATTTGATTCTATATAACTATTTTATTCGTTATAATCTTATTTGATTATAATAATAACAACCAATACATCCATATATTCTAAAAATTTCAAAAGATTTTCTTTTTATATCAAAATAGAATTTTGGGTAAAATTATTTCATCTACCCACTTAAAACAATATCATGTTGTATTTTCTGTCCAAGTGTTTAGAAATCCCTATCGACTTCGTGGCGTCCCACGATTCGACCAGAATTCATAAACTACTCAACAGACAAGCCAACACAATATAAAACAACTTTTATATCAACTAACAAATACGCTCTCTCGTATCTATACACTCAACTCATTCTAGGGTACTACTGACCCTATCTCTAATGAGTACATACCACACAAGCCTAGGTGTTCGCTCAACCTAAGCTCTGATACCAACTGAAACGACCCGCAAATCCGAGCTATCTGAGTTGACTAAATACACCACACGTCCAACCCAAATAACACAGAAATACGACTCATTATTAGAAAGAAGTTAGAGGATGAGAAATAGAAAGAAAGAAATATTAGAATAGGAGAGAAACGAAGATCACAACTCACAGCGGAATGAATAAAATATATTATATAACATAAGCTCCGAAATACAAATCTATTTTGTACATATATACATACCATCATCAGTGTACACATAACATTTGACTCAGCGGAAGTAACTCTAAATAACTAACGCTGAAGCCTCCAGCTTCAAGCTCCTCCAAGTGTATCTGTAAAAGCCTGAAACACTTGACTGCCCGTACAAATTTGGGCACCCAAGAGTTTAGGAAAAACAAAACAAAACAAACTCTGGGTCAGTCATGGGACTGGTGTGAGTAAACTCCAACCACTTGTTTAACTTTTTTAAAAATCCTTTCAAAAGAAAAGATAATAGTAAGACCAGCCCTCACATAAACACGGACGGTTTTTACCTTACTATAACCCAAAACACTTTGATACGAAAATCCAATGATATTATCATAATGTCTACATCATTTAAATAACCAAATAGCAGAACGCTTGCATCTCACGCTCCACATATATAGTAAAAAATCAAAACCCGCATGGTGCTTATTGGAGATTGGATTTCCAACATGACAAGGTATGGGACCACCTTCCGACTGTGTATCTCTAGAGGCGAATACACCTGGGTTCAACAAGAACATCTTGTAACCCGGCCCACACATGACCGACCACTCATTTCACTTGAGTGTATCGAATGTATATCACCAACGGTTGGACTCAAACCACCGTCTCCCGAATGGGCAGAATCGATAGATTTAGAAACAAAAGAAATTTCTCTAGATAGGTGATTATACACCCTAATGGGTGCGACCCACATAGCCATGCTGCCTGCCCGATTTTTGTCCTTTCCCGGTTGTTGAGGCCTGAGGCTACGATTACTTACCATTCATTGATAACACAATCACTTTGAATGCCACATTGTCAGATCCGTTAATCACTAGTTGAGTTTGCACAAATATTCTGGATATTATGCTAAGGGATAAATCCGTTGCAACCATATATATTCATACAGACCAACACATTTGATCATTAGAAATACTCTGTCAGACATTCGTCCATTTACGTTCGTTCTAGGACTGAACGAAACCGAAGGCACTATTTCTATTACTAGAAAAGCCCTTGCACTTCACTCCGTCTTCAATATATTCAGCATACTTGGTTCGCAACGCTTATGCCGATACGGAGTGGTTCTTCGGATAATAATCCAACCGGTCTCTCCATATTGACAACGATGGTCAAAAACTTCGATAGTCTGTGATTTAACTATCGAATAAAAACAAGTGTTCAATCAACATATCAACCAAATCACTGGCTCTTTAATTAATATTTCATTAATTAAATCTCTCCTATATTCTCTTATCAATATTTGTTAACCAAATATTTCAATAACCATATTGGCCTTTTTCCGCTATTTTTGATTTCGTTTCCTTGTCGAATTCTATATATATCGATATATAGATTTCTAATTGTCAAATTTCTTAAAAATATTCTAACTCCTTAAATTCCCGGAAAAATTCGCCATAACCTCCCCTGTATCGGGAGCATCGGGAAATTTCAAATAGCATCCCGGTATCTTCTAATCTTAAAAAGAAAAAGAAGAAGCCAAGCGGCTTGCCGATACGGCGCATAAAACCCATATATGAATTTAAACATGTACCTTATTGTCGAGCATTGCGTTTATAAACTTCATATACCTCATCCCATATATGTTTAACCCCTATTCACCTGTTTTCAATTCAATTCAACACTATCCAACCGTTTGAATTCAGTTCCGCCCATTAATTCTTTAAATTGGCCATTTTGCCTATTTCACTTCTTCGTTGAACATAGCATTTTCAAATAAAATGTTTAACTCGCTCACGACCAAATTGAATTTCAATTTCAATTCTAGTTCCCTTTTTTTCTATTTCGAACATAAATTTTTAAATCGAATTCACTTATTTAAGGCCCAATATCCATTCAAAAGCTCCTTAACTAATTACTATTCAAATTAGTTAATTCTATTCAATAAATCAAAATTCGGTTTCTGTTTCAAAAATCATATTCATTTACACAACTTGAATTCGCATATATTTTACAATTCAACTCTGAAATTTTCTAAATAGCAAATTCGGATTTTTTTCCGCTTGAAATCCTTTTATAACCTTAAATAACCATTATGGTTTTAAAACGATTCTGGCGCTGCTTTTCTGAAAATTTGATTTTGACATAACTCAAAATCTATACGACGAAATTCATATTTTTCTCTTTCATTAGAAAGCTATTATCAAATCGGTCCTGACGTTTCTTGTTTCGAAGAATTCCGACTTCAATTGAGTTCTGTATATTCAATTGAAGTTCGAATCGCCAATTTACGAACTGCAGCGCTGCGGCGAGTTCGTTTAAATATATTTATATATATAAACTTTAACTTCGTTTTAAAATGAATTCAACTCCACTTTTATATATATTCATATATATTTCAAATTCCATTTGAATCTTTACATTTCAAATTCCATAGTTTTAAATCTTGTATTCAAATCCCATTTGAAATCCTTTATTCGAATTCCATTTCAAATCCTTTATTTAATTTCCACCTTAATTCAACTCCTTTTTGAATTTCTATATTTGAAATTCATACTTGAATTTAGATATTCAACTCCATTTTGAATTCCCTTTTGAAATTCAAATATTCAAACCCCATTTGAATTTCTATGTTCAAATCTATTTCCAACTCTATTTGAATTAAAATATTCCAATTTTCTTTCAAACACCATTGAATTCTAAATTCGAATTCATTTACAAATACCATTTGAATCCTAAATTCAAATTCATTAGTTAAACTCCACATTTAATTTTCTTGAATCCCAATACCTTAATTTATTCCTTTGAATTAAATTCCACTTTAAATTCTATAATCAAATCCCTTTTGAATGGTTATATTTGAAAATCATATTTGAATTTAAATATTTAAACTTCATTTAAATTTCTATTTGAAATCTTATATTTAAATCCCATTGGAATTTCTTTATTCAAACCCATTTGAATTCCTTTGAATTCAAATTCCATTTCAAACCATTTGGATTTCCTATTCCACTTTGAAATCCTATTTTCAAAGTTTATTTCAAACTCTATTTTGAAATTCTATATTCAAATCCCTATTTGAATTTCTTTATTCAAATTCTATTTCAATTCTCTTATTCAAATTCCATTTTGAACTCTCTTATTCAAATGCTATTTGAATCTCTTATTTAAACTCTATATTTAAAATTCCATTTGAACTTCCATATTCAAATTTCTATATTTGAATTTTATTCGAATTCTATATCCAAATCTCTATTTGAATTTTCTTTATTTGAATTCCTTCGAATTCAAATTATATTTTAATTCCTTGAATTCAAATTCTACTTTTCATTCTAATCTCGTCTATTCAAATTCTATTTGAACTTCTTATTTGAATTTCTAATATTCAATCCCCTTTTAAAATTCAAATATTTAAACTCCCTTTTAAAATTCAAATGTTATACTCAAATTTCATTTGAGTTATATATTTAAAAATTTCATTTCACATCCTGTTTTGAAATTTCATTTCAAATCCCAATTCACGCTTGTATTTCTATTTCTGAATTATCAAATGATAATTCTTTTCACTTCATTTATAACTTCGTTATAAAAGAACTATTTATAAACTTCGTTTATAAAGAAACTACTTGTTTTATTTTTCAAAAACAAGTTTATACTTTTATTCCCATTTAAAATTCAAATTATATTTTAAAATAGAATTTTTCCTTTCAAATCTCAAATATCCTTCCACGATATTTTTAAATATCATTACTTAAGCCCAGTGATATTTAAACACACAAAGCAACGAATTATTTATTTTTTTCTAACACATCATATATAAAAATATATGCAAACAAATAAACAAACAGATAATATATTTTTGAGGAATCCAGTTGGATTCCTCCAACCTGTTTTCCTGCATCCACAGATGTTAGCACATAAATAATACCCATTCTGCTTCGTGGCAGAATATCGTGGTATAGAAGGTCATCCACTAATCATAGCGTGGGGCGTATAGGGTAATCATCCGCTATGAAACTGCGGGCATCCGCTAATGAGACTGCGGGAATCCAACCAATCAATCAACCCAATATATATATATATATATAGCCTAAATAACTAATATATATAAAACAAGCAGAAAGCATTCGCACAAGCAACAAACAATTATTTTTAACGAAATAAAAATAATTCTAAAGGTGAGTGAGATTTACTCACCGTGATTTTAAATTGCCGAACAACCAATAAATTTCCATTTCTTCTTGGCTATGTACTTTCTCGAATAAATTCACACCTGCGATGATTTTATCCAAATTTACCGATTAAACATTTATTTATTTAAATTAATTATTTAAATAAATAAATAACTTTTCTCTCTATTTCCTCTTCCTTTAATGGTTACTAAATTTCTTCTATCTTGACCAATATAATATATGATTCATAAAATGATTTACTCAATAATTTCCTTACGGCTTTTATATTTCAAACTTAGCGGCAAATGCCAATTTCCATACTCAATCAACTATTCTATCCCTTTTATACATATACCAACTAGTTTTCTCACATAAACAATTTTCTCTATAAAATAAATGACAACCCTTATAAGCTAATCCTTATATAAAATGAATGACCAATTTTTCTTTCTTTTTTTTTTTTTCTTAAAATAATTTCTAAATTAAAAATCCTAATTATATTATTTACTAATTAAACTAAAATAAGTTACCTTAAATCCATCATCACAAATCCCTGTATCTCATCCAAGAGCGAACCTTAGCAACATCGCACCCATCATCAGTTGTCGGAACTCCCATCTCATCGTGGTTTCCCAGCATTGATTTTCCCCCAATCGAAAATCGCGAGTACCTCCTAGCACACCAAACTCTGTGCCCTAGCTCGACAAGTACCAGTTCAAGCTTCCCAATGAGCACCGCACCAGAGCCCTCGTGCGCTGCCACTCCCACTCCTAACCCCGATCTCGACCATCGCTACCTCTCTTCCAATCGCTCCTTGACCTCCTCAGAAATCGCGATGTCCACCGAGACCACTTCGCCCTGCTACTCGATCCCTGTTGACAACCCTACTCGACCGTTACTCACTCCTCTCGGGGTCCCCAATTTTCCCCAATTCGAATATCAGCTCATTGAACCTGCGTCGGGATCCTCAAATCCTAGTACTCAGTGCGAGCCTAGGCAATTCGAATTTGATTTTTTTTTTTTTTTTTTTTATATATTTTATTTTTTGGATTTGGGTATTTGAGGAAGGAGGCCATTTTGTTGCTTCGGTTTTCAACATACAGGAGAGGATCGAACGGTTTTATAGGAGGAGGGGGAGACAATAGTACACGGTAATTAAAAGTTGTAGGGTTAAGTACATAGCAAAATCTTTTATTTAATTTTAAAAAGATTTTTGATTTGATTTTTATTAAATATGATTTGAAATAAAGAGATTTCCATCCTTTTTTTAAAACGATATCGATTTGATTTTGATCCCATCCACTGATCAAATAAATCGGGGTTCACGACTAAAAATCGTGAACCGCTCTTTTAGCGTACCGACCGTTGTTATAATGTTATAATGCTATTTTAAATTCAATGAAATAGATTGTACAAATTTTAATTTGAACGTATATTTAAAATAGCCATATTAAATCATTTTAAATTCAAAATAAATAAATTCTTCATCAATGAATTTCTATTATCATCGTTCAGTTTTATCTTTGAATTGAATTATTTCAAACCTCTCGTATTTCGATAATTATCAAAATACATCGTATTTTGATTATTTAAACAATAACCCAATAAAATACCATTTATATTATAAATTCAATATTTAAACCCTTATTAAATATTTAAAATAAATCGAAAAAAATCCGGGTCGTTACATATTTGTTCATTAAAAAAAATATAATTTTTAACATATACATGCACTGTATAAAATTGGCATGTAATGGAATACTTAATTTTGATTTAAAATTGAAATGGAGGTTGGAATTGTTTTTAAAACGAATTTATAAGTGATTTATAAAATACGTTTTATATAGAAATCGAAGATATATTATATACATATACATTTAATGGCTTGAATAGAATGCGCCGCGCAGCGACCGTTCATGAATTTCAACCAATGACTTCAAATTATTGTAACGGAAGATCCGACCGTCAGATTCTCCTAAAACCGGAACTGTTGGGTTCGTAACGAAAAGATCTTTCCAACGAACATAGGAGATTCAAATTTGAATGGTCGGATTTCAAATAATGTCCAAATCAATTTCAAAAAATGTTGTTATGGATGCAGTTCGGTGGTCGATATTGAAAACCAACTGTAAGGGCCTTAATAAAATTATTAAAAATATGGAAAAATCATATAGAATCCTAATTAATGACTTGGAAAGAGTTTGGATGAAAAATTCCAGATTTGAAAAGATAAAAATATATTTTTATCAAAATGAACTAGTTAATAACTAGAATAGTAATCCAATTTTTCTTAGAAATAATAAATTGGATGGAAAAATGGGTTTTAAGATAACCAGAGTTTTCTAATTCATAGATTGGAATGGATTTGGAATGAAAATTATCTTCGGACAGTTCGATATTGAATTCCGTGATTATACGGATATTGTTGAGGAATTTGAAATATTATATATATATATATATATCATTATTCCTAATACGACATTTATTCGTTTCAGAATTTTATATTGAATATAAGCCGAAATAATTTTATTCAGAGCCTTGTATTTAATATAGAATTGGATTTTGGGGTTTATCGTAGGCGATGTTTTAAATAACATTTGTTCTTTAACCCAATTAACAGTGAAGATATAATTTGGAATTTATAAATCTTTTTGTTAAGATTTAATGGAAATTTTCCAAAGTAAAGTTTTCCAATTTAAAATATTAAATTGGAATTGAATGGAATTCGATTTGATAATAATCGAGATTAGCTTCTGTGAATGAAGACGGTTACTATTTATGGAATTTAAAAGGCCTTGCCGCTATTCCACTTATAGTATTAGTTTGATACGGAAATTTATATCGATTATATACTATTATAATTGTTGTATATAACAGTGTTGTATATACAATTATATGATTTTTGTTTGATGATAACAACCAAATATATTTTTATTATTGAATGTGTTTATAAATACACTGATACAGAAATTTGAACAATCACACAGTATTTTATAAAAATATTTTATTTCAATATCAAAAGTACATCTTTTTACTCCACTATTTGACATATTACATTTCATTCATTCTACTCTGTCACTCACTCTATACAACTAAACACTTTCATACATTGACATTTTTTTTTACTGTCTTCTATCGTCCATCTTCTGTCTTCACAACCTTCAGTCAAATCCTGACTTCATACCTGTCACAAAAAGAACACACAGTAGACTGCAACAAAAATAAAATAAAATAAAAGCAAATAAAAAATTATTTTTTAAATTTTATTTGCCTCAGAATTACAGTGTGTTTCTCATCATTTTTCTAGACTTTGTCTGATATGCAGGAACAGAAAAACTCGTCTGGATGACTGCATGTACACACGTGTATACACGTGTGCACTGCCACGCCAAACCAGTATCGTGACTAAGGAGTAGCCATAAAGACCGTCTCGACTCAGTGCACATATAAAAATAATTCTATGAAAAATCAATAAAAACTCGAAGTGGTCGAGATAGCTCAGCACAAAGTCAAGGCAACATATTTGATAATTTTTTTTTAAAAATGGAAGACACAGACATGATAGTGGAGCACACAACCAGGTTACAAATACAAGGTTCAAAGCAGTACTCGAGCAACAACAAACCAACAAGAATACAATCACGACAACAAATTCAAGCAAGTCAACAATTAGCAGGAAACCATTCAAGTGCAGTTGAAACAGTACACAAAGGATGTTTAAGTGAACAAGTCCCAATGCAGTGAACAAGCAAATCAAATACAGTTTTTTTTCAAGCAATATGTTCAGACCAGAAGTCAAGTATAGTGCAAATCAAGACAGTGAGCAACAAGGTGGACAAACATACAAGATCACTTCAAATTCAAGTAATTTATCATGGCAGCTACATATATGCATGATGGCAGAGGAGTCCACACACCAACCTCAATGTACAAATAGTTAGGGTCAAATATAGTTCTTAAAGTCAAGAAAATCAGTGTGGAGTTCAATTGATACCACATGGAAATGGTGTATGGGTCAGTGAAGACAAGGCAAGGACGCTGTAACTATTTACATGGTGACAATTCTTAATGACTGTATGTGTATGATGCAAACAACTCAAGATTCAAAGTTTAAGCATAGATGGATGGTACAACTACACTGCATGTGTCAACATAAGAATGCAGGGAGTGACTTAGATGTACAAGTCAGATATGCAAGGCCCAAGGGTGTGGTGCAGAATTCAAGTAGTAAAACAAGAATGATCGAGCTAATAAACAAAGCAAATATTATGATTCATGCAATCACAATAAGTCAAGACAACTGCAGTTAACACAGGTTTAAAGAAACATGGAGTATCAATGGTGCTTTTACACTGGTTTGTGTATATATAAATATATGGGAATCAATAAAAGGCAAAACATCAAGTGCGACATAAATTAAAAGGTTTAGCAAGTTCAAGAATTGAATCTGAAGACTCAATTCAAAGCCCAGAGAGATCAACCAGTGATTAAAGTATCTAAAGAAATTTTACAGAACAATAAAATCTTATAAGACTCGATCAAAGTTCAAGAAGATACCAAGTTTTTAGCATACGGGGCCAAGTTAGAAAAATTCAGAACAAAGAATTCGGCAATCACAAGAGTAAACAAGTTCAAATATAGCATCTGTTCAAATATAAGGTCAATTAGGAATCAGACTGATTAGTACTCAAGTTTGAGGATTTCAAAATCCAGAAACCACGCAAATTCAAAGCCAAAGACCAAGATTAAAGGAATATACTTCCTGGCTCCAAAATAAAAGAAATAAAAAGCAACCGCAATATCATAGCCAAGTCTAAAAGACGAAATCAGAGCAGAATTTTAGGGATTTTAATCCTATATATAACACACAATCCTCATCG